>OX442333.1:22711303-23387997 GCA_949358125.1 Idaea dimidiata | reverse complement strand
TTGAATGAGATGTAATCCGTTTCTTTTAATATCCTAAAAAGTTACTGTAAACACCCGCCTTATAATTACTTGTAACAAAACGTTCTAGTATTTGCAGATTTTAAAGTTGTTGTAATAGTTTTGAATTTAAAAATTATATTATGTATTATTTCTTCGCCTTAGAGAAACTTTTTGAACCTCCTGGGCTTTGATGGAATACCTAATTTTAATATAATTATGATTGAATATTTTTGCAATTTTGATTAATTGATTAATAAATTGCATTATATCTGCTTCCAGCTAAGTAGGTAGGTTACTGCAGAAATTAATTGGCAATTTACAGTCCATCCTGACAGAATTGCGTAAAACTTAAGTGGTCGAGTCTGTGGCTGTCGTTTATCAAAGTTGGTAAAGCAGCTGGTTCATGTAATCTAGTAATATTGAGTTTAAATATTATAATCTATCTTTACAACGAGTTTAAATAGGGGCTGGACGGTAAACAAAACACCTATTCATGACGGACCATACATTCATACACGCGGTTAAATAATTAAAAGACCAACTCTAAATTATTTGAAGTCGACACCCCGGGCTCCCAAGAGGGTTGCACCCGGGAACATCGCTCAGATGATAAGATGATGCTAATTATAATGATGGCTAATTATGGGCTAAATATATCAGCCCCCAGATTATCTATCCTGTTATTTTATTTTCTACTGTTGTCAGACATCCACTGGATAGATCCTGGGGGCTGATATATTTAGCCCATAATTAGCCATCATTATAATTAGCATCATCTTATCATCTGAGCGATGTTCCCGGGTGCAACCCTCTTGGGAGCCCAGGGTGTCGACTTCAAATAATTTAGGGTAACTATATGGAACACTCCAAAGTTAAAGAAGTAGGCTCAGGAGGTAAGTCATTATTAACCAAACTGGCAGTCTTTTTAAGGAACACCGCTAGCAAGACACCAAGCCTCCTTAGAACACAACAGTTTACCCGGCACTTCACAGGGAGATCTCCAGTTCCACTAGCCTCTCTCAGATACCTTTGGCCAGGGCATAGAGCCAGTGCCGTGGTACGTGACATTGAGTTCAGGATTTCTCACGATGTTTTCGTTTACGGTTAATGATATTGCCGCTCTATATATAGTTTAACTCGCTACAAGCTGCTGTTCTGTTGCTGTGCTTGCCAATTTATAAACCCACCACGGAATCCGTCGTAAGACGTCTCCACAGAATAGACAGGCTGTTCACGCACGTGGTTACTAATAAGGCTTCTAACACCTCGTTAGTAAATTTCCTACATATTAAAGAACTTGAAAAAACGCAACAGAGACCCATTACACGCTTAAAATTATTCAGAACAACATTTTCTTTTACCATTGCAAGCTAGAATATGACAACTAATATTACTTCTTATGGACCTTTTATACAAAACCTGCAAACTTGACAGTTTCAGCAATGGCGGGAACGCGTTGACAAAATGTTGTCTGAAATCCTGTGCAAAATTCGTGTAAATTTTCATAATAGAAAATGTACGAAAGTAGTGAACTTTAAAATCAGTGTCAAACATGAAAATGCTTGACACTTCAGAGATCAGCTGTCAGCAAGTAAAAAAACCAACTAGCTCACTGGATTGACTTTAAAACCAGCACCTTCTGTATGGCCCATAAAATGATGAACGATTAAAGAAGAACTTTTGACAGACTAATTACTGTCGTAAGTAGCAGAAATAGGTCAAGGAAATGTGGTAACTAACTGTTTGAGATAAAAACTAGAATTGTCTAGAGTTGTTCTTGAGACATGTCTTAATTAGGGAAGTCTAATAGGATGACTTAATTTAAAAGCTAGTCGCTGGCTGTGGGTGGGTTCATGCAGGAGCATTAAACGTGCAGACTAGATACTAATGAATGTACTATGAGGGTTTTACTAGACCGTCACCTGGCCGTGCCGGGTTCGAGCTTCGTTGTCTGTTACTCGGCCGCCACTCGGTTGCAACAGACTGATCGACTGCTCGCCGAGCAATGAACAACGAAGCTCGGACCCGGCACGGCCGTGACGGTCTAATATAAATCATCCGTAATGCTAAAGAATGAATGAATGAATGAACTACTATCTTATATTGTACGACTATGCATGCAGTCTTCTAACTAAAAGTACTTACTTGGGCACCAGACAAATCTTAGTGATTAAATAAATTAAAAAAAAAAAAATATATATTAGTCTACAGACTCATGCATGCACTTGCATGTACTTCTTTAAACGTGGAGACATGTCTAAGTTATGCTGTACAGATGCAACAATTTAGGGTTATGAGGCACTGACGCCTGTAGACTACGTCGGTCTCAAGACGTTTTTCCGCCGAACAGAAACGATGCTGGGGAAAATGCATAAGAAATAGTGTCGATACATTGACAGCTTTTTATGGTTTGATTTACTCGTTTAGGTAAAATGTTTATGAATCATTATGCAAGACAGTCTAAGATTTCGTCCTGTAATACCTATTGTTTACCTACAATATTTAACACTAAAGTTAATATTTAAATCTTTAAGTCAGTAAAATTCATTTAAATATCAAATTCTAAATCTCATGTTCTCATTCTAACTACCTGGCTAAGTGCTCGTTACCCGGTCTCACACCGGCGCGGGCGCACCGTAACTTTCTACCGATGATTTACGTCGACAATACCAACTGTTACTGCTAGTTGCTATGGTAACGCGTAATCTTCCCCAGCTTTGACCTTAGCCTTTCACTACGATGAGAATATTGGTTGGTATACTTTCGCTAAGTGATATTAATTTCAATTGAATTGGAATTGAAATAAATTTTTCGATTTTAATCGTTTTGATTTTTTAACTTTTGCCATTTTTTTTATTCACGATCTTTCAAAGACTTTTGACTATTTTTTGATCACGAGTAGACTGAGGTGTGAGGGCTATAAATAAGTTTAATTTCATATCAGCATTGCGAAGACTGGAGAATAATCTAAAATCAGCTTTCTTCGGTCAAATTGACACATCAACTAAGAGTCAAGATTAAAGCGGTATAAAAATGAAAAAAAAAACGCGCTTTCCACGTAGGCGTACCTAGTTTGATTTTCAGAGTTGTTCTAAATTCGAATATCTATAAATCTATAAAATAAATAACATTGAACTTTTAATAAAAGTACTAAGGTTTAATTAATGCAGTTCGTAATTTGCAATTTGTGTGCATTAAAGTGTGTTTATATAAATATTCAATATTATTATGTACTTAAAATAGTTCAGCAATTTACTAAAATTGGTCCAACAAAATCACTGTATCAGCTACTTACCACTGTCGGGCATCAAATTTAAGAGTTATGAATACCGAAACCATTCACAAGAGAGTAATGAATGAAAATGACGTCGATTAACCTCGTTCCCACCAAATACATACAGACACAAAGATTTTCTCACACCGTTTCTTGTGAATCTCTTCAAGATTGGTTAGTAGCTAGAAACTTTGCGTTGATGTACCTAGGTGTTACTATTATCTCATATCTTTAGTGGTGTCAGTAACCACGGTATGAAATAGGATTACTTCATCTCTTCCCATGGGTGTCGTAATGGGTGATTAATGGATCTAGGGAGGCTAGCAAACTTTGAGTTCTCCCTGCGCGGTGGCCGGCAAACTTCTTGGTCCCTAGGAGGGCTGATGTCAGGCAGTCGGTTGGCCGTAAAAATATTGCCAACGATGACTTAACTACTGTGCCAAGTAATTTGGAGTTATTTCTCTATTCTGGATTATTAATTTCAGGACTAAAGTCTACGTATTTATTCCAGCTGTGGTATCATCTAATTAGCATCCACCGCTTCTAGTTGCTATTTATTGTCAAAAAACATAATTATTTCGTATTTTACATTGCTGCTTTGAAGTAATCACCGGTAACAACCACGTTACGTCAAAACAGCAATGTACTGCAAGTTAGCCACTAGTAGCGGTGGATTCTAATTAGATGATACCACAGCAGATCTACATCTACTTTACCACGTCTATCGCAATCGGTTCAGTAGTTTTTCCATGAAAGAGTAACAAAGTCACATTCATACTTCACATTTAAAATATTAGTGAGATTTGGAATTAAGATTTACTTAAGGCGGCGATAGATGATAAGCAACGGTCCTTGTCCTATTGCATATAAATGAGCGAGATGGAATTGCGTGAAAAATCTACAATTTCTCGTAAAATCAATAATTAACGAAGATTAAAATAATATTTTGAAAAAATGCGATGAAGGGGTTCTAGGTATTGTATTTTCTAATATTATGATGCCTATAAGAAAATATAGCGGTTAAGGATTTAGAAGAAAAATTGATTTATTTTGTAAAACAGGGGTAACTTTGCCTGTATAATAGTGGTATTTAAAGTTATTTTTTATTGTTTTTGAAATGAAGGGGACACTTCTTGTATCATGTACAATAACATAATACATTGTTTAAAGATCTATTTGATACCGGTTATGAATAAAACCATTCCATCGGAAGGGATTTCACATGAGTCGCGTCCTTAAGTTGGTACATTTAACTAATATGAGAAAAGATAGTGAACTTTTTATAGTCTCAATAAAAGTAAAATTTCAATTTAAATTGTCAATTTTGTTAAATGATAATTAATTTTATATTCTGGCTACTATTTTATATACTTCACTACATAAAAATTAAGCAAGCAAACCATTTCACGGGTCGATAGGGCATCACACCTTAAAAACACTTAAATGAGATAAAATGTTAATATTTAACGCAGACAAGGGATTAGGAATCGGGCGATGATTAACAAACTCTAGCACCAAACATTCATCCCAACAGTAGATATGGCATCAGTAGAAAGACAATTAAATCTAGTTTCTGAAGTAATGCTACATCAAATTCAATGATACATTTTCGTTTTAAGCGTCATTCATCCACTTAACAAACAAAAAATAATTTCTACGATAGACGTAACAATATTGTCAGCGCTGCAACTGTTTTTTATATTTATTTCGGGTAAAAGGAACATGGAATATAAAAAATAATATTGCACGACATTACACACAGCGCTATCTAGCCCCAAACTAAGCACTAGGCTTGTACTATGGGTACTATAGACAACTTTAACACACTCTTTCTTTGTAAATGCGTACATATGATGATACATAGAAAACACCCAGAAACAGAAACAAACATTTATGGTCATGCAAACTTTCGCGTTTGTAATAATACTAGCTAGAATATCTGGATAAAAAGTAACCTATGTGTTATTCCCAGGTATCCAGCTACCTATATTCCTAGTTTCATCGCAATCGGTTCAGTAGTTTTTGCGTGAAAGAGTAACAAACTCACATACATAATACATACATACATACATATACAAACTTTCGCGATTACAATATTAGTAAGATTATGTATAATGACAGTCACAATCGCCCGATTAAAGTCTCCGGTCTACATCGGTCATTTAAGAGAACATGAGTTTGGATAGTAAAATTCGGAATTCGGGTCATTAAATCCGAAATATCGATAGTTCGGTACAACACTGCTCGTATATTTGTTTACTGATTTAAGTTTTATGGTCGATGTATTTCAAAATAGGTCACTTTGTTATCGTAAATTATATTGGAGTGAAAGTGGATATCGTAATGCGATACTTGACAAACTACGTATACAATAAAAATGAAGTTTAAATCATACGTCCATGAATTCCCCTCAAAAAAATTATAAAGTAAAACTACAATTAAGCAACCCAACCAACAGTAAAGTTGGTGAAGTTTGGTGCATCATAATTAACAATAATATTAATAAATAAAATGCGTGTTAAACAGGAAAATATTGTGTCTTATTAGAATGCTAAATAGCGAAAACAGAAGAAAAAACTATAAAACTACAAATTACTTGAATTGGCTTATTTGGCTTCATTTTTAGAGGGTTTTACACTAAAAAGACCTAAATTAAAAGAATTTCTTAGATATTCTAAATGGAAATATATGAAAGCCTAAAAATAGTATACTCCGAAACATCTCCCAGATTATAACTACGTATGCTTTATGTCATCATATTTGTAAGTTAGTAAGACGTATGTTGTTACTCTTTCACGCAAAAACTGCTAAACCGATTGCAATGAAACTCTGTAAGCAGATAGCTGGAGAATGGATATATTTTAACTCAACATTCCCACGGAATCGGTACTTAGGCAGGTGAAAATACTGCCAGTAGGACCATAAATTCAAATCTCGAAATTGAACTTTTACAATCTATCCGTTTCAAAACAGAACCACATCAATCCTATTCCGTATCTTATCCCAAACATGTTTAACTAGGCTCGTCGAAGTAAACACTCTTACGCAAACTTGGAGCAAATTTTCTTCATCTAGAACTAGGTAATAAAGCTCGACCAACATCGATAGTCGATACAATCGATCGAGCCCGGCATCAATTACTCGATAACGAAGTATCGATATATCGGCAACACTTGCCCAGCACTATTTCAGGTGTTTAGTTGGAAGATCATGTTGTCGAATTTGCATTGAGATAATGGACAAAGCAATAATATAGTATTGTTAATTATTGCTATACTTACGTAGATATAGAGCTTAGAAGTGCACCCACGCAAGTTTGTATAAGTTCAGTTCCAATCTAAAATCAGTTTCATAATTTAGTAGGTTAGTTAATGATATTTGTGATCAAAAGTAGCTTATGTTTGTCCTCGATAATGAAGCTTTTTATTGGTGATAGAATTTTTGAAATCGGTTCAGTAATTTTGGAGCCTACTCGTTAAAAAAATCCTAACTTAACTTTGTAATAATAAATTAAAAATAGTAATCATTCATTTTATTTGACAACTAGGGTTTTAACTGTTAAGACTTACGTGGCTAAGGGATTATTTATATAAGACGGTCACCCGGCCGAACTTCGTTGTCCATTGCTCGGCGAGCAGTCGATCGGTCTGTTGCAACCGAGTGACGGCCGAGCAACTGACATCGAAGCTCGGACCCGGCACGGCCGGGTGACGGTCTAATATAAATAATCCTTTACACGGCGGGATAAACCGCCTTCAAAGAATACCACCCACACATTAAAATTTCTATATAAAAGACGTCGTCTATCACCAAATTCACCGAAGTGGAAAATCTTCATTCATTCAGTTGAAAGACGATAGAGGATCTTGCATACATTTGGCACAGTAAGTACTTATGTTACCTCTGCAAACTATAAACTTGTCGGCCGGACGCCTAAATGACCATGCGATTTTTATGTCGCTTGGGACGAAATCTATAGTCCGTACTTTGATTTTTCTTACCAAAACTTTGACTTAAGACCATTTTTGGTATTCATAAAGCGATCTTCGCAACTATCCAAAGTTTTTGCTTAGTAAAGTTGAAGTTTTTCAAATTTAGAATGTAAATCAATCAAAAATAATGACTTAAACTTTATTTCTCTGTTATGACTATGAAGTTCTTTTTATTTTATTCGTATATTACAAAATGAATTTCGACTATAAATCCAGTTCAAAGTTTATGCTAAATTTTTACTAAGCTCAGTTTGAGCGCAATATCAAAGTACGCAGTATAGGTCTCAGCCTCAGACTTCAAAATTTTGTTAATTTTTTTTCCCATGTAGTTTTGATTTAAAGCGATTGAGAAGTGATTGAGTAGGTAAGTACTTGTGGGTAATAGAGGTGATTTCTTAATCACAATTCATTATACTTTTACGCGAAATAAATATAAGAAGTCGCTGCAGCGCTCACAATTATTTTGGTACGTCTATCGTAAATACGGAATGAGCATCCCTGCGAGCAACTAAACTAATTCCGAAATAGGTAGGTATTTATAAACTTAATACGTACGACAATGTGAATCACGTCATGAACACTGCAAAAATAAACTCCATTAGTTTCTTATGTGTTCATTTCATTGGACAAGACACAAAATAAAATTAAATATCTTTTTAAATAAAATTAATTTGACTATCAGCTCCTCAAACTTACATGATTTGTAGGTACTCATATTTAAAATGTTCTCAAGTTATTAAAAAAAAAAACTGACTTATACGTTTCGACTACGTTACAATATTCTTGGTCGCGAGAAGACTGTCCGCTTAAAGCGGTGTTCACTCGGCCAAATTCCCACGAAAAACAGTCAGCCGACACAAAATCTGCAATTCACATGGCTTCTAACAGAAAACTCTAGGGTGTTTTTTCTTTATTTTGCTAGTCCCAGCTCTGCTCCGTCTTTTTTCGTCACGACTCCGGACTTTGTATGGTAATCGTTTGATAAAGTTTGTTTTGGTGCCACGTGTAGTGTAGGTGTTGCTTGCAAATTGGTGGGATAATCTTTACTAATAGATACTTAATAAGTATCTATACGTAGGTAAGTATACTTAATATATAATAATCTTCAATTATATATCTATCTGTAATATTATAAACCCATGAGTTTCTTGGGTCTTCGTCTCATTGGAGTTCGCGTTCCGATACTTGAAGTTTCTAAAAAATATGTAAGAGTAAAAAAAAATAATTTGAATGAAAGATATAATCGTTTTATTTAATAACTGCATTATTACAAAGTACCGAGCTTTCGCTAACTTTACAGTTAGCTTTTCTCCAATATTTTGTCACACTCGCCACGCGATTAAGCACTGGTAGGTACATAAACTTTCGGGAGCCTGTGATCCGCTTAAACACAGTCTTTTATTTACCATACCTACTGGAAATTGATTTTGAAATGGTATTACGGACGGTTACCAACCTGACACCAACCCCCTTTGCTAGAGACTAAGCAGTTTATCCGCCACCGCGCAGAAAGAACTCTAGGTACAAAGTTTACCCCAGGTCCCACAATCGCGTTTTACGACACCCACAGGAAGGTATGGAGTAGCCCTATTCTGCCGGGACTACACGGCTGTGCCGGATATGTACGGTGTAACATATATTCTTTTTCTTTTATTTGGCTATATTCTATTTGGACATTAGCCAGTGTCAAGAATTATTAATATTTGCATCGAAACAGTCAAGTCGTCTTAAAGTCAAGTCGAGGGAATCATTGTAAAACGGCGGCCATTTACAATTATTGTTCACAGAGCGTTGGAGACAGCGCTAAAGTCCATGTTTTGCACCGATTTTCACTTTTACTACACTTGTACACCTTCACAAAACTAAATTGATTAATATGCCCCTGTAATTCAATTTACAAGCATTTTAACTAGGTTTCACAAAAATGGAAATTTAGCAACACATCTCCTCACCGCGTTCCCGTCTAAGCTACGTGTAACATAATAAAACACTTTATTTATCGGGTTTTATCGTTTATTCATGGTTTCAGTGTTTTATGATGCAAAATCGCGAAAACCATAGAAGAAGTTACGTGTAACATATTTAAATCTACCAACGACTAAGGAACATAGATACAACCTTTAATTTTGAATCCCGTTTTTAATTAAGGCGAAGCTCCAATAAAAAATATGTCATGAACGGCCCGCCCACTTACCCCTACATCCACGAGTCACACGCACACGTATGCACTTTCGAACATCGCAACTTTTTTGATCTAGCACCCAAGCGCGCGAAATCAAAACTGTTATAAATTTTTTCATAGGTTGTAAACCGATTATGGTCGTTTGGAAAGTAGCCAGTGTCAAGTATTTTATAATACGACCTCATTGGTGCGTCGGGCGACCGCCTGGCTCACGGAACACTATTACTCCTAGCGGGCCTGGCTGCAATACGGAAGGCTGCGGATTCGATTCCCGTCGGGTGCAAATATTTATGCTTAAAAATAAATATTTGTATCTGATCTGGGTGTCTTTCTATGTATAATATGTATGTATTTACAAAAAAAAAAGAGGTATAATATGTATTATATCCGTGGTCTAATACCCCTAGTACAAGCCCAGTGCTTAGTTTGGAGCTAGATTGCGCTGTCTGTATATGTTGTGCAATAATATTTATTTAATAATTTGCAAGTTGTTTGTTTTGTATCTTCAAAACTTGTATCGTCCGATTATTCCTAGTTGTCCCCTCTAGCCCTGTTCCCCGGAGGGACAACTAGGAATTTTTCCCCAGTTGTCCCCGGGGCGACAATTCGTGGCGACTGTCCCTTTGAAAGCTGGCTAAAGGGGACAAATGGGAATTATGTTTTTCAGTTGTCACGGCGGGCGGGGGGGGGGGGACAGATGGGAATCTTTCTACCCCGCATGTTGGTGTTATAATAGAACTAGCTGCGCCCAGCGGTTTCATCCGTGTTCGTAATAAGTACCCTAATGTACCATTATTATTTTAATGAACTTTATAAACGCATACGACTTGCATTTATTGCAATATTTTGGATTAGGGGTGAAGTCGTCCCCTTCGAAACTGGGACCAGGGACGGTAGTTTAGACATTGGGACGAGTCGACTACATACATATTAATATACTCTAGAGGTGAAGTAGTCCCACTAAGAAGATACTAAAAAGACTTTGTAAATTTTTGGGAAAAAAAAGTTAATAGAAGAGATTAGTGGAAAACAAAAGACGATCGAAGTAAAAACAAAAAACCATCTAACCTAACTCCGAAACTATTGACACTAGACCACTAGTTTCTCAGCCTAAGTTATATAGCTCCTCGAGATCATCAGTTTGGTTGACAGCTGTCAAACTTGAACCGTCAATATCTCGGAAACTATTGACACTAGACCACTAGTTTCTTAGCATAAGTGATAGAGCTTCTCGAGATCTTCATTACAAACTTCACCCCTAACCGACGAACCCCTTTCGACTTGCATTCATAGTAATATTTTGTACTATGAATGCAAGTGGTATGCGTTTATAAAGTTCATTAAAATAATAATGGTACATTAGGGTACTTATTACGAACACGGGTGAAACCGCGGGGCGCAGCTAGTTTTATTATAACACACACATGCGGGGTAGAAATGGGAGAACAAATTCCCATCTGTCCCCCCCCCCCCGTGACAACTGAGAAACATAATTCCATTTGTCCCCTTTAGCCAGCTTTCAAAGGGGACAGTCGCCACGAATTGTCACCCCGGGGACAGGGCTAGAGGGGACAGCTGGGAATAATCGGCCGCATCCACACCGGACGATCCCCGCGCTAAAGAATATTTTATCTTATTCGGGCTCAAGCAGCGGAGAGGGAGAAAATAGGATAAAAGATTCTGGAGCATGTGGATCGAACAGTGTGGACCAGGCTAATGGCATGTTTGGAAAATTTCATAACTTGTCGATACTGGACTTGACGAATTACCTATTTGACTTATTACAGACTAGACCATTGTCGTGCCATTCTCACTTTTCTTGTTAGTTTGTCTGTCCGGAGTCCGGGCGAAATCTTGCAAATTCAATTTGATACACTTTCCAATTAGCTAGCGTGCTGAAACTGTGTTTCGGTTTAAATCGCGTTTGTTTTGTTGGCTTTATAATACAAGCCCGACGTTTCGGAGCCCTTCCGGCCTCCCTCATCTGAGGCAACAAACGCGATTCATACCGTAATACTAGAATGTCTACCTCGGGAGCGCATACTATTTTTCGAATGAAAAATATTCATCGCCCACTATGAGAATAGTTAGTAGATTGTATTACAATGAAGCAAAATAATATTTCTACGGTGAGGGTGGTTTTTTGAATCCAGAGCGAAGTGAGTGATTCTAGAGTAGTGTGATACACTTTACTTTTTATTACCCTCTATGAGAAAATAGAAGGCGCCTCATATTTATAATTTGAGAGCTACTTTATTATTTAAGTAGCCCTCAAGTCTTAAGTGGCCTCAAATTTTAATCAATTTTAAATCCAATTCAAATTTGAGGCCATTCAAAATTTAAAAGCTACTTAATTATTTAAGTTTCCCTCAAATTTTAAGTGGCCTCAAATTTTAATCAATTTTTAATCCAATTCAAATTTGAGGCCATTCAAAATTTAAAAGCTACTTAATTATTTAAGTTTTCCTCAAATTTTAAGTGGACTCAAATTTTAATCAATTTTAAATCTACTTTAAATTTGATGCCTTTCAAAATTTGAGAGCTACTTAATTATTTAAATACCCCTTAAAATTTGTCAAATAGTTGCAATAATTAAAAAATATTTTTAAATTTTCACCCTAGGGATGAAATGAGCTACTTTCAACCCGGATATCTACCCATGAAAATTAAACTTTCCGAACGGGAGAGTTGAAAAATTGGTTTTGTTGCAACTTCATCAAAAATGTTGTGATACAAAAATATCAGCGCAACGAACAGAAAAACTATGGAGTTCTTTTTATTTTTTTCATTTTACAGTTTTCACAAATAGGTTTTTAATATTATTACTATTTACTCTTGCATTAAAAGTTTCATTTGTAAACAAAACTGACTCCTTTTTATTTACAAATAATTGAGTATTTACATTTCATGAAATTCCAATTTCCTACGTTGAACTGGTGGTGTAACAATTATTGAATGGTTTCCAATAGGCGGAAGTAGTCGTTTTCTCGATGGTATTTCAGATTTAGAGGTTTGACAAACACTCTTTTTGACGGTTAGGTAATCTGGATCGAGAATTGTTCTTTTTCTGGGATGGCGTGAATCTATCAACTCAGGCAGTAAGCATTCCATGTAAAAACTTGTTAACTTCGGTTCCATCTCTTTTTTCCAAAATTGATCGTCTTTTTCCGGTATTTCTATTTTCAATTTATTATCACCTTACCATGCGGCCAAAAGACAATTATTTTTGTTTGCAATGTGCATTTAGCCCTGAGCCTGAATGTACCAGTCTGATTTTTATTCAAATATACCTGTAATACAAGCAAATGTTAATGTTCCAAATTTAAATTACTTTATTCCCTAGGGCTTAAACGCGCATTTTACTTCCCAGATATCTCATTAGATATTTAGCGAGTCATACTCGTTTTACGTTGACCTCTTTGGTCAAATAATATTAGTTTATGCACTGAGGTACTAAAGCCCTGTCTTATATACCGGGCGTCATATTGAATCCAAAGCATACGAAGGACTCTAGAGTTAACTCCCAAGCACAGCGAGGGTTTTAAAAACTTACTTCTGAGCGAAGCGAAGGAGTTATGTACCGTGAAGCGAAGCGTGGGATTCAAGCGCAATTATTAATTAATCAAGCCTGTCTTTATCTTTTTCAAGATAAAGGCTTAATTACCGAGGTGAATACTCTACTTTACTTTATATTAACTAAAACTTTTGCTGTTTTTTTGCACAAGGCATATCTACTAGAAATATTTTAAAGGGAAAATTCATCTTCAAAAATTCACTCACGTAGAGACGCGAGTTCAAATTTTTGTTGTAAAAACTATTACAAAAATATTGCTAAAATAGAGCTGTAAATGTTTTTTATACACGTAGCATTAATCTATTATTTTGTTGTTAATTAAATTTCTTATTAAAAAATAAAAATTCTTATTTTTGTAGCGTCTTTATTGTCTCGCAGTAGATGTGTAAAGTAGAGTATTCACCTCGGTAATAAAGCCTGTCTTTATCTTGGGCGCTTGAATCCCACGCTTCACTCAGGACTCTAGGTACATAACTCCTTCGCTTCGCTCAAGATACGTACGCTTTGGATTCAACATGACACCCGCTATATAAGACAGGGCTTTAGTACCTCGTTGCATATACTACTATTATGCCCTACTTAGGTGTATAATGACACTTTATGCACCTAGGGAATAAAGGCTCGCTTTACGTTGACATTTTCTTATCTATATCTATCTATACTTATAATAAAGAAAGAGAGAACAAAAAGTATGTACTTGGAAGTAATTTAAAAAAAAAAGTGGTCTAGTGGACTTAGGAAAAATAATAGAACAAAATTATATAATTTTTAAAATTCATGTCTGTCTGTTTGTTTCTCTGTTTCTTATACAACTAAAAACTACTGATCCGATTGAAATCTGGTTTTCAATATTGGATAGTTCAATTTTCGAGGAAGGTCGTGGTATACTTTGCATCGACATCCAATTAGTAGAATCTGAGTAATGAACGAAAAAGTGCAACCGCTTGGCCGCCAGCGCCCGTGATAACGCGTTCACTTCCGCGGGTGAAACCGCGGGGCGCAGCTAGTGGTCAAATAAAATTACTTTGTAGAGCAGTAGGTGTGTAAAATTACTTTGTTGAGCCGTAGATGTGTAAACTTACTATTTTTGTCGTGGGGGTTTTTTTGATTGGTGGGGTAATTCGCCCACTAAGAGCGGTAACAGCTATCTCCGCACTATGAGATCCGATTTTAATGAAACTTGGTAGGTATAGAAGTTCTATGATTTTATTTGTCGTGGGGGATTTTAATTTTTGGGGTAATTCCCCCACAAAAGGATGTACTAGATATCTAAACATTATGTGATCCGATTTTTCTGCTCTATTATGATGATTTAAAGAGCCCTTTCAATAATTAGTTCCCACGAGGTCTACTGTTCGTTGAATCACTTGTAATAATATTATTATCAAATACCTAGATCACAAAGAACACACCTTCCAAGTTTCATCTCTCTACTACCAGCGGTTCAGTCAGTCAGTCAGTCAGAGTAAGTCAGTCAGGACAAAGAGTTTTATAGATATAGATAGATTACAGAAGTATAGGTAATAGATATAGATTAGTAGGTATGTAAGTACTAGCTGCGCCCTTCGGTTTCACACGTGTAAGTCCCGAACCCGCGGGAATATCAATTTCAAAAGTAACCTTTGCCAAAGTACCATCTATCTTTGAATCGAAATTTATCAAAATCGGTTTAGCGGCTTGGGCGAGAAAACGTAACAGCCTGATAGAGTTACTTTCTCATTTGTAATGGTCGATTATTAGCTTGCATTACCTTGATGAGGTGTAGATACTTATTATATTAATTCCGCAAAATCCTTGTAGGTAAGTAGGTACCCATCTCAATTTTCATTTTGACAATGGAAAAGGTAAATAGATTTATTTTTTCGCCTCTCTTGCGATATTTATATTTCTTTTTGATGTTTTAGCAAGCTTTCGTTTGGAAAAAGCTTTTTTTATTGCAAATTGCTAGTAAATACAGTTACTCTGATTGCAACACTAAGTACAAATAGTATCGTTGGCGATTCAACGGGGTAATGCCACCAGTGATGGGCATTTTTGGACTCAATGGTCATTCACCTTAGATTTTTTATATTGTTTATTACCTTTGTAGTATTTATTTCTTGTGTAATTATTTAGTCTTTCTTTTTTTAGTACAACAACAATCAAATATCAAAGATATGATATAATGCTAGACAGTTTTATGACAGTAGGTATGAACAATTATTTTCATATTGGCCGGAAAAAATGTAAAAAGTTCGAATCTATAAGAAATATAATTTAAAATAGATTACGTAATTATTTGGGAGCGAAAACTGACATAGATCCACCTTCGACGGCGCCAGACGGCGGACTGAGGTTGGCGCAACGTCTACTTAGATGCGTTGTATTACAGTTGATTTTAGATTGAAGGTTTTCATGCTTTTAACACGAAACTAAAAAGGCGTAAGTCTCAAATCATTTTTCGATAATTTTACGGAAATTAAGCAATATTAAAAATCATCACATAAGCAATTAAAAGTATTGATTATTTCCTTTGTATTTAATTAAAAATTGTTTCGATATATAGTATAATAGAGGAGAAAAGAGTAAAATATAGAAAATACAGCACAATTTTCAAAGTAAAAAAGTATCGAACAAAACTTAATGAATCGTGATTCTGTTATTTACAAACCTTAGAAGAAGGTTCAATAAAACATGTATTTGAATTTCACATTAGCTAAACTTGTGGCTGATGCAGAATATGCTTCGCAACAAACAATATTTTTCTTCTGCTTAGACTTAACTTCTATACGACCTCTGGAGCGCGTCGGGTGAATCTGATGGGACGATGATGAAAGTTGTGAGTTGAATCCTGCCGAAAATAATTAAAAAAAACTGTCATCCAAATACAAAATCTTCCATTATAATAGGCATTTTGAGGTTGAGGCAGGTTTGTCGTTCATTCGTACAAACAGAGCACAGGCCCAGAGCTCAACAAATACAAATTTATTGCATGTTAACCGTAAATATTTTTAATTTTCGAAATATTACGTTACCTACATGCAGTAAAAAGAGAGTTGGTTATAAAACAACTTTCAGAGATGATGAGTAAACCGGGTCTTAAAGTTGACAGAACGATTAACGCGTGTATATATAGAGACAGACAGACGGACAGTTACCTTTTGACATGCAATTTTAGGTGCAGAGTTCGCTACGGCTGGGACAGTATCGATAAAAATATATCGATAGTCCTTTTCAGTGATAGTCTCAAAGTGTACGACACCTTAAAACGGGATTTTTACTACGACTCCATCGTCCGCTTGTCCAGCTGTTTGTCACTCTATCTATCAATATCCGATCAAATATGTAACGACTGTCAATTTTACTAAATCAATTTACGGACCTCAAAAAATTGAGAGCTCCCGAGAGAAATACAGCCTTTCTGGTTGTATTTTTTTTTGGTTTAGTAGGTTAAGTATTGGCTTAGTATAAGCATGAGAAACATTTTAACGATCGAGAAAAAACGTTCCGTCTCTTTTTCTCATCGTTTGAGAGTAGGAGACGAAAACTTCTTATGTCGATTCGACAAAATGTTCCTTCTGTTCTTTTGCTAGCCAGGCTGATGATTATAAGTACGTTAGATTCCCCGTACCTGATACTCATTTTATTTTAACGAGATCAAATCGAGTTCATATGACTTTAATGATTAGTAATTAAAATTTAAAAGTTATTTATAAATAAATTTCGGTATGGATACGATTTAATGACTTTATGTTTTCGGTCTGATTACCTATAATTGGAAAATAATAATTCTTGTGCGTAATAAATCTCTTTTTACATCGATAGTACGGTTAACCATTTTGTAGTTTTGCCGGCTCTTTCGAATACCTATCGTAAATTGAAAATGTTCTTAATATGCTCTAGTAGCGGGTTTCAATCGCATCAATCTTTATATTACCAAGAATTGCGAAGCAATGTCGACTTCCGAAAATTTCGACTATTCTTAATTACTAATTTAACTTAATTAATAGTAGACATTTATGAAATAGTGATATCTATGTAGACATTTATGAAATTGCTTTTGCGCTATCCGGTCATAGATAATAAAATAAAATGCAGAAGTTATTTAGAATAGTCGTGATTGCGCCGCTGGACCTTATTCTATATCTCAAACTATCTAGCCATCGAGTTTTATTATAATCGATCTTGTTATGTTTGTATCGATATTTCATTTTACTGTCAAAAAATATTTTTTAAGTCTATAAAGCACTCGCAAATGGTCTTTTGTATGATAGATTACCGTGCTTATTTTATCGATATAAATTAGCACTGCTTAGTGATGTGACAATGCATCTTATCGATATTATTTTATCGTACGGCGGTCCTCCATCAAGTAAGGTCAGGATCAAAATAATTAATCACATTTGCCGAAATTTAGGGTGGAAGCAGACTAAAGACTAAATAGGCGGCCAACAGCTGATCACTATAAATTATCCTACTGATATATAGGTGAAAGTTTGTGTGTAAGTAAGTTTGTTTGTCACTCCTTCACGGAAAAACTACTGAACAGATTGCGATGATATTTGTGCAGTAAAATGATTGTTAAGTATGTATTCCTTTTGTTTTCATTTTGCCTTGAACTTTTATAATAAATACAAGTTGAGGGAAGCAATTGGTTTTTAAAACACAAGCTTTCTTAGTGAGTCAGAGTTAAACCACTAAGAAAGTTTGTGTTAAAGTTTGACAATATATATTTTTACTAATTATGGTAATGTATTATTCTTTAATGTTGTCTGGCATTTACATTAAAAGTTTGAGTGCAAATCTTCTACAAAATAATATGTGCTGTTTGCCGATTTTATGTCGGCCGATTTCAATTGTGTAGTTTGCTTAACCTTTTAGCCCGGCTAAGGAAGGCAGTGGTGAGTTAATCAATTTAGTGAACGATACCGGTGTGGTGTCAGAATGGAAATTGACTTGCAAATAAAATAAAAAAATATTAAATAAATTTGTTTGTTGAAGAATTATTGCTTACCTTTTATGCTTTTGGTATGTAGGTCTGAGAGTCATATTATTTACTTGACGTGAATTATTTCATTGTTTTTGTAAGTACGAACAGTTATAATTATAATTTAATTTTATCTGAAATACATAAATTTGTTAATTTATAACTAAAAACTAATAAAAAAAGAAAGACGGATCGGGACATGTACCGCTGACGTCTTAAAAAATATTACAGGACATGGCATACAGCGCCATCTAGCCCCAAACTAAGCAAATGGCTTGTACTACCGATTGATAATCGACAACGGATTTAGATACTACGTATTAAGTATACTTTCTACTTATCTATCCATCTATAGATAATATGAATAATAATGTGAGACACTTTATTTATTGGGTTTAATCGCGTTTTATTTATGATTTTAAACGAACCGAGCTTTCGCCAACTTTACAGTTGGCTTTTTCAAATCATTATTAAAACTCAATTAAACCCGATAAATAAAGTGTTTTATTGTGCAAAATCGCGAAAACCAAAAAAGAAATTATAATAATAAGAGTTTACAGTTAGAAAAAAATATTTATGGTCATACTTGTCCCTGCCGGGAATCGAAACCGCAGCTTTCTGCTTAGCAAATAATTAATTTAAAGGTTTCCTTACATAACGAACATCACTAACCAATCCACTTGGCGCCATGGCTTAAGCCAATGGGTGGCACGCCTCGGCCAAAGCTTTTCTCAAGATTTAAGTATTTCTTAAACGAAATTATAACATTGTCAAATTCACCGACCCCCCAAATTCGAGCACTAATCAAAGAAACAAATTATACTTAAACCATACAGTTGAAATTCGCAACAGTTTTTCGTATCATCAACCGCAATGCGAATCTCCATCAATTTTTTTATGGTCATCATAATTTTGGAAACGATCTTCTATCCTACATGATTACGGCTTATGTTGCCAACACACAACTATTATTAAGTTTTTTATTTATTTATATGTATTATTTTAATGTTCAATTGTTCACACGGACGCTGGACATATACGTATACAAGATGTAACGGGTTAGCCCTTTTAAGCCGAAAGGGGGTTGTTCTAGACGTCTAGGCGAACAACTTTTGTTCTACGACTTTTGAAAATTCGAAGTACTTTTCGAAAAATTTAAGTGTAAAGTTTACTTGAAGATCAGCTGTTTCTTACAGTTCGAGGTCATTGACCTTATGTTGTCCTTTTATTTAGTTTGGTCTACTACAATCAAACCTTCAATTACCTTAATTTTCAAAACAGCTGTTTTTTCAGTGTAACATAAACTCAAAATTTTCAAAAAAAAAGTTCGAATTTTCAAAAGTCGTAGTACAAAAGGTGTTCGCCTAGACGTCTAGAACAACCCCCTTTCGGATTAAAAGGGCTTGCCCGTTACATCTTGTATATATAAAATTTAAAGTTTTGACTAATTAACTGACTGAACTATACAGGATGAACCATTCCAATGGGCTTTCAGGGGGATATGCTAAACTATTAAAGATAGCGAAAAATGCTGAAAGGAGTTGCGTCACCGATTTTGACAAAAATTAAAATGGCATTAATAGAATTTGAAAAATTTATTACCTTAGCCAAGAATAGAACCTTGTCTTTTTGCAAAAAAAAATAATTATGTTATTGTACCGATCGATAGTGTTGCTGATAAAGATCAAATTAATGATGCTTATAATATCATTCAAATATCATGGTACAGTGCAGAAAACTAGGTCCCAGGGACAGAGCGTGTTGTTTGTGATGTTTAGGTTTAATAAATTTCGGGAATAACTCTAAATTAATCGTATTTAGAAACATTGTTTAATAATATCGACAGAGTTATTCAAAAAGTCAATGTCGATAACCCGTCACGTATCTATCTAAAACGTATTCCCATTAAAAACTTTACACATTCCAACACTTCGTGACAAGTAGTGATGTGCCCTTTATCGATAACATTCGATTTCTAACGACTGCAGCGCCGTAGTCCCTAATCGATCTTTACAAGAACCAAATTGTGAATACAGACGGATTTTTATGGACCTTCATTATTTCTATTGAATTTGATGCGTTGTGTAGACGACTAGCTCCACCACAAAGTGAAGAGATAACTTTGTCGAATTGCACGTCAATCTCCCATCAAAATTTGAACTGTAGACTCGTCATAACCGTTATTTCTACTCATTGTTCGTCGGTCATTGAGTTGGAGTTTAAAATTAAATACCTACGTTTTATCCTTATATCAAGAACTAGCCAGACAACTCGGTTTCACACGAATTAGTCCTAATTCTGAGAAATAATTGACTTTTGATGACATTTTGGCGCTTTATTACCACAGTGGAAAAATTACCACTTCTCTGGTAATTTTTCCACTGGAAATGTTCATATTTTAAAAGCTTTTATTTATTACTAATAGTTTTTTAAACATAAACAAAGAAAAAATTAAAATAAAAGACGAGCAAAAAGAAAACAAATTCCAAACAAACAAACTGAAACAATAAGAACGATTAATATGGTATTAAAGGACTCTGACCGAAGTTACGAAAAAATTAAAAACAGGAATAAAAATGTCAGAAATAGCGGGAACTAGATTAAGTAGATACCTAATTGGCCTTTACATCTAAATTTAGATGATTTATACAGCGCAAGCAACTTTTAATCCTTGCTAATTATGGCGCTATAAAGCCCGGGACATTGTTAGGTGGAGTAGGCTTGCTCAGCACCTATACCACCCTCCCAGCCTAGTCAGCCATGCCCAGAGGAAAGAACTGGTCAATACGTCTGGAGATAACTAAGCCGTGGGTTATGTTATTAAGTAACTAAGGGTTGATTTTCCAAATCCGTAGATATCCCTAGAATAAAAAACGTCACTATGATATTAAAAATAAACAAAATTTAAAGGCTAATATATTTCCTTGCCAAAAAATATTTCTAAATTTGTAGGCTTTTAAATTTCATTGGGTTCGAAGTTATTCGACAGCTGATATCTTTTATCTCAGGAATGAAAAATCGGTTCTAAATAATCTAACTTCTACAAAACCCAATAAATGTAAGCACAGAGTAAATAATAGCGAACACAAGAGAGTATGACATTATATTGTAGTAGGGCCTTTATTCATCGGACGTATTGTCCGCTGGTACGATTACAGATTATGAGAATGCCTGTAACGGTACTCCGGGTTGGGCCACACTGGCTCTCTGCTTAGGGAGTAAGTACATATAAGTACATTTTATCGGGTCTTAATCGCGTATTATCAAAATTAAACTCATTTCACTTACGGGTTTATTCGCGGTGTTTTTATTATCAGTATTGTTGCAATCCGACGTTTTGTCCACCTTGAAAAAGGAGTCTTTAATTTGCTGATGACAGACTCATAGTTATATTTACCGTGTTTTAATCACGTATTATTAATTATTTTCTTATCTCGACGTTCTTTTTTTTACCAACAAACAGCTGGCGCTAGCGCCATCTAGCCCCATGGTAAGCTGCTAAGTGTTACGGTAACTGGACAACGGATATACTACTTATATTTATTTTTATTTTGTAAATACGTACATATTATACATAAAAATACACCCAGACCGGATACGACCAAGATCATTGAAATACGATCGAAACGTCGAGGTAAGAAAATACATAATAATACGCGATTAGGACCCGGTAAATTGTAACGATGTTAACAAATCGTGTGAATTTAAGAAGTTTATCATTACAGACTCCTTTTTCAAGGTAGACGCGTATTTTTGTTTAACTTCTTAAGTTTATATTTCAACTATGTTACACAACCCACACAGCTTCAAGAAAACTGACCAGAGGACTCTAAGAGTCGTGGTCTTCTATTGGCCCGCGAGGAAACCCGCGTCTTAAAATCACATACATTGGCTCAATTGTGAAGAAATTGTCAAGCGAAACACCCGACTACGGCGTAGTCAAAAGAAAATGTTATGTTTTGGCAGTCTTTATGTATTTTATTACCCCTGTCTATAATGTATGTAGTGAAGGAACGCCTTCAGTAAACGTAAACTTCAGTAACCTTAGTTTACATTTACTCGTATTAATTTTGTACATTTGCATTTATATTAGATACAAATACAATATATACGTTTTATTGCCTTACAATTTGTACAGTGCACCTGAGAGGCTCCCATAAATTCATGAAATTTAATCAATTAAAATTCGCAATGAATTTACGAGTTCTGATATCTAACAAGAAAAGGGATGTACCGTTGGTTTATCGATAGGCTCCAATAACCAATTTCAATGCAGGTGCATCACTAAATTGTAAACAAACTTACTGTTACTTTTGATACACCCGCCCCTCACATGGGTTGTGCTTAGTTTGGGGCTAGATTGCGCTGTGTGTAATGTTGCCCAACATTTTATAAAGAGTCTCTCTCACGTAATGTAACGTTACAGATTTGAGCATTACATACATTAAATTACATTTCATTTCATTCATTACATACAGCACGCACCTAGTAATGATTCAACGCGTATACTTACTTTACATACAACTTGACACATCAATGCGCTTTGCTAGACTTCACTTCACTTCAAATATTACATTACATGTAAATAAATGCTCGGCAGTCCGGTAGGTAGTTTTGTAATGTACTGGTCGAAGTCGAATCTGTAATGTTACATTAAAAATTATTGCTCGTGGTGAGGGAGCACCTTTAGTTTCATTGGTAACGTATAGAGGCGACAATTGTTAAAGAAATTTGCTACTGTACAAAGTGATTCACTCGAACGAATGCATTACGAAAGTACAGTGAAGCAAATAATATAAATATTATTAACACATCGCGATTGGACTCGACATTTTGCTGTTAGCACGACCGCGGTATTTTCGTCCGTGAGGTAGGTATGGTCACAAAAATGGCGTGGTAATCTTACTAATATTATAAACGCGAAAGTTTGTATGTAAATATGTATGTATGTTTGTTACTCAATCACACAAAAAAACCGATTGCGATGAAATTTGGAATATAGGTAGCTGGGGACCTGGATTAACCCATAGGCTACTTTTTATCGCGATATTCCCGCGGGAACGGGACTTACGCGGGTGAAACCGCGGGGTGCAGCTAGTAGAATTAAATTGTATTAACCGAACGAGTGTAGCGAGCGAAGCATCTCCGCTTCAAGTCTGGCTAATTTTCTTTTGTCTGTCAGTATGTTGGTTAGGTTAGGTAAATCTTTCCTCTTTATAATTTTAGTATATATAACTAATGGATAATTCCGCTAACAGTTACGCCACACCTTTACTGCTATTCAGTGATTACTAAAAGTTCTAACTCATAAAAGAGAGCTCATGATTTATATTTTACGTTATAATTTGGGTAAATTTTTATCAAGGTAATTCTTGAGCATCAAGGACATGTTTTCCCAAGTTTATTTTGATGTTATTTGTGGTAAGGGTTATTTTAAAATAAACATATAATAAGTAAGGATATATTTTTTTAATAGAAGCCTTCGAAAGTCAGTTTAAATGACTATGACGTTCCTTTTCGTCGGTACCACATTTTGTTGGACTACATCTTATTTCTAGAGATTAAAAAACAAACTCAAATGCTTTTAAATATTTTGATCAGGACAGAATAAGCTTTGATTAATTGATTGATAAACTCTTTATTGTATCAAACTACAAATAACAAAATAATATCCTTAAATAAGGTGGCACAATGGGCGGCCTTAAAAGCTTTATAAATGAAGAAATAGGTAAAATATGTACCTTAGAGGATCTTTTCAAAAACGGGATTTATTCGAATCGCTTCTGTTTTTAAGATTTGCAGCATCTTCTTTCCGCATTTTAGTAGGTTATATAAGTAGTTATATAAGCTATTAAAAAGCCTAAAAAAAGCTGTCTATTTGCGTTTAATGCTAATTGCTTAGTTTAAATTTAAGTTTCCTACTTACAAAATGGAAGGTAATGTTTTTTCTAAGAATCATGGAAGACTAGCTGCGTCTTCTGATCCCGTGGGAATATCAGGATCAAAAGTAGCCCATGGTACTATTGTCTGATAGTGTAGCTTTCTATTAGGGAAATTTTATATAATATAAATAATTAAGTATATTTTATTATTTATATATTATATTATAATTTTTAGAATTAGCTTTACAGTAAGACAAGCAATCACAAGCTTACTTTTCCCCTGGCATTTTACTTGAACATAGAGTGTTCAACCTCATACACCCTGCTAATATGAGTTATAACTTACAACATTAATTTCGAAACATTTCATTACCTTGTATCTAAGTTATATTTAATGAAAACAGTTACTTATTCAATAAATGTTAACACGGATTCTTGACTAAATGCTAAATGATTGTGGCCATGTTGTGGTTAAGAATGTGAAGTTAGTTATATGGTTATTTGTTGTAGATACTAGCTGTTTCACGTCGTTTTATTTTGGTAGGTAAATTGTGGTAGGCTTTAGAGCTCTGATGAGAAAACAGCGGGCTCGAGAGAGGGGTGGGAGCGAGGCTGAAGTGGAGTAAACTTTTTCAATTTACACGATTTGTTACCATAGTTACATTTATCGGGTCTTAATCGCGTACTATTATTTTCTTACCTCGGCGTTTCAACCATGTTACAATAGTCTTATTCGCGGCGGGTGACGTCCTCTTTATAACCGTTGTATTTGTCCGGTGGTAGGTACCTACGTGTAGGATTTTACCAGTTCGTGTGTAGGTGAATGTGTAATAGGCTAATCAATTTTATACCCCTAGCATTATTTTTTTTAATTTCTAGACCGATTTGGATGTAAATTTGTATAGGGATAGTTTAAGTGATGCAGAGTAATCTAGGTTACTTTTGATCCCGAAAATCCTGCGAGAAAATGATTACGCGGGTGAAACCGCGAGGCGCAGCTAGTTTTATATAGCAATCTGCCGTTTTCACTCCAAACGGCCGGTTAAAATATTTATTCTACTACTTCAGAAGTATCGAATCGGTCGTAGATCGAATTTCATTTTTTATAGTCTCTATAGTGAACTCTACCAAGTTAATGCAGGGCCGGATTAAAGGTGACATACTCGGATCTCGGCACGGATCTCAATATTTTTCAGTAAGAACAAAATATTCGAAAATACTATTGAAAAAAAAATTGAAAATTTGAAAATTATTTATTTACCAAAAACATACAGAAATAAAAAAACATATAATACCTTACCTACGCCCGAGGATATCTTGTCTTGTAAACTCTGTATTTGGTCGCCTGCGATACAAGCATTGCTTAGCGCAGGGGCCGCTAGTTACTCATTAGCAATATAAATATTTTTTTTTTATGGAACCTTTATAACGTAAAAGCTGGTATTGTAATCTTTATGGCAAATAAATAAAAAATATTATATTACTATCTTATCTTCATTTTGGTAGTTTTCTTTACACGATTGGTTAACTTTTATAACAGATTTTTTTTTTATCTAAAGCAACTCGTGTAAAATTGATTTTTTTATTTTACAGCTAAACGTGACGTATTAAAACCTTTATTTTTTCTGTTTTAAAGCATAACAGTTTCACTAAATTACCAATAGTGTTCCGCGTCAAGTTTCTGAGACTTTACGTCATTCACTTTGACAAGAATCTGTCATCGACCGAAAATCAGTGAAAATCTAGCTGTTCAAGAGGCAGGAGTCAGTCAAAAATAGACCCCTCTGCGCCCTCCTAGAGGCGTCCCTGACCTTGTTTACGATTAAGCTTATATTGCCGTGAAATCCAAAGGACTGTGCAAATTGTAATCAAACTTTGACCTTTTAAGAATAGAAATGTGAGAGATTCATAGTATTTTATTCATATAAGTTACCCTTGAGTTTTATTACTTAAGTACTAATTGCGCTTGCGCATTGAGATTACATCTCATTTCAGTATCAATTCCGTTAAGGAATTTCGGATTTCCGTCCGAAAAGGTGGCCCATTTCTATAACGTTTTACTTTTAAAGCTTTTTGTTTTGTTTTTCTCATTTTTGTTAAAAAACTTTGGTAATTGTTTTATTGTTAAAAAAACTATCCAGCTCGATAGTTTATAAATAGTAAAGCATATTTATCAAATCCTAACTCTAGCTATTTAGAATTTAAGTTCCATTGCCATCGGTTCAGAAGTTTTTGCATGACTTACAATTTTCCTAGTGATACATAATTTGTTATTTATTTACATTCTTAAAACACTTAATAAAGCTATTGTAATTTTACATTAAAAATACAATTATGCGTAAAAATATTCTTAATTTTTTTTTTTTTTTTCAGGTAATTAATTTAAAAGTGAAAGCAAAATCAAACGAGCTTCGTTCAACTAAGATTAAAGTAAGTACCAAAGTAAAGTAATAAAGGTGAAAATTTGAACGTAATCATTGACTTTTGGTGCTGACCGTACCTACACACTCATCTCATCATACTATTAACCGAAATACCTCAATTTCTTATCACAGAATGTTTCAAATTTGACACCCAAGATAAAGAAATGTCTCTAAAAGATTTATTAACACATCGGCCCCTTTGACACATCGAACATTATCTACCAACAGAAAAGGTAAAAGTATTAAGACGTCAAAAATAATATCATAATAATGTGTAAGTTAATTTGAGAACTTTAGCAAATCAATAATTATATGGTTTAGGGCTGATTTTGCATTCCACGGATAAAAGATATGTCGAATAAGTTCGAACCCAACAAAATTTAAACGCCTTCAAATTTTGATCTTCAAAATTTAGAATTATTTTCTTTTTAAATATTATCATAGTGACGTTTTTCATTCGGTGGTGTTACATTTTATCTGTCAGATATCTATCTAGGGATTTGAAGAAAAAAAAAACAGCCCTTAATCCCGGTAATTCCTTATCCCATGGGTTTATCCTAAATCCCTTTCTTAGTGAATACCTTCACGCTACAAAGAACACGGTCTCCAGGTTCAATGGTTCTAGGACCAGCGGATTAGGGTCTTTTTAATATCTAAAGGTCATTTAGTCCATGAGTAAGGACTTTGAATTTTATAATTATGAATTAAAAAACCAGCTTTGAAAAATTCCGGTCATTCTAATTTTTTTAGCATACCTAATGCTTACCGATTTTTTTCCGTTGCTGTTACGAATTTTATTTTGCTACTCAACCGCCATCTTCTGGACTAGCATGACAGCAAGAGAAGCATTTTGTCACAGGTTCTGTCTCTTTTTCTCGTCATTTGAGAGAACGAGACGGAACCATATATCGAGGTGACAAAACATTTCTCGTGCGGTCTTGCTAATCAAGCTGGTCTATAAGTAAGTAATGACAGAAGCTTTCCTCGAGACATGGCGACAAGCTTCATGCTATCGGAAGACACTTAAACATTTTCCTAATGGATGACTTTGTTAGTACCGCAGCCATACTGTGCCAAGATAATGTATGCTGTATTATGCAGATGCATTTTTGCATTCAACTAATGGAATGGTCTTAGATAACCCTCGACTTATGACTAGTCAGTCATCTGCAAATGCAAATTGGTTGACAAGCCTTTTAACATTTGTAAGGGCACTTCTTGTAATAGGTACCTATTTAAAATTGTATAGAGTTGCTTTTGTACTTTTATTCAATACCCTGACTGACCGATCTAACTATACGTCATCGCGAAGTCCAAACCGCTGGTCCTATAGACAAGAAAATTCTGTGGAAGTGTTCTTTGCGATGTCCACTAAAGGTTATTGGAAAGTCTACTGCTTACTTACGTGGGTAAAACCGTAGGACTCTACTAGTTTATTTTTTATTTGAAAAAAGATTTACGAACTATTCCAACACTTAATCCACAACCAATATTAACCTTAAAACTTTTTTAAAATAAGAAAAAATCAAATAACAACAATGAAATGCAATATGAAACAACATATAAAGTATTTTGTATTATTGTATTAGAAACTGCTAGTTTAGTTTGGCTCTACGTGCTTTAAGGCTTTCAAGGAGCCATTCTGCAATGTCAACGTCGTTTGCGTTATGTTGGGTGTAAGTTATAGGAGGTTGCGATTGACAAAAATAAAACACGTTTGTTGTATGGGAAGCCCCACTGAAATATTGATTTTATTCGGGTTGTAGTATTTGTTGTTCTATCAGCAAAAACATACATTATCTGTGCAAATTGAATAGGCAAGTCATATAATAAAATTTAATGACTAATTTTGAACATTTTGAGGCTCTGACTGATACTTCTTCTGTAACTGATACAATCTGAGGTGCAAAACATATAATATTGTCAATGTCCATTTTTTTATTATTTACTATCTGCGCCCTGCGGTTTTACCCGCGTAAGTCCCGTTCCCGCACGAATTTCGGGATAAAAAGTAACCTATGTGTTATTCCAGGTCCCCAGTTACCTATATTCCAAGTTTCATCGCAATCGGTTTAGTAGTTTTTGCGTAATTGAGTAACAATTAAACATCTGAACATCCAAACACACACACTTTGACATTTATAATGTTAGTAGGAAAGTAGGATTTCGCGTAAAAGGAATATGTTTAAGACTTCACCTTTAGTACTTAACAAATCTCAATGCATCGCTATCATTTTATGACTTCGCCATCATCCTAAGCGGTAGCGACGGGTAAGTGCTCATAAAAACGCGTATTTACAACGTAAATATAGAAATGTGGACGCCATGTTTTTTTTATACTTTGCGCCATAAGCGCGCGAGCAGTCGCGTGAAATATTACATTCGAAAGAAGTTTTTCAAGTGCTTTTTTCTTAAAGATCCCACGCGAATGATCTAATGTTATTCTAAGTGAATTTTTACGTCCAATTGTGGGGTTTTAATGTATCGGTGCCTGTTTGAGACTAGTGATTTATAGGATACGTGTGATGCAAGATGTAATACTTGTTTTTGCAGTCATGCCGAGTCAAACATGTACCCTAAGTTGTTTTTAATTTGTTAGTGCAAGTGATAAATAGTTACCACTGGGGTTTTATTAATTCAATGTATTTTGATGTATTAACCATTAAGTCTTGGCTTTTTCTATGGTATTCCTTGTAAATGGTTGTAATTTGTCTTGTGTTTGTTTGGAGAACTTTTATTTACACTAATTATTATAGGATCTACCTAACTACCTACCTTCATTATACCTACCTAGTGTAATATGTATGTACCTACTTATCAATTATAAAAGAATTATCGTTTGTCCGATGATATTAGGAACTGCCTTTTTAAAAAACAAACACATTTTTTTAAATTATTAACAGCATTGTTACAATGCTAACTAACGTTTTACCGACTTTAGTGGTGAGTCCTAGGACAGGTCGGTTTCCTCACTATGTTTTTTTTCACCGCAAGAGCGATATTATTAGCTTTTCCTAAAGAAAATCATTGATGCACAGTCTAGATTCGAACCCATCACGCCCTTCGGAAGGAAGGCCGTGGTATCTATCACTAGACCAACTCCGCTTAACACCGGTCAATGATTAGTAAGTTTTTTTTGTAAAGTGCATAAAATGATTTCCTAAATCGAGTCAATAAAATGGCGGAATGACTGCAAACGTAACATCAAAGCCTCGTTAATACACCGTTATAGAATTACAAAACAGAACATCAAGTTAAACTATACAATAACTTAGTAACTTAACATGGTCTATTGTTAGAGGAACTAAGCTATATGTTAACCTCGTTTTGAGATAAGCTAGTTCTATTAAGAGGCCTCCAGAGTCGAATCTTCCATACAAAGGTAGACATGTATTACTAAAATAATAATAGTCACAATCATATTCTTCTAATCATTTAGAATACACAAAGGTTGTCTGGAAAGTACCGCTTTAAGCGATAAGGTTGCATATTGTTTTCTTTTATTTATAGGAATTTATTCATTCATTAAATATACAAATTACTACAATATTCATTTTGAAACGACTTAAAAATAAAAATAAATGTGTGGATTTCGCAACGCGTCCTCCGATGAGAAGAAATCCCAAGAAACTCATGGGAGTTACTTTTTTGTGATCATGTGTTACATTACAATTGTCATAATACAAATTGTATATCTGTAATTTGAACAATTGAAAAGAGGCTATCGAAGATGCCCTCAATATAGGTATTATAATTAACACCAAATAAAACTCAAAAAGATAACAATTAGACGATATTTTGTGCAAAGCATTTGAACGAAATATTCCACTCTGGTGAGGTGACCTCTTAAGTTATTGTTATGTTACTGGTTCTCTGTTGATTGCTTCAGTTTTATGTAACTTTCTAGTAAGTATATTCCACTAATATTATAAATGCGAAACTTTATATGTCTGTTTGTGTTCAAAAATAAAAAAACTACTGCAGCGATGAAACTTTGTATGCTGATAGTTGGATATCTGGATTAAAACATAGGTTAATTTTATCCGCGGAATCTGGCCTTTAGATCGAACACAGAATGTGAAACCCCGGAGCGCCGCTAGTCTAGTACATCTTTGAATGACTTGCAGATACTTTTAAATTTTCCGATGAATGAATGAATAAATTGTAGAGTGCCTACCTCATGGAGAAGGACATAGGCTACTTTTTATCCCGATATTCCTGCGGGAACGGGACTTACGGGTAAAATAATGGTCTCTTCTTACACCTGATGTATGGCAAGGAAATCTTTATCAGATTGTAATGATTTAACTAGCTTAGATTAATTAATGTTCACTTACTCGTAGTTCTTGCTAACTCATTAATTGTTCGTCCGTCTATCTAAAAGTTTGATCATTGATCACATAGGTATTTTGTGATTCAAAAGTTTGCATGAAGGTTACTCTCACTTGGGCAGTTTTTTTATTAAGTATGTACCTACTCTATCCATATGCTAAACAAATGTTTTCAAGGGAAAATGAACAACCAAAAATCCTGCCGAGAATCGTTTGAAGTCATGCCCTTCGCTTGTGGGGTAAGAAACTTCAAACAACGGGTAAGAAATTCATTTGTCGTCAATAATAATTATTAATTTTTGTCATTAACTTTCCGTTGTTCAATCAGAAAACAATTAACTTCACGATTACAAGAACTGTTAACGTTTTAGTTCCCCGAACGGACTCGTAGTATTGCGACCACGAATCGAGTAAAATAATTAAGAATTCGCATAAATTTACATGAAATGAGATGTTATCTCGGAGTTTAACGAACTGCAACAGTTGTCAGCATATCAGAATGTACAAAGTACGTGATTATTTCGTCAACACCTACGTTTTGATTAGCTTTTTTGATTGGGTAAAGGGTTTTTAGGGTTCTTTGCCCGAAGGGTAAAAATACATGACTTGCTATGGCGATTTTCGCTCGGTCGCGGTAGATTGGGAAGACTCAAGAAATGCTGGCTTGACATCGCGTCGTTAGGTCTGATATGTCTTTGACCTTATCGTCGCTTTCCATCTTTACATGAGATGAGGTGATAAATGCTAGCCTATATCAAATTAAAAAAAACTAGACTCTTTTAGATTTCTCTGTCTGTCTGTATGTCACCAGGTTGAATTCATGAACTGTATTAGCTAGACAGTTGAAAAATGGAAATTCGATTTCTGTTGCCTCTTTATCATCTAATACAAAAAAAAATTCAATATATATTTAAGTGGGGTTCCCATACAACAAACTTGTTTTTGTTTATAATGGTACGGAACCCTTTGTGTGCAAGTCCAATTCGCACTTGGCTGGTTATAAGACGATATTTAAAAAGTTTAAATAATATTTCGTAAATTTGTTTTTATTGCTCAAGGCATATTTACTAGAAATATTTTTAAAGGAAAAATTCATCTTCAAAAATTCAAAAATCAAAATCAAAATCTCGCCGCAAGTGAATTTTTGAAGATGAATTTTTCCTTTAAAAATATTTCTAGTTTTAATAATTACAAAGAGATTGACTATTGACTTACGAGGGTGAAACCGCGGGGCGCAGCTAATTTTTGTTAGAAGTAATCTCTAGCACTAAGGAATCGATTTCTATGAAACTTAATTGATTAGTAGGTACATAATAATATACATATTCAATCCTTGCGAGTAATATGGGCTAATAATCCCATTAAAATTAGTGTGTACACCAGCACAATAATAAAAAAATATATATTTGTTGAGAGTAATACTCCGGCACTAATGAATACATAGCGATAAAACTAAATTATTTAATTATAATTCTTCTTCTTCTTAGTTATTGGCTTCTGCTCGCCACAAAGCAGCAGGAAAGTAGTCAGTGTCAAGTATTATTCATATTTTCAAGCTAGCAAAAGCTAGTCAAAGCAGTCAAGTCGTCGTAGTAAAAGTCAAGTCAAGGAAGTCATTGTAAAAGGTGGCTCTTTACAATGACGATTTGGAGACAACGCTGAAGTTCATGTTTTGCACCGAATTTAGAAAGAAAGAAAAGAAAGAAAGAAACAACAACACATTTCCATTTTTCCATTTCCAACATCATTTTGCAACACATCTCCTCACGGCGTTTCCGCCAAAACTCGTATTTAATTAATTAAATTCTTAAAAGTATAACATAGGGTAACTTTTATCCACGGAAAAAAGAGGCTGTGTAGGTAACAAATCTATCTATCTACGCGAGTGAAAACGCAGGGTGATGCTATTTGTGAAAAAAATAAACAAGAGCTATATAATAGTCCTAATTCTTCAGAGGCGTGCAAATTTTTGGCAATTGAGCAATTATACCGATCCGTCGCGTCGAGCCTCGTTCGTCCTTTAAATTCTCGACTCGCGAGTTTTTGTGCGCCCGCGCAGCCGCCGTGCGCAGGAGTTGATCATTTTTAATTAAAATTTTGAGCTTGATTATGAAAACTATTTCTGAAGGCAGTGGGAAGAATTTTTATGCCGGTACAAATGTTTTCTTGTTGTACGTTTTGCTTGATTTTTAATAGTGGGTGTCGATTTAGAGTAAAAGTTTTTTGAATTCATACAAATGGTATAGAAAAAAATAAAAAAATATCTGGATATATAAGCACAATAAGACAGATGAAATAGCTAATTATAGCAAGTCTTATGTGTAATTTAAGGCTATAAAAGAACGATTTTACCTTTATTTAGTACCAATTTAGTTAACTACAGTCAACTACTTACAAAACGAGATATTATTACTACTAGGTTTGTTAGTAATTCGATTGCTATGAAACTTCGTATATAGATAGCTTATTATGACCTGAAATACCATATATGCTACTTTCCAGTTTCCCTTTCTTTACTACTTAATTATAATTACTGCTTACACCACGGGATTGTGACTTACGCGAGCAAACCCGCTAGGCGCTGCTTACCTAAATTAAATTAAATCTAAGCTCAAAATGATTAATAAAATAATAAAGTCATCACTACATCAAAACAATATCGCTTTTATTGTTATAAAAATTAAAATCAATATTAAATTATACTTTGATTGATCATCATCAGTCGTGGAGATAACGACAAGGCTCGAAGCGACACCTCTTTTCGTGTCGAACCTTTTTGGATTTACACCAACTTTAACTGTGCAGACGTCTTTTTGTAGAACTAAGACTTCGACAGGGCTTTACGTAGACGATGGCGCCGTCAATGACTGTACAGATAAGTTTGGCTTGCTTACATCCGATGTCACCGCCCCACAGGCGTCTTATATCTGATTTCGATCTTTTTCATCCAAAAAGGAGGATGACGTTGCAGACTTATCGTTTTTAGGGTTCCGTAGACAAGGGATAAAAACGGGGCCTTTAAACCTAATCTAAAATGGGCCTGTTAAGTAACTAATAACAATTTTCATTAATTTATCCTCAGCTGCAATTTAAGGTAAAAATAAACATCTCAGAAACAAAAATAAATACATTGAATAATAAAATATTACTAAAAGTACTTATAAAATCAAAATGACTAAAAAGGAAAAAATATGACCAATACAAAATATGACTAAAATCGAACATGACATCCACCTAGCAACCTGTAAATAATAGTCGTATTTCCGCTGTTCTTAGATACGTAATTGTGAGCTCCGCCCCGCGTGAAACACTGTACAGGGGGGAAACCCTGTAAGTCCCGAAACCGCGGGAGTATTGGGATCAAAAGTGACTTAAATGTCGTTCTCCGAGGTCCCATCTACCACTAAACCGTAGGAACTAAATATTAATAATTTAGTTTAGTTTATTTCCTTGAAACATACATAAGTTTGTCTTAAAACTAATTTAACAATATATTATACCTATGTATCTAATTACAGCACAGACAGACTTGAAAAATGCTTTAATATAATACCTACACAGAGTTACTTTCGCATTTATAACATTAGTAGGGAAGTAGGGATAACCTATAGCTGTGGCTCGGTTAGGTTTCACACGCGAGTTGATTTAGCACTCGTTACTAAAATACAGGGCAAGTGATTAAGTTGAGAACTTGCCGTGTTCGACTTGACTTCTGACTTCTGATACAACGGTATTTGTAAGGAACACGATTGTTTTACATTGATAATGTAGCTAAAATCATTTTGTCGAGCTCTTCCCTGCTTAGGTAAGCATATAAGCAGTTGGTTGTTATATGCTATAGCAGATGTAAGGTCAAATTAGAGGCCTATACTAACATTCTAATACTAGGTGAGCCCCGTGAGCTACACCAATACGAAGTAGAGGATAAACAGAACAAAAAAATAAATAAAAAATATTGCATTACATACAACGCTATCTAGCGCCAAACTAATCACAAGGCTTGTACTATGGGTACTAGACAACGGATTTACTACATTTTTTTTTCTTTTTTTTGTAAATACATTTAATAAATAGAATACACTCAGAACCAGAAACAAACATTTATGATCAGCAGAAATATTTGCGGGAATCGAACCCGCACCCTTCTGCGTCGCAGTCCGAGCGACTGGCTCTGTCTTTTGTTAATTACTCGGTTCTTCTTGTTGAATTTCAATGTAAAGGATAACAGAATCTTTCTTTAAAACAGAACTATACAATAAAAATTTCAAACGGTTTTATAGTAAACAAGAAACAAATAGAAATACATGATTCAAAAAACTGTAAGTTTTTGAAATTAAACAACTTACATTTGAAATTAAACAATTTAGGTCCTTTTACGACATCTACGGGAAAAGATGGGGTAACCATATTCTAGGCCGAGGCTATACGGTAAAAATCAAGTTATTAAGTACCAGTACTTATACTATAAATAATAATAGGCTGAATAAGAAATCTCCATCCATAAGATAGGTAAGAATGATGTCAACAAGTATGTATTTAAAACAAGTAGATAACGACCGTTTTATTTGATGGCACCACATTACCCTACATACGAAGGAAATGTGGTGTAATGTGTTTGACGATTTCTACTCAGATAATGATAGTAGCGACTGGGAGAGTCCATCTTAATGATGGGACATTTTGTAAAATGTCAGTTTTCCATACTTGTTGATGACTTTTTCTTGACTTGTAAAAAATTTATTGTGATTACAGACAGACGGACATGACAAAACTATTATTTAAACTAAGTATTATGTATTATTAGTATCCTTAATAACCCCCCTTACAATAAAGGGTTCCTGTCCCTTATAGTAAATCTCCCCCATCACTTATGATATTTTGTTGAACATAAAACCCTAAAAACGATCTTATTAATTACGACATATTTTGTGTAGCCTGAATCGACTAGTAACATTTGAGAATAGGTACGAATAATTAAGCCAAATCGTAAAGCACCACTAGTGTAGAATAAATTCACTACATAGCACTAAAAGGCGACATTATCTACATTGTCCATTCAAACAGCTACAACAGACAAAGCAGCTAATAAATCTAGACTTTCTATAACACCTAAATGTGATTAAAATGACCTAGATTGGTTCAGTAGCAGGTTTTACCTTAACACGGTTGTCGCCGCGAGCCATCGTCGTCGTCGTTTCTATAGGGAAGTGTTCGGATTTTAATTGAATAAGACGGGTGCATTCTTTACGCATTTTTATACTAGTTTAACTAGTTATTATCTTTTTCGTATTCTAGCACTTGTAGGATTCTGTACCAGAAGAAGCGTCAAAAAGCAACCGTTGTACTGAGACTTCGTCATCATGGATACATACAGTTATATTCAATAGGTACCTAATCATAAAAAATATGGTACCTACTATAATTATCTTACTATCTAAATTATATATAGTGACTGACTGACTGACATAGTGATCTATCAACGCACAGCCCAAACCACTGGACGGATCGGGCTGAAATTTGGCATGCAGGTAGATGTTATGACGTAGGCATCCGCTAAGAAAGGATTTTGATAAATTCTACCCCCAAGGGGATAAAATAGGGGATAAAAGATAATACTTCTTATCGCGGGCAAAAGCAAGTAATAATATAAGAGCGAAAGTTCATGTGCTTGTTTGTGTAACAATCACGCTAAAACTACGGAACCGATTGCGATGAAACTTGGTATACAAATAGCTTGAGATCTGTATTAAAACATAGGCTACGTTGTATCCCGATATGCCCGTGGGACCGGGACTTACGCAGGTAAAACCACGGGGGGGGGGGGGGGGGCGCAGCTAGCAAATAAAACCAGGACCATGATCTTGGTCATCCGTATGGTTTGTTTAAAAAAATTGATTGTTCTCATAAAGACTGATTCTCAAAAATACTGATTTTCAAAAAGACAGAGTACACCTAAGTAGCACTTTTAAAGTTTTTATGATTATGGCAAATATCCTTACTAATATCATAAATGCGAAAGTAACTCTGTCTGTCTGTTACGCTTTCACGTCTAAACCGCCCAACCGATTTTGATGAATTTAGGTATAAAGATAGATGGGATTTTGTAGAACGACATAGGCTACTTTTATCCCGATATTCCCGCGGGAACGGAATTTACATGAAACCGCGAGGCGCAGTTAGTAGGTTTGTTACATAACCATATTTTGATCTGACGTTTTTACCCAGGGAAGAAACAGTCAACACAAGAATAGTTATCCGTTTCTCTTAAGACCAAAGTTTAATATAGGATTAAATGCATGAACTTTCTTGTTTCTATCAGAAAATTAGAATCCTACTTTCCTACTAATATTATAAATGTGAAAGTGTGTGTGTCTGGATGTTTGTTACTCAATCACGCAAAAATACTGGAACCGATTGCGATGAAACAAGGAATATAGGTAGTTAGATACTGGAAATAACACATAGGCTACTTTTTATCCCGATATTCCCGCGGAAACGGGACTTTCGCGGGTGAAACCGCGGGGTGCGGCTTAGAATATATATCGTTCCTTGTTGCAACATTTACTTAACACTGCACTAGACAGGAAGACCTCCTTACGTAACACTACAGTACTGTTTGATGCCATATTTATTATAGCTGTTCTCATACGCAATTGATTAGGTACAAAATGTTACGACGCAACCTGGGCATGTATTCTATTAAATCGTCTCAACATCGCTTCAGGATTGTTCTTAGATTCGCTTAAATATATTTTTGAAGAAATGGTTTAACAATTTCTGGAAATTTTGCAACTTTGACTGCTGTCAATGTTGCAAAATTGACTTGTAATGAAATTATTACCAATAAATGATATGAATATAAATATGTGTTTGAATTCGCTAACCGTAAAATCCAACGCAAAACTGAAAGATCGCGAGTCGTTGAATTTTTAGCACTAATTGTTTTTAGCAGTCAAATGGTATGTTGGTAGATTCTTGCCAAGTTATAACCAAGAAAAATCTAACGAGGTTGAAGCTCTGTTGCGACGATTTGTTTTTAGAATTAAACCCTGGGAATATTGAGAAAGTAGGTGTTTTGAGAACCGGCTTGTATTATAGCAATTGAATTTAATTATCAATTTATCACTTAGATTTAGTTTAGATTATTAAGGTTGGGATGGGAATGTACTAGGCAATGCAGTAGATTAGATTATCATCGTACTCATTGCAGCTTTCCATTTTCATCTAATTGCTGTAATGGTTTGATTTAGGCTTATCAAGCAATAAAATATAAATAATTAAAAAAAAACTCTTCTTTTTTCCGAATAGTGGAGTGTCTCACCTAAATGTTAGAGTGTTTTTATAACAGAAACGTTATACGTTAAACTGTTATTTATAACACCCCTTTTTTATGTCGGAAGTAAAGAATATGGGTCCGCTTACCCAAGATTTCACAGAATTAAATACATCACTCAAAATAGCATATCTTGTTAGTAAGAAATTAAGTAACCGTCTCACGTCCACATTATTTAGTTAGACAAGACAAAAAAGGACGCTGTGTATACCGGGTGTTGCAAAAACACAGGATAGAAAGAAATATATCTTTATTTGTACAAGGTGGTCCAAGTAACAAAATAAATACATAAAGTAAAGACAAAGCTTAAAATATAAGTTACATCTAGTTACACTATCTCATACATTCCCCATATTAAGTTACGTGATGGTTTTCGAAGCCGAAAATAGATCTAGGTGGGGTGCAATTAGGGGCCTATGTCCAGCAGTGGACTGCAACAGGCTGATAATGATTAACTCCTCTCGAAATCCGCATCAAGAAATTTCATAACAAAAAAACTTTATATGATTCCCTATGAGAGGATGAGATGCTTTTACTAACATCCCATTCTCCGTCAGTCTCTCTGTCACCTAACCAGGCTGTACCTATCTCATGAATATCATCACTGACAGCTAAACAGTTAAACAAAAATTGAGATGATACGTATGTTTCTAAATCAACAGTCAGATCTAAATAAACACTTTTGTTATAATGGTACAAAACTAACGCTAATGGTAATGGTGGTAATGGTCGGACCTGCAAGCCGGACCATTACCACCATTACCGCGCACTTGGCCTTTATCATTTTATTTAATAATAGTATTTCTGCACCATTTTATTACCAAGTATTTCTGCACCACCCTGTATCCGCACATCATTAGTGCTCGTCGCATTTCTATCTATTGGACAGCAAACGTCTTATTCAACCCGTACGTTTAGAACAAGATACATCCAGTGATATATTAGATGCAAACGAATACGCAAAAATGTCGACCATTTGCATAGAGTTTTGGTACGCTTTCAGTAGACCGCTTTCGTCTGGGAGGGACGTTTTTAGTTGGAGTTAGAAAAGGATCTATACATACCTACTTATGTTATATATAACTAACAGCCTTATTAACGAACAACCTTATTGTTTTTAATACTGCTAACATGTAACATGTTATGTAGTTCGTGTTTAGTTATAATAATAATTTATATGTATGTTAGTTAATAAGGTATATATTTTTATGGAGTTATTAGGCGTCTATCTATATTGCATTATATTGGTTCCTCGGTTACTGCGATACAAGCTTGTGCTTAGTGTAGAATCGATGTCTGATATATGTAATTTGAGAAATGTGTAGGTAATAAGTGTCATAGTTAATAAATAAATATTTGATTTGATTTGATTTTGAACAAGCTTAACGCCTTATCTTACTCTTGTGAGCGAAAATATGACAAAACTGAGTCTACGCATGGGAGAATTTGTTAATATATATGTATGTGTTTTTATAATTCACTAGGGTACATTCGTACTTGACCACAGTCGTTTATTTAGACTAGTTTAAGTAATTACTTCTGCAAACTACTTACAAGGGCGATTTCGTTGACACATTAAAAATAAAAATAAAAAATTGATTTTAACCATAGTCTTTACGTCTATAGAAACGGCTTAAGGAGGCTTTGATTTAGCTGGCTGAGCAACGCATTTTTGATGTTTTTATTTTATTTTTTCTTTTCAATAGTACCTATTAGTTGTTACCTCTGCATAGTTCAGTTAGGATAAGTTAGGCTTCAGAGCGTCCTGAAAACTCTAACACTAGAGCCACACCACTCTACACTATAAGCTAGATATCAAATAAATCATATTATAGACATATAGGTATATTGGTAATTATTTTTTTGGGTTAAGAGGTATCAAACACACACACTTTCCCAATTACTTTAATAGTAGCACTACGGAAGTTTGTCTATTATATTATAAAGAATTAATATTTATGACTTAATTTTTTTCAATAAGAAAGCGTGCACAATTTGCCAGTCGATTAGAGACACAAACATTAGAAAGGTACAAAAATTGCCCATAAAACACTGACCCGAATTCAGTTAATTGAATTATTTTATAACTCCAATTACTGGTAAAGGTGTGTAAGTATAAATAATAGAGAAATTAATAATACTTCCTTTGCAATTAAGGCTAAAAACTGGCCTTAAGGCGTTTTAGTGACCCCTGCGATTTCGCTGGGCGTTTTCAACCTAGCCTCAAAATTTCACAATTGTTAGTGATTTTAAGACCAAGGTTTCCTCGCGATGTATTCCTTAATCGAATAAGCGACGTTAATAAGCTCATACATTATATCTACAACTGGACATATACCGTTCTTAAGATGAAAGAACAACTACGGCTTAACTGCGTTTGTAGACAAAGAGTTAGGTTCCTAAGAAAAACATTACAGCGAAAAACTTTCAGCTAGATCTTAGAAGGGCCTTATAGCATACCTGTGCCAAATATCGATTTCAACCTTTTGCCGCGAATAGAATACTTTTAAAATATATGAAAACTACAAAAAATATTTATTTTTAGGCGGCAGCGGCGGCTTTTCGTGGTCAATCAAGTTAAGAGAAAATTTTATTTCAATATTGTTGCAATTAATCTATGGTATCAAATTTGACGTTTGGTAAATAACTTTTAACATTTTTCGATTCGGAAAAATACCTTTTTCATCAAAAGTCATTACATTACTAAAATTCAATGCAAGTAATAGTTTCATTTTGAGTAAATTGTTTGGAAAAAGTTCCATTTTGAGTGTATTGTTTGCAATTATTGTAATGATATCTAATTGGAATTTGAAACAATTACAAAACAGGAAACAAAGACATTACTCGAGGTCAGGTAAAGGCTCAAAAGACATTTCCTATAATAGTACCAATTCCTTACACATAATTTAATCTAATCTCTTCCAACCTCACTCAGAATAAAGCACCGTAATGAAGACACATATTTCCCAAAGAGAAAGCAGATAGGTACCCAAATAAATCGTACCTATTAAGAGGTAACAATTATACCTGTAAGCTACAGGACTTAGCGTTAATGGGAGTGAGCACTCGCGTGTAGGGTGACCGTAAATATAGGCTCGTTATGGATTTGTGGGATGACATTTGTAGGATGGATTTGCAATAGGTAAGGATGTGATACGGATACTAATTTTGTTATAAATGTGAATGTCTATGTGTTAGTGATAGTTTATTCACTTTTATAGGTACTCCATAATACTTTTGTACTAGTATTTACCTTGTTTGTAGTCCCAAAATCTGTAGTATAATAATTGTGATATCTTTGAAATGGTTGACTAGCTAACCCGATCTTAGCCAATATTTATTGAATTAAAGTTCTAGTTAATGAAATTTTTTTTATGTTTATACCGACCTATATATCCAAACAACGCGGGACGCAGGCAAACCATAGGATAGCATCAGCGAGTTTAATATTATTTTTATGGAGTTATAATTATGAAGGTGTACGGATTATTGATGTTTTTAATTTAGATTGGAATCTCATCGACGTATAAGGAATATTATAAACGAAAAGTTTTTTTCTTTGACATGCCAATAGTGTTATTATTTCTTGCAAAGTCTGTAAAAGTAGCATTTTATAATTTAAAATTAAAAATTAATTGTCAATCCTATAATTAACATTAAATACAGTGTCAAACTGCGAAACAGCAAATAAAAAAAATGGCGATCGTCTTGCCAGTATGGTGTTTTATATTATCATATTTATATTATGGTGTTTTAATTGGCAATATAATTAGTAATAGGGGTTAAAGTATGAAATTGACGTTTTATTGCAATAGGTTCTTTGAATTGACATAGAATCTTCATGGTTTGAGGTTTTCGAATGAAACTTTTTTCAAATGGTTTCTGTGATGTTCTTTTTTTAAAAAATGTGAAACATTTGAATATCGACTTTCAATTGTTTTTGTTATTCAATTTAGACAAGAAAGATGGATACTGCGAAAATTCGAGTGATTTTTGAATACGAGTTCCGACGCGGAACTAACGCGGTAGAAACAGCCCGCAATATCAATGCTGCGTTTGGAGAGGGGTCTACTAATGAACGCACCGTGCGATTTTGGTTTAAACGCTTTCGTGATGGAAATTTCGACTTAAAGAACGAGCCACGAGGAAGACCGCCCACACAGGTGAATAACGATGAATTAAGAGAGATAGTGGAAGCCGATCCTAGTCAAACTACCCAGGAATTAGCGGCATGGTTTAACGTTACCTTACCCACTTTATTGACTCACTTGCGTCAAATCAATAAAATAAAAAAATACGAAAAATGGGTGCCTCATGATTTGACTGATCTGCAGAAAGAAACGCGTGTTGAAACTTGTGTTGCCTTGTTGAACCGGTACAGAAATGAAGGAATATTGGATCGAATTGTAACATGTGATGAAAAGTGGATTCTTTATGATAACCGGAAAAGAAAAATGCAATGTCTGACCCCAGGTCAATTGCCACAACAGTGTCCTAAAGCAAAACTTACCAATAAAAAGGTAATGGTAACTGTTTGGTGGTCTCAGCATGGTGTTATTCACTATAGTTTTCTTCGATCTGGTCAAGCAATTACGGCAGATGTCTATTGTGCCGAACTCCGAACCATGTTGACAAAACTAGCAGTAAAACAGCCCCGACTCATGAATCGATCTTCACCATTATTGCTCCACGACAACGCGAGACCTCACACAGCACGGGAAACCATTTTGACCCTTCAGGAACTGCACTTAGAAACCATTCGTCATCCTCCGTATTCACCAGACCTTGCTTCAACGGACTACCATTTTTTTCGTGATTTGGACAATTATCTACGTGACAAGAAGTTTTCTTCCCAGGAGGCAGTACAAAATGCTTTCACACAGTTTGTGCAGTCTAGATCGTCGGAGTTCTATCGCAAAGCCATTAATAACCTTCCCATTAGATGGCAGCAATGTATAGATAATAATGGCAACTATTTTGATTAAATAAATTTGTTAAAAATTTAAAAAATAAACAATTAAGATTTTCAGTACAAATCGGCAATTTCATACTTTAACCCCTAATATTAAAAGAGAAATCATGTTTTGGTGCGAAATCGAAAAAGAAAAGAAAAGAGAAATCACGGGTTTCTAGATATTTATTTCCTTTTGTATAATTGAAATGAAACTTGTCTTAGTTTTTCGGTTGTAACCGTGTGTCTATTATCATTTTACAACACCCACCGTTTTGAAGTCTTTCCTGGTAGACTACCCGTAACCAGGTACTCTGAATTCAACAACTTGACTGTCCTCATACAATAAACAAATGTTTCTAACAACTTCCCTTACGGTGAACGAAAACATCCTGAGAAAACCGTTATGGACATGAAGACTCATCACGGTCCAGACATTGGACATTCGCCAATCCGGAGTGGGCTCCCGTGGCGTCTTAATGCCTAACCCCTCTAAGAGGAGGCCCTTACCTTGCAGTGGGACAAATTAACGGGCTGATGTGTTAGTTTAGTACCCCACGTCCAACGATTTATCTTTTCAGAATGGCTATATAGGCAAAATTATTAGTTTTTTGCTATACGTATTTTTTATTGATACATTATTTCACGCACACAAAAAAAAAAGTCCCAAAATTGTACCAAAAACCAAGAGTCACCCGTGAGTAATGAAGTTATTCCAAAAATCAGCGCGAGTCGTCGGTGACCCATGGGGCAGTTGAGTTATGAATAATACAATAAAAACAACGCGATTACAACTGAAAATATGTGTTTAATTTCAGTTATACAAACATCTTAATAAAAAAAGTATGATTCCAAAACTGTAGCCTTCAATTCTTTAAACTAAAATGCAGTGCATTGCATTGGCCTATTTGGATATTATCCTCAATTGTAATAACACATAGACATCCTATTGCTTAAAGAGAAGGCGTACGACTGCCTTGGCTCCCGACCCGCTTTCTACACTATGAAAATAATGGACGCCAATTAATATTGTCTAAGATCTAATATATCAGCCCGTGATTTTATATGCAATTCTGCGACTGTTTCACTAACGCACGGGCACTAATTTTAGTAGGTAGAAACTAGGTACCTACAGCTAAGCGCATTAAAAATGCGCTTTAAAGCACATACCAAAACCAAAACGCAAAAAATATGCAAGTGATCTTACTAGCTGTCTGTTATGTCTTTACTAGCTGCGCTCCGCGGTTTCACCCGCGTAAGTATGATTCTCTACGATCGAAACAAAATACAAAGGACGATTGTAATAGAAATAAATTACATTTTATGAGCATTTTTGGCAAATTTGCAGTAGACGGACATGTTTTGAAAAACTGGTTGTGTGGCGGCTAAACTTACTTAGTTTAGTATTTATTTTTGCTTTTATTGCTCAAGGCATTTAAAACTTAGAAATATTTTTAGCAAGGAAATATATTTCCAAAAAATCCCCACCCCAGGATTCGAACCTGCGTCCATGATGTAGATAACATGACACGTGATTCCTGTATAGCTCAGTGGTTAGAGCAGTCGCCTGGTTAGCGAAAGGACGCAGGTTCGAATCCTGTCATGGGGATTTTTTGGAAATATATTTCCTTGCTAAAAATATTTCTAACTTAGTTTAGTCGAACTAACGAAAAATATAATAATATAGGTACTGGTATTGAAAAATAGTTGTGAAGAGATTAATTATTTTCTGCATTGCTTTATAATCTGTTTGTTGTTACTCAATCACACAGACATTCAACCATTTTTTTAAATAAAATTAAGTAAATACAGACAGCAAGACTATGAAGAATTTCCCGGACAACGCGCAGCAAATCTTGATATAAACATAATTAAGTAGGTATTATACAATTTTAAATAACATTTGTGATTCAAAATCTACTTATATGATTTCAACACCTATAATTTGTTTTTTTATCGTAACAAGAATCTTGAGTTGGCTTGTTATGATTTAATTACTTGTTTTATTACGTTTTGTTCATCTCTAAATAACTATATAATAGGTACCTATCTAACAATAGCTTAACAATAATGCTTAAAAAGAAAAAGTCGCGGTTTTCGTCTGTTTTTTAGTTACTTCTTTAACACCCTCTGAGCGTTGTTCCCGATAGTATCCCTCTCGAGAACCCAGGATCCGCTTTCCTACTTCTGCGTCTCCACTTTCCACGATCGTCGTCATCCCGTGTCGTGAGGCTATTTACACGCATATCATAAAAATGTGATATGCGTGTTTATGGGAACGAAACATAAGCACCCTGAATCTCTACACCGGTAAAAAGTAAAGTGACATTACCGACTACAAGTCGAAAGTAGTGCTATTTTTACGATGGTACAAGCACCTTTATGGTAAAAAAAGCCTAAAATACGGTCGGTAATACCGAAACGACATTTAAAAGTGCTTGGATTCAAGCGACAAAAATATCAATGTAGAGCCACGGGAGCGCATTCGATAGAGCGGAAAATTTCAAGTAAGATTGCATTTAAAAGTCATTTTGGACCAAAGTGTTGCTTATCCCCAATTACCTTTTAAGCTTCAACATCATTTTCAGTATTTTTTACACACACCAAAGGGTTTTGATAAGCTTTCCACAAAATGAAAACTAGCTGCTCGATTTATCCTGCGAAGTCCCCGCGAAATTATGGGAATAAAAGAAACCTTGAGCTTCAACTATCTGTAATCTATAGGTACCAAGTTTCAACGCAATAATTTTTGCAGTTATCACGTGATTTAAGCCCCTAATTTTTGCCTTGTGTGGTAATCTAATACACTAAAAACATCCCTGGATTTGAATAAATTTAGATTTATAAAGTTATTAGCTGCGCCCCGCGGTTTCACCCGCGTAAGTCCCGCGGAAACGGGACCTACCTTGGAATATCGGGGTATAATGTAGTTTATGTGTTATTATCGGTCTTCAGCTATTCATATTCCAAGTGTCATAGCAATCAGCTCAGTAGTTTTTCCGTGAAAGAGTAACAAAGTCACATACAGACAAACATACAAATATATCTAGAGCATTTATGATGTATGCCAACAAGAAAAATCTATAGACACTAATCCAAGCGAAACCGACTTATCTAACTAGTTTAAAATAAAATGACGTGAGATTTTTTTACTATCATTCATTACAAATCACGGCTTTACTTGATTGTTGAGTAGCATTAGAAGTTTTTATGTGTTTTGTAATTTAATGCAAATAATAGGGTATTAAAGTTTTCATTTCTTTGAACAAAACATAGAAACTTGTATTGTATATTGTATGCTAATTTGAGTACATTTTTTCAACAAAGAATTTGTGTATTTTTTTTGTTATATCGTCTTGCTTTCTAAGTTTGCTAATGGTCAAAAATACACAAAACAATATTATGTTTAGTACTTATTCTTCTTCTTCATGGTCATGGTATAGTAGGGCCACGATTTACCCTTTATTAGATATAATTATCCTTTATCTAGTACCCGTAGCATAAGCCCAAAAGCTTAGTTTGTTGCTAGATTATGTTAAATGTTTATTCTCCTTCTCTTAGTATATTGGTGTGGTTCACTTATAGTGTTATAACCTTATCAATAAAAAGGGAGTGAGCTCAGAGTAGTTATTCCGCTTTTTGTTTCTGTCTGTCAACCTTTAAAGTTCTTGCCACGGAAAAAGACAAAGCATGTTATCATTACTCCGACCTTATTCCATGTTTATTAGTAATATTAGAGTTTTCAGGTCGCTCTAAAGCCTTTAACTCGACCTAACGATTACCATCAAAGATCTTCTGAAACATTGTTTATTTGTTCCACAGTTAAGGAAATTTCGTCGTATTTCTAAACAACCTTCAAATGTTATATTTAACTTGAACACGAACATTAAAACTATAGGAATCAAACGTTTTGGCTACGGAACGTTCCCATCTCACAATTATTCTTAATTGGGATCCATCCATCTCATTACATCTCGTAAATTTTTATGTTTAACACAATTAGGGGATAAGATGCATGTGTAGACTATGAATTTTTCAATCGATCGATCGATAGACCGTTGATACTATTTGCAATATTTAAAAAAACAGACAGACAGACGGACAGGTTATCGATGTTAATTATCAAGGGTACTTATTTTTTCTCTTTAAAGTGTCAATATCTTAATTTAGAAATTTCTATGTCTTCTTTGACTTATAAAATAATAGACAGGCACTAGGAGCCTTATTTTAAAAGTCCACTTTTTAGACCTGTGTTTTTCGTGACTTATTTTTTGGTAAACGTTTCTTGGGCAATAAATAAAAAATAATAATACCTACTGCGCTACAATATATTTATTTTCATCTAAGCAATGCTTAAAAAACAACGAAAGAATTCGAGCTTATAATCTGGCCAAGATTACAAAAAATGAAATGCACCTTCATTAGCTGTATGCAGGTAGCGTGCTATCGCCCGACTGTTAAGTTTCTATTCTGCTTTCACCCAACTCTAAAAGCAGCGGTTCAAAATAGGCAGGTACAAAGGTGTATGAGGTGTAATTTTTGAGTAATCGAATGTAATTACGAGCATGTTACATGTTGTTTCATGTATTTTTTCAATTATGAGAATTTGTAATATTATGCGTTTAATTGTAATATAATTCGTAATTTTCAATTATGTACTCTTCGTAAGTATAGGTATTTAGTTTCACTATGTTATGTTATTTAAAATTTTATGCTGGTTTGTTACTACATTCATCTTGAAATAGTTTTTTACTCTTTATAAATATAATACTGAGTAGACCAATTTAAATTATGAAAACACTACGAACTGCTTCCAAAGTTTAATCCCATACTTCATTTTGGTATTCTTCACCTAGTGTGTAAGTTGACCTAACGACTTCTGTCAGAAGCACGGTAGAACTCGAGAAAAATTGATTTTTAGCCATACACTTCATCGGTCACCCATCCAAGTAATGACAGCACCAGGCGTTGCTTAACCAATGTAGGCCTAGGCCAATGACCTCCTCATTTTAATGACTGCAGAGTGCTTAGAAACATAGACAAGTCAGCTTGACGACACAAAGTAGGCCATTTGCTTTAGGCCAAGGCAGGTCGTCCAGTTTACCATTATTGTGTGCCAAATCCTACAACGGCAAGTAATATTATAAGCTCCCTATACGGTAAAGTATTAAATAAAATAAATAATTATCCACTACCCATATTTTCCATAACTTTCAACGATTTACCACTAGAAAACTAGAAACGCTCTTAAACCGACTAAATTTACTACCTGGTACAGAGATTTTACTACAGATGTATTAAAATATTAGGTCAAGCGAGAAGACTCTTAAGTTATAAGCGAATAGAGAACACATCTCATAGAAGAAAATGTGTAAGGACTATAAAAAAAGAACACATACGTATATCGGGAAGAAAGCGGACCCATGCCACTGGAGCTTTGGAACGAAAGATTTGCTTTAAATTAACGACTTCGGAACACTCCATGTCCCAATAGTGATTTGCACCTAACTTTACTGAAAATCAGTAGAGCGCCGAAGTACTCATACTGTCCATGCTCCAATCATTGGTTAGGTGGGTGCCATCAAAATAATGTGACTTTAGTCAAATAAAGGAATAATTTATTTTTAAATGAAAACCAAAATATAATCGACACACAACAATAACTTAAAAACTAAAACTAAGCTTATGAACTAAACACACTTACAAGTCAAAAACAACCTCCAGGACGTCTCCCTGAGGAATCGTACCCAGAAGGCTAGCGACATTCCCCCTCTGGATAGCCAAACTGACTCTCTGAGCGAAAAAGCCGCCAGCCCTCCAAACAAATAAATAAATAACATCTTTCATTTAAGAATACATATTTAACATTTTAGTAACAAATTCCTAATATTATTTTCTTTTAAATTGGTCTTGGAAATAAAATATATTAAAACTCTAAGATGCAAATCCCCTTTTATTGTCTCGTGACTTTCTCAAGCCAATAAGAAAATCGAAACAACTTTACTTCTCTATAACTAACCAGTATTAAATGTATTTATTCAAACCGTGTTAGATAGAATCTACAATATTCTAAAGCCTATGTGAATCGCCTTCTATAACGAAACACCCAAGTTTCTAGGACGAAAGCGGGGACTGTCATCGGCGTTATTATGGTTCGTTGATTAATTTAGCTGTTTTGAATATTTATGAGTTGTTGCCAAAGGAAATTGGTAATTATAAATTGATTTTACAATATGAAAGTATGAGGATTAACAACTGCATGTAAACTATTATAATAATTATGTTTCAACGGCAATTGGCGAGTCGTCTATACAAGTAGAACTTGCTCAATCACAATCTGGTGAATTACAGCTTACGCGGTAGGCTGGTAGTTTGTAAGTCGCATGTTTAAACTCAACGGAAGTTTCGACAGTCATACTTTTAGAGCCAAAAATCTACATACAAAAAAAACAACTCTCCTCACTTCGTTTTGTAAGCACTTACGCACAGTTACTGTCTACTGAAGATCCCGCCTGAACAGATTTGCCTTCACAAGTTAACAATGCTATGCTTATGTTTGGCCTGATCGGACAAAACTGCACAGGGAGCTTCACCGATATATCGTTGCGTGCGTGACCTTTTTTGGTGACACAGGTCACAAATCCTTTGCCCCATGCTACTAGGAAGAATGATGCCTTATACCACTATAGATTATAAGTAAATGTAGAATTAAACTATCGCTGGGTGTCGTACAAGGCAACTAAAGGATCTGGAAAAATGAGCAAACTTCGAGTTCTTCGTGCGCGGTGGTTGTCGTTAAAATATTGCCAAATTTATTAGAAGTAGGTGTGGCCAATGTTGACTCACTTACCTATATACCTACTGTGTCGACACCAAATCATGTAGGGTTTTAGCGGACATATGTCTCCGGAGAGGAAAGGAGGTGATAAAATCAAACCGGCTCATTTTATACATATTAATAGTTACAGAAAGACTTTCCTAAACTGCAGTTCCTAAAAATAACAGTAAAATTGCTGTCGAATGTAATAAACGATATAACATTAGCGTCTCGTAGGCTAATGGTTATAGATGATCTCAATCCGGTTCCGTATAACGAATCGGGAAAGCCTACTGCTTCTATCTTTACTAGTTATTATTATTTATCAAATTGATTCGACTGAGCATACGCAACTACTGGCGTAGTTGAGGTTGAAGAATTGCTTGTAAAGGATACTGTATTTTATTACTTAAAATTCTTATAGGACAAATCTACTGCGTAAGTTTTATTCCTGGAGGAATATAGATATTAAAAAGTGCCATAGTGGAAAGTTGTCAACAATTCCCATTTTTTGAAAAATACATTGTTTCTAAGCTTTCACCACTACCACCACACTTTTTCTTCTTATAAATGAAAATGAATCCCTATTTCGTGTGGTCACGTCATCACGCGTGAACGGCTGGACCGATTTCGATAATTATTTTTGTTTTGTTATGATCAGGAAAAAGTTCTAATAAAAGAAAAAACTCTGATTTTTAATAATTTTTTAAATTTTGGATCGAGTCTTACGCGGGTAAAACCGCGGGACGTAGCTATAAAAACTAAAACACTTGTTACCTCTATTCTGTTGTAAGTTAAAGGAAAAGTGCTACCGAAACAATATATTCCAAATTGACAGGAAATATCACCCTAATGCATACGTACAGATTTTTGTATAAATAAAGTACACTGAACTTTAAAATATTTCAAATAAAAAAGAAATAAAAGCATAAAGTTTCGCTAAACGATGATTGTTACAAGATAAATATAAAAATAAAATCATTGTCATGAATAATTTATTAAGGCGTTGTTCAACCTTGATCTCGAAATATATAATGTATCTATTGACAAATACCATCTGTTTTATAGTTTCAAATAAAAATACGAACTTATACTATTTTTACGAGTTTATTTTATTATATTGTCATTTTTTGGGGTTCCGTACCTAAAAGGTAAAAACGGAACTTTTTTATTTAAACACGACTAGCTTGCGTCTCACGGTTTTACCCGCATAAGTTCAAATCCCGCGGGAAAATCGGGATATAAAGTAATATAAAAATGTTACTCTTCGATAAGATAGCCTTTAATTAGTAAAATAATGATTGAAATGGGCCCAATAGTTTCAGAGCATGTTCTTTACAAACAAACAAACAAACACATGTTTCCTCTTAAATAATGAATAGAGAAATAAACCTTTGACCAATGTCTCACCCGATTATATTACACGCATCTGTCCTACGAGCCAAACAAGTTAAAGGTAAATTTACGTCAAATGTACGTGTAATACGTACGTAGGACTGACTGACAGTGACGGAGAGGTCAATGTACGAAATTCTTCCTGCAAAGCGACCGTCCTAATCTCATTTATGTTAAATGACGATACGGTTTTAAACGTAGCACGCTTATTATTTAGTATTATTCCCGGATATTTCCGCGAGTGTTGGTGGCCGTATGCCATCTCTCATCCAAGAGTGTAATGTTTCATTGTGGGACGACATTCAGCGGCGATTTGAATTGTTTTGGATGCGGTAACTTCGTAATAATCAACATTAGGTATTTAAATTTAATTGACAAAAATATTTTTCAAACAAATTTAAATACCGTTTTATATTTGAATGCTTTGTAAAAAAAATATCAATTAATAATACTTAAAATTAACGTTGTTTAATATGTTAGTCGTTGTTAAACATTGAATTAAAATATTATGAATAAAAATAAAAAAATAGCTATTTTCATAAGTAAAAGACATCAACGGGCTTAACTATGCTGCACTATAAAGTACAGCAAATTTTAAATAATTTAAAATAATAATTAGGTAAGCAAAATCATTTACTTCTTGTTCTTGGCAGAGGCAATTTTGCATATATTTTGCGGATCATTAGTTAAGCAACTTTTATTAGTCCGCACAAAATAATACGCTAGTATTATATTAATTAAAAAAAAATTAAAGTGCTAAATAGAGTAAATATGAAAAGTTATGTAATTTATACTGTGCATATTGTTTTATTACAGTTAGTAGCTTAGCGTATTTGGCGTATACGTCCAAAATGGTCCTAATTATTGATTACTATTTAGTTCTGCAACTCATTGAACTAGATTGAATATATAACGTGTTTTTTTTTCAAAAACTGCTTATGGTGTACTAAATTACCAGAAATTACGCTACTTAAATTCATAAAATAATTAAGGAAACAAAATTTCAGTTTTTATTCAATGCCGAAGGACGATGAAGAGTACGTAAACCGCATCCACGATCACCTCCATTTTCCTACATCTGTGACGATACGCGCACACAGCCCCGCTCATTCTAATTAAGCAGGCAGCCAGATTTATAAGATATGGAAGTATTACTGAGATTTATACCTAGTACTGAATAATGAGATAAGCCTAATGATTCACAAGGAATAGAGATATAGGTACCTACCCGTCGCTAAATACTAGGTTTTCTTAATGTATATTAAGTATCTTGAATATAGATTCCCAGCTATTAATATTATAAATGCAAAAGTCTCTATCAGTTACGGTTTCTCAGGCTTAGACCGCTGTACTGATTTTGATGAATTGGATAGAGATAGATTGCATCTAGGAGAAGGACATAGGCTTTTGATTCCGATATTTACGCGGAACTGGAACTTACGCAAGTAAAACAGCAGCTAGTTTTAGAAATTTTGTAGGTATTATTGTCGTATTTCACTCTTCGAGTTTAAAGAAATTAATGTTCATCACTTAAATAAAAAGAAAAAAATTAAAAGGTTTGTATTTTTTGAGTTTGGTGGCAAATTTACTTATTGGGTGTCATGTGTCAATCAATGCTACTCATGAACTTTTCTCGTTCCTTTCCAATTTCCGACATTGTCACCGACTGACTATGACTGTTTTTTTTATATCTGAAAATATAAACACATAGATAATAAACAAGTATCCGCGACGCATTGATAGCGAAGCTAAGCATCACGTAATCATGGTTCATAATCAATGCTCATGGTAGTAACGCCCTTATCACACCCACTTGGGCCTTATTAAGCCACAAATACCTTCTAAGGCCCATTAATAAGTCTTTCTAATTAAAAAAATCTTAATCCACTCAGAACCAAAAGTATAACTTTCACCGAGTAGCGAAGCCAGCGCCTGCGCCGCCGCCCGGTCGAATTATTAACCCAAATTGCCGGCGCTGCGTAGGGAAACGATAGAGAATGATAGAAATTAAAGTTTGTGTTACACCGGAATCATACAACTCAAGTAGGTAGGTAGATCATTATATTTGATGTAACCACGGTATCAAGAAAGGTCGTAATTTTTTGATATGAATTAATAGTAGGTATATTGAAATTCTAGGTACGTTATTTTTGTTGGATTTTAAATATGTTGTAAAGAACTTAACTAGCTTAACTTTTTGGCGGGCTTATCGCTGTATATGTCTTTATTTTTCAAGCATTGAGTTTTTCAAATGTTGTACAAATAAAGATATATATATTTATCTTATATTTTATTTAAGGTTCTTTGTATAATATTTCCACTTTTTTGTAAGGATGCTTGATGTGTAGTTGTATATTAAATGTTTTGTTTATGTGTTTGTCTGAATTTACTTATTTTCTTTCAGTATACTTACTCTAAACTCTAAACAATTATCTTGTAGTTTCACTTATTGTGAAAGTTCCTTAATGTCCGGTGTGCAGCAAACTTAACATAAAGGTCAGATGAAATTTTAGTTTAATATACGAAGCTGCGTAATAACTCGCATTCATAAGCAGAGTTACTCCGTTACACTCCCACAGAACTGGTATACGGTGTAGATTAATTCGTGGTGAAGAATGAGGGCGGAAGCGGGCGCGGACGCTTAAGTGGCAGCGATAACTTTTCACTTGTTTCTGTTCGGTCTGATTCTTTGGCAATGTTTTTGTTAAAGCTGGATTAGAATTCTTTGACAAAATTTTGGTAACTACTACTTAATATAACTCTAACAGATGAATTCAAATAAATAATTTTAGTAAAAATACCATAAAAGTATAATACAACTACATCAAAGTTGCTTGTTTGCTTGCTCTTCCAGGCTTTAATGTAGAGAATGTTCTGTAACATAAAACGCACGCAAGCATTGTTACGACAAACCGTAGGTTTTACATATTTTCAGGCAACCGTATCTCAAAAAGTAAAAAAGGAAAGCATTTAATGTCACTTTTCAATCCGTCAGTCCGTATGTATGTTTCACCACTTCACTGTCTTTGTGTTTTCTCAGGAGCGGGTAGACCAAGCAAGTTGAAATTTAGTTTATTTAAAACGCCGTCTCTTACACTTTGCACCATTAGAAACTAAACAGTAATTTCGAGATGAACTCAAATGTCAATTAGCAGTGGTTTTAGTGTTGTAATGTGCCGGTCTAATCATCACTTTATGCTCTCTACTAGTGACGGTTCTTTTGGTTTAATAAGGCCCAGAAATAACCGGGCCATATTAGGCCATATACCTAACAACTTTTAAACTTGTCGAGTATTATGATTTGGGATTGTTAATTAAAATGAAGCTTCATGATTTTATGGATACTTAATTATTATAATTAGTGTTGTAACAGTAGCAGTGTTTTTGTCAGAATTTCGTAATTATTCTCTTTAATTAATTTTCTTATTACCTAATTAAAAAACAAAAACATTGTTTAACAATTGACGTATCTACATAATGTTAGACTTAGATTCATTTTGAAACTAGCTGTGGTCCACGGTTTCATCTGCTTAAGTTTTTTCTAATGCGACAACTAGAAATCCATTTGAAATGTACAAGTAACTACATCAAAATAGATGTCTATAAATTTCTTTGTCCAGACTGATTCGCTGATAAGTGAGAGAGTTCAAATTTGAAGAAATAGAAGCAAAATTCATTTTAATCGGAACAATAGTTTCTATTTGTTATGACAACCAATACTAAAAACGGAACATTCTAAAAAGACACTAAATCAATACGAAAAAGCAATAAAAATCGATTTGTATAACATACTAAAACATTTATGCAATAACTAATAATAAACTCAATCAAAATAAAGTCCTATAATGACAAATTGACGACCTTTAATAATATTAGTATGCAATAAAATTAATTTCATTTAAAATGCAAAATGAAATACGTATAAACATTTTTAATTATTTGATGAATAAATTCCGTGAACGCCCACCTTGTTCTATAAATTAAGAACTGTCAAATAAAATTGACATTTTAAAAGTCAAACGTCAGAGAATTGGTGTCGCTTTCGACACCTCGAAGTAATTTGATATTTTGCATTTGAAGGTAATAAAAAATAAGACACATCGGTTACATATTTTGGTACTTTAAAACAATTTGAAAAGGGTTCTTTGGTAATTTATTGTACCTATGTAAAATTTACCGTCTTTTAAATTTTCAATTTAAAAATGTCGGTTTCACTCTGTTTAAAATAACCGCAATGGTTGTAGTTTTAACAATAATAATTTAACCATAAATTATTTGTCTTTGGTATTCAAAGCAAAACTTTTTAACAGGCATTTCCCGCAACTAGCCATAATGAAGAAAGGGATGCGATCGGGAGTCCGATCGCATCCCTTTCTGGGACCCGCGTTTCCTTTCAAAAGGTAAGTCATATTGACCATGCCTACTGTAATTTAGCAATGGTTTGGCCAAGTTGTTAACCCGCCACCACGCTTGAAGAATACCAGGTTCGCTAGTATCCCTTAGTTACCTTTTATGACACCCACAAGAAGACATAGGGTAGTATTATTCTGCCCTGTTTCTTCGTTTATTAGGAAGAGATAGGAAAGTATTATAGTACCTATTATATAGAAGAAGAAGAATAGATGAAGAAAAATTTCCACAATCAACGATTAGGTTCTCAAACATTACACTATAAAACAACCATCTTAACTCCCTGAATGCATTCGCGCATACGAAAGAGATGCATTATAGCATGCTTGAAATTGTATACTCTTCAAAGTAAATGATACTAGATACTCAACTCAATAGACTGAGATTAATCTATTTCCCTGGCACAACTTTATAATAAACAGAATAGAGTGGACATTACAATGTCTGGTTACAAGTCTGAGTTATGTTTTGAATTATCTTTCTATGCTCGATTTTGATTTAAAAACTTTTTGCTTGAGCAACTGTAGATTGTAATTGAAACAGGTTCTGAGCTTGGTGAGTAGTCCTCGCTTGGGATAGAAGTATTTTTATGAGGTATCCGTGTATTAAGTGGTAAGCCGGTGTAGTTTTTCTTTTAGTATTTTTGCAAATGCATTTGACAGCAGTTTTAAATATGGGTAAGTTTATTGTGTGTGTGTGTGTGTAATCAGGTGTATCCAGATGTGTAGGGTGGTCTAAGATGCACTAGCAATAGAACCCGTAATGTTTCCGGAAATATAATTCGATAGTAAAAAGTAACTAATTTGGGGGTTAACAAATTAAGTACCTATGTATGTAGGTAGGTACTGACTAAACCATGCAGCTCTAAAGTTTATTTTTCTATAAAGGGTTTTTGGTAAATTTAAAAATCTTCATACTGTAAAAACTGCGCGAACGTTTGGACCGATTTCGCTAATTCTTTTTTTGTTGTATTTGTTGTGATCAGGAGAAGATTCAGCTAATCCTTAAAAATTGAAATATTATTAAGACTTTTCAAAAAAAAAAACTGCCTCGTTTTTAATAAGTGTCTCACATTTAAACTACTAATAAACCATAGTATCTCACTTTATAACATTACACTCACAAAATGAAAAAAATAAGCTTAGGTACATGGTGAGTCTAAAGCCTAGGGCTTGGTAATCGGTGCGCTTGCGGCCGCATGCGTGCGCGCACATTGCGCCGTGACCGCTTGCGCGGTGTCATGTGTCTTCCGTGAAACACGTTCACACCGACACGCGTTGACACCTCACACTCTTACGGGTATTTTACGGTGTAAACGCAGCTTTTGTAGGCTACATATTTGGATCAATATGGAAAGTTGTTGAAATATGAAATAAAAAGTATTTTTTTTGTTTTTATTCGCGTTGCTATCTTTAACTTTTTGAATCTCTTTAGAGAAGCCTGAAAAGACATTGATACATCGGGCGTTGAAAAAAGTCTTCTCGTAAACAAGAGGAACTAGATACGTCTGACATTTAAAATAACAAAAAAACCCACCAAAAAGTCTTTTTCAGGTATCATATCAGATTTAATATGGTAATGTATGTAATACATGTAAAACATGAAGAGAAAAAAGTTTCTACACCTGTCAAATAGAAAAAAACTTAATAAATTAAGTTTTTTGGAGTGGGAACCTACTGAAATAACGAACTTAGGTAGGTTTAAAAGCCTTCGAACTTATTATCTTATTTAGAATAAGGCAATGTACCTATCTAATTATAATACAATTTAGTCCATAGCCAATAGAAAACACCAATAAGGGGTGAGCGGTGGTTATTATTTGACTATTGGATATTATAATAAATACAAAATCGCTTTTAGATAATATCGCCGACCATTAAGTTTGCTAAACAGAGGTCGCTGTAAATAACATGACAAAATAATATGGTGGAATGTGGTTGGTCTTAAACTACGAATTTTGAACTATTAACTATTTTTACTTCAAAATGTAGAGTCACAAAATAGTAACCTGTTGTTATTAGCGTACATTTATGACACTTATGCGTCTACTTATTAGTCACGTACCTACCTACAGTTTAGATTCGAAGCCGATGAAATTTAATCATAAATTATTACAAATTTTCTAGATCATAATATTGTTGGGTACCATAGGTTATCTGAAATTAGTTCGGTTATCAGATATAGTTCGGTTGTCGGTTAGTTTATCTGAAAATATTTTTCTATCGTCTCTGTTACCTACTTTAGCTTTATTTGACCATTTATGAAGCGCGATATTTATATCAGTAATACAATAAACAAGTTAGGAACTTTTACGAATTACAAACTTTATGCAGGTGGTTTCAAAAAATATGTAATTAAAATAAATAAATCCTGTGACGAACACACAGCGCCATATTTTGCCAGACGAGATTATTATTTATTATATGTTTTTAATTAACTTTATATGACTATGAAATCGATAACTAATAGCTACTTAATATGAATTGTTAGATTGATTGATAAAATGACGTGTAAAATTTTCTTTTACAAATAAATCAGTATTTCAGTATTTCAGTATTTCTAGCCCCGTGGTAAGCTGCTAAGCTTGTGTTACGGTGGCTAGACAGCGGATATACTACTTATATTTATTTTTCTTTTGTAAATACATACATATTTGTTATTTAATTATTTGTTATTAATAAACTTCATAGATGATATCTAGAGTATCTAATCCAGGCTAGTTAGTTAGTTTGCTGATGATAGCTCCGCAAGTCAGTCTAACAAACTTACTCACAAACTTTTGTACAATGTTATGAGAATTAGGATTATTATGAAATAGGTAGGTATAAAATGAGGTAGGTGTAAGGTAGTACCTAAAATTAACAATCTAAAAACTCCGTCAGTTGCAATTTATTACAAACATTAGTCAACCGCTGCAATGATTAATCTCAGAAAATGATTTATGGTCTAGAAACTAAATTAATATATCAAATATATTATTTACACAATCAATGGGAGAGATTGTGCAAAATACATTTTAAACATAAAGTTATTAATGATTTTATTTGGAAGTTTAGACTTAGATAATATCTAAGTATTTACATTGTAATCTGTCGATCCCGCTTGAAAATCGGGATAAAAAGTATGCAATGGGTTAATCCAAGTCTTCATTAAGCTACCTGCATTCCAAGCTTCATAGCAATCGGTTTAGGTATTTGCCGAAAGCCGTGAAAGAAAAAATGTGAGCCGTCACGGGACGCCTGTACAAATGTGAAACATTTGACATTGAGAGATCTGTTTTCATATAGCGTGGCGACACCTCGCCACGTCAACAATCAGGTTTAACCCCGCCTATTAGGTGTTTCACATCAAAAATGTCTTAAATGGGTTTCAAACCCACTGGCAATAAAGTGACTGATTCTAGGTGTTATTTTATAATCATGAAACATAGAAGAAAGTTATATCAAACTAGCTAAAGTAAGGCTCACTTTCCTTCTCAAACCGTCTCAACGTTTTAACTATAGTCTTTAAAAGGATTGATATGCAGGTCACAATTCGGAATTATTTTTAATTATAATCCGGATTCATTCCATTACAAATTAAGTCTTAACTATAAAGACTTAAAGTACAATTTTATTAAACAGAAGCGAGTGAGTGTAAAGCTAATGGCAGTACAAATCCTTCGACCAGCTCTCTGGTATTGTGCGGTTAGTTTTATTTGCTCCTGCACTACTGTCGCCGGATTCACCTTTTTCCTTTTAACACGAACAATTTTTAAATGGTTTACGTTTGATACCATTATTGTGTGCCAATCAGACTGAATTACAATGTCCTTTAAGTACGGCCGAAGTCGATGTGGAAATAAATCCTATTTTTTTTTCATTGAAGTAAACAGGCCTCGCTTTATTTAGATGAGGTACGACCGTTTCTGAATTTAAATTGTCTTCCTTTTGACGTTGTGGTAGTTTTGTTTTAGTGGTCAGTTTCATTTGTTCAGTCAGTGAACGGATATATGCATGGAAGAAGCCTTTCCATACTAACTCACCTCAAATAATAGCGCCAGAACTTACTTACTTAATTACTATGCATAAAAAAACTACACACCTACTAGCTAAGCCGTTAGTACCTTTGTTTATGTTTTCACCAATTGTATGTTGACAACGAGGATGGCCCGGCGGCAATAACAGCTCTAACGTGATTGGATCTTTGAATGACCTGATCCGAGTACAACCGAAGTGACAGATTTGTGTCGAGGCACACTTTTTAATCATCGCGGCCCATTTTACGTCATTTTGAAGCGTAAGGAATACTTCCATGCTTATATATCCGTTCACTGGTTCAGTACATCTGTAAACTTCACTTGTGCAGTTTGCGTAGGTTGTATTGAACTTAGGTGCAATATTGAATCTGGTTTTTTTTTAAATTTCATAACCACATTTTTGCACATGACATCTATTCAATATACTACGATCAGATCCGAAACAAAGGACGATCGAAATTATAACTTCTTAAGTTTATATTTTGTTCGTAGAATCTTTAGAGAAATTTGATCTTAGAGGTTAAAATTCAACCCACCAGGGTTGAATTTTAATCGTCTTTTGTTTTTTATTAGATGTGAATTCATTTTTGTTATTTAACAAATAAATAATCTTATTATATTTACGGTGGGAACCGTGAGTAAATCCTTAAATAAATTTTGAAATAAAAAAAAACACACTAACCAGAATAGACTGACCGACCACCAATTTGGCCAATGGGATAGAGCACTTTTTTTTCCTTTTGGCGGTAACAAGCTCACAAATCTCAATGCCGAAGTTTTAGTTTAATGAAATTTGTAATAGTTATTAAATTTCCGAATTTGGTTTTATAATTCTAAGACTTTTGATTCAAAATTGCTCCACGTTTTGAGATCACAATAAAGAGATGTGAGATAAGTGTCAACTCCCATCACTGCCACACACAGAGTGTGGAAACTCCAAATATTTTAATTATCTCTTATCTGCCTATCACGTAGATATATTTTAAACCATTTTATGACATACGTTAAATATTGAGTTTTATAAATTCGAATGTTAATTAATTGTTACAAATTATTAATTGAGTTTTATTTAAGCGCGGTTTTATTACAGTTTTCAACTTTTTGTTTTCTATTCATTATAATTATTAAGCTTTGATTGATAAATATTTAATTTTCGTAATTTTACTAGCTTTATTCTTAATAAAGTTATTTATTAATTAATTTTTAATTTCTAAAAATACTTTCTCGATGGCCGCTTTAGACCTCTAAGGAACCTATTTGCCATTTTTTTAATGTCTAAACTTAGTCATTCAGGCTGGGCCTAATAGTCAGTCAGATACACCTGCGTTTTTTTCTAGGTTTCTCATGCTTAAAAAATACACAGGGTCCAATTCTTCACAGTAATTTCCATTCGAATCAAAAAGATTTCAACATCATCGTCATCATCATCAGCCTGTTGCAGTCCACTGCTGGACACTGCTGGCCTCTCCAATTGCACGCCACCTAGATCTATTTTCGGCTTCTCGCATCCAGTTTGTGCTAGCCGTCTTGCGCAAATCGTCGCTCCAACGTGCCTGAGGACGTCCTATACTACGTTTACGCAAAAAGATTTACAATTAACTTAGACACATTAACTTGGTCACTTGAAACATGGTAGTCTATAAGTTACTATCTTTGAAATACGCCTTTCAATGAGACGATGACACAAGTATGTTCTTTTGGAACATGTTCACAATGTCGAATTCAGATCTATGTTAGTTTTGTAGTTTTTGCGTGAGCGAGTAATAAACAATCGTTTACCTTACTAACACACAAACTTTCACATTTATTAAATTAGTAGGATACTTACCCATACTTGTTTTTTTACAAATAGATGCATTATCAAAAAAATCCCATGACAGAATTCGAACCTGTACCTCACACTATCCAGGTGAGTGCGCTATCCACTGCGCTACGCGGGAATCCACATGGTGTAAATTATTTATATTCTTGTTGTTTTTAATCTGACGTGGTGACGTGATCGAAAATTACACCATGTCACGTGGATTCCCGTTTGGCGCAGTGGATAGCGCGCTCGCCTGGGTAACGAGAGGCACATGTTCAAAATATAATACTAAAATATTTCTAGTTAAAATGCCTTCAGCAATAAAAACATAAGAAATATTCCCATACTTGTTAATATTTGAGATAAGTTATCGTGAACGTCGCTTCTCGGTTAGTGGTTGCTTTTGTATTTAAATTCTCCATTTGATATCTATATCGGAGGCTTCAGAACGATAGATACAGACACCTAAATGGATTTATTGCGTACTTTACAGCTTAAGTGACATGTGGCTCTTGGGGTTTCAGTTAGTGACATTTAAGTATGGCAAAAAGGACACGTTAAAATGCCATTAAGTGTTGATTACAATGTTTGGTTTTTAACATTTTAATTATTGTTTTCAGTTTTAGTGTTAGTTTCATAAAACAATACTTAAATTTTAAGGGCCACTTACACAATTAAGCAGCTGTTAAACGCAAAAAAATGCCATACTTATTTAAATTCAGAAACTCTTATGCTCTATTATTTACCTAGACCTCATTAATTGAAACGATGCGGTGTTTTAGTGTTCGGCTGGTAAACGTAAACATTGACATAGGTAGGGAATGATTTTGAATTTAGAATCTTCTCCATTATTTAATTATCCCAAAAATATGAATAGCGTTTGAATAAATAGCCCATAAGTCTAAATACGGCTAAATTAAAATTCTTAGAGAAAACCGATTTATCCTAAAACAGACCACAAGCTAACGAAATTAGGTGACTCCAGTTTCACAGGTTGCGGATCGATATTTACCGTTTATTTGATTGGTTTTGAAGACACCATTGCCTGCCAGGTGGACTCATAATCGTGGGAACCTTAAGCTTAAGCCAATAAAAAGTGACAAGAAGTAAAGCCATATCAATAAAAAGTTTCAATAATTTGTACAATAATATGTCTGTTGCCAATAACTGTATATAAGTATCTCGAATCTCTATAAAGTCGCGACGTTCTCTGACGATAAAGAAACAACAATACAATATCTTTAATCTCCACGAGCACTGCCATTGAAATACCAATTTGGCAATCTTGAACAAACTCCATATACCGTCAATACTGAAACAATTTATATCAATGACTGACCAACAATGTTAATAAGGGAAGATACAAGAATGAAGCCATTAGCGAAATCACTAAAACTAACACTCCAATAGGACCACCATCGAGCAAATTTGTACTCAATAATTAGCAGGTCTAAGTCGTAAATTGCACGGAGCGACCACTATACGTGCATAGCAGTTGCAAGTCGCCATTTATCTTGGCATTGGACGCGGCTGCAATTAATCAAGTGCCGTTGTCACGTACAGTAATATAGAGGAGATAAAGGGAAAAAGATGATTTGGAGCTAATTATCGAAGATGTTGCATTATACTTTTTGCCTCTTAACACCTACCAGGGCAATTTGTCGGCTCAACTCTTTGGTATTCAAAGTTTTAGTGCTGTTCCAGTTCCACATTTCGTATTATTTCGGCCTTTATCTGTGAAGTCGAAGTCCTCGAGTTCGGACCTCACTTGTATAAGACGTGTTGGTGTTGATTTATTTTCTTTAAGAATTTTCATTCTCATTTATCATCGTATATCGGATGCATTTAGTTTGTTTATTTTATAATGAGCTCGTGCAAAGGTCAGCTTTACTTTTATTTTTATTTCTTCTCTTAACACGGGACTCTGAGATAGCTGTACTGAGATAATGATTATCGGTCCTTAATTTTTCTTCATGAAGTTTTGTTTCTTAATCATCTTTTAAACGGGTAATAAGAGGGGCTTTAACGTTTATATTTGTTTCGATGTTTATATGTATAAAAATAGTTACTATTCTTAGTGCAAAGTGATCGATAACTTACGTTGTACCAACGTGTAGTGGACCCCACAGTTAGTTGATCAATTCACATTGGTTTAAATGCATTTAATTAATTGCGATGGTAATCTCGGTTTCCTTCGAAGGCACAAACAATTAGTTGCGGCGTCCGCTCCATGTTACTGAAGTAGCTTTTGTTGAATTAGAATTTTATTGATGACGTTTACCGGATTCGCGTTATTTTATCACTGAGATTTATTTTAATATCTACTTATTCTTAACCGGCTTGGTAAACAAGGAGGAGGTTACCTATTCGAATGTATTTGTTTTCTGTTACATTTAAGAAAGATGAAATGTTACATCATCATGTTATTTTCATTTAACGAAGGAAGTTTAACTTTTGCTGAATTATTGTTTTTTTTTACTAACTTAGTTCCAGATTTACTTAAGTAGTAACACAGAGCAAAGTTTAATTAACTAAATCATTTAGTCAACAAAAACTCATATGATTATATCATGTCCATCTCAGAGACGATTAGTGCTAAAAAGCTGTACAAATAATGTGGGGTGTCGTTAGATATATCTTTTTTATTACCAATTAGCTGCACCCCGCGGTTTCACCCCCGCGTAAGTCCCGTTCTTGCGGGAATATCTGGATAAAAAGTAGCCTACATGTTATTCCAGGTCTCTAGCTACCTATATTCCAAGTTTCATCGCATTGGTTCAGTAGTTTTTGCGTGATTGAGTAACAAACACACATACACACATACTCACAAAGTTTCAGCTTTATAATATTAGTAGGATGTACTCTGAGTACACTGTACATAAAATAATCATTAGAAAGAAAATGTGCACTGGAATTTTCCGTTTCCTATATTGAATTATATTTATTAACATTAAACTTTCCTTCCTCAGATGTCAGCCATGGACCCAGATTGCGGCGTGAACGCCATCGTCAACTACACCCTGGGAGCGTCTCCGACCAGGCCCGTGTTCACCGTGAAACCTGACACCGGCGAGCTGTGTGTCGCAGCACCTTTGGACTATGAAGCGAACACTGATTACGAGTTCCCCGTTATAGCTACTGATAGAGGTAAGGAAATATTACTTTAGAACTTTGTATTATAGTAATTACAAAATTCTGAGCTTAACATTATTTGAATTTGTAGAATTTTTTTATGGTCTCTTAATAGGTAGAGTTGGGGATTTTGCACGAGTCGCTCAGGGTTGTAATTATAATAATTATAATTCGTTAGGTTCGGACCTGACAACTCTAACACTAGGTGAGACACACTACTACGCGAAATAAGAACATCCTTTCTTTTAGTATTTAATTTTTATTCAATGCATTTGCATTTTAATAATTACGCTCGAGGAACTTAAACATTCCCGACATCTTTTCGTCATTTCCCGATTCCAAGCTCAGCTGGTTCTTTAATAAAACAAACATTACTTTAAATTGAATTTTACTTACTATATAACAAGTGTACTTTCTAAAGACCTGTTGCAAAACAGATAATTTCGTTCAAAACATTGCCATAGATTCGCAACACTTTGCCGTAGCCGGGTAAACTACAAATCTGTATAATTATTTGATACGACTTATTTCACGACAGGGGAATATTTATTGATGAAAATTGTTTGGTAGCCCTGTGAAATTGATTATTTTAACATTTTATAGGAGGTTTACAAACCATAGATTTAGTATCGGATTGTTAGTAATAATAGATTGTCGATTGTTAATGTTCGTTAGAAGAATAGAACATCTGTCAACGATGGTGGCTAATGGCAAAATTATTAAATAAGTTAAAATTACCACCTGGGTGGCGGTTGGCGCTAACTAGTTGCAAAGTAGTGGGTGGTATATACGAATTTAACATTTATTTCTTTGGTAAAAAGGCATACAAAACTATGGACGTTACACTTAAACAATACTGTGTGTTAACTAAATTAAATTTTGCTTTCTCATTTAGAAAAAAAAGTATAAGGAAAACAAATTAGAGGACAGAATTAAGATTCTTCCTGTATTTTAAGTAGGTTAAATAGTTGTATCTAAAAGCGGATAAAATTAGTTCTGTTTAGAAGTGTGTAATGTTAGTTACATTTAGAAGTTTAGAAGTGTTCAAAATAATAGGCATCAGTTTTATCACAACTTAGAATTGTAAACAGTTCAGAATTTTTTCCCTTATGCAGACAAAATTAGTTGCGAATGTTTTTTGCGTCTTTGAATTTAAATGGTCTAGAGTTAGATAGAAAATCGTTCGTCTCTAAAGCCCTAACAAAATTCCAAAGATTTTAACTTCGGAGTCATTACTTCATGGTACATTATTGATTTACCTTTAAAAGCGTAATTAAAACATTCTCAAACACTAAGATTCCACTGTTTCTATGAATAAAATCTAAATAAAACATTTAGCCTTTGATTTATTTTAGATTGAAATATAACCATTATTGTTATTAATTGCGTAAATTGAAGTCGACAATTGCTAGTTAGGTTTATATCCGGAGTTTCACGTTTAACTGTCAATCTTAATTGAAAAGTCAGTGGTAAATATAGACTGAATTTCATTACAAATAGCAGTAACTCCATTTGATTCTGTCAGTTTGACATTTACTAGTTCTAAATTATTTTTGATAAAATTTGTTATACCTAGAGATAACATAAATGGAGAATTTGACATAGTAATCAATATCTATGAGAAAAGACAAAATACAACACAAACGTAATTTATTAACTGGTTTACACACTGCAATATAGCGTACGAGTCAGTTCGCTGAGTGTCTACTCGGCAGGCTGACTCGTACGCTAGCTAGTAGTGCGTTTACACTGCAGTAACCCGCACCATTCGAATGTAACGTACGAGTAACCCAAATTGTAACTAAACTGTAACTAAACTGTCTAGATAGCAGCTCGTGCTGTATAAAAGCTACTAGTTAAGTGTATAAATTCTTTAGAGTACAAAAAAAATATTATTAGTCCACCGATCAGTACCTAAGTATATTTTCAACCAAAAGTTTCTTGAAATAAAACTCAGTTTTTGGATTCTATTCGCTTTCATTTTTATTATATTATAAGCATTTTACAACGTTTTTAGATCTTTGCAGACCTCTTACTCAAAACAAAAAAACATCCGATCTAAAGTTCCTTTTTAATAGTTTTCGATTTAATAGTAAAATATCTATTAAGCTATTTTAAATTGACATTAAACACCCTTAAAACAATAAAAAGCAAGAGTACAGCTAGTTAAAAATTAACAAGACCACATTTCAAGTGAACTCAGTGTTTTTTGTTTCAATCCCTTACCTCCCTAATTGGCAACGTGACAACCTCAGATCCGACCATTACGTCATCGGTATAACCAAGTACTTGTAACGAAGAGTTTTAATTTATGACAATATAGAAGGAACATCAAAGCAGTCGTGGGTTTGAAACTTGCCGAGACCAGCTGTTGTATCATTTAATTAGCATCCACCGCTACTAGTTGCTATTTACTGTCAAAAAACATATTTCGTATTTTACATTGCTGCTTTGAAGTAATCACCGGTAACAACCACGTTAATTCAAAGCAGCAATGTAATGTAATTAGATGATACCACAGCAGTAGGGGTATTCACCAGTACGGGTATTCAGAGAGCTTCGGTTCGAATCTGATAGAAATGATATATGCGTCTCGCTCAGCGCGACTCAAAAGTACAGTGATAGGGATGTCAAGTTGGTTTTCGGTCACGGACCGAATCTAACAGATTTTATTGAAAGCATCTTTTTTTTTCAATAATGTTTCCCAAGTGTAAGTTAAAGGCATAGATTTCTTTAGTGGCTCTTAGGTTGGCTTACTGGAATGGCCTCGTATGGATGTTCATAACTTGGATTTTCATAGATAGTAGGAATTGTAATAATAACTTTCGAATTTTGTACCGACTTCCTAATGTTTGTAAGCGCGTATGTAATTTCCCGAACACTTTGACTTCGAAACTGATGAAGCTCGGCCGTCAGAGCCGAGTTTGAAATGCTTGACTGTCAAACGACTCTTAACCTTAATCTAGTCTCTTATAAGCGACCTGTCTAAATTCTTTGCGATTTGATGGATTCTCTATTCCAATAAAATTTTACATCTTTTCGTATAACATCGACAGACTAAAGGTAGGTTCCTATACAATATTACTTACTCGAAAAATAAGCTGGAGGATTGGCCACTCTGAAATAAATTCCGCAAATGTCCCCTGGCAACCCCACCTGATTTATGAAGCGAGAAGCGCCCGACCTATTATTTCTTTTTATTTTTCGAAATCCTGACGTGGCAACTTTGTGCTGCCGACCGACCGACGATATTTCGGAATTGTGGTTTCCTTTTCAGATAATTCTATTGTTTTTAGGGTAACGATTGCTTAAATTGCTTTTGTTTTTTTTTGGTAAAAACTTCGATTGTACAATAACGCAAACTTACTATGCGGCTAGACTTCGTTTCTTAATGGTAGACTACGATTTGACACCTCTATATGAAGAAAAAATTTCAATTACAAATAACTAAAACGTCAGATTGACGTCTGAATTAATAAAATAATGTTGGTACTATAACTGGCGCAGTGTGATAAACACAATGTATATAATTTAATTGTGAGATTCCGTAACTACATTTTAAATTTAACTAGTAGCGTTCAGCGGTTTCACCCGTGGAAGTCCCGACCTCGTAAGTTTTCTACTTAACGTTACATACCTACATTTCACAAATAACAAAGTGAAACTTGAGTAGGTTACACCTAAAATTTGAGGGCTCATGGCCGAGCACTAATAACGCTGCAGCTTCAGAATTCAAGATTAAAATGAGAATTGTTGAGTTTAACAGCTTTTTAGTTGTTTAAATAAGTCACAATTTTGACTTATTTATACAAGTACATACTAAAGTAGAAATGCTACTCAAAATTGAGTCAGACAGGACGTATTTTATATTATTTACTTACTGACTCGTTTCGTGCTGAATATGATGTAGGCATCCGAAAACAATGGGTTTTTTGAAATCCACACGGGAACGGATCTTACACACACACACACACACAGCTAGTCTCACATTAATGTAAAATATCCTATTTATCCTTTTCTATCATTACTTCTTATATTATAAACTTTGTTACTCTTTCGCGCCAAAATTACAAAACTGATTGCGATGAAACTTCAACTGTAGACAGCTGGAGTTGATTGATTGATTGATTGATTAACACTTTATTGTACCAAAAAATGAATACCAAGAAATCGTTCAATTTGTTAAAGAAAATTTACATCTTTTTAATGAATTCGATGAAAATAGAAGGCATAGGGGAGATCTTCGCGCTATCACACGCAAGACTCGTTTGATGAGCATTAGTGTGTTCTGTATGGCTCCTACAATATACAATAAGATTCCAATTTCATTACGGATGATAGAATCTCCCTGGGAATTTAAGCGGGCTGTCAACAATTACCTTATGGACAAAGTGTATTATTCGATTGAGGAATTTCTTAATGACAAGCATGATATTAAATAATATGTAATTTCCAATTTGACTCTGAATTTGACATTCCTTTTCTTTTTGTTTTAATATTAAGTTAGTAATTTATTCACACATAACATTATTTTAATTAAATTATTCCGAATATGACTTATATGAATTTGACATGGTATTTATATTATTATTTTTTCTTATTTTTTATTTGACATTGTATTAGGTACATTTGAAATTTCACATTTTTAATTTAAAATTTAATTATTATTATCCTATTGTTGACGTTGTGTTTATTTAGATTAATATTAATAATTCTCAATAACTGTGTACTTAATTTTGTAATTAGATTCAAAATATATAATTTTGTAATTAAATTCAAAAATCTTAAAAACGACATTTGCATACCAAGTTTAGTGCTGGTGAAATATGTTGGAATATTATTTATGTGACATCTCTGTAACCATATTTCGAGCAAATAAATGACATTCATTCATTCATTCAAAAAAAACACAAATTATAACAAGTTACATTTTAGAACTTAAAAACTAAAGTGGTACAAAGGGCGGCCTTATCGCCTATGGGCGATCTCTTCCAGGCAACCAATGAATGGAAAAGACTTAAGGAAGTGGATGGGTAATGTGTTCTATTGTATTAAGACATATGCTACTTTTAATCTCGATATTTCGACAGCATCGAGACTTATTCGGGTAAAACCACGGGACGTAGCTATTCTCACATGAGGTTTATAATAGTTTCATAAACTCGATTGACACAACTTAACTTTATATCAGTTGTTCGCGAGAGACGACGAGAAAATCATAAATATATTTTGATTTAAGTTCTGTAAACTGTATACATTGTTCGGTGGAAGTTTGTGAGCCGTTCGTGTATTAATAATGAAATACTCGAGCTTTGCGTTAAGGTATCGAGTATCACTTGCTGAAATATCACTCTTGATCCTCCCATGTTTGTTTCATTTAGTTAGATTATTGCAAACGTATAGTTTAGATTTAAGTTTATTTCCTTGTGTTTTCGCGATGTAGGATTGAAATTAAACTCAACTTGGAAACTTGTCGATCGGGCATTGAAAAAGTGCAAATAGAAATTGTACAAAACGTGATTAAAACCGAAAAACTAGTTTTATTTAAATACTAAGTCAAGGGCCTATTAGCAAATTTAAGTTAGGATTTTTTTTTAAACTGTCACACTCATTTCCTAGTTTATTTACTTCTTGTTTTTTTTTTAATTAGCTCGTATTGTTAAAACAAGTAGTTGTTGTTCTTCTTTTTTCGATTTTTGGTCTAAATAATATGAAGTTGGCACAGTAGATATGACTTTTCAGCTTACCTATATGCAATAGAGTTTTTTTCGAATGCCTGACTTGATACCAAACCTCCTTGGAACCAAGTAGATTACCCGTCACCGCGGAGAGAAAACTCTAGGTCTCCTTTTAACTCCACGTGTAGCCGTTAAGATCAATTGACTTTTTTTTTCATTTGTTTTTAATCTGAAGAAACCGCATGGCATCGGGTAACCGTTCAGTCTGTCGTCTGAGATACATCTGATGTTAAACAAGTTATTATGTAACTCAGGAACACGCTTTAAATGCATGTAACTTACATAACATACACGCAAGGGGAACAACGGCCAGGCAAACAATTATCATCCGATCCAGCCTTGTTTACTATAAGCATTGACATCAGAATAAATCAAGCAACTGTCAATTAAACATAGTATTACAACAATGCGGACAATCAACCAATTATTTATGGACTGGCTTTGACCCGTGGTTTTACTTGCGTTTCAGTCTCAATCCTATGGAAAATTGTGATGACCAGCTTATAGGCTGTAGGTTAATGGACGCTGGTCATCTTAATTCTTCTAGATATAGCTCTCTGGAATTCACACTTCAAAATTTCAAAATCACTTCTTGGTATAAAAGTTAGACATTCCTCAAACAATACTAATTAAATAATTGAGCAGCTTCTTAATTCAAGATGAGTAGGGAACTTTTTAGTTTGAGAGTTGCATAATGGTTTAAGTCCCCTTTAAATTTTAAGTACCGCTTCTGTATTCGGCAGTTAGTTTCTAATTTTTAATTACATTTACACAAAACTTACAGCCAATGACTATTTCTCATACAGTAACAGATAGTTATATTTCTGCGTCTATTCATTAACATTATTTTTAATTTCCCAGGAGGCCTCTCGACAACCGCAATGGTGAAGATACAACTGCTCGATGTAAACGACAACGTACCTACATTTTCCGTCAAAGATTACAACGTGTCTTTGAAAGAAGGTCGAATTTCGAGCGAGCCAATAATCGCTGTGGTCGCAGCAGACGCCGATTCAGGTCGATATGGCGCTGTTACTTATAGAATCATAAACGGAAACGACAATGATGTGTTTCGAATAGACAGAAGTACTGGAGAAATTTTGGTCGTGAAACCGGCGTTGCTCCAGAGCAATTTGAAGTTCGACCTAGAAATATCAGCTACAGATGGTGGTGGATTATCAGCTCCTCAGCCAGCAGAAGTCCATGTAACCGTGATGCCGCCAGGAGCTGTTTCGACGCTGTTCGACAAACCAAGATATAATTTCAGAGTCAAAGAAGACGTCAGAGTTGGTACTGTTGTTGGAAATTTGAAGGCAACTCTTGGAGATAGAGGTTTGTGTTTTTTTTTTAAATAATATTTTGTTTTAAATAGTCTCCAACAATATTACAACATTTTTACTTGTTCCTTTACGAAAAACTGCTAAACCGAAACTTAAAATGCTGAAAGCTAGAGTCACGACACTAGCCGTTATCGTTAGCGTTTATCCGACACTTTATCATTTATCCTGATATTCTAAAATGAAAATTTAATCCAAAAACAATATCGTCCATAAGTATCTGATAGGATTGTAGTTTAAGTAATTATTTTTAGAAAAAGTTTTCAAATTCGTTTTTTAGAAAATAATACGCCCTACCTACCGTCAGTCATATAAACAAATACTATTATCAATTCAGAAAACCCACCACAAGATGCATTTTGTTTGTACTTAAAATACAAACAGTAGTTCAACCTACGAGATATTTCTCTATCTCTACAAACAGTTTGGGTTACTTACACGGAAACCCACTTAAATTAAAAATTCCTTTAAGCAAGAACCTGCCCCCGAACCAACGGTACCTATATACAGCTTAATTTTCCTCTAACAAATTTATAGAAATCGTGCAACGGTTGTTTGCATTCAAATTAAAGAGAGAGCCGAAAGGAGAAGCGAAAGCGTTTTACTACAGTTTTAGTAATTAATTGTTATTCTAGGTAAACCTACAGGTTATCCTAAATGTAAGTCGGACATCATATCAAATAGTACTTAGGTATGTGTGTTTTTTAACTTTCTTTGTCACGTGAATCAACGTGCCAAAGATGAGACAATAAAATACTACGCAAGGCATGCCATGCCTTTGTCAACAGATGACATAAATCTTTAACATTTTCATAGATGACGTCAAGTCACTAATATACAACTGAAATTGTTTAAAAACGTCCTGAAATGTCAAAGAAAAAATGATCAAGTCGCCTAACCGCTGTCAATTGTCAACGAAATGTTATTTCTCTTTTATTTTTGGCATTTGATTTATAATGCGTCTACGCACTGCCATTGTCTCACATCTACAATATTGTTAAAAGCCTTAGACTGACACATTATTACTCGTATGCTGTTAATAAATAAAACGCGAGTCAAACCCGGAAAATATTGTTTTAGTTCAAAAATATATTTTAAAATCCGTAATGTTTATCCGCGTAAACGAAACCTATGATTTGAACCAGCCGTAAAAAGAGAAGCATCATAGTTATGCTCAAATAGTAATCGACCATTGTCTTCCTAAGAATCACGAACATCAGATGTGCGGGAATGGTCTTGGAGTCTCCGGCCTTTATAGGTCCTTTCTTTCTATTACCTACATGAGTGGTACCCATACGTACGTATGAGATGGTATTTCCTACAAGACTTAATGTTCGAAGAATGCTTGTAGTATTTTAGTATTTAGGTGTAATAAACTTTCCTTTTGTCTTGTAGGCAACGACTTGTCTTCGCGTACTTTCTAGCTTTATATGTTTATGTTTTAAATTACAATATACATACTACTATTAAATATTAGGGGTTAAAGTATGAAATTGCCGATTTGTACTGAAAATCTTAATTGTTTATTTTTTAAATTTTTAACAAATTTATTTAATCAAAATAGTTGCCATTATTATCTATACATTGCTGCCATCTAATGGGAAGGTTATTAATCTATCGCCTTTGCGATAGAGCTCCGACGATCTAGACTGCACAAACTGTGTGAAAGCATTTTGTACTGCCTCCTGGGAAGAAAACTTCTTGTCACGTAAATACTTGTCCAAATCACGAAAAAAATGGTAGTCCGTTGGAGCAAGGTCTGGTGAATACGGAGGATGACGAATGGTTTCTAAGTGCAGTTCCTGAAGGGTCAAAATGGTTTCTCGTGCTGTGTGAGGTCTCGCGTTGTCGTGGAGCAATAATGGTGAAGATCGATTCATGAGTCGGGGCTGTTTTACTGCTAGTTTTGTCAACATGGTTCGGAGTTCGGCACAATAGACATCTGCCGTAATTGCTTGACCAGATCGAAGAAAACTATAGTGAATAACACCATGCTTAGACCACCAAACAGTTACCATTACCTTTTTATTGGTAAGTTTTGCTTTAGGACACTGTTGTGGCATTTGACCTGGGGTCAGCCATTGCATTTTTCTTTTCCGGTTATCATAAAGAATCCACTTTTCATCACATGTTACAATTCGATCCAATATTCCTTCATTTCTGTACCGGTTCAACAAGGCAACACAAGTTTCAACACGCGTTTCTTTCTGCAGATCAGTCAAATCATGAGGCACCCATTTTTCGTATTTTTTTATTTTATTGATTTGACGCAAGTGAGTCAATGAAGTGGGTAAGGTAACGTTAAACCATGCCGCTAATTCCTGGGTAGTTTGACTAGGATCGGCTTCCACTATCTCTCTTAATTCATCGTTATTCACCTGTGTGGGCGGTCTTCCTCGTGGCTCGTTCTTTAAGTCGAAATTTCCATCACGAAAGCGTTTAAACCAAAATCGCACGGTGCGTTCATTAGTAGACCCCTCTCCAAACGCAGCATTGATATTGCGGGCTGTTTCTGCCGCGTTAGTTCCGCGTCGGAACTCGTATTCAAAAATCACTCGAATTTTCGCAGTATCCATCTTTCTTGTCTAAATTGAATAACAAAAACAATTGAAAGTCGATATTCAAATGTTTCACATTTTTTTAAAAAAGAACATCACAGAAACCATTTGAAAAAAGTTTCATTCGAAAACCTCAAACCATGAAGATTCTATGTCAATTCAAAGAACCTATTGCAATAAAACGGCAATTTCATACTTTAACCCCTATTATTACCTATCAATAACAATACATATCAGCATCAACAACAATCGATGTTGATTCGGATCGGTCTCGGGACTGGTCATATGATGTTGGGCGGGATGTGAGTTTGTGGATGTTATTGTGTTTTTTTTTTTACATTTAAAAAAAAAATTACAAATAAATATTAAATTGGTGAAATGTTTGTAGTTCTCGGGAACGAATGAACCGACTTTGATCATTTTTGCACAAATAAATTATCTAAACACTACATTATCTAATTACACTTAGTAATCATGAAACAATCGTGTATTAAACTTCTTAAACTAACACGGTTGGGACTCATATTTACAAATTTCCCCTGGTCTTAATCGCGTGATTTTAACTAATTTAATTTTCCTTACCTCGACGTTTCGATCATGTTACAATGATCTTGCTCTCGAGGGAACTGGACGCTTTTTTATTCTGTCAAATGAACTTTTTAGTACTGGTAGAATTCTTATTGACTGCTTCGCAGTATCGAGTTACAACCCGTTAAAGAAGAAAATCGCTACATTTTTTCATCGTAGTCTATCTACGAGCGCCTTTTCATTTCTAATTTGTTCTCTACAGGATGTTACTGTGAATGTCTCAAACGATACCTGACACAAACATATCGAATACTAGCTGCGTTCTATATCGGGATCAAAAGTAGCCTATGGTACTCCTCTATAATGTAACTTTGTATTTATAAGTTTTAAATATATTTGAAGGGTATAAATTAAAAAAAAAACAATAAAATAAACAAAGTCGGCATCATAGGTCCGAAACTAAAGTGTTCGTAATCAAAATTAAGCCTGCAAAGGTTTTGGCGTTTCTTTATTACAAACAAACAACAAAATCTTTTCTCTTTATAATATTAGTCTTACTAATATTAGCTAGTCTTACTAATATTATAAACGCGAAAGTTTGTATGTATGTTTCTCTTTCGAGCAAAAACTACTAAACCGATTGCGATGAAACTTGGAATATAGGTAGCTAGAGATCTGGAATAACACATAAGCTACTTTTTATCCTGATATTCCAGCGGGAACGGGAATGACGCGGGTGAAACCGCGGTCGCAGCTAGTATTAAATAAGAACGTGTGTCTACGATATCGAGAAACAATGCTATGGATATAACTATAAAACCACAGTATAATATAGTGTTCCCAGAAGGACAAGTGCCGCGTAACGGTTACGTTGGCGATTCGCTGATTTACAGTACCGCAGTCTCGGTACAGAATAAACGTGGACGCTGCACGGACGTCTGTTACACTGTAACGTTTTACTGTTATGATAAAGAACTAAGGTAACTTTGTTTCTCCATCTTTCCTCTCTGGAGGTCATAAAATGCGACTAAGGAATCTAAGGAAGAATAGTAACCTTGAGTTCTCCTCACGTGGTAGCGGATAAACTTCTTGGTCCCAAAGAGGGTGGGTGAGTGTCGGTAGGTGAGCAGCTATTTAAAAAAAATACAAAATCTATTTGCCGTGGGTATGGTCAATGTTGACTTAACAACTGTGCCAATCCCAAACAACCGGAAAGATCGCTCAGATGAGAAAAACATCGGAGACTTTGTTTCCGTGTAGTGCTTTATTTGAGAGACAGATGACGCGCGAGTTAAACCCGGTAAATATTGTTTACTTATATTGTTACTAGCTGCGCCCCGCGGTTTTACCCGCGTAAGTTCCTTTCCCGTGCCCGCGGGAATATCGGGATAAAAAGTATCCTATGTCCTTCTCCTGGTTCTAAGCTACCTCCCCACCAATTTTCAGCCAAATCCGCTCGGCCGTTTTTGAGTTATAAATGGTGTACACGACTTTCTTTTATATAGATAGATATATAAAAATATAATAATAGATATAATAGATACATATGGTCATTCTATTAAAACGGATAGAAAATATCCGAGCAATTATGTGACACATAAAACTCGATCAACCTTGAAAAAGCTAACTGTAAAGTTAGCGACAGCTCTGTAAATTGTAACAATGCCATTACTAAAACAAAACCCGGTAAATATTATTGTGTTTCATTATGCAAAATCGCGAAAATCTATATCAAAATCGATGGATAAAGTTACGCTTCGGTGTAAGATGCGGAATCGTTGAAACTGTATGTATAAATATCAGTGAAATGCGTCTGTGAATACGATAGAGAATGTACTTTATTGAGTTTACATTGATTTGTGATTGGAGATCTAAAGGAAACATTTGCTAAATATTAACCAGATTAAATAGGAAAGGACAAACCTAAAAGTACATACTTGGACGTTAAAATTTTGCTCTGAATTATTGCTTTGTAAATTCAGGTTCCGTCAGAAGAATCTGAGAATAGTGGTAGTGGTTGGTTTTTTTATATTTAAGTAAGGAATAGGCAATATAGTAATGAAGTTTTATGAATAGTAGATATTTTATTTAAACTAAAAAGCCTTGAAATCATGAAATAAAAAGGTTTTTTTTCTATGATACAATTTTTCCATGAATCAAGTACTCCGCATATGGATAACACTAAAATATTTAATTTAATATTAAACATGTAAAGGCAATCTCTTGTTTGAATTCAATAAAATAAAATTGTCTTGTCAACATTGCGGAAACAGAAGAAAAATCAACATCCGGAGAGGCAAAATTTTGGAACGGAAATCATTTTTTAACAACAAATAAAGCTGTACTATTGGCATATCGACCAGTTGATGCTATGGGAACATCCGGACATCGACTATTAAAATTTGAACTTTACTTCTGTTATAATTCGTTCCAGGCACCTAAATTTATAATTCGTTAAAAGAAATCGTGAAAACGCACTTCAAGCGTGAACTCGTGAAAATGTCAATAGTTAATTCTAAAATTGGTTCAAGTATTTAAAATTGAAATAAAGACTTTAGCTGTCAACAAAAAGGAATCTCAAATTGATATGTTAGTGCTTAGTGCAAAAAAGCAGGATAAATTATCATAGACTAGAAAATTTGAATGGTATTGGACAGCTATACTAGACGTCTCTATATGTAAACAACTTTAGGTCTATGACTTTTGTAAGTTCGAAAAATACATAAGTAACAAGCTCGGTATTTATAGTAAACTTTTGATAAGTTCCTACTTATTGCGCGATTTAAACTCGGCAAATATTGTGTTTTATTACAAGTACCTATTGCGGTTAATCGGAAGCAACATCTCAACGTTGAATCTAATTCTATGGAAAATAGAATAGTTCAAGCTGGCAGTTTGCAAATATTGTCGGTAGATGGCGCTATGTGCCTCCAAAAACGTAAACAATAAGAAATGCAATCCTTAATTTCGACTCGATTGAACATGCATCCGTGGCCAAATAGGAAAAGGCGTTGGGACGGATCCCCAGAGATGCAGGTTCAAGTCCTGTCGGGTGCGAAATTTTTGGAAAGCATTTATTTAAGTATAAGTACCTATTGGTTTACATAGTTAGATTTTACCATTTAATCTCATATTTTTATTTATTTTCTTACCTCGAGTTTTAGACTACGTTACATAACGAGTCTCGATCGCGAGGTAGCTAATTGTCAACTGAAGTACCTACTTACTTAAACTTTTTAAATTCACACGATTTGTAAACATTGGTTCATTTTACCGGGCTTAATCGCGTATCATTAATTATTTTCTTACCTCGACGTTTCAACCATGTTACAATGGACTTAGTCCCGGAGACAGTGTCGTTATCTTGGTCCTATTGTGACTAAGACCACTGTAACATAGTCGAACCGTCGAGGTAAGATAATAAATCATAATACGCAATTATACAGGACCCGTTAAAAATGTAACTTTTTTAACAAATCCTGTAAAAATGGGAAATTTATAACTTAGTTTAAGTCTAAAAGCGTAAAATGTAATCGACATAACTTATAAAGTAATTAGCTAAAGCCACAATAGCAATATCCCGGATCAGTATTGCGAATCAAATGTTTAGATTCATATCGCTTTTTAAAATCGCATTGTATCTTTCGTGAATGGTCTAAGTTACATACTTACGCGTAAGAAGCACTTCTTAGACGTGTATTACTATGCAAATCCTACTGAGTAATATTAGAAGCGTCACAGTTTGCAAATAATATGTATTTATATAAAGAAAAACTTTATATAAATACTCTTTCACGCAAGAACTAATGAACCGATTGCGATGAAACTTAAAACGCACACAGTTTGAAACCTAGCATAATAAATTATACACCTAAGCTACCCGAAATCCGGGTCTTAATCGAAAGTGGTCTTTGAGACCTAAGACCAGTGAAACGTAGAGGCAAGAAGAAAATAAATAATAATACTCGATTAAGACCCGGTTAAAGGTAACTATGTTAACCAATCGTGAGAAAGAAATGCTTTTCAAGAATTTTCACCCGACAAGACTTGAACCTGCATCTTTGGGGAGTAAGCGTAAACAAATTTAATAAGAGATGCGATCCTTAATTTCAACTCGACTAGACGAGCACCTGTGGCCAAATTGGTTAAGGCGTTGGGCCGGACTCCTCAAAAATGCAGGTTCGAGTCCTGTCGGGTGCAAATTTTTGGAAAGAAGTAGTTATCCGAGTGTAGGAAACACTTTAAAATATATCAAAATGATATCGTATAATTAAAAAAAAAATAAGTACAACAAGTTGACATGTTGTTGCCTACCTCCACTAATTGGAGAGGAACTAAGAAGCAGAAAATATAAAGAACAAAAATTCCAACATTTCTCTACGCCTTCAACTAACACCAAACACCACAAAGTTGAGTTTAATTAGAAAAGGCTCCATAACATTTATGTACGTTGCACAAACGTACGCCCTCTACAGATTTATAGCACTACGCCTCGAGATAAGCATCCATTCATTAAAAAATACACATTAACTCTGATATTCGGTGGGGAATATTAAAAACTCAACTATAGCTCAAATATAAACGTACAAGTGGCCTTATTTGGTTACCGTATAACGGGTTGTAGGTAGAGAGTAGAGTGTGGATCTGAGACAATGAGGTTTAAATAATACTGATATAGACATACCGCTTCTGCGTTGCAGAATAATTATTTCATGCCAGGAAGGCTAGATAGCGCAGCTATATCGAACTATTCCGAATCAGCTAGCACGGATTAGAAAACGTCTATGTCGAAATTTCACTCATTCATTCGTGTTAGCTATTAAGGATTAAAAAGCTGCGCAAGCCAGTTAAAGAGTAAGAAACGAATATAAGATATGGGTTTCCGCACGAATCAAATATCACAATTTTTCAATTGTCCATTTTCTTAGTACCTCATACTGTTCGCAGAACTAATAATGAATGTAACAATTAATTAAGGCACCGTAGGTTCCACAGTCGAGGAAGAGTTCAATTGTGGAATTTAGTGCAGTGAAAAATTGGCTATTGTTTACATAATATACAGATAACCAATCTTGCTTTTTCTATTTGATCAACCACAAAAAAACATGACATCCCTATATTTTGTACATACACACTTAAAAATAAATTTAAAATGTTTAGTGAACAAATAGGCAGCCTTATCGCCGTCTAATAAATAGACATAATAAATATATAAAAATAATAAACATTGCACGACATTACACACAGCACAGTCTAGCCCCAAACTATGCAATAGGCTTTTACTATGGGTACTAGACAACGGATATACTACTTTTTTTTTGAAATGACACCCAGACAAATATTTATTTTTAAATATACATTATGTCGTGTCATAATTGCCTTAATATACATAGTTTTTGATTGGAGATAAGGACTCTGCAAACTGTCTGCATGTTTCTCATTAGAGAAGCCAATATGCAGCTTATTTTAGTTCAATATCGTTATCACATCTCACCGACTCTGATGTTTTCTTTACTACGCAATGGTTTTTAATTGTCTTTGAGTATTGCTTTGTTTATTAGTTGACTTGCGAAATGTTAATTATTATTTGACATACGTTTATCTTGTAGTATTTAACTTACAATTGATCTATTATCTTTTTTAGTTTTTTTACAATTATGTCCTATTGTTCATAAGTGTGTGTTTGTTGTCAATAAATGTTTTTCTTTCTTTCTTTCTTCTTTTGTCTTTATAAGTTTTATTAAGTACCTAAAGATTTATCTCTGTGGTGGATAACTATTTACGACACAAAAGTAGGTATACGGGGTAATTCCCGCCGTGAAACAATGTTTGTTACCGGTTCTAGATATTTCTTTAAGTAGTAATTATAATATAAACGTATTTTAACTTTTGTGTGTTGCTTATACACCATTTTTGATTTTACTAAGTTGTGTAAAACAAACAAATTTTTTGTCGGTTATATTCAGGTTGCTTGAATGAGTTTAATTATTTCAATACAACATCCCGAAAACAGAATATAAATCTAAAACTGTGTAAGTTTCAAATGAAGTTGAAAAACAGCTGGACTGATTTTTATGATGGTGTATTTTCTATCATTCCCGAGTCCTTTTTTCTTGGATACGACCGATAGTGATACGAAGTGCGCCAACTAGCGTATACTGTAGATAGATAGATAGATAAGTACATTATTTGCACAACTAACATTACAATTACAAACAGTTTACATTATAAGTAAGACACAGAAAGTTTAAAAGTAAAAAGTTGTTGCAATGGGCGACCTTATCGCTTATTCCAGGTAACCTTTGGATGGAAAAGGTCAGTAAAGTACTGCTACACAGAATAGTATACAATGAAATATTTACTTTATATATTATAATACTATTTACCGACTGTAATTTGAGAAATGTCTAATAACTGTCATGGTTAATAAATAAATATTTGATTTGATTTTTGACTACAAAAATACCACTAAATATACTTACTAACATCAAAATATATTATGTATAAAAGTTGTATTCTCAAATTGTAGTAGGTATAATATTATGTGGAGTGACCCGTTTTAATTAATATACAAATTAGTTCTGGTAAAAACCGATAAATCTCACACCAACCTACTAATTACCATTAATTTTTACAAAGATTTAAATCATAACAACATCAACAAAAAACTTAGCGTTAATCAAGAAAACGTTACTATTTCGAAATAATCTAACGGATAGCAAAATATAGGAAAGTTTGACTGTGCATTGTCGTTGTAGATCAATTTGACGCGTGTGGTCGCATAACGGTGTTTTAGATATTCTGGTAATTATTAATTAGCTTATTTTAATTAATTATTTGTAAAAGTTATGATAATATGCTAAAAATATCATAAAATGAGTTTACAAGAAATTTTATGAGGGCAATTTAGAATAATGATTTTGTATAAATTGAGTCTGTTTTTTTTATAATTGATAGGTAAGCGTTTGACCACTAATTCACCTGGTGGAAAGCGACGTATGGTCTGAGATGTTGCACGCTTGCAACTTGGGTGTTGCAGACACCCGGGAAGACATACTCAGGAATGTCCCATGTCTTCGGATCGTGGTGAGTCCTAGGAGATGTCGGTGTCCTCACGATGTTTTTCTTCACCATAAGAGCGATGTTATAAGCATTGACATGGACATTGACATTCGTGACATATGACATTGGTGAGCAGTCTGGATTTAAACCCTCGGAATGAAAGCCGGAGTATCTACGACTAGACCAACACCGTTCAGTTTTAATATGTTAAAAATATTCTTCTTATAGTGTCGGCAAACGAATAACAATTATTAATGATATAAATGATAAATTAAATAAAGCTTGTACTATGGTGATTAAATAGACGTAAACTCATTTCAAATTAAGTCAATTCCCTATTGTTCTCTTCGAAATTTATTTTATCTTTTTTCAACGCAAATTGCACTGTATGTTAGAACGGAACGTGCTCCTTTCCAACTTTGTATTTGGACAAAGGCCCTTTACAAACTTATATAGGTATACAAGTATTTTCTTTTGTATAACTTTGATTTCTACGATGTGCAAGTATTATAATTTTATGTATTAATATGATTTTGATCAAAAAATAAACACAAAGTTTACCCTTTATATTATTTTTAAAATAATAGGATAATTTATCGTATTAAGTTCCCATTTTAAAAGATACTGACCACAATAAACAAACAATATTATTTCACGCTCCAATCGTATAGTAGCCAGAGAAATTTGAAATTCGAATTGGCAGATAACCAAGGATTTTGGGATGCGCAGTCGCAACCGCCTGCCGCTGTATAAATCCTTCGTATTCCCGTTCAGCGACCCGAAGCGACAGTTTTTGTCGAAAGCTCTCGAAGGATCTTTTTTTAAACCGCCTCGGTTCGTACCACAATTATTTTCAACTTTTTCAATGTGATTTAACACGATTTATGTGTTAAAATTTTTAGTGTTGTTACACGTAATAAGAGTAATTTTAGCGAATTAAATTTAGGTAGGTTGTAATTACGATGTTCTAGAGTTATTTGCTAGTTGTGTCGTTTCAAAATTTCTTTCTCAGCGGGTGGCTACGTCGTTGTAGCTTATCTTTAAGCACGCTATGTGTACCTATTGGTATGAACTGTGCGTTAATAGATGACGTCTGTGCGTCTTATTTTCCTTGTTAATAATTCGTTTAGTACTCATGTTTTTTAGCTTATTCTTTCTTACCTAAATATACCTATTATTATATTTAAGATGACATTATATTAAGGTTGGATGAAAGAGACTGCTTCTTACGGCAAGTGCGCTTTTATATCGATATCAATAAGAATACTACGTTTTTAAATTCTAGACTTTCAACGAGACGATGTAACGTTTTGTTTTTTTTTTTAATTTGACATTTTATCTCCAAGAAGAGGTGTCAAACCCTAGAGCAAAAATCTTATAATGGCAAAATAGATATTTGTTGAAAATTGATTTTACAAGTACTAAAACTGTGTAAACTAAAGGCCAGTTAAAAGGTCAGGGTTCAGTAGAAATTTAAATTTATTTAACATTCATGTCAAACTTGTTAACTAAATCTGATTAGAAAACTAACAACTCACTTATTTACCACCAACTATAGAATACTTTAGGACGGATAAAATAAACTTACATAAGATCCTGGGACAATAGATGTTTAAACTTTATTCTAAAAGGATCCAGCGTCCGGAGCTTGTTATTCAAAAGCCCTAGATTATCTCTTAGGCTAGGCATTAGATAAATTAATTCACTAAATTAAATCTAGAATCGGTAACAATTCACACGGAGAAATCTTTACAACTTTTAATTGAGGCTCGGTCCTGTTCTCGTGAGTGAGATAATCGGTTGGACCTTAATGATTTCAATTTAGAAGGTAGAGATGCAAATGTTGAATACGATTCGGTAGAGTACGACTCGTCTCGTGACTCTATCGAGACCTAATCAGTCTGACACTTGAGAGAGCAGGTAGTTTGACGTCTTAATAAATAAATAATTATATTAAGTACATTTTTCCGGTGATACTCACAAACTTCTTTACATACTGTTTTTTTTAATATTTTAAAGGAAAAATTAATCTTCCACAATTCACTAGCGACGAGATTTGAACTCGCGTCTCCGCGTTTAATCAAATTAAAGGAGCTTCCACATTATTAAAATCTACAGCATCCCTTTTAAATTTATTGGAGATTATTGTCATAGTTTTATTATTTGTTCCTATTCAATATTTACTTTTAATTGTTTTCATTATTAAAAGTAAAGTTACAAAATAAGTAATATTAATTACGGATAAGAAGCTAAGAAGTATTACCAGCTTAAGTTGGGTATTTTTCTATAGAAGTATAGGTACATTTGATACAGGCAGAAACTTACATCTAGATCCCGAAACAAATAGAATATGCAGGTCATATAAATTTTAGTACACGGCGAGAAAAAAACTCGCAACTTCTACATTACAAGTGGACCACGCCACAAAAAAATTGTTTCTTGATTGCCAATAGGTATTTCAACAACATTTATTTTAAAGAAGATATGAACCGGCCAAAATAAAGCACCTACTTAAAATATTATCTTAAACTTAAGAGTCCATCGATTTCCCTAATCCGTATTTTAGTACAAAAATATTCATCAGTATAGCTATATTAAAATCACTAATCCACCATGACAAGATAAAGAGATTAAATTTTATATAACCGTAACAATATCAAGTCTGAGATTTTTAAAAATCGAAAATAGCGATGTATTTGACAAAAAAGGGAGCGCTGAATGTGGCCAAAATAAGACGAAATCGCTCGTCACTGATTGTATAAAGAGGAGAGACAAAGGGGCCAGTGAGGGGGCAAGGAGGGCACGGAGAGAGGAAGGGAGGGCTCTGGACCTGTTACACAAACAAAGACTGCCGGGTATGTCCACAAATACGACTGTATATCAATCTCACGTCAACGGATCTGCCCAAAACGACCGCCGAAAAAACAGTTGCAAAAAAGTAGGCGGTTCGAAAAAAATATATTCCGACAATGAACCCTTTAAATCGTTGTGAGAAATGCCAATTAAAAATTGATAGATATTAAGAGTTTGCAGCATTTGTTTTGGTTGAAATTGGTTTTAAAGGAAACATTAACAATATTATTAATAAACTCGTATTGAGATCCTTTTAGCGGTATCATGATTCGTTTCTATATGTCAATTATTTTAAAGCTCAAAATACATAACATATTATGGACCAGCCGGCAGCTAAGTAATTGTAAACTTAAGTATTTTGTACAAATATTTTGCATAATTTGCAAATCGCCACTGATATTATCATTTCGTTTAAATCTTTATTGAATTAAAAAAAAACGAGATTGATTAACATGCCTTCCTTTTTACTCTAATTTAGGTGTTAATGAAGGTCTCTCCTAATGATTTTTTTTTCAAATAATTAATTAAATACTTACTTTTCGACACCGAAAAAAGATTGCGGTTTTAATTCTAGAGAGAAAATATCATTTTTGTTACAAAATATTTACAATCCGATTTCGATTAAATTTAATACAAAGTTAGGTGTATTAAATCTCAGGAAGAATCAAGCTATACGTATGTTTAGTAATTATGTCTAATAAATACAATATGTTTAATAAATTGTGGCATCTACTGGTCCTATATGTATATTTTAACAAATTAGCAGCCACATACACACCTGTAAAATAATCGTATCAAAAGGTTTCCTAGGTTATCACTATGGCTATAGATTACAACAAGATGCCTATTTATGTACAAAATACTAATTCCATTTATATCTAAACACAATTAGCTAAGAAAACAAACACCTAAATAAACTAAAAGGAATTGAGAAGGACATGACAATGGGAAACAAGGAACACAAGAATAATCTACCTATAATTATTTGCAGTTTAGATTAAGGACGATTCTACCGCTATATAGACCCAAACTAAGAAACTAAGCTTGTCATAACAATTGTAACCAATTTAAGCTTGTTAATTTGTTCCACAAAACCATGTCCTTCATTAAAAATCTTAGATATTATTGCCTATACAACTTGTTTTAGTGCTCTGTACTTCAAAAGGTATAAAAATGTTCTCTTATCTAGTCGATAATATTTAAATGTTCCCTAAACGATTACACGCTTGTCCAGCCTATTTTAAAAAATATTACATCATTTTTATAATGATACTGAAAGACCTAATTTCCTTAAAAACCATTTGTTCCCGGAAATCGATTCTCTATTACAAACAGGTGTTTGCCCCACACGCCACAAAAGCTGTCTATACAAACTAAATTATACTTTTTCGCTCTTCTCAGGTAAACCTCCAGTCCGCTACACCATCATTTCCGGAGATCCTCATCATCACTTCACCATCGAACCTCTAACAGGCGCCATCAGGACAGCCAGCGCTTTGGATCGGGAAGCCACTGCAACTTACTTGATCAATGTCAGAGCTGTCAATGGAAACCCGCTGAATTTTGATCAAACACAGGTATGGTTATATTCCAAATAAATTATAGTTTCTATTTTGCTGCTATATGGTACATTTTATTTAAAGACTTATATGAACATTCGAAACGATGAGGTTATTTTGAAATTATCTTGTTGAATCTTCTAAACGGAAGCACCTGCTATAAATAAAATTAAGAGTTATTAATATCTTGCTCTTTCTTTGGCTTCGCTGTAGTAGGGTAAAAATAGGAATTAGAGGAATGTTAGGATTAAGTTAAAACTAGTAGTGATAACAATGATTCCATGCCATATCGTGTAATAAGTTTTTCAAAAGTTGAGTGTGTGTTCACTAAGTGAAAAAAATATCACAAATTGTGTGACACAATAGTTGTGTATCACAAGGTTTTTATGTCCAGCCTTTTGATAAGTTATGTGTATAATTTGTGTTCCTTCTAGTGTATTGTGTAAAAAATAACTGGGAATCTTTAACTTTTATTCAGGTCCAAATAACCTTAGAAGACGTCAACGACAACGCACCAACATTCGGTGCCTCGACAGTTCGTGTCTCGGTAGCCGAGTCAGCTGCAATCGGTGCAGTGGTCTACGCTGCAAGAGCTACTGATGACGATGAAGGCAGGAACGGCCAGGTCACGTATCAGCTGGTTTCTGCGAGTGGAACATCACATACTTTCGCTGTGAATGCTCAACGTGGATTGGTTACTTTGTTAAGGTAAGGTTTGGTGTTTTTTTTTCATACATAGGTTAGCGATTGACCACTAGGTATATGACGAAGTCCTGGTATCATGAGAGAAAACTACAGATTTGGTCTAAATCTTTGGTCCGAGAGCTTTACTGAGGACCACAAAAGATTTAATTTCACAGTTCAGTTAAACACTTATGATTTTAATAGTATCATTTAAGGAAATCGTGTTACTTGGAAAGGACAGAGATCATAGAAACCTTAACAAATTAATAACTAGGTATTGCTATATTTATAAACATTTGATTAAAATTAAATGTATATTATTCTTATTCCAAAGGCCTTTGGACTACGAGAACTTAGTCCGTCACACTCTAATCATCTCAGGCAAAGACAACGGCGTGCCATCACTGAGTTCCAACCTAACATTAGTGGTAGACGTACAAGATGTCAACGACAATGCGCCTATCTTTGAGAACGAGGCTTACACCGCTAATGTCATAGAATCCGAAGCGGTATATACACGGGTAAGTAGACACTGAGATAAAACCAATGTAGTTCATAACAAGTAAGGCCATCATATATTTTTCTTCATTTTAACGATATTAATAGAAAATTAAAATAATTTTTTGGATGTGAACACACAGACGGTATGAAAATAGAGACGAAAGAGAGTCAATTTCAGAATAAGTGTCTTGTTTTGATATCTCATATTATGATGTCTAGCTATTTCGGAAATTTGAATATAGTCATCGACTTTTGGTGCTGACCATACCAAAAATAAAAAGTAACAAATTGCAGTAGTTTCCTTTAATGAATGTCTTAATAAACAGTGATGTGATTATTACAAACAACACTAAACTTTTTTCACTTTAATATTCCGACCGCGTATCAGAATTTATCACAACAATCGCTTAACAAACTTGATAACGATCTACAACACGCATCGGCTTAGATCTGCGACAACTTTCCGTATTTGGCTTCACTCGGGTTCTCCTCGCATAATGAAAATTCTCTTTACAGGTATTAGAAATTCAAGCTATAGATAAAGACACCGGGAATAATGCTAGAATAACATACAAGATACATTCGAATACTACAAATGAATTTTTTAAAGTGGAGCCTGCTACAGGATGGGTTTATTTAGCAAAAACGTTGGATAGAGAGACTCAAGCCAAGCATTCGGTGATGATTAGTGCCACTGATAATGGTATTCCACCATTGTCTGCAACTGCAAGTCTTATTGTAAATGTGATTGATGCCAATGACAATGATCCGTTGTTCACGAAGAGTGGTTATGAGTTTGAGGTTGAAGAGAATCAGAGAACGGGAGCGTTCGTTGGGAAGATTGCGGCTACTGATGCGGATTTGGGTGACAATGCGGTTGTGAGATACAGCCTTTTTCCATCAAATACAAGTTTCAATGTCAATCCTGTTACAGGTGAGTTTATATAAACCTTTTTTTTAAGGTTACTAATAAAGAAAAATTCGTTCGAAACAAACAAATAAGTACTTAGGCAAATTTGTCCCAAATACAATACAGTGATTTGAGAATTAAATGTTACAAAAACGCTGTATGTGTTTGTAAATGTTGTTGTATTTTACAATATTAATTTGCAAAATAGTAATAAGGATTCACGTTTATTATAAGTTCTAACCATAAGATTAGGTTTTTTTTACCAAAAATAATTGACAAAATTTTCTACTTCTGTCTACCTTTTTAAAATACGAAGAAAATTATTATAAAAGTGAATATTATAAATATAATTTAAAAAAGTATACCTTCATAAACCATGCAATATACTGAGGTATTTTAATTACCTGATCAAAAATAAGTAGTGAAAATCAATTCAAAGCTACTCTTTTCTTTAGCAAACATAATCCGGATAAATGACCCCCGTCCGAACGATCCGAGAAAACATCGGCATCCGTTGGAAGTCCCAATGTATTTATTTATTACATTTTTTATTTATTTTTACTTAAAAATAGTATTGACTCTACCTACACTGCAACAAGGCGGTTAATAAACTTGAGTTATCCCAGGTTTTGTTCATGGCAATTTATAGATAAGTACCTAGTTGTATTTTTATAGAAATCTTAACAAGTTTATTAGCAAATTCTCTTCGTGTTGTTCGTATTCCTCCACATATTGTGACAATATCAAAATAATAATAGCCTACGACAATACCAAAGATTCAATGAAAAATCTCATACCAAATTTTATCTTCTAAAATTAATTAAGTATCTAGTATGTAATAAACTCATTTACAAACCGAGTTTTATAATGTATGATTAAAAAAATCTTTGTAATTTCTCTATGCAATAACTTATACAGAAACGGTTACGATGAAACATGGTAGGGTATATGTAGATATATCTCAAAACATAGGCTTTTCCATTGTATCCTAAAACTCACTTGTAGTTGAGATTGCGACATACGCGGGTAAAACAGTGGGACGCAGTTTACTCTTACATACTCGTAGTAAGTACTATCTGTGGTAGGTATAGTATGTCAGAACGGACGGGGCGCTACACGCATCATTACAACTCATACTTACTTAGAACAATGCAATTTTACCGTAATACCTCCCGGTTTGTTTAGTCAGGTAAGAAACTATTCCAGAGACCAACACCCCACTCGACTTTGTGTTAGTCCGGCGGCCCGTTTGAAAGTTAAAACCCAAAGTGTGTTATGCCTTAAGACTCATCGACTCAACAAACAGTTTGGTCAAACAAGGCCTTTTAATACCTGCACAATTTAAATGGATAGGGAGCAGATTTAATGCCGTGTTTCTATTGACTTTGGGGTCTTCCCATGATCAACTTTCAATGGGCATCTGTCGAATTTTTGACCCGTAATTTGATCGATTTTAAACATTATTTAAAACGTTTTACTTTCTGCTATATCGCCGTAGTATTAAAATAACTCTTCGGTTACTTCATGATACGCTAACGTTCGTCCGTAAAGGCTTATTGGCGGTTAGATTAGGCCATTATTTATAAAAGGGCATAATCTTCGCCCACATGAGTCACAGATTCTTAATCGCATCGATGGTTATCTGGTAAGGATCGTGTGTTTTTCGCTACTCGATATGGGGACGCAAAAAGAGGGTTAGCGTTTCGTTATCGCCGATAACTGACTGATGAATGGTAGGTCTTTTCGTCTCAATTTGGTTTATCGTCGATCAACACCCCGAGCTAGTTAGCGAAGCTACCGAGCTCACCCTTTGCTGTGTCCGAATATATTCGTAAATCATTCCCCCACACGAACGACGGTTGTATGTGACCACGCTGCCTGTTGGCCGCGATCGGATTCAGATTCGAACAGGTGCTTATACAATGTTTTTGGCAAAAACTTGCAGCCTTTTATGAGCATAATCGCTTCGTCCATTTTATCAGGCGGTGCCTCAAAAACGTTTACCGCTCCCGCACCGATTGTCTCTTTTAAAGTATTGAAGGATTTTAATGGTAAATAGTAATTTTTCTTGAAAGTCACGCCGCTCACGCTGGTCGGACCGGACGAGGTATCCGCTACGGGAGGCTATGCGCAACGAATTTATGCGCGTCAATTGCAAGTTATAAACGTCGCCGAGCGCGCATGCGTCGTGACCTGCCATTAACTATTATTAAAATATTGCTTTGTAGGAGCCTCGCTATTCTCTCCAATGTTTTATTACAAACGCAGCCACGGCCAGATACTGTCGTCGGCCATTTAAAGCTCATACGTTACAAATGTAAGTGTAGGACGTACTTCGGCCTTACAACTCGTTCCGTTGACGGATTTCTTTTATTTTGTGAATGTTCGCAAATGAATTATAGGTGTTAAATGTAGTTGGAATCTGACTCTGGACATTGCAACTATAAATTGCAATAATACCGCCCGTTAAAACAAAAAAGGTAATTGCGTTCGAGGGACGAAATGACGCCATTGTAAATGAATTAGCAGATACGAAATTACGGACTTTACGGTTCTGTTAGTAATTCACGCCATAGTTTTATCTCTCTTTTTTTTCGTTTTCACTAAAACTGCGAAATATTACCATTCTAGCTACGCCTCGTGGTTTCACCCGCTAAGTCCCGTTCCCGCGAGAATATCGGGATAAAAAGTAGCCTATGTGTTAATTCAGGTCCCCAGCTACCTACATTCCAAGTTTCATCGCAACCGGTTCAGTAGTTTTTGCGTGAAAGAGTAACAACTTCACATACATACAAACTTTCGCGTTTATAATATTTATTAGTAGATTTATCGAGTATTTTTGTTGATAGATTTTTTCTACAGTTCACTGCATAGCTTTAAAAAACGGTTCGTTTCAATTTGTTTTGTATAATATTAATATATATTATTGTGTATATATTATTAAACTTAATATGAAGTTTAGTAGAACCTTTAGTTAGTATAAGCAATTTTGAAAATTTTTTTTTTTTGAATATTTGCTCAAATTATTATTTTGATTCTCAACTTTATGTCATCATGAGTTTAGTGAGATCCTTAATAAGGAAACTTCCTTCGGATAATCATAAGTATTTTGCAACGGGCGATTTATGAATCCCTAATTTTAGGGTCTGAACCTTATAATCGTTTTGAAATTGACAAAACTCCATTAATGTTTGTGGGGTTTGTATTTTGATGGTTATTTCAATATTGTGGTTTAAACTTTACTGAAATTCAAAGAAAACTAAAGTTTTGAGAAAATTGGTAATATAAGACGCAGAGCCACAAATCATTAAACATAACTATTCTTTGTTTACAGGTGTTATTACGACAAAAGAAATACTGGACCGAGAGTTCAAAGAATCTTACTTACTATTTGCCGAAGCAAAAGACCAAGGTTCTTTGCCAAGATCAACTCGTGTCCCTATTCATATCAAAATAACAGATGTCAACGACAATCCACCAGAAATAATAGACCCTAGAGAAGACGTTGTTAGTGTTAGAGAAGAACAGCACCCTGGAGCGGAAGTAGCAAGAGTTAAAGCAATAGATAGAGACAATGGAGTTAACTCTTCAATAACTTACTCTATTCTTAATGAAAGAGACATGGATGGTTTCGGAGTATTCGTTATTGATCCTAGCACTGGTATTATTAAAACTAGTACAGGTAATTGAAAGATAATCACACAAAAAACTTTTATAGATAAACATTACTTAGTTGGATATTTAATTATTTTCTTCTTCTTTGTATTTATAGTGTTAGATCATGAAGAAAGATCAATATATCGATTAACTGTAGCGGCAACTGATGGTGGTACTCCTCCCAAACAAGCTGTGAGACAACTCAAGGTAGAAGTACTAGATTTGAATGATCACAGACCCACCTACACCAGCTCTAGTCTATCGTTCAAAGTAAGTTAAATTTTTGTACATGAATTATTTTATTATTGTAGAATTAAAAGGCGTAAATATATATTGTACTTAATAATTACTTGGTTACAGGTAAAAGAAAACGCTAAAATAGGCCATATAGTCGGAACTGTAGCCTGCTGTGTTAGTAACGTTACCGATAACACAATAAATAACGAAGAGGAAAAACAAATTTCTTACCTTCTGATGCCACTTACTGCGGACCTTTTACCAGGAACTTTTGAAATCGACAGGCGGACAGGGTCTCTAGTTGTAGCAAGACAGTTGGACAGGGAAATGCAGGATGAATACAGATTAGAAGTGAGAGCTTTAGACACATCGGCTACGAACAATCCTCAAAGCAGCGCAGTTACAGTAAAGATAGAAATCGTTGACGTTAACGATAACCCACCTCAATGGCCAGAAGATCCAATAAACATAGATGTTTCAGAAATTACGCCTATAGGCACAACAATATATAATTTTACAGCTAAAGACGCCGATGCAGGAGTTAATGGGGAGTTAAATTTTCACCTAGTCCCTTCGTTATCTCTGACAAAAGATGTTTTCAATTTAGATCCTCTGACTGGTTCATTGACTTTAACATCAGCTCTTGATTACGAAGTTCTTATGGAGTATTGGTTAATTATAGAAGCCACTGATTTAGCTACTAATGTATCAGAAAGAATGAAGACTTCCGCCACTGTTCACATTTCAGTAGCAGATGCAAATGATAATGCTCCAAATTTTGTTTCTGCTAGGAGAGCAACTGTGTCTTTAAATACGTTAACAGGCACTTTGTACCAAGCATTAGCAATCGATGCTGATTCAGGTGATAATGGAAGAATATCATATTACATAGCAAGTGGAAACGATCTCGCTTATTTTTCAATGGAGTACGATAGTGGGAAACTGTCCTTTTCGAACAAATACTCGTCGGATATTTCAAGAGTTAAAGCGGGGCAGTATAGACTGAATCTAACAGCATCAGATCACGGAGTTCCATTTCCTAGACAAAATCACATGACGTTAGAATTAAACTTGCAAGAGTCCACTAATGTTCCTCCGAGATTCACAGAACCTTACTACAGAGCTAATATCAGTGAGGACATTCGACCTGGGAGTTTTGTAACTAGACTATCTGCAAAATCTTCTAGAGGAAGTACCAGTGAGTACTAATTTCTACCTACTTCTTTCAGAATGAGTACTTTTTACTGTTTTTAACTTGTCTCTAAATATGTACATTGACGTATTTTCTAAGTATTGATAGTACTTATTAAACATTATTTCTGTTACAGGTAATTTGACGTACACGATACCAGTCGGTGTTGCAGACAACAAATTTACAATAGACGAAAGATTAGGAACTCTTACAGTAAAAACCCATATAGATAGAGAAGAGAGAGACCTTTACATATTCCCAGTTTACGTAACAGATTCTAGCACGTTTCAATCAACAACAAACTTCGATGTTGCCACAGTCACAATTAGTATTATGGATGTAAATGACAACGCGCCTGCTTTCAAAACCGGATCTTGTTACCCTCTCGCTGTTCCTGAAAATAATAATCCAGAAGTCATTCACACAGTGACAGCTACTGATAGAGATATCGGTGCCAACGGAATCATCACTTACAGTATCACGTCTGGTAACAACGGCAATAAATTTTCAATAGATTCGACTACCGGACGATTAACTGCCAAAACTTTAGACAGAGAAAGTCAATCAAAATATTACTTGACAATAACTGCTTTCGATCATGGTTCACCTGTTGCTCTTCAAGGTTCTTGTAATATAACTATTATTGTTGAAGATCAGAATGATAATGATCCAGTATTTGATACTGGGCATTATTCCGCCGCGATACCAGAAGATTCCCCGATTGATACTTCAGTTATAAAAGTGAGAGCGACGGATGCTGATTTGGGATTCAATAAGCGCATTGTATATTCATTGGCTAACGAAAGTCAGGGCCTGTTCAGAATTGACAACAAGACTGGAATCATATTTACGACTGGGTAAGTTTATTATTAAAATAGTACTTGAAAAAAAACCTATTTATAAGTTCCACCCATAGAAATTAACAGTATTACTAGAAAGCTCACTTCGGCGAAAAAACGGGCCTTTTGAGACAAACTCTTTGTCGCTCTGTCCTTTTCGAGTAGGGTGACCACGCGATTAGCAGTAGGGTTGCTATCGTGGCGCGCATAATTTATATTATGTGCACTTAAGTGAAAATAAACATGAATACCTGAATCAAATCTACAAAATCCAGTATGGTACATAATGTTTATAACCAATGTTCGTTCCCAAAACAAAAAACCGTTAAACAAAATGATGGTCATCCTACACATTTGGTTGTCGTTCGGTTTTTGACATGGATATACGGTATACTACTTATTGCTTTCTTGCCTGGACCGTTTTTATATTTCGAAACAAATACTACCTTATTATTTTTAAATTTATTTTAAAATAGCTGCAAGTAGAAGGGAGAAGAGAGAGAGAGAGGGAGGGGAGTATCTAGTAGAAGGAAGCCGGTGGCGACTCCCATGTATCTGGTTCCACCTACCGACAAATAACCCTTAAATAAGCATGGTTGACCAGGGCTTTTTGTTAAGCAAATAGCTTTTAAGATAGACCTAGCTGTGTACCCAAAGATTCACTAAATATGCAGAATCGCGGAAATGCAAATCCCGTGGAAATTTCTTAAAAAAAGAACTATTACTTTCTGTTTTTAGTCATAAAATGAGCTTTGATATAAAGCGTTTTATAAATATAGATAGATTAAAACTGCGAAAAACAGCTAGTTGTAGTCTATTTAATATTATTTTTGGAATCTGTTTTATAAAAGAAAACAATTGTACTGATTTTATTTTAACTATAATTTTTATATAGTTACATTACAGTGCATTTTTAATGCATAATGCAACAGTATGACATTGACGTAAAAACTGTATTTCAATTTAAATCCTGTAGGTAGAAGTACTATATGTTAAAATAATCAAGTTTTAGAGTATTATTTTTATTGCAGGTACTTAATTGAACTTCATTAAGGTATTAATTTATATTTTACAGATCTTTTGATAGAGAGAAAACAAATGTGTATCATTTCGAAGCCGTAGCTACAGATGAAGGACGATACGTAGCACGTTCACAAAGAGTTTCCGTAGAGGTCGTAATAAGCGACGTTAACGATAACAAACCAATTTTCACCAAATATCCCTTCAGAGAACAAGTGGCCACACTAACTCCGCCTGGACAGAGTTTACTTCGAGTGTCAGCGTCCGACAACGACATTGGAATTAATGCAGAAGTTATATACGAGTTCCTAGACAGCTATAGCAATAAATTTCGTATAAACCCGACCACAGGTGTATTGACCGCTACACAAAGCCTCGCCAGCGAAAACGGAAAACTCATACATTTGAAAGTACTCGCTAAAGATAAAGGGAATCCACCACAGAGTTCTATTGGCCTCATTGAAATACGTATCGGTGATTTTTCCGATCAAACACTTGCTTTGAATTTCCAAAACGCTACATACAATGTGACTATCGAAGAAAATATGGAGTACGGGAAAGATGTGTTACAAGTGACGGCCGTGAGGAGCGACGGACGGAGACAGAAAATTATTTATGAGATCGGTAACGGGAACGATCAGTACGCTTTCGAAATCGACCCTAACTCAGGGGTAATAAGAGTTAACAACTCGGAGAATCTGGACTATGAGTCGCACCCGGGCCCGCGCCGGCAACTCGTCGTCGTCGCACGCACGGAAGGCACGCCTGTCTTATACGGCTACTGCGACATTATAATAAATCTACTCGACCAAAACGACCATGCTCCCAGATTTACGCAACAGCAATACATAGCGAACGTTCTAGAAGGGAACACTAAGGGCGAATTTGTCGTACAGCTTGCCGCAAAGGACGGCGACCGAGGGGCTAACGCGCGAATATTATACCACATCGTCGACGGTAACCACGATAACGCGTTTATTATTGAACCCGCGTTCTCCGGCTCAGTGAAGACGAACATCGTTCTTGATCGAGAGATTAGAGAGAGTTACAAGCTGACGGTGATCGCTACTGACGAAGGAGACCCTCAGATGACCGGTACTGCAACGTTGCGAATCAACGTGGTCGATGTCAATGACAACCAGCCCACGTTTCCACCACCGAATGTCATTTCCGTCTCCGAAGGTAAGTCCGATTCCTTTTTTGCCTAAGTGCATATTCGGTACTAAATTGCTGCTGGCGGCATATCGACTCTCGAAATAAATTGGTAGAACAAAAAGCATTTCACAAAGAGGAGGCATTTTACATAATTTGTATTCTCGACTCCGCGGCCGACTTACATTGCGACTTTTCGATTCCAGCGCTGAGATTAAATAAAAGGGACTCCTTAAGGATCTATATTTATTGGATGGTATTACATTTTTTCCGAGTGCATGTTTTAGCGGTGCCTCCCCAACGGTTCACGTTTCGTTTACATTCTTTTTCTTTGTTTTTATATCATTGTACGTCGACAGAGTTTTTGTTTTAGATCTTTTTTTATTTCATGGATCGTTAAAACGGCAGTCAAACGAGAGGGTAACGTCACAGTTTAAGGTTTTGTTTTGATTTTTTGCAGGAACGGAAGTCGGATCTGTTCTTACATCTGTTACTGCGAATGATGTCGATACGTATCCGCCGCTCAAATACTCTCTGTTGCAAGGAGATAGTAGATTTTCAATCGACAGATACAGTGGGAAAGTTGTCTTGAATAAACCACTGGATTTTGAAGATAAGAAGCTATATGAAGTGAATATTACAGCTTCAGATAGCGAGCACGTGGCTCAAACTACACTGACTATTAAAGTTACAGACGTAAATGATAATTCACCTGTTTTTGATGATATTTCTTACAACAAAATATTACCAGGTAAGCAATAATAAGCCTCAGCCAGAGTATTTATTCCTAAATTTAGATACAAATAGTACCGTGTTTTTTTACCCTAGCTTAGGGTTCAAAATATGAATTTTGTGAACATTACACAGCACCATCTAGCCCTATGTTAGGCTACTAAGCTTGTATTACGGTGACTAGATAACGAATATATATATATTTTCTTTTTCTAAATACATACAACATATTACACATAGAGGGACACCCAAGCTGGTACAAACAAATATTTTTGCCCGCGGATGAAAATGTTTTCAAGTACCTAACTGAGCAAGATATTTAAACATTATTTTATCAATTTTCAGAAGGTACCGACACGCAAGAAATCGGTGCAGTCAGTGCAAACGACATCGACAGTGGCGACAACGGAAAAGTTTCATACTCAATCCTGAACCCTGTCAAAGGATTCTATATTGACGCGAGTTCAGGCGTCATATTTGTGAACTACAGCGCTCTGCAAGGGAACCAGAAAGATACACAGCTAGCAGTGCTCGCTACCGATCATGGTAGACCGAACAGAAGTGCTGTGGCAAATGTCAGAATAAGTACCGGTGCTACTTCGGAAATCAAACCGTTTATTGGACAAGATACTTATAGGTATGTAGCCATAGAAACATTACTAATGTACTAGCTGTAGCGGCCTAAATAGTCCACAATTACAAAAATTCTGAACTATGATATCTACACTTGGCTAAAAGCCTGAATCGCAGACACCAGTGATTTATTGAATACAATATAACTCGCTGAGCCCCGCAGTTTCACCCGCGTAATTTTATTTTCATAAGAATACTTTATAAGAACCTTCTCCTGATCATAACAAACACAACAAAAAAGAAATCGGTCCAGCCGTTCAGGCGTGATGCCGTGACCACGCGAAATAGGGATTCTGTTTTATATATGATGAAAGAAGAAGATATGGTGTACCTATAAAAAGTATACTGAACTGCAGTTCTCTTTATTCTAAGTTTTACTCTGTAAAATTAGTACATGTTATTAGTACTCGTATTATAGGTAGTTAGGTATAATACTAGGCTACTCATAATACAGACTCACAAACTTTTGCGCTAATATTACTAGAGTTTCCAAAACGCTACCTACTTACGTACTTTCTTCCGATCGCAGTTTCATCCATGTCAGTCGCCAAGAAGCAATTTCTATCTGATCAAATTTCAAAATTGCTTTTTAACAAGCGTTCAACTATAATTATCATCCATTAAAGATGTAAACCCTGAATATGTTTTAAAACATTGATGTTTTTGTTGTAATATCCTATCCTACTAATATTATAAAGCTGAAAGTTTGTGAGTATGTATGTATGTTTGTTACTTAATCACGTAAAAACCGCTAAACTGATCGCGATGAAACCTGCAATAAAGGTAGCTGCATTTTATTTCGATATTCCCTAATACACTAGTATTATTTCCACAAGCTAAAAAATCGCAGTTTTTTTAAAAGCCTTTCTGACATATTATTGTATAGACAGTATGATGTATGCATCTAGATTTGAGTTTTTCATTTCGAATGCAGCTCATTTATTAAATAGTTTTTTTTTCGTTTTTCTAAGACTAAGTGTAATACTTAATTAGAGTAACAACTTAATTCTAAATTTAACACTTGTAAATTTCAGGATCACAGTCAACGAAAATACCAAAAGAGGCTCAGCACTTCTTCAAATTGGTGGTATCAACGACGTTCTCAAGAAATACAACCTGAACTTCCACATCATCTCAGGCAACGAAGGCAGCATGTTCGATGTCACACCTGAAGGGGCATTAATGTTACTCAACGCTTTGGACAGAGAAACTCAAGATACTTACGTTCTAGGACTTGCTGCTTTTGAACAAGGACAGATGCAAAGTTACAGTCAGAACAAAACGTCTATCACAGTGTTTGTTACTGTAGCCGATGCGAATGATAACGCTCCTATATTCTCAACCAATGATCTAAAGTTATCTGTCAGTGAAGAAGTCAAACTTGGCTACACATTGGCCACACTCTTAGCTATCGATGCAGATCTTGATGGTACACCAAACGCAGCTATTGTTTACAATATCACGTCTGGCGATGATGAGCATTTGTTCTATATTCATCCAAGTACAGGAAAACTAACAGTCAATGAAACACTTGATTATGATACTGGAAACACAGATTACAAACTAATCATTGTTGCTTGCGATCAAGGTACTCCATCGCTATGCAATGCAGTTTACATCAAAATTAGCATTCTGGATGAGAATGATAACGAACCGACGTTTCCTGTCAATGAGTATTTTGAAACAATTGGAGAAAATGAAAGAGTCGGTACTTCGATATTTACAGCGAGAGCTACTGATTTGGACAAAGGAAAATATGGTAAACTGAGTTATTCAATTTTATCTTCAAATTATAATAGAAACGATGACTCATGGAAGATGTTTCAAATCGATTCCGAATCAGGTTTAGTTAATACAAATACAGTTTTTGATTATGAACAGAAAAATAAGTATGAGTTTTCGATCAAAGCGTCTGATATAGGAGGAAGAAGTACTACGGTAAAAGTGAGAATTGACATAGACAGCAAAGATGAATTTTATCCACAATTCACTCAGAAAACTTATAAGTTTCGAATACCAAAATCAGGTTCATTACCCATTGGCTACGTAATTGGTCAAGCAACAGCTACAGACAGAGATAAAGGACTAGACGGAAGAATTGTTTATCAACTGTCCACATCCCATCCGTTCTTTAAAATAAACAGAACAACTGGTGTGATAATTTTAAAGAAAAAAGTAGATTCTATCCCTAATTTACTTGGACCGGAGAAATCACTAAGCTTAGTCGTAACTGCTAGCTCGGGGCGACAAGGTTCCTTAACTAATAAGACTGCTGTAGAAATAGGAATTAATGATTTAGCCGTAGCTGCCGATACTGAACAAATAACTGATGCAACAGCCAGCGGAGGACTTTCAGACTGGGCATTAGGCTTACTAATAGCATTTATTGTTGTAATAATTATATTCGCCGCGGCATTCTCTTTCATCAAAATGAAGAATAAAAGACACAAGAAAGATAATAAACCCGGATTAAATTCTGAAGGTGTAGGAGCTACCAATAGTTATGTAGATCCGAGTGCATTTGATACAATACCAATTAGAAATACTGGAAACGTACCACCGAACCAATTTGCTCCACCAAAATATGCTGAAATTCCGCCTTACGGTCCACACACTGCGAGCTCTAATTCGGGTGCAGCTACAACATCTGAACTATCTGGCTCCGATCAATCAGGGTCTAGTGGACGTGGATCTGCCGAAGACGGTGAAGATGGCGAAGATGAAGAAATCCGGATGATAAATGAAGGACCACTTCAAAGAGAGGGTCTGCATAGACAAACAAACGGAGTCGACGATGATAACCTCTCCGATGTTTCTGTACATAACACACAAGAGTATCTTGCCAGACTTGGAATCGTAGATACAGGAACTGGTGGTGGAGCATCAACTTCTTCTAGGAGATGTTTAGAAAATGTTGGTAGTAAAGACACTATGCTGCATCATGCTCCCATAGACATGTTTGATGAAGACGGTGCAAATGAGAACGATATCACAAATCTTATTTACGCAAAATTAAATGAAGTGACAGGTAGTGAAAGAGCAAGTAGTGCAGATGATGCGAGTGCGGCTGTAGACCGAGCTATGGCATTGGGTGCATTCCCAAGCGCTCCGGGTGAAAATACGGCAGTACCTACAGCGGGACCTTCGATGACAGGCAGTTTAAGCTCAATAGTTCATTCAGAAGAAGAACTGACAGGAAGCTATAACTGGGATTACTTGCTAGATTGGGGTCCACAGTACCAACCTTTAGCTCACGTATTCTCTGAAATCGCAAGACTAAAAGACGACGCTGTATCACTGCAAAGTGGAAACAGTGGGGCTTCTAGTGCTAAGAGTAAAGGAACTTCATTATCAGGTGGTAAGAGCATACCTCCGCCATTATTAACAACAGTGGCACCGAGGAGCTGTCCTGCTCCTTCGTTATCTTGTAGACAGCCTCAACTCTTGTTACCGAGGTCGCCGATAAGTCATGATGTTCCTGGTGGTTTCTCAGCTGCTGCTGCGATGTCGCCGTCTTTTTCTCCGTCGTTATCGCCTTTAGCAACAAGATCTCCCTCGATGTCTCCTCTAGTAGGGCCTGGACTTCCACCAGTACCGGGAAACAGAAAACCTCCCCATTCGACAATGAGAATATGACTGTGAAATACTTAGTGTAGTTGGACTTTTTGTACTTTTTGTAAATATTCTACGACAATGTGCCTACGAGTATTCACTATTGTATTTATTTTAGCCGATATGATCGGTTGTTATTTTAATTTTTAGATTCATTTTGTGCATGTTATTTAGGAATATTAGACTGTCTAGAATATGCTCAAAATGATTTAATAAGCGATCATTACCGATTTTACGGTAAATGTAAATAATTCGGGTTATAACTTTAAATTGTAAATATTAGTTTACCTTGTACATAATCTAGTATCTTGTAAAATATAAACTCAAGACTGCCATGTTTTATTTTTACAAAAAAACAGCTTTACTGTAAGCTAAGTATTTTAAACGAAAATGTATAGGAGTAGAGTAATTTGCAGTCACAAAATCGAATGTGCCTTTATTTCGAAATTTTTGTGAATTTTGTACTGTGATTTGATCATATTTTTTATATTGAAGACCACTGTTCATTTCTTTTTGTGAACACGAAATGTATGTGCCTATTTTAATTGTAATATCAATTTTAAATTAATATTAGGACCAAAGTCTACTGTATACTTATTCAGTGCTAATAAGTGGTCTGCGATCCAAAATTGTAATAATATCTACATACGTACCAGTTTAAAATATTGTGTGTAAATATTTTTGTAAACAAATTGTATTGTTCCATCGAGTTAAAGAGTGTTTACACGAAAATAAATTACTAAAATAATATTGTTGTATTATTTAAGTCATTAAGGTTAATCGAAAGCAACATCTTAACGTTGAATTTAATTCTATGAAAATAGCACAGATTTACCTAAAAAAATAATAATTCAAGCTGGCAGTCTGCAATGTTTGCCGGTAGATGGCGCTGCGTGCCTTAAACGTAAAATAATAGGAAATGCAATCCTTACTTTCGACTTGATTAAACATGCATGCGTGCGGAAATTTAAGGAAAGCAGTTCTTTAATTTTTAGTCATTTAAGTTACCAATAATGGTGATGGGTCGAAAGTTCCGCTGGTGTCTTTCCTTAATCATCTCATGATCAAGAAAATGAAGATGATGATGAAAAATCTTCTAGGAAAGCGTGCTAAATCCTAAACCTTTCTCACTACTACCAAGTTAGAAAATACTTAAACCATAATTCAGTTTTATTTTGAAAGTTAATTATATTTGGATTATGGTCCTAAAAAATACAAAGAATCAACAAAATTCTACAAATAAAATAAAGTATTCTGGCTCGTCTGTTTGTCCTGCAGTAACCGATTACTAAATGAAACCCAAATAACTTAACCCAAAAATTCCTAATGGACTTTCACTGCGGTTTTCGTCATAGATAGTGATTCAAGAAAGAATAATTTATCAAGTGTTATGTAAATTGGTTAATAAGGGGAAACAATCTCAATACTGTTTGTAACAAACGAATTGGGTTCCATTTTAGAAATAATGAACTAAACCAACCATTTCTCATTTACAACGAGAGCATTAGTGCTGCCAGTTTCCAGTTGATTAATTTATAGCGATACGAAGTCGCGCCAGGTCAGCTAGTAAAAAATAAAATACAGACAAATATCTGAAATCGTTATCTTTATCATCTAATTAAGGCAATAATTATTACAGTCATACATCGAATGGGTGAAAAATTGCGATTAATATAATAGTTTTTCTCAAAAAACTTTTCTTAATTAATACTTATTACACAGATTATCGAAATTTAACCCCTGACTCATAATCGATGTTCAAAGAATGAATGGTAGCATAAAATATTTTGTTTCTCTTTGTCAACTTCATAACTACATGTCACTGTAAGAGACAAAACATTGTGGAACAAGGTTCTTATTCATCATTCATAGTCATCGTGTATAAGTAAAAGGGTACATTTCTTATACATATAAAATTATGAATATTTCAAAATGAACAGAAGTAAAATTATTTCGTCTTTTTGTTGAATGAATTGAAGATGAAGCTGTGTAGTCATCAAAAGTAGTAAAATATCGATGATATAAAGATTCCTGATAGAGAAAAAAGATACTGTTACAAATACTATGGAGCAAGTTTACACGCTCATTTGTTTATCCATCATGATTCTGATCGAAACTATGACAGATTGATCTTGTAAATTCAAAATGATAGACTGAGTTCCGTACTACATATTAAAATGGTCGAAGAACTGTTAATACAACGAATCATTTCCCATTTCATAAATGGTCAAATAAACGATACATCCTTGAATGATTGGTCGAACGAACTATTCACCGAATCATTTCCCATACAATAACTGACTGAACTGATAGCAATATAACCTTGCTCTAAGAATAATATCTATGCTTATCAAAATTGATATGACACAACAAATGAATCCTACAACAGCCTAAAATAGAAGTGTTAATACACAAGTAAAAAACAACAAAAGACGAAGTAACTTCACTCAGAATAACACGTATTTAGTTATCACAGCTGGATCTAAAACTACTGATATAATTGAAGCTGATTTTGATATTACCGTGTCAGTCTATAATATTCTAGGATTGGCGATTGGTGTTGAAAAAGCGCTGACTATATGAATGGCCAGTTTTTATGAAAGATTTAAGGACTGGTTAACAAGAGTTCAATAATAGAAGTACATCACAATTTCGAAGGAAGATATAATCGAAATTTAAACGCACGTCTAGTAATACACCTCGTGAATAAATCAGACATTTAATAGAAAAACTAAGATATCTAGTATGATTCAAGGTTATATAAATTTCTTGCTAAATTTTAGATGATTTTGTTAACTTTATGATTGTTTCATTCCATTATCGAGAATAGTGTCTTTTATATGCGTCGCTAGTCCATTTTGAAATAGTGATTTTGGACCTAAAACCTTACCCGAATTTCGAATACTTAAAAAAGTTGTGGAATTTTAATTCTTTCTCTCACTTACTCACTTACTTTATTACCAGTAATCTTTCTTTAAGTCTTCTTTAGTTTCAAGTATCTAACAACCAACAATTTCATTCATTGAATTACCTTCAGCGTGACTACTTTTATTCATTTACTTTACATTAGACGATCGACCTTTAATTCACAAGTATTCAAGTTAATCATACTAATATTATAAACGCGAGAGTTTGTATGTATGTTTGTGAATTTGTTACTCTTTCACGCAAAAACTACTGAACCGATTGCGATAAAACTTAGAGTATAGGTAGCTGGAGACCTGAAATAATATATAGGTTACTTTTTATCCCGACAATCCCGCGGAAACGGGACTTACGCGGGTGAAACCGCGGGGCGCAGCTAGTTATAAACCATATCGAATCATTGCATGGGAAGTTATTTAAAAAAACGTCGAAACCGTTCAAATGAATGAAAAATTGGCTTCTAATAAGTTTTAAGGAAGTAATTAGGAGTCTAGATTGTTCTATTGGGTCTTTGTGTAAGTATATTTGTTCATGTACATAATCATTCATCTCTATTGGTAATTTATCTTTGAATATTTCTTGCTTAATTTCTAAGACAATTTTTTCAATATTCTACATTTTTAAAGTAGGTACATTATTCACGTCAGATTTCAAAGTCTTTTCCATACAATTGCACAAGACTATAATATTGTCCATAGTTTTTAAATGTATTATTTTTGATATTCGGCTGCTATTTATTTGTCTTGTTTGCTTTGTCATATTCTATTCGAAATTGGACATTTATCAGTAAAAACCTTATAAAAGCGAATTCCGTCATTGGAAATCCAAGTAAGTTAGCTTCCTTAAGTAAACTTTCTTTAAAACAAGTTCTTATAAAGTTCTTTCCTCTGCATTCGATCAAACGTTCTTAGGGCTAAATAACTAACTACTTGCACTCAATTTTCGAAGTTCGTTGGATTTGATGAACTTATCGTATAATAATATAAAGAAAAGTTGATAGTACAGCAACCGGTACCTACAGGTAGGTGTGTAGTTTTCATTGAAAATAATGTTCTAAAATAGGAACATATTACTTAGTAGAATAAGGAATGAACACCTTAACCACTTTTTGAAATACCATAAAAGAAGATGATGTCAAAAAAAAATGATCAAAAAGGTATTTAAAAAAATAATATATGTTTGACACCACAATATGCGAAAAATCAATCAGCAACAACAGGTTTAAGTCTAACCTACGTGGAATACTAACCTCAATTGACTTAGGCCAAATAACACATACAATCAATATCTAAAATACCAATAAAATTAAAATAACGTGGGTTACATCAATCAAAAATATAATTTTTGCAGTCATCAACACGCGTAGTGGATTCTATGAAAATATCTATAAGTAATAAGCACATTATAGTGTTTTAAAAATCTCAATTTTAACATGCGATATATCGATATATCCAATAATATATGGGGTCGAAAGTCGTAAAAGACATAAGGATGTAAAGGACTTGTTGAAATTGTCTAACTCAGTTTTTAATTATCTATCGATCTGTATATTCGGGGTAGCAAAATTGTCAAATAATGCAATAGCATGTACTTTTTTATTACGGCCCACATAATAACAAACTTTTAAATAACAATTTTCGTTTATTTTTTGCAAATATAATATTTGTCGTTCAAATCTCCTAAAAAGTTGTATTTTGTTCTTTACGATCTTTGACCCTTTGATTTTCGATATATCGATTAAATCGTCTGTTTAAATTGAAATTTTCAATGAAAATGAAATTATAATAATGTTAGTATGAGGGCTATGTTGCTATTTAAAAATAACTTAGTACCTAAACAAACACTAAATCTTTTTGTTGGAATTGTTGTGATTCTGTAAATGCATATCGATAATGACATCGTCGGATGTAAGGGACTTATTCTCCGGAGTTGTGACGACGTCGATATCGGAGCTTGGAGTGAGACCGTTGGTGGTTGATTCCTGAATGAGGAATAAAAACTTATTTTGAATATTAACTCTCCATATTCATTGTCAAAAATATAAAAAAATGTAAGTAAAAGAATTACTTCGACACGTTAATTCGTTTTAGAATTATGTAGAAGTAAACGTGCGATGCGCACTCGTACTCGGGTGTGACGTCATATCACACTCGCCCAGTCCGCTCGCGCTCTATGTGTCGATGTCACAGTACATATCACCATACGGTAAACCGGGACCTACTGTTTCACGTGCCTTTCGAAGCACGGAAGAGATCGCGAAAATGATTTTTCACCACTCAAATTGACGATCAACCCATCAAAGTAATGACGGCGGCAAGCATTGCTTTACTCGCATGACCATTCACGATCGCCAGTGTAGCCAAGCTATTAAGCATTCCATGTTTAAAATCGAAACTTACCGTTATTAGAGCATCACACGCCATAAGTTCGTTCTTGGAAAGATGTTCGACGACCGCCGCGGCGTAGCAATCGCCGAGCATGTTGTTGGTGGTTCGTATCCTGTCACTGGAATTAAAAAACAGTAATTTTAGGTTATGTTATGAGAATACGTATTAACTAAATGAAATAAAAAATAATTCCGTATAATAAAACTATTAGCCTTAAAGTATCGGAAAATGGATCAGTCGCTTGAAGTAGCCCAAAGGAAAAACTATTTCATTTCCAATATCCAATTTACCAATATGAATTTCCACTGCGAGGTGAACGAAATCATGAAGGCTATTCAGTTAGAGTTTCGGTCCAAAAATGATAATCGACTAGCCATACTTGTCAATGTCTTATTGAATCGTGTTGAGAGAGAGAGAGAGAGATAACTTTTAAGACTGAATAACCCTCCAGATCATTTTAGCCTGGGGTCTACAATCTGCGTCAAAAATGTTAAGCATCATGAGGGTTCCAGTGACTCGGTTTGACCTATAAACGCCAAAAAAGTCAAGGTACCTATAAAATGACTTACACAAGCCAATCGACAGCGAAGAGCAGAGATACGTCGTGTGCCGGCGCATCGACTGCCGCCAACACCACCAACAGTAGAACCAACGCAGCTGAAGGAACCGACGCTGAAGAAACTGACGCCGCCGTTGATGTTAGACTGAAATGTTAACACAATCACTTTAATAGTTGTAAAACGTTACTGGTAGATGGCGTTAAAACCCAGCCTCAATTGGCAAACAATCAGCATGGAGGTTATGTTCGAGAATTCACAACATGACACGTGATTCCCGTGTAGCTCTGTGGTTAGAGCACTTGCCTGGACTGCGACGGGGCACAGGTTCGGCAATTTTGGAAAACATATCTCCTGGCAAAAATATTTCTAAGTTTATTTTAAATTTACTTGCGTAAGTCCCGTTCCCGTGGGAATATCGTGACAAAAAGTAGCCTATCTGTCATTACCGGTATCCAGCTACCATATTCAAAGTTTTTGCTAATACCACTCATAAATATCGATTTGATTCGAATATACGACCTAACCTGACATGCAGAGACAATAGTAACTACAACAAATATTAAGGTCGATATATCAAAAGCATATACAGCATACATATACTAACAATATAGTAGCAAGCTGAGCGAAACCCAAAGGCATGTTGTTCATCTGGCAGATAAAGACGCTGGCGACTGCAACGAACAACGCCGTGCCGTCCATGTTGATGTTACATCCGATGGGGAGCACGAAGCGAGTGATGCGAGGGTCGATGCGTAGGGGACCTTCCATAGCGCGGAACGTTACAGGTAAAGCTGCTGCACTGGAAAGAGAAACAAAAAAATAAACTTCTAGGAAAGATCGGCACTTTTACGGACCTGACTGACTGACTGATTAAACGTCTCGTAATTTGTTTTTATTGCTTAATCTACTAGAAATACTTGAAAGGAGAAATTCATCTTCAAAAATTCACTAGCGACGAGTTTTGAACTCGCGTCTCTGCGTCTTCGTCTCGTCGCGAGTGAATTTTTGAAGATGAATTTTTCCTCTAAAATATTTCTAGTTAATGAACGTCATTTAACTATATTTCAACGTAAAACCTAAAGTGTATTTTTTGTAGTGTAAGCCCAAGGGATCGTAATTTACGTGTGTGAATCTACGAGACTTAAAGAGATCAATAACAAAACACAGTATTTCAGACTAACGGCCGAATACTGAAACGCTACTCAACATTTGAGAACTAATTAAACAAAGAAGCAGCTCTCAAACTCCAAAATTGCCATACTAATTTTAAATTTATAAACTGCTCAATAATTTAAGAACCTCTCAAATTTTAAATGACGTTTCTGTATTCGGCTGTAAGACACTGAATGAATTATAAAAGATGATAATTACTATAAATGAAAATTATAAAAAAATACTAGAAACTAAAAACGATATAACCAAAAAGTTCTTTAGTAAACAAATAAGTTATTTATAAACTGACGTAGAAGCAGTAGCAGACGCCGTCAACATCGCGTGAGACAGGCCGAAGTAGAACTTGTAAGGGTTCCGCTTGAGGAACACGAAGTAGATGAGTTGCATCACGATCAGTTGGTAGAGGAACACGCCGATAGCCACTGTGGCGATGAACCACGCCAGCTGGGACATTACTTGAGCTGGAACAACATACAAAACATTTAGGTTGGTATACTTAAAATTATATGATTCTAGCTGCGCCCCGCGGTTTCACCCGCGTAAGTCCCGTTCCCGCGGGAATATCGGGATAAAAAGTAGCCTATGTGTTAATCCAGGTCCCCAGCTACCTATATTCCAAGTTTCATCGCAATCGGTTCAGTAGTTTTTGCGTGAAAGAGTAACAACCTCACATACATACATACATACATACAAACTTTCGCGTTTATAATATTAGTAAGATACTTACTAAATTATGTGAATTACATGTGATAATAAATAAATAAATAAATCCTGTGACGAACACACAGCGCCATCTAGCCCCGTGATAAGCTGCTAAGCTTGTGTTACGGTGGCTAGACAACGGATATACTACTTATGTTTATTTTTCTTTTGTAAATAAATACATATTATACATAGAAATACGCCCAGACCAGATACAAATATTTATTTTAAGCATAAATATTTGCACCCAGCGGTAATCGAACCCGCAACCTTCTGTATTGCAGCCAAGCGTTCGCCCGACGCGCCACAGAGTTCGTCATATTAAAATTATGGAAACCAACAAGATGCTAAATTCTTTGAAATTCTTAGACTACTTTCTTTACTTTGAGAGATATTTGAACTAGATAAAAATTAATATTTATATTTAGGATTTTTGTTGCCCATACAGTTCGGTCGGATTCTACGTTCCTGATGATGGCCTTTAAAGTCGAAACGCGTTGATTGCACGGTTAATGATTGCTGTCACTAATACAAACATAATATCTAATTAAAAGAGCGGGAGAAGGGAGGTGTTCTTTGCACGCGGCAGACCGCATGATACGTAGTGATACTAGTCGGGTATCGGGACTAAAAACTAAATATTAATTTTTAACATAGGTAGTTGATATGGAGTTCTAAAAAAGTAACGCCCAATACAATCAATTTATATATATTCTTACAGATAATAAATTAAACTTAATTCACAAATTTTAAAAACTATAGCGAAGGCGTCACAAAATAGACGAATAGAAAAATATTTGTTTGATTTAGGCGTTACTAAAAAGGCATTAAATAGAAAAATGATAAACTTTTCTAAAATTGAAACGTCTATTGTCTATTTTGTGACGCCACAGTTTTTAAGATTTGTGAATTCAGTCATCCTATTCGAACAATGAAAAGTTTCAAAAAAATCATGTTTGTAAAATACATAAAAACCATATTAATAACAATAACTCACCAACATTACCAACTCCAAGAATCTTGCCAGCGATCACACTACTGACTCCGACCGGCGTGAACCACATGACAGCTGTCACCATCTTCATGATCACTTCGAATATGGCCTGGAAGAAGTCGATCACCACCTGCCCCTTAGATCCGAGGGTGCCGAGGAGGCTGCCGAAGACGAGGCAGAAGAATACCAAGCCGAGGGTGTTGGTGCCCGATCTGGAAATGTGAATAGTAGTTTATGCATATAGGTACTAAAGCCCTGTCTTATAAAGAGGGCGTCATTTTGAATCGGAAACGTACGAAGGATTAAGACAGGCTTTATTACGAGGTGAATACTCAACGTTACACATCTACTGCGAGACATCTCCCATGTAAATCTCGTTCCCGCGGGAATATCCAGCTACCTATATTTCAAGTTTCATCGCAATCGGTTCTGTAGTTTTTACGTGAAAGAGTAACAAAGTCACATATAATACATACATACAAACTTTCGCGTTTATAATATTATACATATAGTAAAAAGGAAGATGTCTAGGTGGCCAGTTTGAAATGGCCGTATGCTACCAGAACCATAGTTTTACATTTAAATTATTTTAAGCCCTAGGTCTATAATGTGTACTTTATGCACCTAGAGAATAAAGTCTCGCTTTACGTTGGCCGTTTTTGTCAAATAAAACAACTTTGTAAAGCAGTAGATGTGGAAATGAGTTTAAGTAGTCGTAGCGCCAAGCAGACTCGTCTGTGTTTCGATACGTTGACCGGTGCAAGATAAACTTTGATTAATTTTGCTTAAATTTTTATCAGTTTTTTTTTAAATAGTGTCATAATTATAAGATATTATTTTACGTATTTGACCATTTGCGACGTAACGTTATTAGTTTACCCAGCAATTAACAGGCTGCAAGCACCTTTAGTGGGTACACTTTTCTAAACGATGAATACCTTGTAATAAACATTTTATTAAAGAGCCAAATTAATACCTACGTCTGGCACAAGACCTCATAAAAACATCGTCACGATATCTAGTCGTTATCGTATTAAACTTTGTGTTGTACCATTACAATCAGCTGTACCTTAGCTGGGTTAAAGAACTCGTAACAACTACAGTAGATACTGCGCGAATTTTAAGCTGCCATTAAATAACGACAAAGTCATATTGCAAGAAAAACAATGTCGTAAAACAGGCTTAAACCTTCATATGCTACATACTAATATTAAAAATATGAAAGTTTGCATGTAAGATATGTTAAGAAGTAAATAAACGAGTATGCTTGATTACAAAACTACTAAACCCTACTATGAAAGTTGGTATGTAGATAGCTGAAGATCTGTTAAAATATTCCTGCGAGATTGGGACTTACGCAGGTAAAACCGTAAGGCTTACCCCGTTCTGATATAAATTCAAGGTCATGAAAAACATTAGAACCTTACTATTTTTATTAAAACTCAAGTATCAATCGCGTTTGTGTCTTCCCGGGACCACGGCCGGTGTAATTCGTAAGCCGAAACGTCGAGTAATTAAAAATTCATATTTTAGATTTATAAAAAGTGTACAAACGCAAACGAAACCCGATTGTACTTTAGAACCTAGTAATATAAGTTTAACTGCTCTAAAGTATTCTTGAAAAGCAATTAATATCCAATTTTTCAATTTACATATTGGATTCTACTGATTACTTAGTAGGCGGACGTTTATCATATTATCCATATTATTATTACATGAGTAAGTGGTACGCATAGGACATGTCACAATATATTTTCTTCATGAACAAGGTATTTTCCTGGTATTTTCACAATAGCCTTGAAAGCGTTTTAGAATAATAAAGTATGATAACGATCATAACACAACCGACTATCCATCAACTTTCTGGTGATTTATGTTACTAGGTAAGCGTAGTTATTTACATATCTAAACTATTAATATGTTGGAAAATGATATAACAAAGTCCTAAAATAAACTCAAAAACTACTGCACGATTTATCGTGAGCTTTTAATAGATATAGTGATTAAAGAAGAAGTTAGGTACTTATATAATTTTATCATGGTATTATGTAAATCAGTTAAAATTTTGTTGGAATTGTCGGAAAACTAATTATGACCTACGAACTAGAATTTTTTCTCAAACATTGAACTGGTTAAAAATACATAAAAAAATCTGCAGGCATTTGTAACGACGACGATGTTTTTCTCTTACTGACTAGCAGTTCTATGCCTATTTCTGTAAGCAGTCATCGTATATTCTTATAACATCATACTTAGCACGGTTAACAGAGGAGTCAGGGCATCAGGTGCATATTTTGAAGTTTTAAGTTAATAGCGGTTTTGTAATTTTTGACTATTCTGCATAAAACTACTAACAGGTAGGACACTTTAGTAATATCAAGCAAAATTTTAACAATTATTACTGAATCATTATTGAAAAAACTAAACCCAAAGTGCACCTGGTACCCTTATAGTCAATTTCTGACTGTACCTACCGATTGTGTTTCTTCAATACAGAAATGACATTATCTTGCCTCCATTTCTATTTACTCTGCACACGTGACAAATAACTAAATAAGGAAAACATTTTACATGTAGTACACTTTCATCGGCAATTAGCCATGTCCCGTTTGTCTTTGTTATATTTTGGGTAATGTCCTAAGTAGGTAGTCATTATTGTTTTTCAACAACGGATCCTTTGCTTATTTACTTTTTGTGTAGTGGTGTCCCTCACCTAGTTTTAGAATTTTCAGGTCACTTTGAGGACTTTAACTTGACCTGACGACTGCTATCAGAGATAACAATCGGAACCATCTGCTTCATATGCCTTTGAAAGCGAAATACGTAGCGATAATAAAATGATTGGCAACATCACTTGAAGGTTACATATTATATTATATCTCGGAAATAACTGATCAAGATAATATAAGAAAGTATTTTGCTAACGTAATTTGTTAAAAGCTTGTATCTGACTACCTTCGTGTGGTCAAATTAAATAGTAATAATTGGCCGTATCATCTAATTTTTAGATGATTTATACAGCGCAAACAACTTTAAAACTATGCTATCTGTAGTGCTCGGGATATTGTTAGGCTTGCCCAGCAACTATACCACCCTTTCAGCCTAGTTAACCATGTCCAGAGGATAGAACTGATCAATATCTCTGGAGCTAACTGAGCCGTGTGTTTCTTCAAGATGTTTTTCTTCACCGTCAGAGCGCTAAGTTATTTAATACCAGATACACTACAATATTGTTGTAGTATGTCTGGTAGATAGTAAATTTATGAAGAGTAAGTAAATAACCTACATTTCCTATATGCAAATACCCGATTGCATGTCAGTTAGTCTTCAGGTAAACCACCCTGCGTGATCTGATCGCATTATCGCCTGTTTAAAAATAGATGCGTTTGAAAACCGCTGAAGGAATGAAAACCTATTGCGAACTTCAACGTGGGTAGAAGACCTTGACTCAAGGGAGTTAGTTATTTTTGCATCAATTGATTTAAAGTAGGAAGGCATTGCAGGTTAAGGTCTTGCTTGGTAACGACGGATCCGACGTTTCTTTTTATTTGTTAGTCACTGACATGAAAGTTAAGTTATCACTTATCATGAAAAAGATTTTTCTTAATAAAACCATAAAATTATGCGTTGTATGTACGACAGAGAGTTAAAAAAAACAATGTTTGTTTCCAAACGTATAATTGTGTCAAACTTTTAAATCATACAAACTATACAATTACTAAGGGACTCCTTATTTGTAATGCTTTGATGAAAATATGTACATTTTACGAGTTATCATTGTTTTTGCGAGCAATTATTTTTTCATGCAATGCCATCTCGCCCATTTTCATGCAACCGGACAAGGACCGATAAAATCTTCATCTATAATAGCCGTCTATAACTATATCTACAATGTGTTTTGTCTTGATTTACTGACAGATGAACGCACCGCCTAATTAGAACGGCTAATATTTGCAAAATTTCTTCTTTATGTGATGTAATTATGGATAAATACATCGGTTTTACGAATAGTTTCTTGAAAATTTAAACTATAAAAGCCATGAGATAAACTTATGAAAGATTACCACAAACTAAGCTGATCATGATCCCAGCGACTGATCACATATCTCCTAATCAAGAGCCATCATGTGAGATTAAAATATCAAAGTTCCGAGGCGAAGCGCAGATCAATTGAACCATTGAACCCAATTTGTTCCGATATATAGTCGTATTGTTGCCAACTCACTGATTTGTAATCGTTCGGGATTGGCGTGTTTATTACCACTGAACTGTTATTAATGGTCCTCGTGATACAGTAAATAACTTTTGTAACTTTAAGGGCTTAACAAACTTTTCGTGGGTGTTTTAAATGGCGATGTCAAACGGCTTGTCTTCTAAATATTGCCAAACTTATTACAGTAGGCGTAGTCAATGATGTAAGCTACTGTTCCGACCTAAAATAATTGGGGAATAGTGGAACCCAGACTCACGAGAGATATGCAACTGGGAACATTATTGTTTAGATGAAACACAGGCTTAAAAATATTTAAGCCTGTGTATCTTCTAAAAAATATATATTTAATAAATATTTTTATTAATCTCTCGATTTAATACACCATAGTTGTTTCCAGGATTTGATCTTTATCAGCAACACTATTGATCGATACAATAGTATGGGATGTTTAGTTTATTGCAAAAAGACAAGGCTCGATTCCTGCCTATGGTAATTAATTTATAAAAAAAATTAAGTACTTATACAAAATATTAGTTTTTTGCCAAAATCAGGAACGCAAAATCTTCAGCATTTTTACCTACGTAGTTTAGAATATCCTCCTGATAGCCCAACATTTTTTTTTCACCCTATATTAATAACAATGAACTAGAACTTATAGTTAATTATTATTACTAACGAGACTAATGATCGACATTATCAGGGTCTACAATCAATTGTTTCTGAGGTTTTGTTTGTTAAGTACTTAGTAGAGCTCTTCGAGGTCATTATTTAAGAAGATAAGAGCTGTGTGTTAGACAAAAAAGTCAATCACAATGAAAACAAAAGTCTACAAAACAATTGTTTCTGAAATAATGAACAGTATACATTTTGTGACAAGTTTACAAAAAGCTACAATATACAAACAAACTTACCTATAGGACACAACTCGGACTAAAGCTGGCAAGGTGTTGTTTTCAGTGTTGTTCTTCACGAACATATTTGTTGGTTCGACGTAAACCGTGTGGGCTTGTTGGAAGGCCGCTTGCACGATGTTGTCAGGGAATATGTTTCTGTTGTAAAATAATGATGGTATTAGTTAAAGGCTTTTGGAGACTTTTAAATGAGATTTCGAGGGAGAGATTTTAAACATTGCATTTAGGGCTCATGTGATGTGGCCCACTTTTGGGTGCATTACGAATCAAGTTTTCTTTTTAAAAGTTTTGGGAGAGTAGGTCATAAGATCAAACACATTATATGTACCATACTTTCCAAGGTTTGGGTATATTGACATAATTATTATATAGATTTATATATTATCGTGTATTTGAGTCATTGCCATAAGTTTAGAACATTGTTCAAAATATTGGAAGTATTGGGTATCTGGTGGAAAGCGACAATAAGGTTAATACATCTAGTAAGAACAATCAAGCTAGTGGCTTACCTTCCTATATCCAACAAACTATCCAATATACTATGATCTCTCCTACCCTCCATTGGTTCTATCACTCCGTCCCTCAAATCTGGCTTCCCAGGATGTATGATCATTGCCAACAGAATCCCCAAGAACGCATTAAACATGGACGTTAAAATAAAGTAAAGTAGAGTTCTTATGGCAATTCTTCCGCTCATTTTTGCGTTGAGGCTTGCTGAACCGGCTATTAGGCTTGCTGTAGGGTGAAAAGATACAATTATTTACTTAAAATTAGCTTAAACTTCATGGATAGCCAATTACTATCGAATATTTGTTTTCAAGTTAAGTTTTCGTTGAGTCTATTTTTTTTAAAGTAAAAGAAAGAGACGGAGATTGAAAGAAAATATCTACATTCGTGTTACAATTTTTTACTTAACTAGTCTAAAACAAATAAGACGAAGTCAAAAGGCGATAAACGAAAGGCAAAAAGAATACGTGAGATCCTACTCAGGGCAATTAAAATCACGGAAGTATATAATATCAAAATAATGTGTTGATGTGAATTTGATCTAGAATTCAAGAAAAATGTTAATGACAAGTGGTAGGTACTTCTATAAATATGTATTACTTACCTACCATATTAAATACTGTACACATTAAGAAAATATTATTATCGCAGTTTTTGCACAAAGGCTCTAATTGCAGATTTATGACATACCTATAATGAGCGGTAGAATCATCAGCTTCAAGACTCTCATGAAAAGTTCGCCGGGGTAAGAGATCACGATGAGAGCATCAGGACCGAGCTGGTAAGGACGGAGGCCAAATCCTAGAGGAAAATAAAGTTGTGATAACAGATTTACTAACTGTAGGTGATTTACTCGAAAGATGTTTGTGCTTTCACGCGAAGGAACGTCTCAAATTAAAAAAATAGTGATTTCAACTCGAATAGCTAATACAATACAGAGGCTGGAACTTAGTTTACAAAAGACAATTATTGCCATTATTATTTTTGCAATTATTATTATTTAATATATTAAATTTTTAATTATTCGTTTTTTAATTATTCACGATGGATCAGAGAAGGTAATGATGCATACAAGGTTTTTGTTTGTTTGTAAGCAATCAAATATTTCCATTTTAAGGATGATTTTTCAACATAAATAACACAGACAAAATATATCTGTCGAATAAAATTCAACACTACCAAATTTAAAAAATACCTTTCGAGTTATAGACATTTAAAACCCCTTTTACATCCCTTTTTCTTTATTATTGGTCAATAGGCAGTAAATAATATATGCTTAATAACTGTCAGTAATATTACTGTCTCTCATAATTACATCGAAATTATACTAATTAAAACCGTTAGTAAAATTATACCCAGTTCACTTGGAAATTGGAATAAATGACCTATTAACCTATGTGGTTCGATTTCAGTATTCCATTAAAGTTAACTAGTTACAAAAATAGTTCTTACCAATAGCAATGCCGGTAAGTACCCCAATTAACGTAACAACAAGCATAGTATTGTCGACAAAGCATTTCTTCAGGCCCGTCGGTTCCACTGGGGCTGACCGGTCCTCCGTCGTCTTCGGCCCTCTATCAGCCGGGCCCATCTTAGCAAACAAATATTCTGAAAATCGTTCACTTTTCTCCATTACAAGTATTGGTGACCCACCACCCAGACTCACGTCTGGTCCTACTGGAACCCTGAACAACACTGATATAATTTCTGTTTGGTCAATTTCACATAGTTTAACTGAAACTTTGTCTTTGAATTGAATAGAAGTTGTTCTTTAATTTAATTGTGACGGCATTGCATTTTATTTATTTTGTTTTCTTTTTTTTGCAGTGTGTTTTGTTTCAGAAAATTCAGTACACTGCACTATTTTCCGGTGCTCATAGCATCACTAACCCACAGGTTTTAAAGGGACTCGAACAATTTGCATGGTTTTATGAACTCAAGTATATTGTTTTAGGTTCAGTACGTTACTGATTTTATCAAAAGGTAATGGTTGGAGGCTTTAAAGACCCAGCAATGTATGTAGTGCTTGGTTTAGTGGTAGAGGTTAATATGTGTGGTAATTGAAGGAAGCCATGTGGACTTGCGCGCGCACCCATCGATTTCTTCCTTTCACTTAGTATAATTGAATTCTTATAAATAGTTATTATTAAATTGTGAGCATTATAGAATCAAGTAGAGGATTGTTAGTTCTTAAAGCTTATTATGCAATTTTACAGTAAAGTTATTTGTAAAGGGTATTGAAATGGTTGTCATGCGCAGTTCGATCACTGAGCGTTGCTTTTTTTGGTGGTAGAGTTTAAATAAGTAGCTTTGTTTTGAAACATACGCATAGAATTACAATATTTTCAATAACAATTAATTTTATTCTTATCTATCTACTACTTATCCAATTGATTTTGTTGCCTCCATTGTCGGTTTTTAAAATAGAATATTTTGGAAATTTTATTATTTTCGTGGTAGTTCGGCATACAAATTATGTTATTATGTAATTCTTTGTACCTAGAGCCTTAACCTAAAGCTATTGTAATTAAAAATAGCTATTCTCTATTCAAGCTAGACTATTTTAGTTTGAAATACAAGGTTAGGTTATTAATCAAAGTCATACCTAGACTTTTCCAAACCACCTTGGCGGGCACTGGTTTAACTATTCAGTAGGTACTGATCTAAGACTTATAGGGTGGTTTGCTTAGCGACATTTAAGACTGACTGAGCGACTGATAAGAGGGCTATAGCTGATGTGATCAAAAAGATAAATTTTTGCCCAACCCTAACATTGTCTGATTTCGATGATTTTTTTCGATCATCGAAATCAGATAATGAAACGATGAAACCTATAAGGCAATTACACAAAAAATACCAGAATCGGAAAAGTTATAGAGTATATTTTGCTAACGGAAATACACCGCAAGGTAGCGGCGAGCTATGGCATTTGCGGCATGAATGGTGCAAAGGAGTTTTTGTTACCTTTGGCCACCTACCATCCCTAGCCAAAGGGGACCACCACTCATCGGGCCGCTCTTCCCTGAGAGCGATCTGATGATCTTAATCAGTTATTCAGAGAGGTTAAGTCCAAAATCGAAGATCGACTTGACATGCCTGTATCTAAGTGTCTTATTGAATCGAGCCGAGTAAGACCTCTGAATACCCCTACAAATTTATATTGTTTAGAAAAGGGCTTATATCTTCCTAATATTATAAACGTGAAAGTTTACCAGTATGTATGTATGGCTGTGAGTTAGGTACTTCACACACACAGTCACACAAAACCTACTGAACTGATTGCAATGTAACTTGGAATATAGGTAGCTAGAGATCTGGAATAACACATAGGCTACTTTTATCTCTATATTCCCGCGGAAACGGGACTTACGTTGGTATAACTGCGGGGCGCAGCTAGTTTTATTATAATTAGGAGAGTACGTCATGTCCGTACCTGGCACACTTGCATGGCAAATGAATTGCATACACACACGTGCAACTGTTATGCAAGTGTACCAGTTTTTGCATGTGTATATTGTCGCTTGAACAATATTTCCGGAATGGTTTTTCTATTAATAGCAAACAAGGGGACTGAGTTTGTTATCTAATCTAGCTTTGATAGATTATGGCTTAGCTATCTCTTATCTAGCCTTGAACTTGTCGACTTGAATTATGGGGCGAGTTAACGAAGTACTTAAGTTTTCCGATGATATAAATCAAATGGGGTATGATTTGAAAAAAATGTTTAGTTTAATATTTCTTATGTTTATTGCTGTAGGTATTTTGTTTACTAGAAAAATTTATCAGGAAGAAATCCACTATAAAATCTCCCGAATTTCCTCTTCACCGTTTTTAGTAGGTTTCCCTGTTGCTCCTTGATAAGTAACGATTTTTTTAAGTACCCTTGAGATAGGGATTTATGCAGGTGAAACCTCATGACACATTTTATAAAGTCACCACAAAATAAAATATTTACCTTCTTCAGTATAATATGTTTCACTTAAAGCCTTTTTATCGATGCTTTTGTCTGTATCCATTTCTAATAATTATTATTGCACAAACATGTTCCCCTGCGGGGCAGAGGCCTTCCCTCCCGTCTCGCTGCACTTCCCTGTTTAGTGCTAATAATATTTTTAGTAATTAAAATCAGTTACCTAATTAAGTAACTGAAAAGTCTATTTTTTTCAATTTCGAAATTTAAGTTTCACACAGGAAGTAACCTGGAGTTCAATGAATGATCGCGGTCGCTATGCTACTGACGACAAAATGGCAAATTTTCTTACAAAAATATAAAATAGATAATTTGGTGAGATGATTAACCCCAAAGAGATAAATGTGTCTAATAATAGGGCATGTTTACATGTTTGAACTCATTTTGGCACGTGGTTTTATGTGTACACAAAGTTTTCATCATAACTAACTTGATAGTTACTCTGATGAGTAACATGATTTTTTGAGATAATTTAAACATAATTAGTACTCACACTCAACTCACACGAAGCGAAGGAGTTAGTCCTGAGAGAAGCGTGGGGTTCCAGCGCCCGAGATTAAGACAGGCTTTATTACCGAGGTGAATTCTCTACTTTACACATCTACTGCGAGACAATAAATAGGCTACAAATATAATCATCTAATTAACAACAAAATAATAGACTAATGCTACGTGTATGAAATATATTACAGCTCTTTATTAATTAAATTTATATATTATTATTTATTTTTTGCATCTAAATGACGAAACGAGGCATGGGCCTTAGGCGATGAAAAAAAAGTTGGGGCTTTATATTAACTACAACTTTTTGCCTTACTTATACCCTTCCTTTCTAAATAAAAATAAAGAAAAAAAACAGTTTTGATTGTTTTATGTGTTATGTCCAGATGGCCGTTCAAAATGACCATATGCTGCCAGAACCTTAGTGATTATATTCTCTTTGGCCACACCCTTCATAAATTTAAAAGTTCCAAATTTAAGTTACTTTAAGCCCTAGGGCTATTATGCGTACTGTATGCACCTAGAGACTAAATACTCGCTTAACGTTGACCGTAAAATAACGTTACTTTGTAGATGTGTATAATTTAGAACGTGTAGAATTTTAAAAATAGGTCCACTAGTTTCGAAGATTACCCTCAATACATACATACATGGTACTCATTTACATACATACATGGTACCAACGTTATCTTTTTATAATACTAGGAGTTCGCCCCGAACCGAGACCTCACGACCCCCTGTCTCCCCAACCCTCCTACCGATCCGGCTCATCTTCGAACTCATAAATTCTATTGACCTAAACTACGCGCATACCAAAATTCATGAAGATCGGAGCTACGATACTCAAGTTATCGTCGAACAAACATACGAACATACAAAGATACAAAGTTACAAAGATACAAGCGCCAGGCCTGTCTACACTGGACCTCATTCGCTTCGCTCGTTCGGTCAATTAGTATAGATTATTTGTGCCTATGTAAATAAACAAAAACATTAAGAACGCAAACTATTTCAAATATAGGTGGCAATATTTAACATAATGTGACAGGTATGAAATTAACGATTTCCATGCTTCATTAACCCTGCTTAGTCTCCATTTAGATGGAAAATCTGGTTGGATATTATATACCTCCATAACTACATATATCTAGGTTTTTATTATTTACTTTGTGTATTTATGTCCGTTGTGTTTCCTAATGTTGTAAGTCCAGCGGGGCAATTTTGACCTTGGGAAATTTCGACTATTCTTAATAACTTGTGTAGAGATTTATGAAACAGTGCCATCTATGTAAAAATTTCTGAATTTGCTTTTGAACTATCCTGTCATAGATGTCACTTTTTAAAATGAAATAAAATGCAGAAGTTATTAAGAATAGTCGAAATTTCCCGCAGTTGAGATCGCTCCGCTGGGTCTTACAAACAAATCTATCTGTCTATCAATTCTTTTTATTAAAGTTTATACCTATGATCTAATGTTAAGGTCGTATCATAACGTCAAATTGTGACTCTGGCGATATGCCGCCAGCGATTTTCAGTTGTGTAAAAGAAAGACGTACTGTTATACCCTGGTTTCCTTCCCCCTAAACTGCTGACTAACCCCTATCCTTAGCCCTCTTATTCACAGGTTAGCAGTATCATCCCTCCATTCATCCAGTCTCCTTCCATCTCCCGACTCAACCGGTCGTGCCAAAGATTATTTTATGTAACAATAAATCATAGGAATAATTAAAAATCTTTTTTTAAAACTCGATTCGCGAAGCCCCGTATAACATTTGGTGGCAGCGTAAAGGGATCAAAAAGGTCCCCGGACTCAAAGTGTCTCAGTGTCGCGAAATAAGTGTATAAATAACAAAGTGAAGTACCAGTGCCAAATCACTTAACCTTCGATCACCGTCTTCGTCACCGTATCCACTTACCATAAACATCCTCGTCGCTGTGCCTGAAAAAGAGAAGAAATACCATCATCATCACTGAATCTCCATCACCGTGTTCTCATCACCGGATCTTCATCACCGTGTCCTCGTCACCGTATCCTCGTCACGTCGCCGTATCCTTGTCGCTGTGTTCTCGTCGCCGTATCCTTGTCGCTGTGTTCTCGTCGCCGTGTCCACTTACCTTCGTCAGCGTGCTCACCGACACCAACTCACCACATCAGGACTGCAAAGGAAAAACATGTCATCAACGTTCCAGTTAAAACCAGGTTCCCAGTGAGTTAAAACCATTATTTATAACTATCCGTGCAGTGCAGTGAATTTGTAGCCAGCCTTATTTTCTAATCCAGACTCTCTCCGCCCACACAAAATACCACGAACTGATAACGCCGTCTCGTCTCGAGTCATTGTGTCCCTATAAGATAATTTTAATAATTAAGTTATAACCTTGATCTGTTAACCCAATTTAGTACCTAATATCTGTTATCTATGAGTAAAACCAAGGACGAAAAAGAAGAAATAACATTCATAAAAATGTCTGAAATAGATTTAAATGTCCTAATAAAATTTATTGGAACTTTTGACGGATCGAGAGATACCTTAATTCCGTTTCTTAATAATTGCCGAAACGCAATTAACTTGGCTTCAAACTCTCAACAAGAAATACTTTTTAAATATATCCAAAGTCGACTAACAGGAAAAGCTGAAGCTGTATGCGCCATTAAGGAATTTACAAAATGGTCCCAACTCGAAGAGTTTTTAAAAACCCAATTCGGAGACCGTAAACACTATGCTCACCTATTAGCCGACCTTCAGGGTTGTAAACAAAGCCCTACAGAAAATGTAGGCCAATACTCGTTAAAAATAGAATCGTGCCTTTCAAAATTACTCACTGAAATAAATATATCCATCCCAACAAAGAAGAAGGACGAGTTATCAGGTCGAGTAGCTACGATGCAAGATCTAGCACTCAATATATTCATGATGGGACTCGACCCAAGACTTGCGACCATAGTCAGGTGTCGTGACCCAAGTAACCTCAATGAGGCCATTAATTTTGCTATTTCCGAAGAGAAAATATTAGGCATCACCTATAAAAAAAATTCTTTCTCTCATACTTCCTACCCAAGTCAGTCGAACAGACCAAGCTTTAACTCCTACTCTAGACCTCAAGGTCAATCGGGTTTTTCCAAACCAAATACTCAATCCCATTTTATCAGACCTCAAGGTCAACCTGGGCCTTCTAACTCACAAGCTCCTATATGTCGCTATTGTAAAAATATAGGTCATACATCGAAAATTGTCGCAAGCGAGAGTTTAACAACCGTCGATTTGGAAACTCTCCAAACCAACAATCACCGACTTTAAATCGCCAATTTCAAGGACGAAACCAGCCCATCCATATGGTTCACAATGAACCTCAGGGCTTTGATGAAGTTGATATCCAGGCCCAGAATTTAAACGAGCCAGCCACCCCGTCCAGTATCGTGCGGGAATACTAAACGGCAAAATCGATACTTCAACTCGTAATCCACTGAATCCACTGAATCCACTGAATCCACTGACTCCACTGAATCCACTGACTCCACTGAATCCACTGAATCCACTGAATCCACTGAATCCACCGAATCCACTGAATCCACCGAATCCACTGAATCTCACTGTATCTAAACCCTGTATTAAACGGAATAAATCCGCCTCTTTCCAGTCACAATCCACCGCCAAACCTTGTCCCTCGTGTCCAGCACCTGAAACAAAAATATTTAATATTAATACAAATCCAAAGAAAAAATACTTACCTTATATTGAAATCAAAACCACCGTTTCCTCGAAGCCTCTAAAGTTACTCGTTGATAGTGGTGCATCCATTAGCCTAGTGAAAATTAATGCTATAGAAACAATGCCTGAAATCGCAAATCATATCATAAGTTTTAATGGAATAGGAGCCTCTGACAAACCAATGCACTCACTTGGTCATATACATATAAGTTTCGAATCCCTGTCTAATCTGTTCCACGTTATCCCGAATATCGACTTTCCGTATGATGGTATAATTGGTAACGATTTTCTTTCTACATCAAATTGTAAAATAGACTACGTCACACATTTGCTAATAATAGGCGACCTTAAATTGAAATTGAAATTTACTGAACCGATTTTTACCATACCGCCTCGAACTGAAACTGTAATCGAATGTTCGATTACTAACCCCGAACTGAAAGAGGGACTAATTTTCGATCAGAAACTTGACCAAAATCTATTAGTAGCAAACTGCATAGTCTCTGTGAAACCCAACAAACGCATTAATATCTCAGTCGTGAACATTTCCGAAGCACCCCTAGTTATCGACTCCACTTTCAAACTTGAAGTAATCCCTTTCAATACGAACAGTACAATATCACAAAATGTAAATACAATTTCATATAATAACGAAACCCAAAACGCTTTTTCTCGGACAACCAAAGTATTAGAACAACTTCGCGTATCACATCTAAATCACGAAGAGACGCAGGCTTTGCATAATGTGTGCGCTAAGTTCTCAGATATATTTCACATACCCGGAGACAAATTATCCTCAACTAAAGCCATACAACATGAGATCAAAACAACTTCGTCGATACCTATTCACACGAAAACTTACCGTTTCCCGGAATGCCACAAACAAGAGGTCGAAACGCAGATGAATAAAATGCTTGAACAAGACATCATTAAACCATCTTCTTCCCCCTGGTCTTCTCCGATATGGATTGTTCCAAAAAAAATTGATGCTTCTGGCCAAAAGAAGTGGCGCGTCGTTATAGATTATCGGAAACTCAACGATATCACGATAGGTGACTCTTACCCCATTCCAAATATTTCAGAAATACTTGACCAACTTGGAGCAAGCAAATACTTCAGCACATTAGACTTAGCATCAGGTTTTCACCAAATTGAAATGTCCCCTGAAGATTCAGCGAAAACAGCATTCTCCGTACCTCAAGGGCACTACGAATTCACTCGTATGCCTTTTGGGTTGAAAAATGCCCCTTCCACTTTCCAACGTCTCATGAATTCTGCCTTAACTGGACTCCAAGGTATCAAATGCTTTGTCTATCTAGATGATATTGTAATCTACTCTTATGATTTACCGTCTCACATTTCTAATCTCGAAGAGATATTTCAAAGACTTCGCGAATTCAATCTCAAACTCCAACCAGACAAGTGCGAATTTCTTAGGAGAGAAGTCTCCTATCTCGGACACCTTATTACCGATGAAGGCGTAAGACCAAATCCAGATAAAGTCAAGGCCGTGAGAGACTTTCCTATTCCTAAATGCGCCAAAGATATCAAATCCTTCTTAGGACTCGTTTCCTATTATCGCCGCTTCATCGCAGATTTATCAAAAATAGCTAAGCCTTTAACACAACTCCTAAAGAAAGATGTGCCCTTCGAATGGCAAAATCAACAACAATTAGCCTTCGATACTCTGAAAGAAAAATTAATAACTGCCCCTCTTCTTATCTACCCCGATTTTTCCAAACCTTTCATACTCACCTGCGATGCCTCCAACTATGCTATTTCAGCGATCATTTCGCAAGGCCCAGTCGGAAAAGACAAGCCTATTGCTTTTGCCTCACGCACTTTAAATAAAGCCGAAACTAACTATAGCGTCACAGAGAAGGAATGCCTAGCAATAATATTCGGAACAAAAATGTTTCGTCCATACTTATATGGACGTCAGTTTATAATAGTCACCGATCACAAACCTCTGAAATGGCTCTTTAATTGCAAAGAACCGGGATCAAAATTAGTGCGATGGCGTCTCAAATTAGAAGAGTATGACTACCATATCGAATATAAAAAAGGCAAAACTAACTGCAACGCAGACGCCCTATCTAGGTTCCCAGTTAACCCAATTCAAGATGAAACTCCTAATCCTAATCCCGTTACAAATCCTCCTAGTGCAGAAAATGTACCTGTCAACCCGTCTCCACAAGCGACTCCAAGTCCATTAAATATAGAATTCCCATCTAGCCCTCCAAATCTTGATGACCTCGATGATTTACTCGGACTCGGTTCATCTCAAGCCGACGGTCTTCCTAGTACTCCATTTAATCCTGAAACAGAAAACAATAATGTTAGTCCAAGCACTTCTAATCCTACTGAAACTAATAATGAAAACTTACCTTCCAGTTCATCAAATCCTGCAACTCCCGACGACTCCTACTCCGATTTCCTTAAAGCTATGACAAATAAAAACACTGATAGAAATTTCAATACCAATATAAAAGAACATAATCAAAGCTTATTAAAGAGTTCCTGCCAGATCATACTTATCCCATTATCTATCGACTTTGATGTTTCAAACCCTTACGTAGAAGAACTTGTTGAAAGTATAGAAAACTTACATGAACTTATTTATAGCGAAAAGGAACTTTTTTCATGCCAACGTGCTGAATACAAGGGAAAAATCTACTATTTCTTATTTACAAAAGTTCATCATTTCGATGAGTCGTCCTATAAAGACATATTCGAAACAACTAAAAATGCTAGAAACCAAATTGTATCAACAGGACAATCTACTGAAATTGCTATTTCCGACTTTAAGAATCCATTTGAGAAATTATCATTTACTAAAATTTATAATATCATTACATACCTTTTTAACAACACCAATATAACTGTAAATATTTACCACGATTCGATAATATATCCTACGCCCAGCGAAGTTCAGAAAATTCTAAAAGAAAATCACGACATTCCCATTGCTGGACATTTAGGTTCATCCAGAATGTACAATAGAATAAGAGAAAAATATTTTTGGAAAAACATGAGATCTGACATTGAACATTACGTTAAACATTGTTCCTTGTGCCAATCAAATAAGGCACTGCGTCAAATTAATAGAGCCCCAATGCAAATAACGACCTCCTCAACAAGACCATTTGATCGTATTAGTATAGATTTAGTAGGACCCTTACCAGAAGCCGGTATCACCAAACTTAGGTTTATCCTGACAATCCAAGATGATTTAACTAAATACTCAGCTTCCTATCCCATCTCTAATGCTACTGCCGAAGAATCGTGTGAATGTTTAGTGCATTTCATCTCAGTATTTGGTATTCCCAAAATCATAGTCACGGACCAAGGCACAAACTTTACAGCGGAACTTTTCAAAAGAACTTGTGAGTTTCTAAAAATTAAACAAATTTGGTCATCACCCTATCACCCGCAAACTCAAGGCGCCCTTGAACGGAGCCATTCGACTCTTAAAGAGTATTTAAAATCATTTATAAACGAAAATCAAACCAATTGGCACAAATACGTTTACACCGCAATGTTGGCTTACAATACCAATACTCACACCACAACTCAATTTACCCCATACGAACTTCTCTTCGGCCATAAGCCATTCATTCCCGATTCTGTATACGAACTCCGTTCTGATGTGACATATCCCGAGTATCTTAAAATGCTTCACCATCGACTTAAACTATCAAGAGACAAAGCACTCCAAAATATACAAGCTTCCAAAGAAAGGTCCAAACAATACTATGATAGACACACTCGACGAGTACAATACAAAGTAGGTGACTTAGTTTATCTTAAGAATCATCTAAGGTTACGAAAAGCACTGTCCCCTGTATGGAAAGGTCCCTACAAGGTCGTCAAAGTCCATGGCAATAACACCTTGTCCTTGCTAATCAGCCGTCGTCATGTGAAGCACCACTTCGATGAAGTGAAACCGGCATCTGAAACAGAAAAATAAATATTAATAAATTAATTTTATTTGCTACCTAGTTAATTCTATACTTACCATAATATACTTCTACTTTCAGAACCATACTACTATTTCTCGTTGCAACATCCTTGGCTCACGAACTCGTCCAACCTCTGGATAAAAGTCCTGGTATTTACTTCGACCCAGTCAACACTCTGAGACTCATTAATGATCATGTTCATTTTATCATTCCTGTAGATCTAAATTTCATTAAGGCTCACTTTATTAATATTAATAACACGCTACAAACATATAAGATTCTATGCGAACAAAATACTGCAATTGATGACTTTAAATGTCTCAATATGCTCAAACCACTTAGCTCTCTCTATGATGACATTCTTCGTGATTACGATGCTATCTCCCATCTGTTATCAAATAGACCCAAAAGATCAGCATGGTTTGCAGGCATAGGCTCTTTATTGAAAACTCTTTTTGGAACTATGGATGAAGATGATTCCGAAAACTATTACAATGCTATCGACATTCTAAACTCAAACAACAACAAACTAACTTCTCTAGTAAAACAAAACATTTTTATATCTAACTCGGCTATTTGTAATTTTAATAAAACTATAACCACCATCTTGAAAAACGAAGCCCAGTTAAACGAAATGACAAACGTGTTACTAAAAAATTTTACAATTGTAACCAACGAATTCTTATTTAGAACCAAATTAATGGAAGTTTTGAACATCTTACAAGCTAGTCTACTTACCCTGTCTTTCAAGTTGGAGGAAATTGTAAACTCGATAATGTTCGCTAACAGCAACACTCTGCATCCGTCAATCGTTACCCCGACACAACTATGTAATGATATTGAAATGAACTTAAGACATATACCTAATTTTAAGACTTATCCTGTAAATGTAAACTTAAAAAATATTAATGTATTACTAAAGGTTTCAGAATTAGAAGCCTACTATACTTTGAATAGTGTTATATTTATTTTAAGGATTCCGTTAGTTTATAATGTAGAATATGATTTATACAAAATCGTTCCAGTTCCGGTACCTCATAACATGTCCAACTCCTATGCTATGATTGTACCGACTACAAATTACGTAGCCTTAAGCAAAGATAAATCTTCATATTGTATCCTGAATGATCTTAACTCCTGTAAATCTCTACAAAACGGCTATGTCGCATGTGACGTTCCAAGCATATTCTCAGTCAATAGTAACCCAATCTGTGAAATCGAACTCATGACTAAAGTTATTAATACTTTACCGCCGCAATGCGAAACAAAGTTCATTTTCGGCAATATAGATATCTGGCAAAACCTCGGACATAACAATTGGATGTTTGTTCAAAGTCAACTTATTAAAGTCTCAATACAATGTAATTCAAACGTTAAAGAAATATCTGTCAAGGGAACTGGCATCTTATCCTTGGAACCACAGTGCATAGCATTCTGTAGAAACGTCAAATTATTAGCAATGCGTAACCTAGAAATAGACATACCTCACATCAACTCCGACTTCAACCTTATTGACGATGACTGCTGCAAAATAGAAACTTTCAAGAAACTTTTTGTAAACACTTCAAAACTAACCTTGACAAACATTGACTTAGACAGTTTGAAAGACCTAAAGGACCAAGCTGACTTACAAATTAAAGACTTAAACAATTTAACAAAAAATAATAACCTGACATTTTCAAATCATATAACGTTTCCAATACTGACTATTATCCTGATATTAGCTTTTGCTTTATTTCTAACTTTCTTCTTTTACAAATTTTATGCTATAATGTTTAATAAATCAAATACAAATGTCGAGAGCGAAGTACCACGTCATGAAATACAACCATCCCCGATTCCTAGATTAAGAATAGAATAAGTTTTAGTTTTTAATGCTATACTATACTATATTATTATACTACTAGCACGTCCTTCCATCTCCTAGTAAACTTCCCCTACGTGGTAAGTTTACTCCTAGTGGGGGAGATGTTATACCCTGGTTTCCTTCCCCCTAAACTGCTGACTAACCCCTATCCTTAGCCCTCTTATTCACAGGTTAGCAGTATCATCCCTCCATTCATCCAGTCTCCTTCCATCTCCCGACTCAACCGGTCGTGCCAAAGATTATTTTATGTAACAATAAATCATAGGAATAATTAAAAATCTTTTTTTAAAACTCGATTCGCGAAGCCCCGTATAACAGTACGATGCGATTATGTGTTATTGAATAATTTTTTTGAGCAAACAATAAAATATTTACTAATTACAAGTTAACATGACAGTTTGTCAAAAAATTGTGGTGATGATATTCAATAATTACCATTTAAAAAGAGTTCTAAAGACATCTAAAAACACCACTTTCCATTTATTTTTTCAATCGAGATTTTTTAACAATTAAGTTTTTACGTTTTGGTACAAGAAGCCATAGTTATATATTTCAATTATATATATTTTTATAGTTTTTATTACACGAGTAATATGAAAGCGAGTTATTCGCAAATCTAACTTAGCAAATTGACTATAATGCACTGTTAACAGTTAATCTTCATAAATCTACCAAAATTAATCATACGAACAGATACCCAAGTGTCGTTTGCCAAAACTAAGGCATCTGCTGACAAACGGAGTAATACGAATGCGTGCATAGTTCACATTATTTATATAACCGGAAGACATCATCATCCAACTAACTTACCACCAATCTACATCACCCACCTCTATTCCTCCCTCGGTTTCACCCGCGTATATCCCGATACCGTCGAAATATGGGAATCAAAAGTAGCCTATGTTACTTCTCAATAATGTAGCTTTCTATTGACGAAAACATTTTTCAAATCGGTTCAGTAGTTTCGGAGTCTATTCATTAGAAACAAACTAACAAGCTAACAAATATTTTTTTCTTCTTTATAAAGTTAGTTATATAGATTCTCTGACTTTAATTTACTTTTTTATTAATTTTTTCTGGATGTCTAGTTGTGTGCTTGTCAGAATATTTTTGTTTTTATTCCTTGAAACTGGTTTGATACTCCGTCACACCAAAACTACTAAACCGATTGATATAAAACTTGGTATGCTGATAACTGGCGATCTGGATTAACACATAAGCCACTTTAAATCCCGGAATTCCCACGGAATATACGGGTGCAAACACGCAGCTAGTACATTTCTAAATCAAACAAAAGTCTATCGACACAAATACACTCACGTGCCATACCTAATTGCTTATATTTACTCTGTTTAGCTATTAGTTATTTATACTTGCCAATAGAATATGGCACGTTTTACTGCGACACAGATTTATACTCCGTGGAATATCAATTCAGCATGGATTTTGAGGTTAATTGTCATCAGCATCATTCTACCTATTTTAGCAGAGATAATCCGATTAGCGTCAAGATGGCGGGACCAACTCTCCAATATTAAAACTTTATATTGTCAGATTTAGTACCAAATTGGTACTATTTGGTATCTCAGTTAAAAAAATGGGTACCTCTTAAGTTTAGAAGATATTTAACAAAAACCCTGGTCCCTGGAACCAGGGTTGGTACTAAATCTGACAATATAAAGTTTTAATATTGGAGAGTTGGTCCCGCCATCTTGACGCTAATATAATCCGCCCTATCATCATCGTTTGTTTATGTTTTGTTGTCCTTAAAAAAATACCCCGACTAGTTTTAAAAACCACACATAATCAAGTCTTTTTTATTTTTTGAAATTTGTTTTTTTTTATTACCTACTTCAAGTGTTTTTAATTTTTTTTTTATTTGAACGCGGCGAATTTACGGCGACTTATAGTTTAGTTATAGTGCAAATTACCGCATGTGTGGTAAATTACATTGTTGGCTTCTGAAATAGCGTAATAAATTCAGAATGACCAACATTTTTTTTAGAATACGGGGCTGACCTTCACCGAATTAACGAAATTTTAGTTCAATAATTAGCACCTCTAATCCGCACATAATTATTTTTAAAAATCTAGACCAATATACCTATTCTAAAACATGTCTAAAACGTTTAGATAGATATGTGACAATAGTAGATTGTATACCAAGGGAGAAAAGACTATTTTTACGGTGAGAGTGTTTTTTGAATCCAGAGTGAAGCGAAGGATTCTAGAATTGGATTCAGTAGGATCCTGAGCGAATCGAGGGATTCAAAGTACCTCACTCGAGCTAAAAATAGTATTTGCTCCTGAGGTAGACATTCTATTTTTCATCGCCCTCTATAAGAAAATGAGTACATTTAACTTGTTAACCCAAATGTTTCAAAGACTATTACTAGTCTATTCCAAGACTATTTCTTGTATATTCCGAGTCTCCTACTGTACTATTAGTCTACTCCTGTTCTATTCCTAGTGTATTCCTCTTCTATTTCTATTGAAACTCTTTGGTGATTGAAACTTTTTACAAATATACACGTCCCAAATTCAAATCCCCCCGGCCAATCAGTAGCCGGAAAAGTAAAATCCCTGCTAAGAGGGAGGCAAAACGTTTTGCCGGCGAGTTAGCGTGAGCGCCAACAAAGGGCTATTTCCAGTCTAGTTTACAGGGATTGGATTAGCTCTTTTCGAATAGATGTGATGAAAAAATACATACGTTTTGCATTTAATTATTTCCCAGCCAATAGTCGTGTATAGACTTTTTTTATTTCTCCCACGGAAAAAAATTTGTTTGAATTGCCGATGTCAGAGGATTTAAAAATAACAATATACGAATAAGACCCGGGAAGAATGTAAATATGTGTAGGTACAAGTCGTGTAAGATTAAAAAGTTTATTGACACACTTTTGGTTGTTGTTTTTGTATTGGACTTTGGAATAAAGATATTAAAAAGTGCGGGCCAGGTGCTCAGATAGTGCATTTGTGTTATGTATAGGAAAGAACCGACAAAGCTATAGAAGTGAACAGGTCGCTATTACAGGCTATAAGGACGATAATGACGAAATGAGGCAGCTAAATCGGTTAGAAGTTTGTGAAAGTAAAGCTAGTATGTATACAGTCAAAAACATTTGTCGTAAACAAAAATACCTATTCGTTTTGATTTTACAGGAATTTAAACTTACGACAAATATTAAAAAAGATTAATAATAAATTAATAATAAAGCAGGATAAAGTCTACATCGTACCAATAGTATTGTCAACGACCGGGGTAATACCAAAACACCTACACAATCAATGAGTCTATAAAAGTTATAGAGACGCCATTGCAGAACAAATCATTATTGAAAAGCGGCACAAATTGTATGCTATACAACCTCATTATTTATATTCATTCACATAATTTAAAGAAGAAATAGACGAAACTATTGTTATCTCTTTCTAAAACATAAAGACTCAATGCTACTTGCATGACGTAAGAAAGAGATGTCATAATATTATTATGACATCTTATAGCGGTTAGGAGAGAATGATAAAACGTCAAAGTCAAAAACTTCGTTGAGTTTTTGGAAAAAAAACTTTTTCAAAAAATAAACTAAAATAAATAAATACAGCTTTACTTACGTATGAAATTAAATATTTTTGCCAGTTTTTGGAGTATAATTCGTGCATCGCCTAAATACGCACGAAGGCATTGTTGTCTGTGAATAATGTTGTGAAAGTGAACTAAATGTACTGTATGTCAACAAGCGGGTGATCGTGACGTGAGCTGGGATGGAACTAAGACTTCTCTGGCTAGATAGCTTGCATTTGTGTAGCCAAGAAATTTGCCCTATTACGTATTTAGAAGTTTTTACATATCTACACAATAGCCTTAAATTACTAAACATACAAGACAGTGCATACCTACATAAAACTACAGAAAGCTGCTATTTTAAATACGTGTCGAATAGTTAGATTAATTTTTAGAATTTGACGAAAACCCCACGACCCCTCTTATCAACAATATTACTAATGAAACAAATTAAATTTATTTCATAAATGCTTATTTACTTGGCTTAGTCCCGTAATTAGCATTAATACTGGCTTTTAAGCTGAGAAAAAAAAAAGATTCGTAAATAATAATAATAATTATTAATATTTTAATATTACTCGATAACAGTCATGTAACGTCATTTACAACGCTCCGCAAATAAAACAAATACGAACACCGTGCTGACACCGCGAGCGGTCTAAGCGTGTGCTGTGTGATGACGTCACACCGTAGTGCAATTCCGCATCGCACGTTTACATAGTAATTCTTTGAGAAGTGAGAATATGGAGAGCTATTATTCAAAATTAGTTATTTTTTCTCATTTAAACTCGTCTCCGTCGGAATAGCTTTATCAGTTCCAAAGTTAAATTATTCGGGAAATTACAATCTTAAAAGTCGGAACTACATTCGAACGTTGTTGTCAGAATACCCACTATCTAAGGCCGGAAGCATACCTTCCCGTGATTTATTTAAGTGTAGAGATCACGGGTAAGCATGTTTATTCTCTCATCTGATAAAAAACAACAAAACTCACCTTTTAACTGCTTAATTTTGACAGCTTTTCTTTTAATTTTAACAAACTAAACCAATACACTTCACTTATTTATTAGCAAATTGGAACTGCATTACTTTTTTAAATTTCTTAATCAGCTTGCCTTTTGTTTTTAGAAGACACTTAAAAAAGTATAACTGGCCAGTTTTGTCATGACGCACCAAAAGTTGTGTTAACGGCCAGTTATTTTTTATTTTATTTTTTTGAATTTACTATAATTTTCGGCACCTCTCCGGGTCGCCATTTAGCCGCGTTTATAGAACATACCTAATTAATTTATTTCTTTCTTTTTCTAATGCATCACGAGCAAAATTTTCTTGGCAACTGCAATGGCTAGCTGATGATCTTGACCAAGGTTATTTTGATCAAACGCATTCATAATATTGAACTTCTATAAAAGGGACAAGAAATAAATTATTGACATTGATTTAACCGATTGGGTGTTTTATTGCATAACATTAATATGAGAGCCGACTTTTCATTCTACGGATAAAATATAATAATATCTATCGAATAAGTTCGAACCCAACCAAATTTAACAGCATTCGAAGTTTTAATTCTTTTTAATATCATAGTGACCTTTTTTATTCGGTGGTGTTACATTTTTTTTGTAAGATATCTCTATCTAAGGATTTGAAAAATCGGCCCTAAGTATAATGGGGAAAATATAACCAATTTTTAATATTAGCTCTTCATATTCTCTGTCAAAAATGGAAAATAAAAGTGAAAGTTATTCGTTTCCGATTTATAGAAGTATAAATGTGCGATGTGGAATCGTATTCGGGTGTGACGCCATCACAGTTCACACAGCACACGCTTAGTCCGCTCTCGCTGTCAGCACGGCGTCGTCTTCGTTTCATTAGCGGAGCGTTGTAAATGACGTCCCGTGACTGTTAGCAGGTCTCAATATTTATCGTAAGTTTAAATACCTGTATTTTTAACCGACTTCAAAAAAAGAGGAGGTTCTCAATTCGTCGCGTATACTTTTTTTTTTTTTTTATATGTTTGTTCACCGATTACTCGAAGGTGGCTTGACCGATTAAGATGGTTCTTTTTTTAATGGAAAGGTGGAAACCCTGAGGTGGTCCCATAAAATTTTTGTGAGGATCTGATGAGGATCTTAGAAGTGAGGACCGGGAATGCTCCTCAAAAACCTGTATTCAATTCACTTGTTCACCGATTACTCGAAGGTGGCTTGACCGATTAAGATGGTTCTTTTTTTAATGGAAAGGTGGAAGGTCCGAGGTGGTCCCATAAAAATTTGGTGAGGATCTGATGAGGATCTTCGAAGTGAGGACCGGAAATGCTCCTCAAAAACTTGTATTCAATTCACTTGTTCACCGATTACTCAAAGGTGGCTTGACCGATTAAGATGGTTCCTTTTTTTAATGGAAAGGTGGAAACCCCGAGGTGGTCCCATAAAAATTTGGTAAGGATCTGATGAGGATCTTTGAAGTAAGGACCGGGAATGCTCCTCAAAAACCTGTATTCAATTCACTTGTTCACCGATTACTCGAAGGTGGCTTGACCGATTGAGATGGTTCTTTTTTTAATGGAAAGGTGAAAGCCCTGTGGTGGTCCCATAAAAATTTGGTCAGGATCTGATGAGTATCTTCGGAATGATGGACAGGATAGCTTCCCAGAATGTAATAAATTACTCGTTTTTGGACTCCTACCAAAAAGAATAGACCCCTAAAGAACTCAGAACAGATTGATGGGCCACCTAAACCACCTTCTCATCAGCAAACTCCTCAATAATTAAAATTACGGTAACAATAGGTATTGTTAATTTATTTTGCAGTCGGAAGTAGGTAGGTAGGTACTAAAAAGGGTAAAATAAAAAAATAATTTAAAAATAAAAAACCGACTTCAAAAAAGAACAAAAAAAAATAAAAATTTAAAAACCACCAAAAAAAAGAATTGATGAAAAAGACCAAAATAACCTCTACATACAGCGCCACCGACTAATTAATCTGTTTTATCATCTGAAGTCGGGCAGCCAAACGAAGTAGGTACAATATGGAACCATACAGCCAGTAAAATTGCCCGACTTCAGATGATAAAACAGATTAATTAGTCTGTGGCGCTGTATGTAGAGGTTATTTTGGTCTTTTTTATCAATTCTTTTTTTTGATGGTTATTAAAATTTATTTTTTTTGTTCTTTTTTGAAGTCGGTTTTTTAATTTTTAATTTTTTTTTTATTATAATTTAAATAATAAGTAGCCCTTAATTTTGAAGGCTACTTAACTAATTAAGTAAAATAACACTTACAGAAAACGAATTAACGTAAATCTCCTGCACGTCGCCTGCATTCCGCCGGCATTCCGCATGCTAAGTATGTCCTTACCGAATCGAGCCCCTGTAGGTTAAGTAGGGTGGTAGGAAGGGATAGGGTAGGATAGATATACTAAATACGGTAGCTATAACTGAAAACAGCCTAGGATACAGAATACTCTTCCCGTGGATGTCGCAAAAGAAAACGAAGAAATCTAAGGAAGACAAGCATAATTGACGGGTAAATTATCAGGGGGGTTATTCTGTGCAAACATAAGGTGATCTGATGGTAAATTAATTGGCCTTAAGGGGAAAAAGCATCTATTTGCAATAGGTGTGGTCATTATGTCAATGATAGATAACTTGCCTATCTACCTACTTATGTCGACTCAAAATACCTAGGTATTTTTTTGTTTTAGCGGACCCCGTTTTCCCGAGCGGGATGTAAATGGGAAAACATCGCTCTGATGATAATATTTTTTTTTCATCTAACTATTCAAAAAAAAACAAAAAACCCGACTGCGTAAAAAACTCGATTAAAAAATGTGCATAGAAACAACAAAAAAACCAAAAAGAAAAAAACCAGCCCAGTAATTTGAAATTACGCTAAGTAATAATAGTTTTGTAATCGATACACACAGAACACAATATAATAAATGAGTAAAAAATTACTCACAGTCGGGACCCATTGGAAAAATTAGATTGGTAAAATGAATGGGTCCCGACTGTGAGTAATTTTTTGTGAGTAAGTTTTTTTCTTTTTGGTTTTTTTGTTGTTTCTATGCACATTTTTTAATCGAGTTTTTTACGCAGTCGGGTTTTTAGTTTTTTTTAATAAATTATTTTTTTTATTTTACGCTTTTTAGTTATTTTCATTTATTGATGGTAGGGAAGTCTCGTAATCTATTCATTTCATTAGGGGGTTATAATGTACTAGCTGCGCCCCGCGGTTTCACCCGCATAAGTTCCGTTCTCGCGGGAATAAAAAGTAGCCTATGTGTTAATCCAGGTCCCCCAGCGACCTATATTCCAAGTTTAATCGCAATCGGTTCAGTATTTTTTGCGTGAAAGAGTAACAACCTCACATACCTACATACATACATACATACTTACATACAAACTTTCGCGTTTATAATATTAGTAAGATTCTATTTTAGTTAGGGTTTAGTTATTTATTGTTTAAATTTATTATTATTCTTTTAACGTTTTTAGGTACCTAAGTGTTATTAGGCTTTTATTCAGTAGGTAGGTAGGTATACAATTTATGTAAATATTTTTTTAGTATATATCAATAAATACCTGTCACCTGTACCATCACGGCTTATACTTTGATAGTTCCAAACGTAACTACGTAACAAAAATAAAAACTTGTTCGTTAGTAATAATACCTAATTGTAAATTAAATTTATACCGTTATATTTCCTAAACGGTTCTTTAAAATGAAAAATGGTGAAAGAAACCTAATATTTATTTTTAAAAACCTATTCAACGATACCCATCTTGACATACTTTGACGATTTTGGATTTTTTAATTTTGACAATATGGCGTCTGGTGGTGACATATGTTAATTTGGATTACTGTCATGTCTTTAGTCACACTCGCCAGATTAAGACAAGTCGATTGACGTAAGAATCATCAAAATCGGTCCACGCGTTTGGCCTCTAGAACGCCACATAGAAACATCCATACATACATACATACATAGACTGATAAACACATTACCCTCCTTTGCGTCGCGCAGTCGGGTAAAAAGAGCTTTACCAATCCCTCTAAACAGCAGGAACTAGCAATTTGCGGGCGCTCGCCAAGGAGGCAAAACATTTTGCCTCCTTTGATTTGAATTTGGAATGTGACTATTTTAAAAAAGTTTAAATCACTAAAGAGTTCCAATCACCGAACCTCGTGTCTGTACGTAAAATATGATGGGTGTGATTGATTGTACAGGTTAAGCAACACAATTATTTATCATTGAAAGTGAAAATTTGATTATTTTTTTTAAATATTATCCAGTTTATTTAGGTTAATGTTGTTTCAAATACTTAGAAAAGCAACATAATCATTTGTGTCAGATAGATGAGCGATGGGTGTTCGACCGTACAGGGTGAGAATTGTAATGTTGTTGAAAATTTTGGTAAAAATTGGCGTGCTTAGTAAAAAAACATAGGTTTGGTAGAAAATGGTAGGTTTGGTAGTAAATGGTAGTTTTTAGTAGGAAATGGTTAAAAATGGTAGTTAGCACTGGACGCGAAAATTGGATTAAAGTACCTAAGGTACTAATTTTTCGATGATAAGTAGAATGTCTACCTTGGGTAAATACATACTATTTTTCGCTCGTATCAGATACTTTGAATCCCTCGATTCGGGATTCTACTCTAGAATCCTTCACTCCTCTCTGGATTCAAGAAACACTCTCGCCGTAAAAATAGTATTTTCTCCCTAAGTAAGCAATCTACTATTATCTTGAAATTACAATGTAAAAATAAAATACAAGCCAACGGAAAAAAACGTACAAAGGCATTCCATCATTGTTGTATCCGGCACTTTACACTTAAAAAAACTGAAAACAGCGCCATCTGTAAATTTTGCTTCAAACTAAGTTCTAACAAATTGTCACCAACTTGGTTCGTCCGTATCAATGATTGCAGTGTTGCGTATCGATAAAAGATGACACTGTTAATAGTTTGTTTATAAGAAAATTTAAAGTGATTAATTTTGTAATTAGGCCCTACGACGGCACAAAAAAATAGGTCAGAAACATACACTCACATCAAAAATTACTGACACTTTAGCGAAAAATTCCAAAAAACCCTTTTTTGGATCAGTAGACCTAAAAAGGTTCCCTGTAGCAGTTCTGCATCCGAAAGTCTGTTTGTTTGTTTGTTCCCTCAATATTGCTTTGTAAAAGATTCTCAATAACCGTGCACCTGTCATAGAACAAAGTCGTGAGAACCAGGTGCACATTTATCGTGAATGTGTCAAAATGCGATGTTGCGGGCAGAATTACTTAGGAACCTTTATAAGTCTACAGAAAAGATCAGCCAAGTGCGAGTCGGAGTCGCACGCGAATGGTTCCGTACCATAATTACAAAAAAATATCGTTTGATATTTGGAAGCTTCACTCCACAGACAGACAGACATTAAAATCATTACACCTAAGACGTATCTTATAATTTCATGAAACATTATCATTTATTTATTGCTTCATGACAGTTAACTTAATGACTAGGTCTTAAAATTAGGTATAACGTCATGAACCCGGTAGGGCACTGCAACAATTTTGTACAATTAGGTAATTTTAATTTCTATTTATAATAAAATCTATTCTTATTATATGAATGGTCTTCGAAGAAGTTTTCTAAATTGTAGTATGCTTTGTTTTTAAGGTATGTATATAACAATGTTTTAAATTTATTTATTCTATTTTCTTTTTTTATGTGTTCAGGAATTTTATTATATATTTTGATACACATTACATATGGGCCAGAAGAGTGTATGGTCAGGTTTGAGTTGGGTAAGGCTAGTTGGTCATTATGCCTTAAATTACGGGAAACAGTGAATTTGTCTTTTGATTCATTAAAAAATGATGAATTATTTTTGACAAAGAGTGACGTTTCATATATGTATAAGCAAGGTAGGGTAAGTATATTTAATTCTATAAAGTGAGGTTTACATGTATCTGTATTTTGTATATTCGTTACAATTCTAATGCATTTCTTTTGTAACTTAAAAATTTTTTCGGCTTCTGTGCTATTTCCCCAAAGTATTATACCATATCGTATCCACGAATGGGCATAGGAATGATATGCGGCTAATGTGGTTTTGGTGTCAGTTGATTTCTTTAATTCTAGTAAAGCGTAAGTGAATCTAGATAGTTTGCTACTAAGCTCGTTAATGTGGGATTTCCAATGTATATTTGTGTCTATATTTAGTCCTAATAGTTTGAAGCTACTTACACACTCTATAGTAGTGCCCTGAAAGGTAAAATTTAAATTTAACGGTACTTTCTGGTATGGATGGAATTGCATGAATTTAGTTTTTTTAAGGTTAAGTTGTAAATTATGATCTTCTAGCCATTTCACTACTTTATTCAAAGTACTGTTTTCCGAATGATCATGTGCATTTATTGTTGTACAAGAATCTATAAAACAAGGAAATTAACTATTTTATTTTTATTTTTTGTACGAAGTAGATTCTTAGTAAAAACCCTTTAACCACGAAACCATAAAAACCCAACTTACGTAGGTAGGTAATAATTTCACGCGCATGCAAAAAGGAAATCGACAAACAAACAATCCATTTAGAGAATTGACTCAAATGTAATCAATTTTATAAAGAACCCAAAAAAAAACTAAACCTTATTGTCCCCAACGGGTAAAATCTGAATAAATTCACGACCAAATGGAAACCGTGGAAACGGAAAAGCGGAACGCTATTTTGGTAGAAAATTCCTGAAATTGCGGGGGGATGAATTGCATTTACGATATACTTACTACAAACAATCCGCCTTACCATGCTCGTTTGTCGTTGCTATGTCGTCCTTTTGTCGTTCAAAAAAAAAAATTTAAATAAAAAATACCTCGATACTTTAAAATACCACAGACAATTTTAAAAATACTTTTTTTTTTAAGTTTGTTTTTCCTTATTTTGTAAATAATTATATGATAAGTATTGTGTTTTGTCTTTATTTTTTATTTTTTTAGTAAACCAGACCTTAATTTATTGTAAGTAGGTACAAATATGGTACAAATAGTCAAAATAAGTCCATTTCACAAATAACAAATGTCAAAATAAATACAATGTCAAAACTTAAAAAAGGAAATAAATACAATTAAAAAACAACAATAATTTATTGTGTTTTTAATTATTATTTTTTAGCTGAACGACAACGCGACGACTTATAAGACATCATGGTAGGGCCCAATCTGAATGCTGGTGACTGTTTCATGTTCGTAAAAGATTTCGCACTGCGGCCATTGACATGTATACTATGTCTATCTAGTAGGTATACTACAGGAGTCGAAATAAATATAGGGGACTAGCTTCGTCCCGCGGTTACACCAGCGTAAGTCCCGTTCCCGCAGGAATATCGGGATAAAAAGGAGCCTATGTGTTATTTCCTGTATCATTCCAATCGGTTCAGTAGTTTTTTGCGTGAAAGAATAACAAAGTCTCACACATAGGTACAATTTGTGTCTGTCGCTACAAAGTCAATTTAAACTACGTAGGTATCCCCATATATATGTACATATTTATATACATGCATACATACATACATACTACATTCATAAAAACAAACAGAGGAACAGACAGACAGACATGAATTTTAAAAATTATATGATTTTGTTCTACTAATTTTCATAGGTCCCCTAGACAACTTTTTTTTAAATATACTTCCAATTACAGAGTTTTAAGAAGTCGTCCCCCTCGAAACTGGGACCAGGGACCACTTGACCCCTTTCGAATTTTATAGAATTTCATAGTCAACTGGGCCCAAAGGTAGTGCACCTATTGAACCTATGTACGCAATTTGCGCAAGACTTCTGACACAAACTGGATGCGAGAAGCCGAAAATAGATCTAGGTGGCGTGCAATTGGAGAGGCATATGTCCAGCGGTGGACTGCAACAGGCTGATGATGATGATGTAGGTGTACCTACTTACCTCAAAATTCCAAACTGTATAAGCTACATTGTCCTCACAAGTTTCACTGACTAAGTTAAAATCCAATAACTAATTACTTACTAGAAATACTTGTAAAGGAAAAATTCACCTTCAAAAATTTCTCATTGCGTTCAAATTTCGTCGCGAGTGAATTTTTGAAGATAAGTTTCGTCTTTAAAATGTTTCTACTAGATATGCCTTGAGCAATAAAAACAAATAGGTAACGAAATAAGTATAAGTACTTGTTTAATATCCACATCACCTGATGGAATGGAATACACTGTCAACGAGACCGATACCACATACCCATTGGCAGTTAAACTCACGAGGACTTATTCTGTTTTAAAGAAAAAAATTCGGCTGAATCATAATAATCCGCGCTACCATGCTCGTTTGTCGTTGCTTTGTCGTCCTATGTCATTAAAAAAAAAAATTCAATTTTAAATAAAAAATACCCCGACCACTTTTGAAAACCATAGACAATTGAAAAATTCCTTTTTTTTTCATTTGTTTTCTTTTTTTTTAATTATTTGATGTGTTTTTAATTATTTTTTTTAGCTGAACGACAATGGGACGCCTTCGCGACGACCAATAAGACATCATGGTAGGGTCCATTATCCTAATTTTGTCTAAGGTTTTCGCGTTTTTGCATAATAAAACAAAATATTTACCGGGTTTTACTCCCGTTTTATTTAATAACGGCATTTTATTACTGAAGACCAAGCTTTTTCTAACTCTTATCGATTATTGTGTTGGTTTAGTGGAGATACCCCAACTTTCATTCCGAAGGTCGTGGTTTTGAACCCGGCCGCGCACCAATGTCTTTTTCTTTATGAAAAAATATGGGCGCTTTTAACATCGCACTACGGTGAAGGAAATTTAATCATCGTGAGGAATTTTAACTATCGATTAGGTATTTAAGTACCTATTTTTAAAACAAAAGTTCTAGTAGGTTTAGCTGAATACAGTCGAGTCTTTTAAAATATAAATTTTCACAAAAAAATAAAAAATACATATTAGGTACTGATTTTAATATTTTGTGTGATAAAAACATGAGAAGTTTTAATTGCTTCTATGGTTTTCGCGATTTTGCAACACTTTATTTATCCAGTTGAATCGCGTTTTTATTCATGGTTTTAAACGAACCGAGCCTTCGCCAACTTTACAGTTGGCTCGAGGTCAACCTTGAAAAAGCCAAATAAAGTGTTTTATTATGAGAAGATTTGTTTTTCTATGGCACTCATGGGAATTGAAAACATGAAACTACTTCGAAGCAAAACTATTCAAAATAACACGTGGTATAGTGATACCACGTGTTATTTGAGAGTATTCTGTTACATAGTGATGTAACAGAATACTCTCCCATACCCTCACTCGACAAGTCCCCCAATAATGATAAATTTTAAATTACTACACTCACCGCCGCACTGGCTATCAAAACATAAACACACATCCATATCCATACCTACCTCCAAAACTAGATTTTCTCAGCACCTACTCGAATAATTATTTTACAAACTACATAGGTAGGTAAAGTGGTTTCTTCATGAATGTCAGTACCTTTTTTACTTTTGTTATAGAAAATGACAGAAACAACAGAAGAAATTCGACAGAACATGACGAAAAAATAAAAGTCGACGTAGAATCTGCCCTCGTTTGAGACCTACCGACGACATTATCAAAAAATATCTTTTATTTCTTACTAATACTATAAACGCGAAAGTTTGTATGTAAGTATGTATGTATGTATGTGAGGTTGTTACTCTTTCACACAAAAACTACTGAACCGATTGCGTTGAAACTTGGAATGTAGCTGGGGACCTGGATTAACACATAGGCTACTTTTTATCCCGATATTCCCGCGAAAACGGGACTTATGCGGGTGAAACCGCGGGACGCAGCTAGTTTATAATAAAGGAAGAGAGGACAAAAAGTCTGTACTTGGAAGTAAATTAAAAAAAAAAAGTTGTGTAGAGGACTTAGCAAAAGTAGTAGAACAAAATTATATAACTTTTAAAATTCTTGTCTGTCTCTTTATCTGTCTGTTCCTTATGCAATTAAAAACTACATATCCGGTTACAATCTGGTTTTCAATATTAGATAGTTCTATTTTCGAGGAAGGTCGTGGTATACTTTGCATCGAAATCCAATTAGTATAGAACCCGAGTAATGAACGAAAAAGTGCAACCGTTCGAGAGCCGCTCGGCCGCTCGCGCCGTGATAACTGACAACGCGTTTTTCACTTCCGCGGGTAAAACCGGGGTTCTGAAATATAGCCGGAAACTTGTAGATTTGTAGGACGTGAATAAGAACGCGAGACATTCGCTCGAGGCTGCTCGATCAATCCGCAGTTCGTACACGATGTCTTCTGATACAAATGAGGACCCCTATCAAAATTACGCTTTTTCGACATACATCGTGTTTCAATTTAATCTTTTACATTTTGATGGCAATACCTGATAATTTTAGATCTGATGCCACGCTCCAGTTAATAAAATCTATAAAATGAATAATAATAGAGATTTTTTTTAAATAGAAAAAAAGTGGTAGGTACTCGAAGTTATATTAGAGCAGCTTGAGACTATTTTCTTTTCCATTTTTTAAATTTTCATAAACTAAATGAAAAAACGAATGTAAGATTCCTTATTTTATAAATTCGCTGCAATTTTTAGTTATATCAAACAGGCAGGTTCCCACCCGCATAAATCCCGTTCACGTTCCTGCGGGAATATCGGGATAAAAAGTATCCTATGTACTTCCCCTGATTCTAAGCTACCTTACTACCAATCTAGTTCTGGTTCTAGAGTTATAAATGGTGTACCTAACACGACTTTGTTTTATATAATAGAGAAGAAGAACATTGTATCCTACTAAATAATGTAAGTAATTTTAAAACAATACTAACCTTCCCTAATAAAATTCAAAAATGTGTAAAGTGGTAAACAGTAAATTTAAATATAATAGATTTGTTATGAATTAGATAGATTAAATTTTATCTAGCATAATTTGATGTAAAGAGCAAAGTTCAGCAAATTCCGAATCATATAGAATACATATTTTTCTTATTAATAGCAAAACAAATTAATCTATTTCCTATCTTATCTAGATATGTATTGCTGCGCATAGAAAAAGAGATAAAATTGGGTTATCATTTTATATCCGATATCAACGTATATTCGCTTCAGTTAAATTCAATATACTTAATTAACGCACGTCAGTTATGGGTGTAACATGCCAAATTTTAATAAATAATCCAAAGGGAGAAATACATAAGACTGGCTCTAAAGTACACGGACTCATAAAGTATTCGATTGATGAACCTAAGGAATATAAAGAAATTGTTTTGGCGTTTGTTGGGCATGGAGCATGTAAATGGCAGGAACTGGCGGGAAAGATAACTATTACGTACTTTGGTAGAGAGGAATTTATATATCAAGAAACAAATCTTGCAGGAGCAGACGACAAAGAAAAAACCTTTGTTCTTGAACCTGGAACTTATGAACATCCATTTGAATTCCAGATACCCGAAAATGGTCCATCGTCTTTCAAAGATCCTTTCTGTACAATAAGATACGAAATTATACTCGTGTTTGTGAAGTCAAAACTGTTAAGTATCAACGATAGATATAGCACAATAATAAAAGTGCAAGGCAATATTAAACCAGATTTGGTATCTGAGAAAAAAGTGTTTGGATTAGAGAAGCAACCACGACTACGATTGTTTTCTAATAAAGATAATAAAATAAATTTAAAAGCCGAAATATCTAAAACAACGTTTGCTCCAGGTGAAAAAGCAGCACTAGATATTCTTGTTACAAATGATACAAATATTAATATAACGGCAATAATAACAGAGTTATACGTTTCTTTCAAATATATCTCCAATAATGGCGACGAGAAAAAAAAAAATCATTTTATGAAGGAATCTAGAATAGATTTACCTGGTGTTCCAAAAAAAGCCGTTGCAAATTTATCAACTATAGTCCCAATCATTCCAAAAGTATATTCTGAATATAATTCTAAGATTATGGTCATAGAACACCGAATAAAAATAACTGTTAATCTTCCAATGCCCCATTTTAATAGTTCCACTGAAGTTGAAATAGTTATTGTACCAAAATCGAATCAGACAGATGATGATTCGAATGAAAATTATTTGGGTGAAGGTCCACCTTCTTATTGGGAAGTCATGAATGAAATTAATGAAGATGGTACTGAAAAGACAAAGAAAGCATTGGAGTAAAAAATGTCCACGGTCTGTTGACGTCAGTACACAACATTATATTACGCAAAGTTGTTATATATTTTGTGAGTTGAGTTATGTATACTTACTGGAACTTGGAAATACAATAGTTACAATACTCGGTCTGGGGCGTTCCTGTTACAAAGGTTGTCTATTGCTGTGCAGCGTGGGAATACTACCAGCATTCTTAGTAGGTTTGCATCGGGAACGCACGGGGCCGGGTTAGGGATGATTTATATTAGACCGTCACCGCCGTCACCTAGCGCCGCTTTTCAAGTTTCGTTGTCTGTTGCTCGGCCGTCACTCGGTTGCAACAGACCGATTGACTGCTCGCCGAGCAATGGACAAGTTATTTATTTTATTTTAATACTAGCTGCGCCCCGCGGTTTCACCCGCGCAAGTTGCGAACCCGCGTTGTTCGAACACCTACCTACCGCAATGCAATAATCCACACTTAAACGGTCGCCCATTGAACTTCCCTAGTCGTCCGTTTAAGTGTAGAGTTTTGCACTGCGGTAGGTAGGTGAAGTAAGGTAAAGTTTGTATTTCATCAGTAGGTGACGATAACGATGACAAAGGATGACGATGACGATGGATGACGATCAATGACGATGGATGACTATGACGATGATGTTGATGCCACTCTACATCACTTACCCTACCCTTGTGTCGATTTTCATTCATTGAATTGTTATCACCCGCGTAAGTCCCGATCCCGCGGGATTTTCGGGATCAAAAGTATCCTATATTACTCTCCATTATTTAAACTATCCCTATTCAAATTTTCATCTAATAAATTGTTAACACCCGCATAAGTCCCGATCCCGCGGAATTTTCGAGATCAAATCCCGCGGGATTTACAGGATCATTAGTATCCTATGTTACTCTCCATCATTTAAACTATCCCTATGCAAATTTTCATCTAATAAATAGTTATCACCCGCGTAAGTCCCGATCCCGCGGAATTATCGGGATAAAAAGTATCGTATGTCCTTCTCCTGGTTCTAAGCTACCTACCCACTAATTTTCAGCCAAATCGGTTCAGCCGTTCTTGAGTTATAAATGGTGTAACTAACACGACTTTCTTTTATATATATAGATAGATAGATATATAGATAAATCATCAATTATTCGATTAGGTTACGTAGATGTCTTTTTTTATTTCTTCTTTTTTGTTAGACATAGTTTGTTTAAATTTTTTTTTTTTTTTTTTTAAATTTTATTTTTTCAAAATTCAAAATTTTCTTTCTGTTTCGGAACGCCTCCAAAAAATTAACATGCATGTGGCTTTTTTTATTATAAGATATTGTCTTTTCGTGCCAAAATTCATGTATTCTCTTAGATGTTGTCAGCTTTGGAAACATCCCTTGCTTATACAACAGCTGGACAATATCATAAGAGAAACACTCACCACCATCTTAAATACATCTTTGGACGATCGCGCTTGGCGGCAAGCCACACTGCCCACGAGGTTTGGAGGTCTCGGTATTCGCAAAATTTCTAGTGTATCATTGCCAGCTTTCTTGTCTTCAATATACAGTACGTCGAGTTTAGTACACACCATTTTAGAACCTATATTTCCAAATTGCCAGTTAAGTTATTTAATTGAAGCCACAGAAAGCTGGAAAAGAGCTTGCCCAACAGAGTCTTTACCCAAGGCCCCCACGTCTCAGAGGCAATGGGACGAGCCGCTCTGCAAACTAGAATTCGATGATCTTTTATTGACATCAAGTTTTTCTGCAGAGCGTGCTCGTTTACATGCCGTCGCGCGATGGGAATCGGGGCTTTGGTTACAGGCGCTACCATCCCGTAATATTGGCAATCTTTTAGATAACAACACATTTCGGTTGGCAGCATCTCTTCGCGTAGGTGCTGCCTGTACAGCTCCTCACCTGTGTAGTTGCGGAGATACAGTAGACCGGCTCGGTCACCACGGACTATCCTGCCAAAAGAGTGCGGGCAGGATACCGCGGCACTCCAGCCTGAACGATGTCATCCGTCGGGCCTTTGTTAGTGCAGGCGTTCCGTCAATGTTGGAACCCAACGGTCTTTTGCGGGACGACGGCAAGAGACCTGACGGAATGACTCTCGTTCCTTGGAAGATGGGTAGGCCTTTAGTTTGGGATGCCACATGTGTGGATACGCTGGCTCCTACCCATCTTCCAGTGACCACGACGCGGGCAGGAGCTGCCGCTGATAAAGCTGAAAACCTCAAGCGGCACAAATATAGTAATCTAGATTCAGGTTACGTATTTGTGCCGTTTGGGGTGGAGACTTTAGGTCCGTGGGGGTCGGCCGCTCTGGAGCTGTACAGAGAGCTAGCTAAACGTTTGGTGGAGGCATCGGGTGACCGGAATGCTGGCTTGTATTTTGCCCAAAAAATAAGTATTTGCATACAACGGGGCAATGCAGCCAGCATTTTGGCCACTTTTCCCTCCACCAAGGGTTTAGCTGATTTAGATATAGTTTAGTTTTTAATTATTTTAATTTTAATTTAAGTAATTAGTTTTATTTTAGTTTTAATATTAATTTTAGTGTATTTTTTTTTTTTTTTTTTTTTTTTTATGTTATTTTCTAAATCTTTGACATTGTGTTTAATTGAAGATAATGTAATCTGCTTTTTAAGCAATTACTATTTTAATGATTTCGTAATGTATTTAATTTCCTTTTATAAATTATAGCTCGCTTTTTATAAAAAAAAAATAAGATAGGATATCATTATCTACCACTATCTTATCTACTTCCTTTCGATATCGACGTCAAACTTATAAATAAAATGATAAAACATAAGTTCATAATATTCGCGCATTAGGTAAATAATAGCTTGTACTAATCAGTCGTGTCTGTAATCATGGGTGTCACATGCCAAATATTAGTAAAAAATCCGAAAGGACAAATTTACAAAGCTGGATCAATGGTACGTGGTGTCATAAAATATTCAACTGATGAGCCGAAGGAATATAAAGATATCATTTTATCATTTGTCGGCAGTGGAAGATGTAGTTGGGAAGAAAAGTCAGGGAAATCAACTACTACTTACGTTGGTACAGAAGAATATACATCGCAGCGCATAAGTCTAATTGAAGACAAAGAACAACCTTTTGCTCTTAAAGAAGGGATAAATGAATATCCATTTGAGTTTTTAATCCCCGAAGATAGTCCATCATCTTTCAAAAATTACATTTGCACTATAAAATACGTAATAACACTAGAATTTGTGAAATTAAAGATGTTTAGTGTAAATAACCGATTTAATACGGAAATAAAAGTGCAAGGAAATGTAAACCCGGATTGTAGTGAGGGCAAAATAATATTTGGATCAGAAAAAAAACTGTTTAAACCATTTTCGAGCAAAGACAACCGAATCAACTTAAAGGCTGAGATATCTAAAACAACGTTCACTACCGGTGAAAATGCGGAATTGAACATAGTTGTCACAAATGACACTGATATAACTATACCATCGATTAAGACAGAATTGTGCGAATATTTTATATTCATATCAAAAGGTGGACATAAAAAGATAATAGCAAATGTTATCAAAGAATCAACGTCAGATTTGCCTAGTATCCCAAAAAAGGCAGTGGCAAATATGTCCACTGTAGTTAAAGTTCTACCACAGTTTTATTCTGAACAGAACTCTAAAATAATGATCATAGAATATAAAATGAGAGTTACCGTAAAACTCCCAGTTTTTCGAATAAACAGTTTTGCTGAGGTTCCGATAGTTATTAAACCATGTGAAAATGATACAGAATATTGCAGAGAGTGTTTAAATGATGGCGAGGAGCCACCATCTTATTGGGAAGCTATGAGTAAAGATTATAGTGATGGTGAAGAAATAAAGAAGTCAAAAGATATTAACGAATTCGAGGAGACGTATGGATGCCATAGTCGACAAACTGACGAATTTGATAAAAAAAGAAATAGTTTGTGACGGAGACACAAAAAAAGGAGAAATTATAAGCTTTGAAAGAAGAAAAAGCATGTGATTAATATCTTATCAAATATATTATGTGCTATTTTTATCGATTAGGTAAATTTTATTATTGATAAATTTATGATCTCGATGGACATGATAATTTCATGTGTGCGTGTCTAAAGTGCGGTTATTAATTTTTTGTACCAATTTCCTAGCGAACGAGTCTTAGATACCATAGTTTGTTAAATAAATGTTCTAAAAATTAGCCATTTGTTTTTATTTATCCAGACATTTGAGCATACATGTAACGTAGTTATCATATCATATCTCAGATGTTAGCCGATAGGTATAGGTACACACTTTGTCATACTTCAAGATAAAATAAGTAAACTGAAATGTATTGATGGATCGTTACATCAGTTAACAATTATACTTTGTACAGTGCACACGTTTGTTATGGGTGTGTTTTGTCAAATTCTAATCAAGAGACCTAGAGAAGGGTTTCATAGACCTGGATCGAAAGTAAGTGGAGTTATAAAGTACGCTATCGACGAAGCAACAGAATATAAGAAGATAGTATTATCTTTTATTGGAAAAGGTGAATGCCAATGGAAAGTTACTACAGGTACTGGCAATGACAGAAAAACGACTACTTACACGGGAACAGAACAATATTGTTTACAGAAAATATATATCTTAGACAGTAAAGAAAATGCAATAGCTCTCAAACCTGAGTCTTATGAATATCCATTTCAGTTTTTATTACCTTTCGATTGTCCATCATCGTATGATGACGATACGTGTACTATTAAATACGAAATACATTTGAAATTCGTAAAATCATCATTTTTCAGCATTAATAAAAGATATAAAACAGAAATTCGTGTTCAAGGTTATGTTAATCCAACAATAATTGAAGGAAAAACAATTTTTGGTTTAGAAAAGAAACTATTAAAACTATTTTCCTCAAAAGACCATAAAATCAACTTGAAAGCAACAGTTTCAAATACAATATTTAGTGTTGGTGAAGCTGCGGAATTAGAATTCGCTGTCACAAATGATACAAATGTTAAACTAACATCAATTAGAACAGAACTAGTTGAATACATAGTTTATACAGCGAATTGTGGAAAACAAAAAGATCAAACTCAAACTTTATCAAAACTGACTACAGATACACCTAGCGTTCCGGATAATGCTATCGCAAACATGTCATCAGTCATACCGATATTGCATGAATGTTACTCTATACAGAACTCTAGAATTTTAACAAGAAAATTTATTTTGAAAGTTAAAGTCAGACTCCCAGTGCCTTACATAAATGGTAGTGTAGAAATACCTATTGTTATTGGTGAAAGACGTCGGGAAATCGTAACAGAACCAGCTGAAGAATGTTTTGAAGAATCACCTCCATCGTATTGGGAAGTTATGGACGAAGACAAACTTATTAATGATGGTAAAGAAGGCAGCAGTAGTAATAGTGTGCATAGATTATTATGAAAAATTTCACTAGTGTTACAAATAGGTATAATGTATATTAATAGATGGCAAATTGTTATACCTAGTTAAACAAATTAATTCCGCCCTCTAAGACGTTTAATTATCTCTGAATACCTACGTTAGTTAAGTTTGTTTATTAATTTAAGTTATAGTTAAACATAGTTAAACGCACTTTACTTTCGATAAAATTTGTGTTTGAAAGTATTCTTATTTCGAAGTTTTTCTATACAGCGTGTTCCGACGATGACCATTTAAGCCGATCTGCGAATTTTAAAAAATCGAACTTTTCTTTAATGTTTGAGTTAATATTTCACTAAAAAAATTGCTGTTTTTGAAAATAAAGGTAATTAAAGTCTTGATTGTAGTTGTCCAAACTGAATGAAAGAACAAAATAAGGTCAATGATCTCTAACTCTAAGAAACAGCTGATTTCCAAGTAAACTTTAAACTTAAATTTTCGAAAACTGCTTCGAATATTCAAACGTTGTAGAACAAAAGTTGTTCGCCTAGACGTCTAGAACAACACACTTTCGGCTTAAATGGTCATCGTCGGAACGCGCTGTATAGTAGGTAAATAAATATTGATAACGTCAATGAAAATATAACATAAACTGTGTTTACTAAGATATCAATATTTACATATATTTCTAATTAAAGTGTCACTTTAATGAACCTTTCACATGAGGCCGATATTTCGAACAATAGCTAGGAATGCTTTTTACTGTATAGGCCTGTTGCGTTTTAAAGATTTTGCCAAAGAACTGAGTACCTACTTGCCAATGTTAATAGCCATCAAGCTATAGCTTTGCTCGGCGGCAATCTGAAAATTTATATCTGAACTATATAAAAAACGAATTAAAAATCTATCTTACTTCTAACTAATATTATAAACGCGAAAGTTTGCATGTGTGTATGTGACTTTGTTACTATTTCACGCAACAACCGCACTAAACCGATGGTGATGAAACTTGAAATAAAATATAGCTGGGAACCTGGAATAACACATAAGCTACTTTTTATGTCGAAATTCACGCGGGATCGGGACTTACACGGGTGAAACTGTGGGGCGAAGCTAGTGTATTATAAATGCGAAAGTAACTGTATGTCGCTATCACGTTATCACGCCTAAACCACTCAACCGATTTTGATGAATTTTGGTATAAACTTAGATGGAACCTTGTATAAGAAAATAGGCTATAATTTTTGATCCCGATATTTATTAGTGAATATATAATACTTAAATGTACATTTGTCAATGTATAAACAACTATGTCCCCGGTGAATCACATAACTTTTATCAATTGCAGGAAACTGACGATAACCAATGATAGTATGGATACTTACGCATATTTCTTCCGGTTAGTTATACCGTGTGCTCACAATAACTAAAATTACGTTAAAATATAATAATTATTTTTCGTATTATCTTCTATCTATTTTATTTATAATAAAGGAAGAGAGGACAAAAAGTCTAAACTTGAAAAAAATAAAAATAAAAAATTGTCTATTGGGACTCATAAAAGTAGTAGAACCAAAAATTATATAAATTTTAAAATTCATGTCTGTCTGTCTGTTTCTCTGTCTGATTGAAATCTGGATTTTAATATTGGATAGTTCTATTTTCGAAGATCTTCTCCTCGTGGTATATTATACTTTACATCGAAATCCAATTAGTAGAACCCGAGTAGTGAACGAAAAAGTCGGCTATGCTCTAATTCTACACAGACGAAGTCGCGGGTAACAGCTAGTACTTATATATAAGCGTAGATCTCACAATGGTGCTTACCACGCAACTAAAGTGTTTTTAAGGTGGTTATCATTTTTTATTCATTAGATAGGTATTAGTGTTTATTGTTTAATTTTTTTCTTTTGTTAGCAGAACGATTAGGTCTTACAGTCTTACAAAGTTGAAACCCCTTTTAAAAAGTGAAAAATACTCACTAAAAAATAGATGTCCCAATTGTTTTATTGTTATTTTTATAAATAAGGACAAAGAATATTGAATTTTTTAAAAATTACTTAAGTATTTAACCGCCAATATGTCATTAAAGGATACATGTTTGTCACACACGTAAACCTTGAAAGATTAATAAATTAACTTATTACAAAAAAAAATGATTGAAATCGGAAATGTTAAAGCTGTACATACTTCCATTTAACGTAATTCTTTTCATTATTCGGTTTCAATTTTTTCTTAATACTTGACTTAATAACTTGACTACAAACTTTTCAACAAAATGTAATTTATATTTATGCAATTAAAATTCATTTTTCTTTAGCAATCAGTCTAGTAATTCTAGGTAGGTTTATTAGTTAATGATGGATGAAAGACATATCAACAACGTTTTATCATCTTACCCTCGCCTCAGTGCATACTTTGCTACTGATGTGTAAACAACTAAACACTCAATATTAAAATGTAATTAACTTTAATATGAAACAAAGTATTTTCATCTAATTTAAATATGATCAAATTTTTAATAAAATAATGTAAGAAATTTTAAAAAGTGTATCTGATTAAGGAACCATATTAAAATAACTATTAATATTTGTGTTTGTTTGTTATAAAAATGTATGAAAAAGTGTTTGTTTTATTTGTGTTTGTGTTGCGAGTGAGGACAAGTGGTATTTTTCATGAAAATACAAAGTTGACATTTAAACCGGACGGTGGTGCTGATTATTTCGGATTTACAGTTGTTGTTAATGATAATAAGTAAGCTACCTTATTATTGCAATCTCTAAATGAGAAAAATGACCATTTAATTAAGCCGAAAGGGAGTTGTTCTAAACATCTATTCGAACAACTTTCGATTTTAAAAAAATCTAACGTTTTTTTCGGAATTTTCGAGTTAACATTTCGCTGAAAACAGAATAACCTTTAATGTACACAGTTATGGCAATAAAATCTTATTCTTATAACCCACATGCCGGTAACTGGTGGCGAATTGAACATTGTGAGAATTCACAATTTTTGAATTCAACATGTAAGAATATATATTTACAGGTAATAGTTTTTATGGAAATAACTGTAGTAGTTAGATACTAGTAGACTTTAAGTAGGTAACTACTAACTTAAATTATTAGTTTTAAGCTTAAATTGCAGTGCCCAACCGGGTTCATAATGTAAACAAAATGTCATTTTGTAAACCATTACCTTATGAAGCAATAAATAATAATTATTATTATTATTATTATTATTATGGTGTTCAACAAAATTTGTTTCTCCCCACTGTGGAGGGCTAAAACGCACGGGCCGAAGCCAAGTGCAAATATTTTGCTATGAGTCCGGAGAAGACAAAAATTTACGCGTTAGGCGACATGTGTTCAAAATTACTGCTTTTTGTAATAGCAGATATATGGAAGGTGTGATATGGAGTGTGTTGAGACCTGAATGTAGTGTTTTAGGAATGACGCCTGTCGTTGAAATTACAATTGGGATAGTTCGAACGTGTTCTACTTGCCATTGGGTTTTTATTTCAATAGAGAGTTCAGTATATTTCGCTATTTTTTCAGAATGTGTCGTGAGAAGATTATGCGTATTGCAAATGGCAACGTCTATAAGGAAAACTGTTTTGTTGTTTTTATCTAATAAGGTGATGTCCGGTCTATTGTTATATACTGTTTTATCTGTTATGATTGTTCTATCCCAATATAATTTGTGTGCGTCATTGTCCAAAACAGCTTCTGGATTATACTTGTAATAAGGAACTTTTTCTGTAATGAATTTAAATTGATGTGCTAGATATTGGTGTAGTATGGCGGCGACCTGATCGTGGCGATGCTTGTAATCGGTCTGTACAATGGCTCTACATGCACCTGTTATATGTTGTATTGTTTCTGAAGCGCTGTGACAACGTCTGCATGAATCTTGTGTATTTGGTCTGCGAATAATATATTTTTGGTAGTTTTTAGTGTCTATGACCTGATCCTGTATGGCTAGCATAAAACCCTCAGTCTCGGGAAACAGCTCGCCTCGCTGCAGCCATGCGTTCGACGCCTTTATGTCGACATGAGGCTGCAGCAGGTCGGAACGATGCCTCCCGTGTAAAGATTTATGCTGCCAAGCGGCTATTTTTTCGGTATTGTTAGTGAGGTGTTCGTTAGCTTGTGTCTCTTTGGAGAGCAAGTTCAAAGGTGTAAAGCGCCTATCTGAGTCTATAATTATTCGGTGTAAAACAGAAATTTCGGCTTTGTCAAAAAAGTATTTTCTAAGTGTTGCAATTTGTTTGTTATGTAGGTTTTTTATGTCAATAATACCCCGACCCCCTTCTTCTCTAGGGAGTGTAAGTCTTTGCACACAAGATCGTGGATGGTGCTTTCGATGTTTTGTTAGGGTAGTATTGATTATCTGCTGTAATTTATTTAAGTCTGTTTTGGACCAGTGAATTATACCAAACGAATAAGTGAGTAATGGGATAGCAAATGTATTAATAGCCTTTATTAGGTTTCGGGATGTGAGTTGCGATTTCATAACAATATTCAGCCTATGTTTAAATTTTTTAATAAGATGGGTTTTAGCCTCTTTTTGATTCACCTGGTTAGATTGTTGGAAACCTAGATACTTGTAAGTGCTATGTTCGTCTAGAGATTCAATAGTCTGGTCAGTAGTCAGTCTGTATGGTTCGTTATCTATGTATTTGCCGTCACGGAGTGTATATGTTTTGCATTTATCAATGCCAAAAGTCATTTTAATATCATTGGAAAACATTTGGGTGACATCTGCAAGATTGTGTAGGGAGGGAACGGAGTTACTGTATAGTTTAATGTCATCCATATACATTAAGTGGGTTAAATGTGTACTTTCAGAATTATCAGAATCTATTTGTAATCCGGCGTCAGTAGAGTTTAGCAGATGAGAAAGAGGGTTTAAGGCGAGGCAAAACCAAAGAGGGCTCAGTGCGTCTCCCTGGAAAATACCCCGTTTGATGGGTATATTATCAGTTTCTACAGATGTACCTACTCTAAGTTTGGTGACCCATTGCTGCATTACTTTTTGAAGAAACTCTATGATAACCGGATGAATTTTGTAATGTTGTAATATGTACAGTAACCAGCTATGCGGAACGGAGTCAAAAGCCTTTTGATAATCTATGTACATGGTGCACATATCGGTTTTTGCTTTCATTGTATATTTCATTGCTATTGCATCTATTGTAATTTGTTCCTTGCAACCCTGGCTATATTTACGACATCCTTTCTGCTCCTCGGCTAGTAAGTTATTCTGTGTGAGGTGTTTGTATACTACTTGTGAAATGCATGAGGTGATTATTTTGTAAATAGTCTGTAGACAGGTGATCGGTCTATATTTTGCTGGGTTTTGTACGTCGGAGTCTTTAGGGATTAGGTAGGTTAAGCCTTGCATTACAAAACTAGGTACGGTTTGTGGGTATTTTATGAAATCGTTGATGTGATGGTATAGGGTAGGGTGCAAAGAAGTCAGCTTCTTGTAGTAAAAATTATGTATGTGATCGGTACCGGGAGTTTTCCAATTGTGGGTGCTTTTTAGAACATTGCTGAATACTTCTAGTGGGATAAACTCAAAGTCCATATCTGGTGTAGTTTCTAAGTTTTCTTTGTCTGTATTTATCCATGCAGCGCCTTCGTTATGAAGTGTTGGCTTAGCCCAAATATTTGACCAAAATTCGTAGAGTTGTTCTTTTGGAGGGGTTATCGGTGGTGAGTGTGTATTTTGTACATTGGATGTATTTGTAACAAGGTTTCTATAGAATTGTCTCTCGTTGTTAGTAAACTGTGAATTTTGGGTTTTTCGTTCGGTACAATTCAGATATCTACGTCTCCGGCTACTAAAAGAGTTAAGTTTTTGTTTTAATGTGTCTAAAAATTGACTGTCTGTTCTATTTGGTTCTTCATAGCTAGAGTGTGTTTTATATATGTTTTTGATTCTTTCTATATTTGCTATCAGTCCTAAACTTCTACTTCCTTGTATATACTGAGTCATCCTTCCTATAGCTTTCCGTAACTTTGATATTTTTCTGTCTAATCTCTTTAACCAGTTAGGTCTTTTATCGGTTTTGTAGTTATTTGTAGATTGCGATGATTGGTTCTGAGCTACATCTTTAATTTTAGATCCATTACACAACGCCGCAGTGTACGCTGCACAGTATATAAGAGTATGTGTTGTTATAAAATCATTCGCTTCAGAGTCATATTTAGGAACTATTGTGTTTAAATGTGAAATTATATGAGCAAATTTTTTAGAGCATTTTTGCTTTGGTATGAAAGGACGCTGTACAGGATTACTGTGTAGAAATTTTTCATACGTCTCTTGAAAGGTAATTTCTATACTGTCATTTAGATTTTCGAAATTTGTTAAATTATTACTACTATCTGTGGTAGTAACCGCAGGGATGTGTGATGGCTCCAATAGGTCAGATGATGTGAGATTTATCGGCGATGTGGTTTCAAAGATATTTGGCGGTAACGTCGGTTCAATAGTTTCTGAGTTGAGTGCAGCTCTTACTTCTTCTCTGATTTCCAACAATCTTTCACTATCAATTAGTTTATTATTTACTATAACTCTTCTTTGGTCTGAAATGCGTTGCTCAGAAAAATGTGATAAGTGGGGAAATATGTCTATTATAGTTCTGTGAAGTAGTTGTCGATATGCAGATCTGTTTGTTTCTAAATTAGTTATTTTGTAATATTCCCTCATAATTGTTTCGTTAATATCATCAGACCAACTCATTCTAGAGTTGGTCGACAATTGTGTTCCTGTTATTATTGACTGTGATTGAGTTAAATTAGTGTTTTGGAGGCTATTTGCAACTTCTTCTCTGATGGATTCTAGGGTAACAGATGGGATTAGTTGGTTATTAATAATCACTCGTCGCTGGTCACCTATTCGCTGTTTTGAGGCATTTATTGCAGGGAATTTAGCTGTAAATTGAGAATGAAGTGGATCTAGATATCCACGAGTCTTTGTTTCGAGTTGTGTAATCATTAGGTAGGTGCGCCAGATAAACTCGTTCATCTCTTGTGTCCACTTAATTCGCGGCGCGCGTACTCGGCCTGTGGCGGGTGCAGGTTTTTTGGCTATTGCCTCCTGCACAACATTCACGGTTGTAGTTGTTGAATATAATGATGATGACGAAGGAGAAGGAGAAGGGGAAGATTTGTTGTGATGATAGTTTAGATATGAGGGAGAGGAAGAAGGAATAGAAGGGAAAAGAGATTTAGTAGATGATGGGGATGAGGATGATAGTCGGCTGTCATCTTCTTCGGGTGACCCGGCAGGGGCCCGCCTGCTCAACCCACTGCCACTGACGGTTCGTATGCTGTGGCACTCAGCGTCAGCTCCAAGTGCGCCCCGGCGATCGCCCCCAGGAAGCGGTCCATTACGTTTTCTCATCGATCTAGTCTCCATACTGTTGGGTTACCTTTACCACGTTAGCCGCCCAGTAACTTAGATGTTGCGTTACCCGCCCCCCACGTGATCAGATGGTCGATCGGGACGTGTGGTAGGATTTTAGGGGGCTTATTATTATTATTATTATTATATCAACTTTTTGGAAACTCGACAATCGACAAAAAAAATCCATCTCTTTTCTCGTCGTTTGAGAAAAAGAGACGGTTGTACTAAGTATAATATTTTGTCTTTACTATTATAAAGATTTGCATTTATTTGTTTGTAATGAATAGAGACGAAACTACTGAACCGATTTTAAAAATTCTTTCACCAATAGACTACTACATTATCAAGGAGTAACATTCAATAGGCTAGTCTAATCCCGATATCCCACGGGATCAGGACTTACGCTGGTGAAATCGCAGAGCGCAGCTGGTTTAAAATATTGTGGGACAATCTGACCTGTGGCCCGATTCTGTAAAAACATAGCATACGACAATCAGGATGCATGAGCATTGCAGAAGTCGATTTGTTGCAGGAGTAAAAATAAATTTATCATAACCGCAAAATTTGATAATAATTATTACCTTATCATGGTAAAATTTTTTTTACAAGTGATTGATTTACCACAAACCGCAGTTACTGGGGAAGATGAGGAGTTAATAAAAAGATTATACATCATCTTGCAGACCTTAGCATCTGGACACGCCATAAACCCACAAAAATTCGGTGAGTACACTCAGAGCACAGCCAAATTATACGTTGATAAATATAACTAGTACTAGGTACATGCCATCTTCTGTACACAAGATCTTGATCCACGGACAAAGTATTATTCAACATTTTGCAGTATTACCAATTGGGCAGTTGTCTGAAGATGCACAAGAGTCGCGTAACAAAGACTACAGAAAAAACCGATTAGAACATTCCAAAAAATGCTCTAGGTCTACTAATGAAGTCGTGTTTCATCATATATTTCTAGAAAACCGAGTGAAGTTGTTCCAAAAGCACTATTTCAGAAAGCCATTAATCTCTTGGATTTTTGAAGAAATTTTAGTTCCCAATACGATTCTCTGTAATAAAATATTGCACTACTTTTTTATTTTATTTTGATTAGTTAAAATCATAAAAAACTTATAGAATTTACGAAATTTTGCAATTGTCGATGTGTTTTTTTATTTATTGATAAACATAAATTATATCACACTTTTGTTTTATTTTGAGTAAATTTATCTAAGATAATTACGAAGAATGCATACCGAAATTGTTTTAACTTAGGTAGTTAGGTACTGTTTAATCATAAAAAACTGAAATAATCACCATTTTTGCAATTCTCAATGTATTTTTAATACTAAAAAATAATATTTTGGTATAATTTCTGTGCCTCCAGTGAAAAACGATATAACTTCAAAAACACTACTTTTCAGGAGTGACAATTAAAGATTTGAATGCCCATAAAAAAATTACTATAAATATTACCATAAAACTGTTAATGTCAATCGATTTCTTACCATGTAATGTATAATTTGTCACAAGTGCATCTATTTCCATTAGAAAATTAAGGAAATATTTATATATTTCTTTACAAATATCAATTTACACAGCACATGCTACTCTCGTGATGATTGATATTGTTGCATCATCTTTACAGTATATTGTCTAAATACGGCATGCTACAAAAAAGTGTTCAAACAAAGTTTTGATATTATTTTGTGAAGAATAACATTTTTAGATGAAAAAATGTGTAACTGTATATTTTTTTAGACATATTATTTTACCAGCACCTTCATTGTAATTTGTTTAGTGTAAACTAATACAAGTAGACATTATTTAGGGTTTAAGAGTAAACATATTTTAATGATTTTTTTACGAAATCATGTTGTATTAGTTGAGTCGAAGTTAAAAGCCTACATTTAATGATTTTGAGTATAAAATAAAACAGAACTACTTATTTTAAATGTCTTTTTTAAGTTTCAAATGAAACATTAACACCTTAAACAAACTAAATACTTAATCAAAACTAAAATGAGATCCTATCTTCATACTGATAATCAGACTAAATTAAACAGAAGTATTAATAATAATCGCTTCCGTAAAGGGTTTGAAACGACGGACCACATATTTACATTGAGGCAATTAATACAGAAGGCGGAAGAATATAATAGACCACTGTATCTAACTTATGTTGATTACGAAAAAGCACTCGACTCTGTGGAACACTGAGCAGTTACAGATTCTTTGAAGAGATGCCACATAGACCAGAGGTATATCCAGATTCTCAGAAATCTGTACAAATCTGCAACCATGATAGTACAACTACGGGAAAACACCAACCCAATCCCAATTCAGAAGGGTGTTCGTCAAGGAGATGTAATTTCGCCGTAACTATTTAACAATGAGCTGGAGGACATCTTCAAGACACTTGACTGGAAAGGGAAAGGAGTGAAAGGGAACGGGACGTACTTAAACCACCTACGATACGCCGACGACATAGTTGTCATATCGGAATCGGCATCAGAACTGCAGACGATGATAAAACAGCTTAATCACGCGTCACTCAAAATAGGTCTGAAGATGAAACTGAATAAAACAAAGATAACTGCCAATTCAACACTGAACCCCATTTCATTGGATGGCCACGAACTTGAGAAGGTGGACGAGTACGTATACCTGGGGCAAAGAATCACTCTGGGTAGGGATTCTATGAAGGCGGAGATGAGTCGTAGAAGACAGATGGCTTGGGCAGCTTTCGGAAAGTTGAGTGAAGTGTTCAAATCTAAAAAACTTCCACAATCACTGAAAACGAAAGTCTTCAATCAGTGTGTGCTTCCGATAATGACCTACGCTTGCGAAACCTGGCCCCTGACGGTAAAACTAATCCGAAGGCTAAAAGTGACACAGAGAGCCATGGAACGGATAATGCTCGGAATTACCCTACGAGACAGATGGAGTAAAGCGGTCCTAGAGTGGAGACCTAGAGTTGGAAAACGAAGTGTGGGCAGACCACCTGCCAGATGGTCGGATGATATAAAATCGCATGCTGGGGCGATTTGGAATCGGAAAATCAGCGACAGAGCTGTGTGGAAGAAGATTGAAGAGGCATATGCCCTGCAGTGGGCAAATACATGCTGCTGAAGAAGAAGAAGATATTGATAATAATCACATTGTTAGTGAAACAAAATAAGTATACTTAATCAAAACTGAAATAAGATCTCTTCACAATGATAATCAGTCTACCTTCAACAGTAGTAATAATTATTTTTCCCAGGTCTTATTCGCGTATTGTTATTGTTAAATTCTCTTACCTCGACGTTTCGATCATGTTACAATGATCTTGGTCGCGAGGGGACTCCCTCGCGAGAGAGAGAATTTAAAAATAATAATACGCGAATAAGACCCGGGAAAAATATATATGAGTTCAAATCGTGTGAGTTTTAAATGTTTATTTTTTTCAACAGCGTATCCACAATAATCACATTATTATAAAATTACTTAAATATAGAACTCTTTTATCATAGGAACCTAGCTCATAATACCCACGAAAAACAGATTCCAACATACGCTTAGGGATATTTTTCTTACACTTAGCCCGAGAATTCTGTAAGTCTCTTAAAGCTTTCTCTTGTACTAATCTACAGGTTCTTGTAAAATAAGATTTTCCTGCGTGTCTTAACTTTTTATGATTATTTCTTTTATCTCTTCTCTCCACTAAAGCATCTCTGGTCTTTCTTTTTCGTCCATCCCAAGTTATATTTTTATCATCCCAAAATGAGAAACATAGTTTATTATTTTCATGTACTTCAGTTTCATCTTCTTGAAGGTTTTCATTGTTTGGTATACTTGATGAATTGGCTAAATTATTAGAAGAGCTATTATTTTGGATATTTGATGAAGATGATGGCATGTTATTATCAGGAAGGTCAATTTCCTGCCGGCTTATATTAGGTTGAGTATTCGATAAACAGCTCAAATTAGAGCTTCCTTGTTTTTTATGGCTCTTTTTTGATAAACTGGCTAAATTAAAAAGCCTTGTGCTTCTTTTTTCATCACAACAGCTGTCACTAGAGTCATCGCAATCCGTCCCAGGATTTTTTTTTAAGTATTTTAGTTGTCATGTTCATTTTCATTAAAAACTTTAGGTTTCTTAGGTCTTGAACCTTTGGTTCACAGTTATTTGAAACATTGATCTCCGCGAAATGATCTTTGTTTATTAGAACCGTTTGCCCACTGTCGAGTGGTTCATTAATGCCATTATTGATTTCTTGTAAATGTGTGTAAAACAATATTACTCTACTTTTATTATAATACACCGACCTCTTTTGTTCTTTAAGTTTGTGCTAAATGATACGACTTAAGATGTATCAATGTCCACAAAACAATTAGAAAGTGTAAAACGATAACTATTCAAATTATATCAGAAGACACAGAAAAGACATACATTCTACTGGGTGTTTAATAATTCATGTAAAGATGTATTTTTTAACACAAAATATTTTCGTTACAGTGAATATTGCAAGCGATACATGTGGTCTTATATTAATTTACACTGCACAAATGTTAGAAGTACGATTTTTATGCCCTACTTATATCAGACTATATCAGGCAATATGAGTCGTATGAGACTGTCGATAAGATATAAATTTGCGGAATTCCTTTCTTATTCTTGTGTCTTAAAATAGGTCTAATGATATAACTCAAGTAATATTACTTTTCACTGGAGGCACAGATTTATTTGTTGATCTTTTATCTAAAATTACAATAATGACAGTTTCATTCTGATATTGTTAAAACTAGCGAAGTTAGAAACTCAGAAGTCGGCAAAAACAACCAAAAATTTCGAAATTTTGAAATTGACCATGTTTTTTTTAAATTAATCAGGGTTAATTATACTTTTATTTTATTCGATATTCTAAATATTAAGGAAGTTACAGAATTTAGAGATGAAAAACTCAGGAATGACCCATAGTGCGTCGCCTGCATTCCGCCGGCATTCCGCATGCTATGTCCTTACCGAATCGAGCCCCTGCTTTCGTGCACGAAATATACTTTTTGCCCATCGACAAAATGTTCTCAAACGACGAGGAAAAAAGACGGAATATTTTAGTGGTAATCACGCAGTAATAAGTCGCGGCGGAGATACTCAGAAGGAAATTCCTTTGACCTAATCAGAGAATAGGCAAAAGCTTTCGGGACCTATCAAAAGGCGTTTCTCCAGATGTTTGTTATTATTTTCACGCAAAAACTATACCAACTGAAGCAAACTTAGAATGTAAATGAAGGCTAAAGTCTAAGTTTTTAGATATTTGATATTTCAAAAGTTCCATAAATAAGTATTGGCAAAAACTATGAAGCGTAAGTAAATAAAATTCCGTACTTTTGTTTAAATTTCAGTTTAATAGTAGGAGCGCCAAAGGCAACAATTGCAGAGAAGTCGGTGGCTGCAGGAGTTGTCTTCAACTGTTCTCTAAGAAGGTTGGATGTTGAGAAGGTGGTCTGTTCGCCATTGGATATAGGTGGTCGAGGTAAATGAAAATCGCCCTGTAGTTCGTAAAATAATATAAGTAGCTACGACCCTGACAGTCAATTTAATACTTGCTATATCATAGATCGTATTATCATCTTCACTTACCATTCGGTGTAAATAGCTAACTTTTGAAAACGCAAGAAAGAGCCAAATACTTGTTTTATCTAACGTTACGCTTCAAAACAGTTTTCTGGTTAAAAATTACTTATTACGAATACATAAGAAGAAAATCCATTGGTGTACCTCATAAAGGTGAAAGCAGATTGATCCGAACCGAACGAATCGAATTTTTGTCGTCCACGGGAAACGGTAACTTATATCATCCTACTATCTTACTAATATTATAAACGCGAAAGTTTGTATGTATGTATGTTTGTGAGCTTGTTACTCTTTCACGCAAAAACTACTGAACCGATTGCGTTGAAACTTGGAATTTTGGTAGCTGGGGACCTGGATTAACACATAGGCTACTTTTTATCCCGGTATTCCCGCGGGAACAGGACCTACGCGGGAGAAACCGCGGGGCGCAGCTAGTCTTACTAATAATAGGGGTTAAAGTATGAAATTGCCGTTTTATTGCAATAGGTTCTTTGAATTGACATAGAATCTTCATGGTTTGAGGTTTTCGAATGAAACTTTTTTCAAATGGTTTCTGTGATGTTCTTTTTTTAAAAAATGTGAAACATTTGAATATCGACTTTCAATTGTTTTTGTTATTCAATTTAGACAAGAAAGATGGATACTGCGAAAATTCGAGGGATTTTTGAATACGAGTTCCGACGCGGAACTAACGCGGCAAAAACAGCCCGCAATATCAATGCTGCGTTTGGAGAGGGGTCTACTAATGAACGCACCGTGCGATTTTGGTTTAAACGCTTTCGTGATGGAAATTTCGACTTAAAGAACGAGCCACGAGGAAGACCGCCCACACAGGTGAATAACGATGAATTAAGAGAGATAGTGGAAGCCGATCCTAGTCAAACTACCCAGGAATTAGCGGCATAGTTTAACGTTACCTTACCCACTTTATTGACTCACTTGCGTCAAATCAATAAAATAAAAAAATACGAAAAATGGGTGCCTCATGATTTGACTGATCTGCAGAAAGAAACGCGTGTTGAAACTTGTGTTGCCTTGTTGAACCGGTACAGAAATGAAGGAATATTGGATCGAATTGTAACATGTGATGAAAAGTGGATTCTTTATGATAACCGGAAAAGAAAAATGCAATGGCTGACCCCAGGTCAAATGCCACAACAGTGTCCTAAAGCAAAACTTACCAATAAAAAGGTAATGGTAACTGTTTGGTGGTCTCAGCATGGTGTTATTCACTATAGTTTTCTTCGATCTGGTCAAGCAATTACGGCAGATGTCTATTGTGCCGAACTCCGAACCATGTTGACAAAACTAGCAGTAAAACAGCCTCGACTCATGAATCGATCTTCACCATTATTGCTCCACGACAACGCGAGACCTCACACAGCACGAGAAACCATTTTGACCCTTCAGGAACTGCACTTAGAAACCATTCGTCATCCTCCGTATTCACCAGACCTTGTTCCAACGGACTACCATTTTTTTCGTGATTTGAACAATTACCTACGTGACAAGAAGTTTTCTTCCCAGGAGGCAGTACAAAATGCTTTCACACAGTTTGTGCAGTCTAGATCGTCGGAGTTCTATCGCAAAGGCATTAATAACCTTCCCATTAGATGGCAGCAATGTATAGATAATAATGGCAATTATTTTGATTAAATAAATTTGTTAAAAATTTAAAAAATAAACAATTAAGATTTTCAGTACAAATCGGCAATTTCATACTTTAACCCCTAATATTATAAACGCGAAAGTTTGTATGTATGTAAGGTTGTTACTCTTTCACGTAAAAACTGCTGAACCAATTGCGGTGAAACTTATAATATAGGTAGCTGGATACCGGGAATATTACATAGGCTACTTTTTATCCCGATATTCCGATATATGTAAAGATGACTGATACAAACAATCACTGTTCTATGACTTTTAGTTAATTTTTAGAAAATTTGAGGTTAAAGTTCACTTGAAAATCAGAGTTAGAGTTCTATAATTTTATTGCTATTTGGACGAACTTCGCAAACAAGTTGGCATACTAATAAAAGCTGAAGTACTCACAGTAGATTTGTATAGGTACTTATGTCTACTGAACCGACACTTTCCGACATTCAATCGCTTCTTGATAATTCATTAGTCATTCGTTAATTACAATTTGACTCATTATAGTGACAATTTAGTTGCATTGACGGTGCCGGTCTTTGTACAAGTGCTAAGTATTAGTATCATGTTTACATTTTCTGTACTTACTTATAAAGGTTTCTCCGAAGTGAGTAATAAATAAGTATTTACGGAAGAATTTATATTACTAGGATTAGAATGTGAACGGATAGCTAAAAAGTGGCTTCTTCTCATCGGAGCCACACTAAAATCAATACACCTAACACGTAGCCAAATGATCATGTGTATTTAATGTTGTACAAGAATCTAAAGGAAATAAAATATTTTGACTTTGACTTTGACTTTGGTGTGCATGTTGTCCCTTTCTAATATCACTATTAGAAAGGGACAGAGCTCTGCATTGATCATGCTGTTCAATTCTAATACCTAACTATCTAATTTCACTAAACTGCACCTTAGGTCAGTTAAAAAAGCCTGTAAAGGGCATTTGGATACTAGTCTGCACTAGAAGAAGATGTCTGTAACATATTCCTTGGGTTTTTTAAGCGAAATAAATAATTAAAAGTCCCTACAGTACTTAAATTGTTACGATCATCTTAAAATGAAATGCGCGTCGCTGCAGGCTCCAAGATGCAGTCCATGAATGACGATAGAACGTCTGAAGAATGAATATTATCATCAAGAGTTTGCGGTAGCGTTACCGGAGTGGTTGGCTTCAACTGTCTTTTACATTAACTTTTACAACTGTTCATTACATCTACTGCGAGCCGATCATCTAATTAGCATCCTCCGCTAGTAGTTGCTAAGTTGCAGTACATTGCTGCTTTGACGTAACGTGGTTGTTACCGGTGATTACTTTAAAGCAGCAATGTAGAATACGAAATATGTTTTTTGACAGTAAATAGCAACTAGTAGCGGTGGATGCTAATTAGATGATACCACAGCTGATAAGGTTGAGATCAAAAGTGAAGGGACGATCCTTTTTACTGACACTGGTCAAATCAAATCGACTCAAATATTTATTTATTATTACTACTGAAATACTGACTTATTTCTAAAAGAAAATTTTACACGTCATTTACTATGAGACTAATTAGATATTTCTCAAATTACATATATCAGACATCGATTCTACACTAACAAGCTTGTATCGCAATAACCGAGGTACCAATATAATACGTTTTTTCTCTTTTTTTTGAAGAAGCGCTGTTTTCAAACTTTTGATAAAAAAGTATTTTTATTCTCCGGTGTCTCCCCCGTGGTATTACTTTTCTACGTCTACCTTCACTTTTCAGGAAATTATGACAGATACAAAAGGGTGCCGGAGGGCTTTTTTAAGAATGACATGTGGTTTGGTGCCACCATTGGTTCACTTACGCCTGGAAAACTTATTGTAAGTTTATCTTCTCTACTTTTAGGAACAATATATTGTGTACAAAGCGTGTGTTTTAAAATTTCGTACCTTAAGAGGTAATCAAAATTACAGCTTCTTAGCACAAAGCGTCTCTGAGCTAAGCCGCGGACAGACGGACATGACGAAACATCTAGGTAATTGTTTCTTGTCAACAACGAAACCTTAAAAAGGAATCCTTGTAAGATCATTCGCTTGTCCATCTGTGTTTTTTTTATAAAAGGGTGGACCTACAAGTTGGTTTTATTATCCAATACTGAAGTTATTTTGGATGTTTGAACCTACACTATAGCAAACGTCTATAATAAAACTTTTAATCGGTATGTAAAATGTGCAAACTGTAAATTGTTAAATTTTATAGCAAAACCGCAAACCGCAGCAAAATGCTGCTCTGCCATGAATAAATGAGGATTTTTATTAAATTATCAAAGTTTGTGTAAATGAAAATTGATATGCACATATAGCCGAACATTTGGATTACCAAATATGCTACTTTTTACCTCGATATCCTCTAGAAATCTGGCGCTGCCAGTTGAAAATAATACTTTAAGCCCTTTTAAATGGTTTCAGGTGTGTGCCCCAAGATATATAGAAACTTACAATAAAAATCACTACCTTGCGAATGGTGCATGTTACCTCCGAAGCAAGAAAAGAGAATACATCGTGTATCCTCTAGCTGACAGATGTAAGTTTTATAATAAATATTCAGTAAATACTAGCCGTAGTGGACTCATCCTTATTTCGACTTCTGCAGCCACTAAGAAAGATGGATCAGATCTTATTCTACTTTTTCTTACCTCTTCTTTTGGTTATATTCTCGATGAAGTGCTTTATCTCTATCTTACACAATATTATCATCACTTTGAGTTTGAGATAGTCGTCAAATCATTTATAAAAAGATGGCTTTCGTATCAAATGTCCACTCAGTTTCATCCACTTTATCCTTCTTAGGGATAAATGTCTCATGTTGGGAGTGTTTACTGTAAAGTGAACCACCATTAATAAAGCTGAACCAGTCAATAAAGCTATCATTTACATGGAATTACAGCGCCATCTACCGGTTATAAGCTTTGCAGCTTGACCGGTAGATGGCGCTGTAACCAAGCTTTAGTTAGTTAGTATATTTCCAGTGTTTGTCTTATTATATTATATTATGTATAATGTTTATATATATATTGTAGCGGACAACTAGTGTGCATAGATGCTTATATGTGAAAACATATAATTGGTTTTTAGATGTATTTATATATTATTAAGCTGTAATGTATAACTGTTTGTTTTCCTTGTAAATAAAAAATAAATAAATAAAATAAATAAATAAAACAATTGGCAGGGAGAGATATGGCCGAAGAATTATAACATGACACGTTATTCCTGTGTAGCTCAGTGGTTAGAGCAGTCGCCTGGTTAGCGAAAGGACGCAGGTTCGAATCCTGTCATAGGGATTCTTTGGAAATATATTTCCTTCCTAAAAATATTTGTAAGTTTACGCCTTGAGCATTAAAAATACAAAATAAATGATAAATGTCCAATAATAAATACTCAGTGCTCGCTTAGGTATGTACACTCCTAAGAAACTCTTTTGCCAAATTTTAAGTTTCTACACCCAGTGGCTTAGGCTTTGCGATATCCATCAATGAGTCAATGAATTATTACTGTGTTTGATCATTAGAGCTGTACCTACTACCGATTCCAGACACTTTTATATTTACTTTATCGTCACTGCAACGAGGATTTTTGTTGAAGGTGGTTGTGGATTTGATTTCAATATCTTCAAATAATAAACTGTTGAAATTTATAAAAACCTATTAAAAGTTACAATTAATTATTATAATATCACCAGATCGCCAAGCGCATAGGACAGATGGCGCGCGAAGAGAATATGGTGAAGACGGAACTCACCTAAACTTTTATGCGTACGGGCAAGCAGGAATGTCGATCAAGGTGGTGGAAAACAACAGTGTCATCCTTGGCGCGCCTGGTCTTTTGCAGTGGACAGGTTTGAACAAAATAAATTTTATATTCTCAGAAACTATCGCTATTTTACCATAGTTAATCCGTTTTAATTCGTTGGTGATTGTTGGTCGGAGTGGAAACTTTGTATTGAAGTCGGAACCATGTAATCGTCGGTCCGATTTAGTAGTTGTATATTTAGTGTATCGAATGTCATTGTTTCTTAATCTTAGGATATTTGTCCATACTTATTTCATTATGTGAAGCTTTATTTAAATCTAGCTGCCCCCCGCGGTTTCATACGTGCAAGTCCCTCCCAGCGGGAATATCGGGATTAAAAGCCTTCTTCAAGGTCCCATCTATCTCTATACCAAATTTCATTAAAATTAGTTCAGCGGTTTACACGTGATAGCGTAACAGACAGACAAAGTTACTTTGGCATTTATAATATTAGTAAGGATATTATATTAACTAACAGTACAACAACAGCAACAGTACTAACAGAACTAACAGTAGATGAATACTTTAATTTTAAAGGTTCCTATTGAATAAGTTTTATTAGTTTTTTCTTATGATCGGTTGAAACAACGCCGTTAATAAATAAAACGCAAGTAAAACCAATTAAATATTATGTTTTATTAATTAACACCCTTACTGAATTTCCTTTAAATTATATACCTACAGGTACCGTTGTTTTGAAGTAGGTATGCTTCGATGATAAAATTAAACTAATTTCAGGTGGCATAGTAAATTACCGATACAGTCCAGACGAAGACAGTATTTATTTCAGTATGCAAGTTACAACAAATCCATATAAGACAAAAGAATTGGGACCTGATGATTATTTTGGTAAAAAATCTTGGTTACTTGTACTTAGATATGAATTTATATTTCTTTAAAAAATACTATAATTGTTTATATTTTCATTTAGGTTACAGCGTAGAAGCTGGAATTTTCGATAAAAATGGTAAAACATTATTCGTTGCTGGAGCACCACGATCAAAAATGGGATATGGACAGGTACTTATAATTATTAAAACCTACAGAATTAAATATTTGGTTGGATAATTTGAACAAAACGAGCTATCTGAATTTTGTAGGAAAATAATAAAGGTTGCATTTACTAGAAATATTTTTAAAGGAAAAATTCATCTTCAAAAATTCACTTGCGGCGAGATTTGAACTCGCGTTCCTGGATCAATATTCCAGTGCCTATACCGCTCGGCCACGCAAGTTCGCAAGTTCTAGTAAATATGCCTTGAGCAATAAAAACAAATTTACGAAATATTAAGGTTGCATTTGTTTAATTTACATACATATCTGATCTTTTTAGAAGTTAAAGGAGAAAATAGACCTAAAATTATTGAGTCTTTAACACGAAAAAGGTGACAAAAGTTCGTGTTACTCGCCTACTTAAAATTGTACTAACATATTATGTCTAATTATTTTTTGAATATCTTTAAATTATTCAGGTCTTGATCTTCGAACCAGCCACCAGAGAACAAGATCCTCTAAAAATCAGCGCCAAACTTAAAGGTAGCGAACTTGGATCATATTTTGGAGCAACTCTATGCTGTGTAGATATTGATGGTGACGGTCTCGATGATCTACTGGTTGGAGCCCCGAACTATGTGAAGAAGGATAATGGACTACCATACGATCAAGGAGCTGTGTTTGTTTATATGACAATAGCGGGTGTAAGAAAAAAACACTTTAAGAACCAATATATTTTCAAACAAGAGTCAGAATAAATTTTGTAAACCTAAAATGTCTTAGTTATTGACAGTAAATTTAAAAATGTATTTTTGCCGTCTACACAAGGCTAGCACTTTCGTTTTTGCGCATTAAATTTAGGTATAATACAATTATTAAGGTTTTTGATTATATTATAAGAAATAAGTTTCGAAAATATTTTTTGCAGAATCCAGTATTTACATTACAAAAAAAGAATACAGTATTTGGATCAGGTGAAAGTGGAGCAAGATTTGGCACTTCTATCGCTAGTCTTGGTGATATAGACGGCGATGGTTACAAAGGTAAGTGTGTTCGGATGAGATAAAATTAAGCTAAATGGATGTGTCAAGTACATTATTTCTAAAATTTTACATAATTAATGCGACCTAATATGACGAGATGGAACATTATCGTTCCAATCATCATTGCAATCAGCATTATAAAACTCGTAACAAAGGAAGACGTGCCCGAAATTAAAAACCCAAGACACAATGTCCTGTCACCGTAAAATTAGGAGAGCTGACCTCACATAAAGTGGGGAAAAGCGCGGAAGAAGAAAAAGATCTTATAAGTGCGACAAATATAAAATGATGCTTATGTCTTGAATAAACCTTACAGATGTTGCTATCGGAGCCCCATGGGAGAATGACGGTGAAGGAGTAGTGTACATTTATCGGGGATCAGCTACTGGTCTAAAATCTAGTTACACTCAGAGAATAGCCGCAGCAGGGGCCAAGAGTTTTGGTATTGCTATAGCTAAAGGCTTTGACGTAGACCATAATAATTGCAACGGTAAGGGCTTTATAAAATAACCTTTAATAATGACATAGTTTTATTTTTTATTTGTTGTACGTCCATATTTCTCCGAAGTTTTCTGCGATCATAAGATAAGATATAAAATACCAGTATTGCGTGAGTTCAGTTAAACCTCTTTGACGACGCGGCCAATAAATACCTTAAATATTTAATTAGCAGCAATTTCGGGTATTGTAGATATTTGTTTCTTTTCAGATTTAGCTGTAGGAGCAGCTAAAAGCAACACTGTATACCTTTACCGCTGCGTACCAAGTATTCCCGTGTACATTTCAATAAAAGTACCTGACGCCATGAACTTGCCTCATAATGCCACTGGTTTCACTGCCTTATTTTGCGTCACTGTGCCTGATAAACCTCTGTGGCAAAATGTTAAAATTGGTGAGATTTTATATTTAATATACTAGTCCATATTTTTTTAAACAGTCAAAAATAATTACTCAATCCCTATATAAAGATATTCAACATTTTTTTTTAGTAAAAATAGCTTATTACACAAATATAAACAAAAATTATTATTGTTTCTAGATTTTAAAGCAAAAATTGTAGTAGATCCTGAAGATAATAGAGCTAAAATATCCGGAGACTCAGAATATAAAGTGACTGCTACTCCAGGAAGCGAAAGATGTGATGAACAAACTGTCGAAGTCAAGGTAAGTAAGAGTAATTAATAGAAGGTACCATTGTTTTATTACAGATATTAATGGTAACCTAGGCCACGAAGTAGTCCTATTCGCAAATTCACTTAGGTACATTTCCCCCGTGCACCGAATATTGTTACCTATGGCATAGACAAAATCCCTTGTATTAGATATTTTGTTTCGAGATATATACATAATCTATTGTTTTTTTATTACAGCCTACCGTTGATCTATCCAAACCAATATCCATAAAATTCGAATTATCACCCGATGAACTTCTAAAAAGTAAGTTATATCAAATCGAACAATGGTAAAATTAAACGTGCCGGAGTTAATTTAGTTGCAGTAATAGGTAAACTAACCTAGTTTAAAACGATAAATATGTTTCTAGATGATTCCACGAAATTCAATCACAATGCAGCTAGAGTATCGGAACTGTCAGTACTTGAAACATCGTTCCTTATACAATTAGTCAGAGATTGCGGTGAAGACATGATCTGTACTCCGTGGTTAGAGATGACTATGGCAGCATTGGATAGGTAAGTTTTATTCTTAAGAAAAAAAGTACAATGATAAATTTCTAGATGAATCATTAAAGGGTGATTTAGACTGGACTGGGCCGTGTCCGAGTCGGCTCTGCTACTTTTTCATGAATACAGATTTGCTTTGCACGGAAACGGTACGGAAAACAATAATTTTAATAACAAAAGCTGTCTCTTACAAAGTATGTAGCTCGGCTCGGACACGGCCGCTAATATACAAATCAAGCCTTAGAATCAATTGTGAAATAACATCATTGTTTAGAATTCCAATGTATTCGTAGAAAAAGTCATAAACTATAAGTAAAATTCTATGATTGTTATTCTTAAAAATGAAGCTATATAGTTTCTTTTTTTTAGAAAAGTCATCTCAGAGTCATCTATCAGTTGTTGTGTATATGACATTTTACCAGACCTATTTTCACATTAAATGTACTGTAATTTTTACAGTAAATGTAACTTTAATTTTACTTTTTCTTCTAATCGTTTAAATGGCCGTTTTAAGAGGGCGTAAATTAAATTTTGTCCGACCAGAAACCAGCCACTGTTACAGTTAAAATATTTTACTGTATTTAAAGCATATTCATCCCTGGAACGAACACACGATTAGGAGCAAGGCTTCGCATATTCAACAGAGAGGAACCAGCATACGGAGCCAAAGTCAACATCACCTTACCGATGACACCAAAACGAGTACCCAGCGACTGTTCTCTCGAGAACTTGGACATGATATGCGATGTTCCTGCTCCTCTGTTCAGAAATCATGAGGTAATATAATTCTATTGAATATTCAATGCACCTTGTTTGATTCTGTATGATCCTTATAGGAAGCATATGGCTTTCAGAATCATTATACGTAAAGAAGTTTTTAAATAGAAGCGCCTTGCGGTTTCAACCGAGAAAATTCCGATACAGCTGAAATATCGGGATAAAAAGTAGCCTGAGTATGTGTACTAAGTTTTATAGCAAACGGTTGTGTTCTTTGCGTGAACAATTAACAAACATACCCGTTCATTTACTTACATACTTACACACAAACTTTTACCTTTAAAATTAAATCGTTAAATTAAGTTTTATCTACTAAGGCCTGATTTGTCATTCCACGGATAAAAGATATCTGTCGAATAAGTTCGAATCCAACCAAATTTAAAAGCTTACAAATTTTGATTCTTAATAATAATTCCAAATATCATAGTGACGTTTTCAATTCGTTCGTGTTACATTTTATTTGTCAGATTCTCTATCTAGGGATTTGAAAAATCAACCCTAAGTAATATGATTTTCGTTCCATTTTGTAGGTGGTCTGGGATGTAGAACTGGAATACAATTTGAAGGAAAGTAAAGAGATAAATGTAACTATTGTAGCAGAGTTAGAAGACAGTCTCTATTATAGGAACATTACAGATGAATTCTATCTAGAATTGACTGTGACTGTGAGACCTGAAGCGAGCTTTAATGTCAGTGGGTAAGTGTTGTTTGACTAGTTTTAAATTCAAGAAATTATTTAAGAACAGAGTACTTTTGCAGTGCCCTATCCTACTTACTTTCATAATGAATTGGAATGAAATTTAAAATCTTTGTATTAACAAACATTTGAACATGAAATCTATACCTATAAAAACGATTATGTCCGAGCTTCGTTGCCTATTGCTCGGCCACTACTCGGTTGCAACAGACCGATCGCCTTCTCGCCGAGCAATGGACAACGAAGCTCGGGCACGGCACGGCCCGGTGAAGGTCTAATATAAATCACCCCTATGTCATTAATCATGTTTCAAATCAAATATCTATAGGTATTGATTAATGTCTATATAATACGATATTGTCCGCCGGGCCTTGGTGTCTCCAAATATTCCCTCTGTATTGGAGCCCCCTGAGCTCAGTCGCACCGTCGGCAAAATTCCAGACGGTCTAACCCTTGTTCCGTGGCATAGGGGCAAGTGTTTGAAGTGGGACGCAACTTGCGTAAACACTTGTTCAGTAATAAAGCATGTTGAGTATTATGCTTGTGCAGACCTACTTCCACCAGAGCTACATTTGTGTTCCCCTGGCGGTTGAGACGGTCGGTGGTTGAGGATGTGGCTTTTGTCCGGGAAATCGGTCGCCGGCTGCGTGATAGGGGTTTATAAAGTAATATGTATATATTTCTGACAACTAACTTAAGTAGCTCCTAATTCAGTGTTATAAGTTAGTTAAAAAACGTAGATTCAACAAAGACGAAACATCTAAACTGTATTTTAATTCAAACAATCAATCAATAAAACATAAATTTTCCTCCCAAAAAAACTTAAGCCAACAAGTTTCAGAACAACTTTGTATGTACCAATGAGCAATTACACGTAAGTTGATTGTGTGATGATTGTGTGAGACGTTTACTGTTAATAATAAATACGTTACTTACGTAACATCTACGGTAGGTCTCGACTATTATAACAATATTAAAATATAATGATTTGTAGTTAGAACAACGGTTTTATTTAAAACTAACATAGGCTGGTACAAAGACTGATAAACATAACCCATCTTTGTGTCAAGCATCGAACAATTTGAGTTTTATACTCCTATTTTAGGAACATAAAACATGTTTGTTTCAGAAAAACTCTGCAAAACTCAACATTAGGCGTAACGAGGGAGAAGTTATATGAAGCTGAAAATATCTCGTTTGTACACTTTTTCGAGGTAATCTCAAATATTAGATTCCGACTTTATTTTATAAGGAAGATAGATTTTATAAAGTCTGTTGTATTAAAATATATAGTAGGTAGCAAATTAAATTTATCTTAAAATAAATATTAACCACAAAATATTAATTAAGTAACGGGATATTTACAGGTACCATGTTTCACTTACTTGCGAAATATCGAGCTCCGTAAATTAAAAAGGATTCCTTTTTTTACCTTTTGTGATACGAAACCTTTAAAACATGATAAAATAATTTGTATTAGTAAAAACCGTGGGAGTTTAAAAAAAATCATTTTAATAAAAAACACACACAGAAAACCCCACATTTTCAAGCCTTCATTGCTTAACTTAATTAAAATGGTAGACTTATGTTCGTTCTTCTTAATAATATTATATCATTAATTTAACATGTTTCAGATAACAAATCTTGGACCTTCAGACTGGTATAATTTAGAAGCCTATATTTCATTACCAGATACAGTAAGTTCTAGCTAGTCGAAGTAGTTATTAATTACTAAGTTTTTTAAAATATTATGTGCACTAGAAGTCCAGATAACAGCTAGGCATTTGATATCAAGTATTAATTATATTGCGTCCAGATAGGTGCGTACTGCGTTTAACACGCATTGGAGAAAATGAAGCGTCTTGACAGAATTTGTCTCGTATCTCGAGAACGCGTGTCCCTTCGCTCGAGGAGCTTCATTCTCTATCTTATATTTAGAATTCACAATGGTTCGAACGCTTAAAATATTATTGGTTTAGAAAAACAATTACTCAACTAATGCCTATAATATTAGTAAAAATATTTAAAAGGAACATTTGAAGATGATTTTTTTCTTTAAATATTTCTAGTACATATTGCCTTGAGTAATAAAAACAAATTACGAAATATTGAATACAATATTTTTTTTTTATTTTCTTCTTCTTGATCGCATTCATAATTACTCATTTGTACCGTTCTTAAAAAGCTTAAACGGAGAGATGTTGACTATCTGTTTCCACTCAACTCTATCTTCGGCTTGTAGCAAACCTTCAGAAGGTCTAGGGAGTCCTGTACGATTTTTAATTTGTTTACTTCTAGAGTTCTAGGTGTACGGCCCCGTGGCCTTTTTACCCGATTACAGCAAATTGCGAAAAGGAGAGTTATGTTTTACCCTCTATTTTTCGTATGGCCAACTATTATTGTAAATATTAAGCTGTAGTTATCTATTCTGCAGAAATTGTTCCCTGTTCTATGAAAGTGTACGTGTTCCAGGTCAAACTATCAAGTCAAATAAAAGGCTGCAGTATTCAGGGACGAGTTCAATGTGTATGGACAGTGCCCGCTAAAGTTTCTGTACCGGTCGCTTTGCCATTGCGGTTTGACTTACATGACTACGGTATGTATTATATCATATTTATAGTTTTACTACCGCGGTTTTACCCGTATAAGTCCCGGTCCTGCGGGAATATTTGGATAAAAAGTAGCCTAAGTGTTATTCCACGTCTTCAGCTACGTATATTCTAAGTTTCGTCACAATCAGTTCAATAGGTTTTGCGTGAAAGAGTAACAAAGTCACATACAGACATAGAAACTAATACCTTCATAATGTTAGTAAGAAAAGTGAGATTTATTTGCATACAAAACTAAATCAACTTTATTGGGCATAGTGGTGTGGCACATTTAGTATTAGAGTTTTCAGGTCGCCCTAATGCCTGTAACTTAACCTAACGACGTCTATTAGAGATAACAAACGGTACCAACTACTTATAATATAACGCGCTCCGAAGCACGGTGCATCTTGAGAAAATGTGTTTGCTTCACACTTTATAGGTCACGAACCTTGACTTTGCTTAAAATGCACAATTATTGAATATTAGTTGAAACAAATGAGCTTCTCGACTCATAATAACTACCTAATGAGTAATTACCCATTTATGTAAAGGCTATTTTTGAGCCATTCCACGTAACCGATAAAAAAAACTTTTTATCTTTTAACCCCATTTATACCTACATAATATCGTATAATTGAGGTTAAATGTCACGACAAGGAGACAAAAAGTTGCTATCCAAAAACTATCCTTCTATTTACCTAAAAAGTTTCGCCGCAATCGATTTTTTGTTTCTTTTGTGTGTGACAAACCTCCATGTAAGCTTATATACTTATGATTAGGATACAAAAAGAAACACAAAAATATTCCCTGTTGTAGGATGTAATGAAGGATGTTCACCCAATCAAAATGTATTTTATTTCCAGGAAATATTTTGGAACAAAATACGACTATAAATATTACCAGTGAACTTATTCTGAATTGGGATGGTCAAATCAAGTAAGTTCCAGATGTATGTAGGTAGATAATCAGAATGAATCAACTTTCTTCCACTCCATCTTCTTCTTTCTTTCGCTGACGCTCTGCCCGATACTGTGCCACAGCATATCATGCATGCATAGCAGCGTCATGACCCTCGATTAAGAGTATACCAGGTATAACGGGTATGCCCTTTCAAGCCGAAAGGGGGTTGTTCTAGCTAGACTTATGAAGACTTATGAGAAAATTCAAAGTTATTTTTTGAAAATTTTGAGCTTAATATCAAAATTTTAAAAAATCTGTTGCTTTTAAAATAAAGGTAATTAAAGTTTTGATTGCTGTAGACCAAACTAAATGAAGAGACAACATAAGGTCAATGACCTCGAACTCTAAGGAACAGCTGATTTTGTAGTAAATTTTACACTTAACATTTTTGAAAAGTACTTCGAATTTCCAAAAGTCGTAGAACAAAAGTTGTTCTCCTAAACGTCTAGCACAACCCCCTTTCGACTTAAAAGAGCATACCTGTTACACCTTGTATACGAGCTAAACTAAAAATCCTTGTCGAATTCACTGAAAATGAAGAATGTTAATTGATATGCGCTGTGGGTATGCCAAATCGATTGAAAGTTTGTTGCAGAAAAGCTTGTATGTATACTTATTTTGATTTTACAGGCACGTAAACTTCCGATAAATATTGAGTCTCGCTAACAGTCACGTGACGTAATCTACTTCATTATCTTATCTGATTTTGGTGAATTTTTTAAACAAAATACGACTATACAGCTGAAGCTTTTGAACCCTCATGAGTTTCTTGTGGCTTCTTCTCAGCGGAGAGCGCGTTCCGAAGCCACACTAGAGTCATAGTTGTAAGAACACTCGACGTATTTAAAGTGATCAATACATCCAATTAAATAAAAAAAATGGACTTTGTCTTTGACTTTGCTTCCAGTAGATAATTCTTAAAATTGTTTATTGTTTATTTCAGAAGTACGAAAGTGACAACACGCTTGGTTTTGGAGCCGGCGCCATCACTTTGGCCTTTGGTTTTGGGTATAATATCTGGTGTATTATCTGGGTTAATTCTATTAGCTGCTATTGTCTATCCACTTTATAAGGTAAGTTTGGTCTATATTGTTTAAGCAATATTGCCCCCCTTACTATGAGTTACTACGTCAATACGTACACAGCTATAAGGTTAACAGTTTGAACTGGGTACAGATTGATGAAGTACCTGAAACCACCTTCTCATAAGAAAAGTGTTTTTTCATTAATTATTTTAATTAGGTAATCTTTCGGTTACAATTTTGATGATTTTTACTGGCAGTCGAAAATAGGTGTTATACTTAAAAGGGTAAAATAAAAAAAACTAAGTACCTAAATTTAAAAAACAACTTGTTTTTCTTCTTTCAATAACCTAACACACAGTGCCACCGACTGATCTGTTTGTTATCTCGGGCAGTTTCACTGGGCCAGCGTTGTTTAACTGCCCGACTTCAGATAACAAAACAAATAAATAATAAATAAATAGGTACATAAATAATCCGGTTTTTATTTACCTTTTGAAGTACAGAACCCTAATTCTAAATTCGCGGACCGGAAGTATCGGTCTCTTTAAATAACCACTGTATAAACGGACAGACAAAATGACCAAGCAATAAAACCTTAAGCTTGAAGCTTCCAGTAAAGTTTACTACTTCCTGAAAAAGCAGGTTTTATGAAAAACTTCCTGTTTCCTTGAGAGCTTAGACGCTCTTAGAAGTTAGTGGGTCAACGTGGATTTTTATTTAAAAATAAATAAAAAAGCATTGGTAGGTAGGTATGTACTTATAATAAGTACAGTCAAGCAATAAAAGTGCATATCGACAGTCGAAACCTAAAAATAAACTCGATGTTGAAATCACATTATAAATGTACCTAGTAGATGGTACTTTGTAAAGTGTATATTCATTAAAACATAAAAGTTAATACAATTACAATTAAAATATACACATACAATATCAATATCAATACTACCTAGTTATCTACATACATTTTGGATACCGAAAATGATTCAAACAAGGATTTTGTTATGTTGTATATTCAATATATATGTCACACATAAACTTATTATTGAATGACTCTTTGCATTTTAGGCGACTAAAATAATTCGATGTCTGCTGATTTTTATTCGATGTCGGACACCTGTGGCGAGTGTTTTATACCACTCGTTGCGGTCGTGCAAAATAGAAAATAGCAGAAATAGAACGAAAATTAGTAGAAATCTAGGTATTGAAATCGCTAGAAGTGGCGGAAGTGATTAAAGAAATAGAGCCCCTGATTGCGGTATAAGTACAGGTCCAATGTTTCAGCCTTTGGACCCCTTCCATTCTTAATTCTGCACTATCAATACAACGTTTAATTTTTATTAACTGACTAAAAAAGAAGGAAAAGTTTCTTAATTCCTTTGCTGCTATCTTTTTCACTGATGAATGATGTTATACTGTATTACCTTTTATATTGTTCCAGTACGGTTTCTTCTCCCGGAGTCAACGTAAAAAACTGAAAGAGTTGCAAGAACAGTCGCAACCTTTAGACGGCACTAGCACTGACCTGGATGAACCTTCGGGCTGTTCCAGCGAGGAACAACTGGAGTCTTTAACTAATGAGTCTACTCAGCAATTGTTATTAGAAGATTCAGACTGAACCAAAAGGGAAAGGCGTAGGTTGGTGACTCCTGCGCTTAAATGCTAAAACCCCAAATTATTTGGGTTGGGCCCAGTAGATAAGTCATAATTAAACGCACATGGAATGAAGCAGTTTGCCCGCCAACACTCTGGGGATGGGAGTGGGAAATTTCATGTTCGCTTAAGTTCCTTTAAGTCCCTAAGGACAACTCGCGTAAGTCCGTTTCTCGTCGCCTCGTACCCATAGTACAAAGATAATAGAATCACTACGTTTGCGTCATACTACAGTGCACGCGACAGAAACTCTGTAAAGGGGCAATTTTTCCCGTTTTTTCAACATTTTTCATGGATGCTCCGCTCCTATTGGTCGTAGCATGATGTGATAGTTTTCGGAACAGTAGTTCCTAAAATTAGCGCGTTCAAACAAACAATCAAACAAACAAACTGTTCAGCTTTTATTAGTATAGATTAGTAAAAGACATTGGATACCTTTATCCTAATATCTCTCTAAGAAGTTTAATTCTTTTCTATCTTTCTACAATCCTCTTTCCAACTGTTTTTGCATTTATCTGTCAACCGTACTTTGGTATTAAGATGTATTAAATTATTGTATTACATACTGATTTAATTATAATAAAACGATAGATATATTTCATTAATTTGATAATTCGTTTTATGAAAAACAGATTTTTCTAAACATTATGAAGTTACTATTGGACTTATTTACAGTGGCTAAATAAGACCAAAAATTATTATTTTTAGAAACCACAATAGATTATTGATGTTAATTATTTAATTGTAGGTGTAAAATATATGTATTAAATGTAAAAAATAAAATTCTAGCTGTTTTATTTAAAAAAATACTTAAGTGCCTATTAATTTGCTATTTAGCGAATTTTATGATAAACCGGATGTCCCTAAAATTAAAAACTAAGCGTCCAAGAGAGCGTGTAAACAAACACACTTAAATCGGAGATAAATAATCCGCGCTACCATGGTCGTTTGTTGTTGCTATGTCGTCCTTTTGTCGTTCAAAAAAATAAAGTAAATTTTAAATAAAAAATACCCCGAATACTTTATACACCACAGACAATTAAAATAGTAGTTTATGCACCGAGGTACTAAAGTCCTGTCTTATATAGCGGGCGTCATATTGAATCTAAAGCGTACGAAGGACTATAGAGGGTTAACTCCCGAGCGCAGCGAGGGTGTTTAAAACTTAACTCCTGAGCGAAGCGAAGGAGTTATGTTTTCTAGTTATGTACCTAGAGGCCTTGAGTGAAGCGTGGGATTCAAGTGCCCAAGACAAAGAAAGACTTTAGTACCGAGGTGAATACTCTACTTTACACATCTACTGCGAGACAATAAAAGGGCTACAAAAATAAGCATTTAACTAACAACAAAAAAATAAATTAATGCAACGTATATGAAATATATTGACAGCTGTATATTAATTAAATTTAACAATGTTACATCAAAATGACTAAACAAAAAAGTTGAGGCTTTATACTAACCAAAACTTTTTACTTTACCCTTGCGTCCATGAAAATAGAAAAAATTAATTCAGTTTATATTTTTTTTATGTGTTATGTCTAGGTGGCCAGTTCGAAATGGCCGTATGCTACCAGAACCTTAGTTCCAAATTTAAATTACTTTATGCCCTAGGTGCATAATGAGGACTTTATGCACCTAGGGAATAAAGAGTCGTTTTACGTTGTCCTTTTAGGTCAAATAAAGTAACTTTGTGGAGCAGTAGGTGTGTAAAAATCTTTTTTTTTTAAGGTTTTTTTTTTTAATTATTTGAGGTGTTTTTAATTTTATTTCTTTTAGCTGAACGACAACGCGACGACTTATAAGACATCATGGTAGGGCTCAATATTAGTAAGTGAATAAATTTCTAATAAATAAAATGAAATCCCGCCTGTGAGATATTGGCTTGTCAATGTCACTCTCTTATTTCCGGGCAGTTCCGCATGGTAGATGTGCTGTGGTTTAATAAATCGTAATTAATTAATTTACGTGTTTTACTGAAGATACCACAATTGGCGACGAGAAATCAGGAACCAAAGTGCAAAATGAAGTAATAATTCGGACAATCAAGTGGAAATAAGAGCATAAAAAATTGAAATTGATAATCAGTAAGCCGGTAGTGAAGTTAGTTACAAGCGGTAAAAAAAAGCAAAGTGAAAAGACGCAGTGCCGCCATTTGCAATTACTATCAATCATTCCACCATCCATTCACCGTTCACGTCAACCGCAACGAATTTCACGATTGTTTTGATTACAAAAAAAAAACTAAACTTATGTCAAACCAAAACCAAGAAGAACAAAATAAATATTATGTGGAACCGACGGACGACGAAGTTTATGTGGACAAGATTAAATTAGTTAAAGAAGGACAAAGACAATACATTTACAAGTGCACGAAGATCGAATTACAACAAATATTACGCGATGAATTTCTAACCTATTCGGAATCGGCAAATATAGATGAACTGCGAAAGTTGTTAAGCAATTATTACAAGAAAAGAGCCCAAGAAAAAAACGTAATAAACAAAACAATAAGAATGGCGGTTTACGGCGAAATGAAACAATTCGATGGAGACAAATGGGAGGTCTTCGAGGAACAATTAGAGTGCTATATAACTGTCAATGAGATTAGTGATGACAAGAAGGTACCTCTACTAATCACCAAACTATCACCAAAAGTTTTTGAAACCCTCACTTACATGTGCTCACCGGTAAAACCAAGTAAGTGCACTTTCCAACAACTTTGTACAAAATTACATGAGAAATATGTAAAACCATTAACAACAGCGTTGGAAAGAGTAGAATTTAGAAAAAGAAACCAAAACCCAAATGAAACTATACAGGATTATGTTTTGGAATTGAGAAAATTAGCAGCTAAATGTCGGTTTAAGGATGCAGATGATCAAATTAAGGAAAAATTTATGGAAGGAGTATCCTCTAAAATCATAAAATTTGAATTAATGAAGAGTGAAGCCGATCTATCATTGGAAAGGTGCATTGAATTAGGCCGAACGGTGGAAGCAGCATTATTACACACAAATAGTGTAACAGAAGTAAATGAAACATTTTACAACCAGAGAAGAACTATACGAAAGAAAAATAACAGAATAAACTATAACAAAAAAGCGCAATGTTTTTGCTGTGGAAAAAATAATCATATTAAAGCAGACTGTCGATTAAAAAACAAGTACTGTTCGGAATGTGGAGTACAAGGACATTTATTTAAAATGTGCCCGAAGAACAAACATCAGACAAACATGCTGCAAACTGAGTTAGATGATGAAGAAGATAAGGAGGAAGAAGAAGAAATTTCAATTCAAAAATTATTTAACGGGTATGACACATATATATTCAATAGTGTAAGTAAAATACCACCATATTTTATAAAAGTAAATGTGAATGGTCAAGACCTTGCTTTTCAGTTAGACACGGGCTCAGATGTTACAGTAATATCAATGAAAGATAAAAATAAATATCTGAAAACATTTAAAATACAAAACTGTAATGTTACATTTAAGAATTTCGATCAAAGTATTTCAAAACCAGTAGGCATAATATTTAATGTACCTGTTCAATACAACAAAATCAGTAAAAAAATAAATATTTTTGTTGTGCAGAATAATTCTCCACGAGTTATCGGTCGTGACTGGTTAAATACATTTAATATGTGGCCACCATGTATTAACAACAGTTTCAGGATTGGAACTAATGATATTCAACTGATTTCAGAATCGCAACAACTAATTAAGGAAAAGTTCGCAGAAGTATTCAGTCCTGGTTGGGGGAATTTTAAAGGTGAAACAATAAAATTGAAATTGAAACCAGATGCAAAACCTAAATGTTTACCTGTTCGACGGGTACCATTCGCACTACGGGAAAAGGTAAATAATGAAATTAATAGATTATTAAAAAATGGAAGAATTACACCAGTTGAGTATAGTGAATGGGGTACACCAGTAGTACCAATATTAAAACCTGATGGTTCAGTTAGACTGTGCGGAGACTACAAGCTAACTGTTAACCCAAGCTTGGAGGTGGATCATTATCCATTACCGCATCTAGATGATATTCTCAATACCCTCAAACACGGCGAATATTACTGCGAACTAGACTTAAAAGAAGCTTATTTACAAGCACCTTTAAGCTTGGACAGCCAAGACTGTACCACAATTGTAACTGAAGTGGGAACATTTAGATATAACTATTTACCATTTGGTGTCAGTTCTGGCCCAGGTGCGTTCCAAAGATTGATGTCAAGGAAATTACAAAACATTCCAGACACCGTTGTATTCATTGATAATATATACATTAAAGGAAAAACTATACAAGAAACTTTAGAAACCCTTAGTCAAGTACTAACAAAACTTAAAGAATGTGAATTTAAATTAAAAGCAGAGAAATGTAAGCTATTTACAACTAGTTTGGATGTTTTTGGTTTCCGTGTGGATAAAAACGGTATTAACATTATAAAAAATAATGTTGAGCCATTGTTAAAAGCTGAAAGACCCACATCCTTAACATTGTTAAAGTCATTTTTAGGAAAAATTAACTATTATTCAAGATTTTTAAAAGACATGGCTACTATTATAACACCACTGTATGAGTGCACTAAGAAGGATAAATTTTGTTGGACACCTGAATGTGAAACAGCTTTTAAGAAAATTAAAAATAAACTGGCATCTGCGAAGAATTTGGCACATTATGATCCCCAACTTCCAGTAATTTTAACCTGTGACGCATCTGATAGTGGATTAGGTGCAGTCTTATCAAATCGAAAAAAAGATGGAACAGTCAGACCGATCGCATATGCCAGCAAAAAATTAAATGATACTGAAAAAAAATATACAACTATTGATAAAGAAGCACTGGCTATCATATTCGGTATTACAAAATTCTACAATTACATATATGGACGTTACTTTGAATTAGAAACAGATAATGAAGCATTAGTAAGAATTTTTGGACCAACAAAAAGCATACCGAAAATGGCAGCCAAAAGACTACAACATTATGCTATTTTTCTATCAGCGTTTAACTATAAAGTAAGACACATAAAAACTAATGTAAACCCAGCAGATTTTCTATCAAGAATGGCTACAGAAATATGTAAAGAAAACCTAGAAGTAGAGATTGACCCTTTATGTACAAATGAAAATACCAGTGTAACATGTTATACGAACGATTCTAAAATGGAGACTATTAATTGGAAAAACATTCAGGAAGAATCAAAAAAAGATGTAATATTATCAAAAATTTTGAGACATATGAGAGATGGGTGGCCAGGAAAAAAAGAAGTAAATAAACAATTGCAACCTTACTTTAACCGTAGAAATGAAATGACTCTAGATAGAGAATGTTTATTCTGGGGTTATAGAATAATTATTCCAAGTACACTACAAAAGTCAGTTTTGGACGAATTACATAAAACACATTTTGGAATCGTTCGCATGAAGGAAATTGGTAGGTCATATTTTTGGTGGCCCAATCTAGATACTGATATAGAAGAAGTATCAATGAACTGTATGATTTGTTTACAAAATAGGAAAACACCAGAGAAAACTCAAAAACCATGGCCATTGCCACCCTCGGCTTGGTATAGAATTCATGCAGATTTTCTGGGACCATTTCATAATAAAATGTTCCTTGTTATAATTGATAGTTACTCTAAATGGCCTGAAGCTTATGAAATGGCGAATATAACAAGTAATCGCACAATTGAAATATTGAAAACTGTTTTTGCCCGTTTCGGTTACCCCTTACACTTAGTAACAGATAATGGTCGTACTTTTACTAGTCAAGAATTTAAAGAATACTGTTTTAAAACCCAAATAAAACACACATTCACAGCGCCCTATCACCCTGCGACTAATGGCGCTGCGGAAAGGTTTGTGGAGACATTTAAACAAGCAATTAATAAAATTAAAGAAAGTGGTTTTAGTTTGACAGCAGCTGTGAATATGTTTTTATTTGACTATCGAAGCACACCTCAAAAGACAACGGGAGTGTCTCCAGCTAGACTCATGTTAGGTAGAGAGATACGGAATAGATTCAGTCAACTTCGTCCACCACCATTGGTTGAAATAGTGCAGGAGAAGACGGATAGGAGAAAGGAAGGTAACCGAAAAGTAAAGTTCTTTGTTGGGCAAAAAGCTATGGTTAGAGACTATAGGAAGGATGGCAAACCATGGGTTTTGGGTGTGATCATTGAGGAAAGCATTCCAGGTGTGACTTATTTGATTGATGTAGAAGGGTTAAAGTGGAAACGACATGTGAATCAGATGTTAACTTGTTCGGATAAGTTAGAGTAAATAATTCATTAAGTTTAGAAAATAAAACACTAGCTTTAGGTGTTATCATTTTGTTAAGTTTGTTATAATTATTATATAAGTTATGTTACAGTTAAGGGGGAGGAGAGTGTGAGATATTGGCTTGTCAATGTCACTCTCTTATTTCCGGGCAGTTCCGCATGGTAGATGTGCTGTGGTTTAATAAATCGTAATTAATTAATTTACGTGTTTTACTGAAGATACCACACCGCCCTTTCCCAAACATTAGTAAAATGCATTTTTTAAATGTTTTGATTAATAAATGGAAAGATTTTTTATAAATTCCACACACATTTCTAGCAACGGTAGAATACTGTAGAAATGTACACTAAAATTCAGATACACCTAGTTTGGCAACACAAAACGAATTAAGATTTAGCCAACACGGCTGCTTATCTATGAAGGGAAGTACTACATTTGTGCTGTGCCGTGTAATTTATTATTTTGTAGTAAAAAAATAACAGTAGGTCAATTAAAATATAGCTTAATTAATAAATTATCTGTCTAATAAGGAACACCAATTCATGTTAGAGGGCAATTTGAATCATTAAGCAGCTACTAAATTAAAATTAACAGCTGCCTATTTGTTTAAGTAGCCCTCAAATTTTGGGTAGCGTTTCTGTATCCGTCTTTTATAGTTAAGGGTATTTATTAATTTATTAACAGTTACTTATTACGTTAACAATATCACACCAAAACATCAATATCCGTCATAAAAAAACCAGAATCTGTTTAACACGTTCCATATTCCATACCATCGGGTATATGAGAATCAAGTTATTTTGTGCATCTCTGGTGCGATTGTGGGACCTCTCTCATCTAAGCCGAAAAAAGCTCGGATCAATTTAAACTGGAACATGCTTCCGCATACACGATCCACTTTTACTTGTTATACAATTGTCATCAGTTCATTCCAATTACTAGAAGAATGATAATTGGATATTTTTTTTAAATTTTTATATAATTGACGTCTCGGCGTTTTTTCGTGATATGCCAATTTAGTAAACATGCTTATTAGAAAATAATACGCACTTAAAATTAAAGTTTATAATTATGGTAATTTAGTACCTCCTTCAGTAGTAAAAAAATGTAAGTAGGTTAATACTTGTATTAAAAATATTAAAAAAAAAGTCAACAAACTATATAATAGATACAGTAATCTTACATTTTTCGGTTGTTTTCGCAATGTTCAATAAAAAAAATACAATTGTTTTTATTTATAATACCTACAGGATGTTTTGACAATGACTATTTAAGCTGAAAGTGCTAGACATCTAGGCGAACAACTTCTGTAGCTTTTGGAAATTTTCGAAAATGTTAAGTTTAAAAAGTTTAGGTACTTGAAATTCAGCTGTTTCTTGAAATTATAAGTTATTGACCTTAAGATGTCCTTTCATTTAGTTTGGTCTACTGCAATTAAAACTTTAATAGACTTAATTTTCAAAAACAGCTGTTTTTTACTGAAAATGTTATGAAAAATAAAATGATAAAAACATTTAAATACAACAATAAATACAACACAAAAGTCGAAGAACAATAATTATAGCTGTTCGCCTAAACGGCTAGAACAACTAACTCCCTTTCGACTTAAATATTCATTCTAAAACACCCTGTATTAAGCATTTTATTGATGCCCAACGTTTTGAGATCTTTACAAACCACTTCCTTAGGGTTAAACCGCCGAGTATCTAATTCTACAGAGAAACAGGCCCGTGCGTAGTTACTCCACTATTATACGCAACTATGTACAAACAAATACAAATATAAATAAGTTTATTTACCAAAAAGGTTCCTACACAAAATAAACAAACAATACGATGGGGCTCGCATTAGGTCTAGCCTGTGACGCGAGTCCCCTCTTTCCAGAATAACAAAACATAATTTACAAAATAAGTGCAGATAGCATAAAGTGCCCGACGCAATTAAAGAAATATCGTAAAACTCGAGTGTGAGAGGAATTAACACATAGGTTGGGGCGAGAGATTAGGAGCCCCCCTTGCGATACGGACTCTTATGAGGCGGCCAATGTGTGCGTGACCTCTCTCACTGACAGTGTGCCGACTGGTTAGATAGATAAATAGATTATTATTTTATGTGCACAACAACCAAGAACAATTACAATCAGTTTACATTAACTCCCTTACTTATAAAATATTATTTACACACAACTAAGTTAAGTGACGTTTGTCTCTGTCTGTCAACTTTGACACTTCATGTGACGGTAAAAGACAAACGATGCATATTTATGCAGCGTATTAATTAGCGTTTATAAGTAAGGGGCTTAAAGTATAACAAATACTTTCACAGAAAGCTAAAAACCTTGTTCATACGCTACGGGTTTGTGCTGTTCGTCTGTAGGATTAGATACTCGGTGGTTAGACTGAGATGGAGGTTAATAATTTGAGATAAAGGGCCCAGCTAAAATAGTGACTTAGGCGAAAAAGTAAATTACCAGAAATCAGTCGGATAGAAAAAATGAAACGTAGATATTATCGAATTACGTAGTAGGTACCATCGAGTTATAGTGAAATATTTAGGTGCAACCATTTATGTACCACTTTTGTTAAACGTTAAGTGAGTTCGACTGTTTGATAACTGAACACAGTTCTACACTGTGGCTGCAGACGTGACAGATTTCCTTCCCGTGCTAATCTATACGGATGGAAACTAGGCTGCCTGAGTGGGTACGAGTACGGTTTATTACTTACAACGGTTTTAATGAACTTTGTTTTGATTTTTTTTTAAACTGACTAAAACAAAATGAAGGAGATTATCATTGTATATCACTAGCTGCGCCCCCCGGATTCACCCGCGTACATGGCCATGAGCGCGGCTACATTTTATCCCGAAATATCGGGATAAAATGTAGCCATGTGTTATTCCCGGTACCTATCCAACTTCTTATATTACAAGTTTCATCGCAATCGGTTCAGTAGTTTTTGCGTGATTGAGTAACGAACATCCAAACACCCACACTTTCACATATAATATTAGTATTAGAACATATTTTTGAAAGCGAATTTTATGTTTTTTAATTTGACGCCAATTACTCGTATCTATGGCTGGGTGACAGTCTCGAGGTGTTTTCCGCTTGTATTTTGTTACGAAGATATTATTGCTTAGTTGATAATAATAATGATCTCATACGACTGAAGATGGTGATTATTTTAAAATAAAAAAAAATCCACTGCTAAAGGTTTACTAGAAAAAAATGTATATTGCATTAAAAAAAACCTAAAATAAGTAGGTATTAATTTTAATATTATTAAGCCTTCAAATTGTTTTTTTGTTATGATATTCAAATTCGCAGAATTTTTTTGAATGCGAATGACGCGAATATGTGAAAATACGCGAATGCGAATATTCGTATCATCACTACGTAGGTACCTATATATTTACGTAAGTCCCCATCCCGCGGAAATAAAATAAAATAGCAGCCTACCTATACGTTATTCCCTCCTAGGTGTCCAGCTATCTACAAGTCAAACTTTATCAAATCTGTTTACTAGTTTTTGCGTCACGTATTCACTTTCTCGAGCTCCTCCGTGCTTCGGAAGGCACGTTAAGCCGTTGGTACCTTTGATATTAGTCGTTAGGTCAAGTTAGAGGCCTTAGGGCGATCTGAAAACTAACACCAAGAGAGCCACTCCACTACACGGAAAGAATACTATTAAATTAAATGTAGATAAATGGAAACATTTAAAATGCGCGCACAAAAATACAACCTCTCACCCCAAACGCAATACACTGCTCCGTACCGTCGTCGCGTCGGTCGTGGGTAAAGAAGAAGGTAGTTTTTAGTCATTTTATATTAAATTGCTATGACATTAGTAACCAATGAATAATTTCAAGACTTTTAATCAAGTTTCCGTAGTGTAGCGGTTATCACGTGTGCTTCACACGCACAAGGCCCCCGGTTCGATCCCGGGCGGAAACATCTCTTTTTGTTGCCCAGAAAGGAATTTAAGTTACTACTAAAAAGATGTGCGAGTATTTTTGTTAGTTTTTTTAAGTTATTCACAATCATTTAAATACACCAGTAAAACAAATTCGGTAAATATTACATAGCGCCATCTAGCGTCATGGTAAGCAATAAGCTTGTTTTATGGTAACCTACTAGACAACAGATAAAAGAGTTACGTTTATATTTGTAAACATATTTTCCAAAACCTAAAATACCTACATAATAGATAGATATCCAGACCCGAAAAGTATATATATTTTTAAGCATAAACACGCCTCGCCTCGGCGAAATAGGCCTCGGGGGATCGTAGGGCCGCCGGCCGGGAGCTTCTTGGACTAGCGAATCAGCCTCGCCATCCAGAGGGGCAATGTAGCGAGCATGTTGGGAACTATGGCTGGTAGGGATTTTGATTCGGTTGGGTCTTTTTGATTGAGGTTAGGCTTGTGTATTGTATTTTTGTGTTTTAGGTTTTTTTTTATTTTTATATATTTTTTTATTTGATATGTATAGTTATATGTTGTAGTTTTAGTTTCTTTATCACAATCTAATTAATAAAGTAACAATTTAGAACTCAATTTATTCTCAACATCAATAAAGAAACAGCTGATCATCAAGCATAAATACGTATTCGAACACGCAACCTTCTTTGCAGCCTGGTATTCGTCCAACGCGCCACAGAGATCATCTTTAAATAGAGGTGTTAGTATCGTAAACAGTAATTGTATGTACCTCTAATAAACTATATCCATACTATATATTATAAAGCTGAAGAGTTTGTTTGTTTGAAAGCGCTAATCTCAGGAACTACTGGTCCATATTAAAAAATGTTTTTGTGTTTGATAGTCTACTATCGAGGAAGGTAATAAGCTATTTATAGTCCCGATATTTCCACAGGATCGGGACAGGATGAAACCGCGGGCGCTGCTAGTTATCTAATAGTTTTGAGGTGAATAGGTGAGAGGACAAAGTTCAACGTGGGTATTATAGCTGTAGTTGGTATTTTTATGCTAGTTTTACTTATATTTTATGATTAGAAGTAAAATATTTACGCCTTCGGCAGGTAGTCTTCATATCGACTGTGTCCAGCGGTTTCACCCTCATAACTAAGTAAATATAAGTAGTATATCCGTCGTCTAGTCACCGTAACACAAGCTTACCAGCTTACCATGGGGCTAGATGGCGCTGTGTGTTGGTCTCAATTTTTTTTATTTATTTATTATTTATTAAACTCCCGATACAGAAATATATTTCAAGAAACACTTTGTATGAAATACCTACACATCACAAAAAACACATCCTCAAAAGATTACTTTAAAGTTAACTGATTTCAATTTTTAGAAAATAAGAAGTATTTTTTCTAAAATAACTTCTAATTTCTTCTATGGTTTTCGCGATTTTGCATAATAAAACACTTTATTTACCGGGTTTAATCGCGTTTTATTCATGATTTTTAAACGAAAAGAGCTTAACTTAAACTAAAGCGAAAATAACTTCTAATTTTCAAAAGTCGTAGAACACAAGATGTTTGCTAGACGCCTAGAATAACCCCCTTTAGGCTTATGTAACTATCATCGAACATGATGTATAACTCATATATTTTGTAATTTGTATACAAGATGTAACGGGTAAGCCCTTTTAAGCCGAAAGGGGTTTGTTGTAGACGTCTAGGCGAACAACTGTTGTTCGCCTAGACGCCTTTTGCCTTGCGGCTTAAAATGGCTTACCTGTTACATCTTGTATACATAAGTATATAATTTTTTCATTGTTAAAGTTTATTTAGCTAAGTATAAGTATATGAACAAAAATATTAAAACTAAGATAAAACTAGTACCTTAATCAAATTAAACTAATAAAAAACTAAACTATATCTAAAGCAAAATAAAAAGTAACATTTACACGGTACTTATACTTACTAAAACTTAAAATAAAAATAAAATGAAAACTAAATATTACCAATAAAACTACAAAAAAAAACATGTTTTAAGGCTATAAATAAAACTCGTATTTGTTTTACAAAATCGTTAGGTAGGTATTTATTTATATAAAGTCTTCATATAGCAGAGGACGTATGGAAAATCCACCGCATAGGTACTCTGAAACAAAAGCACATGTCGAGTGTGCCCGTTGTAGATCCACCATTGTGTTTTTAGTCCCTTTTGTTCTCATCTAATGCCAACATTTTCCGTTTTATTTGAAAACTGACTGTGTCCCTCAGCTTCACTCGATAATCTAGGCATTTCGAAAACTCTTCAAAGGTTTATTTTAATAAACAAATGCTTGACCACGTATGGCCACCAACTTGCCTGATATTAAGACGGCCATAGATAATAATTATCGGTCCTTGTCCGATTTCATAGAAATGAGCGAGATGGAATTACATGAAAAAATCTATAATTTATCGTAAAATCAATCATTAACGATAAATAAAACATTTTTTTTAAAAGCGATGAGGAGGTTCTAGACATTGTATTTTCTAATATTTATGATGCCTAAAAGGTAATATAGCGGCTAAGGATATAGAAGAAAAATTGATTTATTTTGTAAAACAGGGGTAACTTTGCCAGTATAATAGTGGTATTTAAACTTATTTTTTTATTGTTTTTGAAATGAAGGAGGCACTTCTTGTATCATGTACAATAACATAATATTATTTGTTTAAAGATGTATCTGATACCGGTTTTGTAGAAAAAAACGCACGACTGGAGTTTACTCCTTAAGTACGAGTATCTAACCATACGCAAAAAGAGTTTATTCAACTGAAAAAAGATTAATATCATATGAAAGGGTAAATTCACAAATTAATGAAAAAAATTTATAAAAACATTATTATAATCAAGAAATATTGTTGATTTTTCAGATATTATCGAATTATTGACTTGAATTATTAATATTTAAAAATTATTTATAAAATAAATCATAGTAACTTGGAGGAATTTATAGACATCGAAAAAAATAATTTTTGGTTAGGTTAGAAATTGTCTATTTTACGTGGATGCGCTTGATAATTCATATTGGATTAAATATCTAATTTTATGTGTTGTTCTCAAATATATATTTATATGAACTACATCGATAATTATTGAATATTTAATAAATACAAATCGCACATGCCCATGCATATAATACATAAATTATAACGTACCTTGCACCCACGTGTTCGTCAGATGTTCCGGCAATATTATCTACACCCCTTTCTGCCATAGTTATTTCAATATACTTTTAGTTCACTTTAGCCAGTATAATGATAAAAATATATAACTTCACAATAACAATATTAATTATTGATATTTATAACAAAAATAGCAATATAAATACATCGACACTGATAGAAAAAACAAACAAGCCCAATAACATATATAGTATATAGGTATAGTCGCCTATACAGCATACCATATGTACGTCTTAATACACTCACAGCCAAATTAGAAAGTATATAGAGTATAAGTAAAGTATATATACGACGTTACTTGTTAGTAGGTTTTACCCCTCGGATTTTTCTCATACCGGGCGCCTTATATATATGAAAATCGATTCTTAAGGAGTAAACTCCAACAATAAACTCCAATATTCAATCGGAAGGGATTTCAGCTCGATTAACATCAGTCGCGTCCTTGAGTGATGAAATAGTCTAAGATGTAGCACGCTCATCTAGAATAACGAAGACGGCTGTGGAACAAGATCGGACCCGACTTCCTTGATGGCTGATCGAAAGACGTACAAAATAACGGTCAAAATAAAAATAGAAGAAAAAAAACAGTTTCCTGATGTGTTATGTCTAGGGGCCTGTTCGAAATGGCCGTATGCTACTAGAACCTTACTGATTATATCCAATTTGACCACAGCACAGCCTTCAAGAATTTCAACGTTCCAAATTTTAAATAATTTAAGCCCTAGGTCTACAATGCGCACTTTGTGCACCTAGAGACTAATGATTCAATTAATGTTGACCTTTTTGGTCAAATAATAGTATTTTATGCACCGAGGTACTAAAGTCCTGTCTTATATAGCGGGCGTCATATTGAATCCAAAGCATACGAAGGACTATATAGAGTTAACTCCCGAGCGCAGCGAGGGTGTTAAAAGCTTAACTTCTGAGCAAAGCGAAGGAGTTATGTACCTAGAGCCCTGAGTGAAGCGTGGGATTAAATCGCCCAAGATAAAGACAGACTTTAGTACCGAGGTGAATACTCTACTTTACACATCTACTGCGAGAGAACAAAAGGGCTACAAAAATAAGCATTTCATTAAAAAAATAGATCAATGCAACGTATATGAAATATATTGACAGCTCTTTATTAATTAAACTTAACAATGTTACATCAAAATGACGAAACCACACATCGGCCTTAGCTGATGAAAAAAAAAATTTGGGGCTTTATACTAACCAAAACTTTTTGCTTTACCCTTCCGTCCATGAAAATAGAAAAAAATAGCCCAGTTTTTATTTTTTTTATGTGTTGGGTCTAGGTGGCCAGTTCGAAATGGCCGTATGCTACTAGACCCTTGGTTCCAAATTTAAATTACTTTATGCCCTAGGTGCATAATGAGCACTTTATGCACCTAGCGAATAAAGAGTCGCTTTACGTTGACCTTTTTGGTTAAATAAAGTAACTTTGTAGAGCAGTAGGTGTGTAAAGTAACTTTGTAGTGCTGTAAATGTGTAAACATATATCGTATATCTTGTAAATATCACAATTGTTGCAAAAACAACCAAGTAAGTTTAAAAAATAAAATATTGAGTCTGGCTTTATAAACGAGCCGTACGGGGCCATTATTTCAAATATAACCTACTTACTTACCCTTTTATTTACTTACTCTAAGCTACAATAAAAAGGTAACAATCCCAAATCACAATAATATCTCCAATTTATACCAGTAATACGGCGATTATTCTCGTGAAGGCAAAAGGATCGAAAACGTAAAGTGGTTATCTTTTCTGTTTTATCGATGACTAGCTGACTCGGCGGCACTTCGTATGACCACCAGAAACGTGATGTATATTTGCATTGGTAGTAATTTCATGTTTTACAATTACAATTAGCTACCTAGTAAAGAAAGAAAACTAAACTAATCAATGCTATTACAAACTTCTTTGATTTTTAAAAATAAATAATCGACTTCAAAAAGAGAGTACCTATAGGTTCTCAATTCGGTTGTAGCCTTTTATTTTAAATATAAACACGCAATTTAGTATTTGAATGAAAAAAAAATCTAATTGAAAACTTCCTCCTTTTTTTTAAGTCGGTTGAAAAGAAATCACCGCTATAAAAACAAATATTATCTTTTTACTGACCGTCCAGTTTCAAGCCAAGATAGAATGCACTTCCCGTCTGAAACATTTTCCAAAATTTTACAATAAATATCTGTTTTCGACAATTTGATCAAAGACAACAAAGGCAGAGCTCGCTTCAATGGTTTTATTAGGTACAATCCAGTCACAAAAGTGCATGTTCACCGTAGATTTAAAAAATGAAATAAAAATAAAAATAATTTTCATGCCACTTAAACTTTAAAATCTACAGTACTGGGATCTAAGTCGTAAATTATTTCTCATCAATTAATTTTTGTGATCAATTTCAGACTAAAATTTCATATTGAATTCGATAGAATCATGAACCCATTCAAGTTTAGGGTAAAACTCCACTGTTTATCCATTTGTTTGTTTATCACCAGGTTTAAACGTATCTCATGGACTGAGCTAGCTAAACAGTTGAAATTTCTATGGATTATGTATTTTAGTTGCCGCTTTAACAACAAATATCAAAATAATAATAAAAACACAATAAAAAAGAAATTTATGATTCCTAATCAACACACGTGGTACTTCTAATACAAATCGTTTAGAATTTATTTGATATTGATAGGTAGCTAAATTTTTAAAATCTATGATGTATATGCATTTTTGATTCCGACTGTACCTCAGGGTACTGGATTGTGCGGTCAACTGCTTATTTTGATAGAGGTATATTATAAGGTACGTAATTAACATAGTAGTGTAAAGTGGTGACCTTCTAAGCCCAAAATAGAATTTGGTTGATACAGTCAGATTCAATAGTGGTTTCCCACCACCAAGTTAAAAATTATTTGTAATTACTTACAGCTCTTTTAAAATCATTGCGGGTTTTCAAAGACCTTTGTTCTTTTTAGTGTTCCGTTTTCGAAATAAGTATAATCTTTAAAGTGCTAGTTCTAAGAGTTATGTGTACTCTAACAGCCAAATGATTATATTTACTTACCTACGTCATAAATTATGTAATCACGATAGTACATATAATGAAGTTTAAAGGCAAAGTATCACAATCGAGCTCTTTTTTCAAATTCACGAGTAATTGAAAGAAATAAAAAGTAAAAAGTTTAGTTTGTAATATTCAACGTAACAAATGCGTTGAATATTACAAACTAGGTAGGTGCTTAGTTGTAAAGACTTCGTAATTGCAAACCCTTTAAAGCTTTAGGCGTAAATAACTACCTACTATTAATATTTTGAAGAAAAAATACATCTCCAAATTAACTTGCGGCAATTCACCGAGAGACGCGAGTTCAAACCACGCTGGGAGTGATATTAATTTAGTAAATGTATTTTTCGTTTAAAATATGTCTAGTATTTAATATTACAACCTAAATAATACATTTAAATGATTTATTCCATACTTACAATAAAATTAAATTTCCAGATATCTAAAGAGTTGTTTTAACTTTTTAACGATGACAGTGTAAAGTGAGCAGCGAGTGAACTTTTACAATAACTACCTCAGCTCAGCCTACAACTTCAACTTCTTAGTTCAACAACTTACAGGGGCACTTTCTGAGCGAAAAAATTAACCAATATAATACAAAATGGTTTATTTAGTTTATTCTTCTGTTTTCCAGTTTCGCATTTTCCAGTTTAAATCGCTTTGTTTCGATTATTTCCAGCATTGCTGCAATGTCGTTCCGAACGTTAGAGAGCCCTTACGACTCCTATCTCAAGGTCGACCTAAAAACAGCGCAATTATGAGATGATTTAATTTAATGCTAGACTGTTTCCCTGGGTCCGAGCTTCATTGTCTGTTGCTCGGCCGCCACTCGGTTGCAACAGACCGATCGACTGCTCACCGAGCAATGGACAACGAAGCTCAGCCGGTTGACGGTCTTATATACTTAAATAATCCCTAAGAGCGCTGTATGCTCAATTTTGCAGTAGGTATAGGGTGACAAATCTGTAATTAGAATATCAGGGTTATTAAAAAACAAATACCATAGAAGATGTGGCTAGTAGCAAGCTATAATCTTACTAATATTATAAACGCGAAAGTTTGTATGTATGTGAGGTTGTTACTCTTTCACGCAAAAACTACTGAACCGATTGCGATGAAACTTGGAATTTAGGTACCTGGATTAACACATAGGCTACTTTTTATCCCGTTATTCCCGCGGGAACGGGAATTACGCGGGTGAAACCGCGGGGTGCAGCTAGTAATACTATAAAGCTTTATCTTAATACTCGGTTTTCATAGTTGAAAACCGAGTAATTGACACTAACTTGTTTGTATAGAAAAAATCTCACATTTATACGATTTTTTAGTTTCAGACTATAATTTGACGTTTTGAAACCTTGTATTTGACAATGTTTCTAACAAAGAAGTGTTAAACATGAAGTATACTTTCTACCCTAGGGCTGAAATGAGCTACTTTCAACCCGAATACCCATGAAAATTAAACTTTCCGAACAGGATAGATGAAAAATTAGTTTAATTTGAATTATAATGTTTATTCTCAATAATCAAATATTTTATTCATTATATACCTGTGACTGTCCTGGCTTCAATTTTTTAATCAAATGAGCTACTTCGAGCGATTTAAATACCTCGATTTCTACCAATTTTCCATCCACTCGTCACATGAGTGACAACACATGAAAATCAACAGAAATCGAATTATTTAAATCGCTTTAAGTGCAACGAGCGATTAAAAAATAAGCCGTAGGTCTACGTACAATACGGGCGAGTCCGGTTTACGCTACGACTTAGGCCGGTGGTTGATAACCCTCGGCCGAAGTCTCTCATCAAGATTAGCCCCTTTTTTCGGGCAGAGGACTACAGTTGCCATTATATTCTTCTATACAATTTGTAACGGGTATGCCCTTTTAATCCGAAAGGGGGTTGTTCTAGACGTCTAGGCTAAAACCTTTTATTCTACGACTTTTGAAAATAAAAACTTTTTTTTTTAAAGTTGGAGATTGTTTCACTGAAAAAACAGCTGCTTTTGGAAATAAAGGTAATTGAAGTTTTGATTGTAAACCATCAAACTAAATGAAAGGACAACATAAGGACAATGACTTCGAACTCTCAGAAACAGCTGATTTTTAAGTAAACTTTACACTAAATTTTTCAAAAAGTACTTCGAATTTCCAAAAGTCGTAGAACAAAAGTTGTTCGCCTAGACGTCTAGAACAACCTCCTTTCAGATTAAAAGGGCTTACCCGTTACACCTTGTATAGTTACGGGCTAAAGGGCCAAAAACATTCTTATTATTTGTAGGTACATTCACTATACAATGCTTCATTGAATTCTCCTCATTAGAGTAACTTTAGTATCTCAAACTACTTTGTTACAACATCTAACGGAGAGTTTTTGCTCAAACGAGATATCCGTAATTATGGGAACATCTGATAATGGTGCGTACCACAATCGTTTATCATTATTTTATCGTACTCTTATAGCCCAAGAAAATATAATAAATTGTAAAAAGAATACCCCTGACTAGGTATGACATAACCGGACAAATCTCTGTGATTTATTGGTTATGTATTTGTTACGAATGTTTTGTTGTAATTATGATAAATAAATAAAAAAAGAAGGTAGGTACTTTTAAAATACAATATTAAAAAAAAAAAAAAAATGTGTGTTTTCATTAATATAAATTAATTATTCTTGATATAAATTTATAATTCTTTTATTAGCTAAACGATTTAAGTATTGGAATATAGAGTTTTTTATTAGGTAGCTATGAACGATTTAGGACCTGGAATATGGAGATCATGGTAAGGCCCAATATCCTTTTAGTAAAAAATCGTACATTATTTATTAACTCTATGTTTTCTTAGAAAAATCTAAGCAAATGAATTATTATTGACTTTATTATTGTAAATTTGGTGCCTATGTAGATAGCTGCTGAAGTCTTGGAATATCACATAGGCCATATCATCATTACACATTTTTACCTGAAATTATTAGGGATCGGGACTATTGCATGTAGGTATGAAGAATTCAGCCAACGCGAACTTTATTTATTTAATTATTTAAGATTTTTTCCAAAAAAAAATTACTTAAACAAATTAATTAAAACCGGTTTAAACATCATTTAGGTATAAACAATTTCAAAATAAGTAGGAACAACTTACCTACATACATTTAAATTTTAGCTTTATGTATACTTTATTTTTTTTTAAGTGTCAGTTAAGTAAACATCATAGAAGGCCTCATAATAATAAACACATGTACCTAAACTCTGAGCTAATTGGCATTATTAGTAAACAATGAACCATTATATAAGTATGTATTCTTCTCAGAACCGTGCTTTAAATAGGTATAGGTTACGTAAATACCTGCCTACATTGAACTATTTTAATTTATTTCCCTGCTATAGAACACATTAATGGGCTAATTCATGTCTAATCTTATTTATTTATTAAAGTACAACAATAGTAGAAAATCTTACCTACACGATAGAAAGAACTTCAAAACGAGATGAGCCCCCAAAAACCCAATTTTGTACGTGTAAAGCAGATCAGGGGACTCTAATTCTGCGAAAGAATGAAGTCATTCAGGAAGAAAATATGTCAATAAAGTAGGCATTTTGACAAATCAAACGTTAGTAGAAATCGAGTGCAGGCCAGTACCCAGCCGCTGAAGCCCATCGAAGATCCTCCGAAAGGAATTCCGACGAACTCTGGCAATCAGAGCGCTGGACACCGTGGGGTTTAGTGGGTAAACCTTTGGCCACCCACCATCTCAGGCCAGAGGGACCCTCACAAACCGAGCCTCTATCTTCCGGGAGGGGCCTGAGGGTCTTAAAGAGGTCCACACGTCAAAAACAGGCCCTAACCAGCCGTTTAATCTGCTAGTTCTGAAAAGGTCAGTTATGGTAACGTCATTGATAATGCCGTCATTCAGAGGTCATACAATACTAACCGCCAGGGTTCAAAGAAGTTTAAGAGCTATTATTACCTATTTACTATAACAATTAAAATTCATTGTTTGCTATAAAGTATAAATAAACTACCTAAATCTTACTTAATATTATAAAAGTGGACGTTCATGTTATGTCTGTATGTGACTTTGTTACTCTTTCACGCAAATAAAAAAAACTGAACCTTGTTTGATAGGCCTGTGGCGGTCGCCCACAGCACATACTAGATGGCGTTACTAGTATGAAATCCTGGATCGCGATATCAACATTCTTTCCAAGATAAGCTCATATACAACTACCGACGAGACATCGTCGGGCCGCGGCCTACCGGGCAAAACCACCTGCCCGGTGGAAGATCTTCCCATTTAGAGGTCACCACGTCAAACCCTCCACACTGGTGACCCCGTACATGGACAACGAGCGCAACCTTCGCCGACATGAGCTTTCAACCCTGCACCACCCTCACCTACCCCCTGCAAATGCATCCTGCCAGCAGAAGCCGACAACCACTTCTAGCCACATCGGTTGGACCACGACGCCTGTATAGACACAAGCACTGGTTCACCCTTCCAACGGCTACACCGCATCGCAATTGGGCACCTACAGCATGCTGAGTACATCCGGTACTTCATCGACTGACCATCGACACACTGGATCTTCACGTGCTACGCCCCTTCACACGTCCCGACTCACCGTGGACATCACTGTTCCGACTTACTGGAACAGCATCTTTCCCGACTCACCGTGGAAAAAACTCAAGACTCCGACTCACTGGAGCAGCAAGCATCCCGACTCACTGGGATATCCGTTTCGACTCAATGAGACGCACGTCAACTGGCTCACTGGCAAAAAGAATCTGCATCGACCTCCGGTCTCCGAGGGGGAGTGGTGTGGCGGTCGCCCACAGCACATACTAGATGGCGTTACTAGTATGAAATCCTGGATCGCGATATCAACATTCTTTCCAAGATAAGCTCATATACAACTACCGACGAGACATCGTCGGGCCGCGGCCTACCGGGCAAAAACACCTGCCCGGTGGAAGATCTTCCCTTTGGAGGTAAACACCACCTCATATCCTCCAAAGGCCAGTTAATGAAGAATTCCTCTAGTAGGTACTTTGCGCCATCTAGTAGCCGGCCCCCACAAATAATTTGTTGTTGCTCTGTATGGAGGCGAAAAAAATTGATAATGTAGGTAAAAAAAATAATTAATAAATAGCTGGTGTTCTGGACTAACACATGGGCTATTTTTTATCCTGATATCTGCGGGTTCGGCACTTACGCGGGTGAAACCGCGGGCCGTAACTAGTATGTTAGAGAAAGGTGAATGTAAGTTTTGGATGTTATTTTTATTTAATAATTCATCCAAATTTTGAATAAAGTGAACCATAAACTAATTTCTTCTTATTTTCAAGTCTGTAGATAAAAGTCAAATTTAAAGTGTCGCGTTTTTAGGTTTTCGTGCTTAAAAAAGACTACGATGGACGTGCGTCGAAAGGCACGTTTATCAGGTGATCCCAGTTTTTAACCGACTTCAAAAAAGGAGGAGGTTCTCAATTCGTCGCGTATATATATTTTTTATCTCTGATATCAGTCGTTTGGTTTAATTAAAAACATAGGCCTTAGGGCCACCAAAAATCTATAACACAAAATGAGCCACAACACAACACGAAAAGACGAAGAAGAAGAAAGAACGAGTTAAAAAGTATAACCTGACCTGTTTGAAAAGTAATAAAATATTTATTGTAGTTCATTTTAATCACGAAGGTGGCACCGCGACACTCAGCTAGTTGTACTATAAATTTATGTAACCTATTACATGTGCTGTCAGTTCGAACATGGCTTCAACGCCTTCGCAGTCAAGTCACATGAAAGGAGGTGTGCCTGTGGCTGATTTTTACGCGCGAAAATGTGTGCTTATTACCGGTGCTACGGGGTTTCTTGGACAGGTTTGTTTTTTTATTTTATTTCATAATTTACAGTTTTTTATATCATAAAAGCAAACCAAAAATCACAAAGATTTGTCAGAGTTATAAAACGGGGATTAACGTTGCAAACCTAGTGGCTTGTAAATTATAGTCATTTTTACAAAAACATGCGTAGACCCAGCGGCGCTTTTTATTTATTTGATAAAATTGCTTCTAGTACTAAATTGCTGCGAGACTGTTTTTGTGAAATTGACTATACAAGGTGAACCATTTCGATGGGCTTTCAGGGGGATATAGAAAGAAAAGAAAGAAAATAAGTTTATTAAGACAAGCACACAACTAAACAAAAAGGTATACAAGATTAGAGACGATGGAAAAATATATATATATGTCGGAGTTGAGTCTGATAGTCAAACTCCTTATTCAAAGAATCGGATCGCCAGTGTTATTTATGACACTTGACAGAGTCTACAGCAGCGACGTGATGACTTGTTGGTTACCAAGCAACGAACAATATCTTTAAAAATATCTTGATGATGATATTCTTCTTCTTATGGTGTTAGTCGTAAAGGTTGTAGAAACTGTCCCGCGTTCCGTATTCTGTGATAATGTGGTTTCCAGCCTTGTAATTGAACGTTCATTATACTACCCTGTTTGTCTACCTAGAAATTGTTATTGAACCGACATACCCCAGTACGCCCACTAGCAGATCCTTAGAGCAGATAATGGATGTCTATAGCAAAGAAACTGATGGAAAACCCCCTCTGACGTCATATATATATAATGAAAATACAAACAATACAACATACTATAAGAGATGACAAAAAATGCTAAAAGGAGTTGCGTCCCTGAAACAAAAACTAAAATGGCATTTTTAGTTTTTGATAAATTTATTATACAAAAAATAAACATCGTATATTATTGTACCTACTGATTGATAGTGTTGCTGATATAGATGCTGATCCTGGAAACAAATATAGTATGGTAAATCGACAAAAATATCGATTTTATTAAAAAAATATAGGGGTAATATAATATAGGTGTTTATTTTTCTGTAAAAAGACAAGGTTCGATTTCTGGCTAGGGAATAAATTATACAAAAATCTAATAATGCTATTTTAGTTTTTGTTAAAATCGGGTATGCAACTCCTTTCAGCATTTTTCGCTATCTTTTAGGATATCCTTCTGAAAGTCCGAATATCCCTCCAAATTAGTTCACCCTGTACAATACATGACACTATTTCGTAATGTGAATTAGTCTTAAATGTTTTTTTAATCTTTAAATGCATATACATTTTCAAGTCATTAAAACCATGACGTATGAGATATACCTACAAGTAAATTATAAAAGAACCCAACCACAAACAAAATAGGCGATTGTCGCAAATGAATAGTGATGCTACGACGACGTGCGCAAGAAGGTATTTGTGTCTGTCTCTTGTGTGATTTAGGTAGGTACTGTCACGGTAAAAGACAAAACATGGCCAAGTTAAAACGACTTTAGTTCGCATTTATTTATAAGGCAGTCTATGACCTAACCTAATCAACACCGGCTTAAAAACTGGTAATAAATCTTAGTTTTAAACCAAAGCCAAGTCAAAATCTGGTTTAATAAATATAAATATAAAACCAGTTTTTGTATTTCAAATAAGTGTAATAATAATAACGTATTCGCATACTGATATATACTTTAATATGAAGATAATAGGTATTGTTGAATTTATTTAAAAAACTTCTATGAAAGGGCGCACCTAAAACCAGTTTTTTATGCATAAATTTGAATGCCGCGATGTGCCGCGCTCCACACCTAAGTAATTCTATTTTCAACCGAAAGAAATATAACTTAAGGTTTAATTTTAATTGTTATATTTTTAGTAAGTTCGCCGCGCCGCGCATCGGTTTTGACGACTCAATAATCCGTAAAAAAAAATCCGTATGTCTAACCAATGTTCACGTTATAAAAACAGGTTCTATTAGAAAAGCTACTCTACAGCTGTCCGGAGGTTGAAGCAATCTACATTTTGATTAGAGAAAAGAAAAATCTGAATATTCAGCAGAGACTCGAAAAGATCTTGGCAAATGAGGTAGGTTCTTTAAGCCTTTTTCTGTTTTAGATAAGTATAGTCGGATATTTTATTAGTCTATTAAAATTATAAATGCAAATGTTTGCAAGTAGGTACATAATAATTATGTATGTGAGTTTGTTTCTACTACAGATATTGTAGATTGCTATGAATCTTGGAATGTAATTAGCTGGAGACCTAGAATAACCCACAGGTTACTTTTTACCCTGATATTCTTGAGGGATCGGGACTTACGCGACTGAAACCGCTGAGCGCTACTAGTATAATTACACTATATAAGCAGCGCCCCATGTATTATATAACTTTATTAACTGACTTCAAAAAAAGAAGGAGGTTCTCAATTTGTCGAATATTTTTTTTCACTTATGTCCACCGATTACTCGAATATGGCTTGTAACTATTTGAGTCAATCTAATCATATATTTTCCTTTAGATTTTCAATAGAGTTGGAAATAGAAGAAAAGAAGACTTAAATAAAATAAAACCCATTGTTGGTGATGTAACCGCACATAATTTGGGCATTGGACATGAGGACGAGCGCATCCTTTTAGATAAAGTAAGTACTAAGTACGTAACATTATATTTTTAAGAATAATTAAAAGGCCTGACTGATTGATTGAGTGACTTATTGATCGAGCGAGCGAAGCGGGCAAAGCATAACTGCTTGAGGTCTGGAAAATTTTGCTTTCGTCTGTCAGTAGGTATGTATTGGATGTCGCTCACACGTTTTTTCCGCTATACTAAGTCCTACATTGATGGCCCTCTCCTTAAAACAAATTTTCATCATAAACTCCTTACATAAATTTCCAGCTTTTCAAAGGTGCTACCAATGTAGACTTTCCAATTTCCCAATGATTAGTGCTCGGGAGGTCTAATGTTCGCAGAACCATTTAGTCCGTGAGCTAGCAACAGATTTACATGACCAATTTACTCTCATACGATAACTCGTGATATACTTCAGAGAGTCGCATTATATATAGCTTGGTGAACGTCAGCTGCCGCTCCAAGGGTGGGTAGGGGTTCGGCAGCCTTTCAATCATGTAAAAAAAAATTGTTTTTAATCATTTCCTCCCGACTGAAAATTTGTAAGATGATAGATAACGTAATTATTTAAAGATAAAAAAAAGGCAGCTGGCCATACCGTGGTGGATAATACGTCCGATGGGCACGCGAACATGCAAAAAAAAATCTTTTGTTCAGTAATAACCTCTCACTTGAAAATGCGTCAAATGATACTTTACATGTTATTTTGAGTAAATAAAAACGTCAGCTGGCTGTATGTTGGTGGAAAGGTCGTCAGCTGATGCAGTGAAAGGTGGAGCTCAGAAGCCAGGCGTGAGCGACGATCGCTTATTTACATTCGTCAGCTGACGGGTTTTCCACCAAATTAGAGCCAGCTGATGTTTTTGTTTATATAAAATAGCACGTAAACTATCACCTGACACATTTTCAAGTGAGAGAAAATTACGTAACTACAATTATTTTAGTTTAGGCTCGGTGCACGCGCTCTTATATGTACTAATCGAATCAATACTCTCAATCTATTTTGGATAGGAATCAAAAACGTAAAAATTGATAAATATATAAATAAAAAAATGAAATTTAATATTATACAATTTGTAACGGGAAAGTCCTTTTAATCCGAAAGGGGTATGTTCTAGAGGTCTAGGCGAACAACTTTTGTTCTACGACTTTTGAAAATTCGAACTTTTTTTGAAAATTTTGAGATTATGTTTCACTGAAAAAACAGCTGCTTTTGAAAATAAATATAATTGAAGTTTTGATTGTAAACCATCAAACTAAATAAAAGGACAACATAAGGTCAATGATCTCAAACTCTCAGAAACAGCTGATTTTGCAAAAAAAAATCTTTTGTTCAGTAATAACCTCTCACTTGAAAATGCGTCAAATGATACTTTACATGTTATTTTGAGTAAATAAAAACGTCAGCTGGCTGTATGTTGGTGGAAAGGTCGTCAGCTGATGCAGTGAAAGGTGGAGCTCAGAAGCCAGGCGTGAGCGACGATCGCTTATTTACATTCGTCAGCTGACGGGTTTTCCACCAAATTAGAGCCAGCTGATGTTTTTGTTTATATAAAATAGCACGTAAACTATCACCTGACACATTTTCAAGTGAGAGAAAATTACGTAACTACAATTATTTTAGTTTAGGCTCGGTGCACGCGCTCTTATATGTACTAATCGAATCAATACTCTCAATCTATTTTGGATAGGAATCAAAAACGTAAAAATTGATAAATATATAAATAAAAAAATGAAATTTAATATTATACAATTTGTAACGGGAAAGTCCTTTTAATCCGAAAGGGGTATGTTCTAGAGGTCTAGGCGAACAACTTTTGTTCTACGACTTTTGAAAATTCGAACTTTTTTTGAAAATTTTGAGATTATGTTTCACTGAAAAAACAGCTGCTTTTGAAAATAAATATAATTGAAGTTTTGATTGTAAACCATCAAACTAAATAAAAGGACAACATAAGGTCAATGATCTCAAACTCTCAGAAACAGCTGATTTTCAAGCAAACTTTACACTTAAATTTTTCGAAAAGTACTTCGAATTTCCAAAAGTCGTAGAACAAAAGTTGTTCACCTAGATGTCTAGAACAACCCCCTTTCGGATTAAAAGGGTTTACCCGTCACACCTTGTATAAATGCAGTTATTTATTTTCAATGAAACTGTAGTGTATAGAATGATATTTATTTATTATAAATCTTTAAATTTCGTTTCAAAAATAATCATTCATCTGCTTCGCTTTCACTTTGACTCGTGCCACTCTCATCTTTTTCTGATTCACTATCACTGTCATCAGAGCTGTCCATTGTGGCTATTTCTTCATCGTCTTTCTACCAGTGGAAAATTTGAAAGGTGGGGCATATTACATTCTGTTTGAGAATGTACAAGAAACGTTTATTTTGAGCAGCTACATTAGATATAATATAATACTACACATCTACAAATACCCACATACACATGTTACGTATATTTTTTCAATACTAAAATTACTTCAGAATATTTATTTTATAGAAATATTTTCAAGTTTTAATATATTTTAAAATGCGCCCCTATATTTTTAAATGTGGTTTCACCCGCGCAAGTCCCGCGATGTTTGAACACCTACCTACCGCAGTGCAAAAATCCACACTTAAACGGACGACCAGGGAAGTACTGATGATGCCAGGCGCGGCAGCGCCTGGCTTCAACAGTACTTCAGTGAAGTAAGGTAAAGTTTGTATTTCATCAGTAAGTGACGATGACGATGGATGACGATCAATGACTATGGATGACAATGATGATGATGATGATGCCACTCTTTATCACTTATCCTACCCCTGTGTCGATTTTCATTCATTGAATAGTTATCACCCGCGTAAGTCCCGATCCCGCGGGATTTTCGGGATCAAAAGTATCCTATGTTACTCTCTATCATTTAAACTATTCCTTTGCAAATTTTCATCCAATAAATAGTTAACACCCGCGTAAGTCCCGATCCCGCGGGATTTTCGGGATCAAAAGTATCCTATGTTACCCTCCATCATTTAAACTATCAATATGCAAATTTTTATATAATAAATATAATCAGCCGCGTAAGTCCCGATCCCGCGGGATTTTCTGCATCAAAAGTATCCTATGTTACTCTCCAACATTTAAAATATCCATATGCAAATTTTCATCCAAATCGTTCGAGCCGTTTGACCGTGATCAAGGGAACAAACAAACAAACAAACAGACTTTCGGATTTATAATATTAGTAGGAAGTAGGATAGGATTTATGGAAAATATAAATTGTCGAAAGTAAAATAATTGTAGTTACGTAATTTCCTCTCACTTGAAAATGTATCAGGTAATAGTTTACGTACTATTTTGAATAAACAAAAACATCAGCTGGTTCTAAGTTGGTGGAAAACCCGTCAGCTGACGAATGTAAATAAGCGATCGGCGCCCACGCCTGGCTTCTGAGCTCCACCTTTCACTGCATCAGCTGACGACCTTTTCACCAACATACAGCCAGCTGACGTTTTTATTTACTCAAAATAACATGTAAAGTATCATCTGACGCATTTTCAAGTGAGAGGATATTACTGAAAAAAAAATTTTTTTACATGTTCGCGTGCGCAGCTGACGTATAATCCACCACGGTATGGCCAGCTGACTTTTTTTTATCTTTAAATAATTACGTTATCTATCATCTAACAAATTTTCAGTCGGGAGGAAATGACTGAAAACAATTATTTTTTTTACATGATTGAAAGGCTGCCGCCCCCCTACCCACCCTTGGAGCGGCAGCTGACGTTCACCATGCTATATAATGCAACTCTCTCAAGTATTTCACGAGTTATCGCTTGAGAGGAAATGACTGACAAAAAATACTATCTGGCTCACGGACTAATTATCCTACTAATATTTTAAATGCGAAAGTTTAGATGTTTGTTTATGTAACAATCCCGATACAACTACTAAACTGATTGCGATGAAACTTAATATGCAGATTGCTGTAGATCTGGGTTAAAACATAGGCTACCTTTTATCTCAAAATTCCCGCGGGATCGGGACTTACGCGGATATAACTGCGAAGCGCTGCTGGTAGTAAATAATAATGACAACGTACACCCTAAACCGCTAATCCTAGAGACATAATATTATGTTTGGCTAGATTTTTGTTTCTATATGATGAGCAGGTATCCACTATGGTTTTCTTTTTTATTCCTAAACTTAAATTTTCAGGTATCAGTGGTAATCCACTCGGCAGCGACGGTACGTTTCAACGAACCTTTGAAGACAGCGTTCAGTATAAACTGTGATGGTACTTTGAAGGTGCTCGACTTATGTCGACGCATGAAGAATATTCAGGTATCATCATCATCATTAGGTTGTTGCAGTCCACTGCTAGACATAGGAATGTCTTATTGCACGCCACCTGGATCTATGTTCGGTTTCTCGCATCCAGTTTGTGCCAGCCGTCTTGCACAAATCGTCGCTCCAACGTGCCTGAAGACGTCTTATCACTTCAATTTAAGTATCTACTACTGAGTTACCAGAGTTCACATACACCTCGAGATCGTCCAAATTTAAAATTGTACTGGGACGGATGAGACCTAGCGACGATATAGGTTACCCAAAATGTCTCATCTGTGTCATCGATTTACAAGAAGAGGCCCTTTTCCTGTAAAACGAAACCCTACATATAACATATTATTGATATTTTTACATCGCCGAGGCTAACTGGGTAACAATTACTACTTACGGCTTACTAACCTAGTCTTAAAATATCTCTAAAATATTTCAGATACTAATCCACGTCTCCACCGCATACTCGAATACAGATTCGGAATTCGTCGAAGAGAAAATTTACCCACCGATTGTACCAACTGATGAAGCTCGAGATTATATCATTAAACATAGCGATAATGAAAAATTAATGACTAAGTACTTGTGTAAGTAATTACACTTCTTCTTTTTCTTACCTTAGCGATATTCCCGTTCCAATACTTCTTGTATGGGAGCCCAGAGTTCGCTGATACTCCAAATTAATTGGGGTCGGTAGGCAAATTCCAAATTGATTTGGCAATATTTCTACGGTCGGCAGTTTACCCGCCACCGCACGGGGAGACTCGATTTTTTTACACTTATTTAAATTACATGAATTTTGACTAAGTACCTATAGTACAATATTCTGGTGGCATTTCTCTTTTTATAACCACCATTTTTACTTATCTATTGTATTTCAGCGGGTAAACCAAATACTTACACCTACACTAAAGCTTTAGCTGAAGCTGCCATACAAGACGCACGCGGTCACGTTCCTGTGGTCATAGTCAAACCTTCTATTGGTAACTAAATATTAAACATAAACCTTTTAATGCAAGAGTAAATTTTCCGCTAAATACAATTGTACAAATGTCAAAATACATAAAAGTTAATTAACTAAATAACATATATAATCTTATTTTTAATATATAAAAATGAATCCCTTTTTCCCTTGGTCACGGCATCACGGATGAACGGCTGGACCGATTTCGATAATTCTATTTTTGTTGTATTTGTGTTGATCAGAAGAAGGTCCTTATGAAAGAAAAAATGTTGAACCGATTTTGATAAATTTTACGCAGGTGAAACCGCGGGGCGCAGCTAGTAATAAATAGTAACTAAATTGATAATGTTGCGTATTTATATTTATATTTTATAGCTGCATGTGCAATAGTTTTTTATCTGAAAGAGAAACAAACATAAGCAGGATTCATAAATATTACTGGGATAGAATTTTTATTATGGTAGAATAATGATATAGGGCCATGCGCTCTGATAGTTTGTGGTATCTGTCAGCTAGTGGTATCTATTCTGTTGTGCATATACCAAAATTAAATTGGCCTTTTCATCTAATTTTAGATGATTTATACAGCGCAAGCAACTTTTAATCCATGCAATTTTATGGCGCTGTTTGCCCGGGACGTTGTTAGATGGAGAAGGTTTGCCCAGCACCTATACCGGTGGGTTTTCTTACGATATTTTCCGTAGCCGTGGGTTTGCGTTAAAAACATCGCTCATATGGTGAAGGCATATACTTCAACTAAACTAAATTTAAATTTAGAAAATCTAAAATGATGACAGGTCTAAGTAATCTTATACAGACTCCTCACATTCAAACTTCTCGGCTGTTCTCAGAGGTTCTCGGCGAGAGTAAGGAGTCGCCTTTAGAGTTGTTAATCTAACATTTAGTATGGCACAAAAAGAGTAGGAATACTGTCTAAACTTAATTTTAGGAATTTTTAGGTTAAATTTTGGGATATGGACTATGGTGACATCTGAATGGCCAGTACCTATAAACTGAATGTTGTAATTTTCAGTGACTGCTTCAAAATCAGAACCGTTGGAAGGTTGGATAGATAGCTGGAATGGAGCAACAGGTCAGTATTCCGCTAAAGCTATTTAATTCAACATGTTTGTACTATTATTATAAGTCTGACCGAATAGACTAAAGTTATTGGCCTGTTTATTTAATGAAATGGCATCCTACAGTCGGTTTTTGTTCGTATGTAACCCTGTTGAGATGAAACAACCCTAGAGTTCTATACGATTGTAATGTCCAGCTGCGTACACTTTCCTGCACCCTAGCTTCTGTATTATGTTCTGTGTATGTAATGACTACTTATTTCCTATTCTGTAATTTTTCTGCGGCCCCTCCAATAGATCGCATGATTGCTTGCGATGATATTCCATTAAATAATTTATTTATTTAAAAAATCCAGGTGTATGGAGTCCGATAGGGACGGGAATCAGCAGGACGTTTATTAGCCAATATTCAAATATTGTGGATGTTATCCCAGTGGATTACGTGTCCAATTTCATATTGGTTGTTGGAGCAAAGTGTCATGGGTAAATAGTTTTAATGTATAGTAATTTTTAGACAAACGCAAAAGGTTGCGGGTTCCATTCCCGCCGGGAACAATAAATATCTCTGCTGACCTTAATGTTAGTTTGTGGTTCTGAGTGTATTCTATGTATCATATTACGAATGTATTTCCAAAAAAAGTATTATTTGTAGTATATATTATCCGTTGTCTAATACCCATAGTACATACAAGCCTAGTACTTAGTTTGGGGCTAGATTGCCCTAGGTAGCAAACTAAGCACTAGATTGTGTATTACACGACAGACATTATACACTGTGTGTATGTCGTGTAATATTTGTTTTTTATTTATTTAACAAATAAATCAATCTACGATTGATTCAAATGATCTACCTAACAGGGACCAATAAAACACGATTATTTATACTTAAAAGTTAAAGTTTAAAGTTTTTAACTGTGTGTTTCCGCAATTAGCCCTATACAGTAGGGCCTTTGTGCGTGCCTTTATTAAGCCGTAGGTTTCCTCACGATGTTTTCCTTCACCGTAAGAGCGATGTTAAAAGCGCACATAATTTTTTCTTGAAGAAAAAGATATTGGTGCTCGGCCGGGATTCGAAACCACGACATTCGGTATGAAAGTCGGGGTATCTACCACTAGACCAACACCGCTGCTTTTAGGACAGATAAACTTGTTAAACTAACACGATTAGAACTCATATTTACACGTTTTCGCGGGTTTTAATCGTGTGAACTTTTTTAAATTTAAATCCTTACTTCGCCGTTTCTAAACGTAATGTATATAAACGTAAACGAAATATAAGGCAGATATCCAATAAGTATAAATCTGAAATTTCTGATGACGAAAAAAAAAATCTAAATAGTTTATTTCCTTTAGATTCTTGTACAACATTAAATGCACATGATAATTTGGCTACACCTTTACACACATTACAGGTGACCAATTGATCTTAAATAGAGAATTCCAGGTGACTCTCATCAATTGTAACAGGAAATCCAATATGGAAATTCCTATAATTCCTGTGATTTCTAGAAAGCGTAACTACGCATCCTCACTTAATTTAAATTAAAATGATGACGATCAGCCCGTTAATTTGTCCCACTGCTGGGGAAGGACCTTTTTTTAGAGGGGCTAGACAAAGACAATAAGACGCCACAGGACCCTACTCCAGATTGGCGAATGTTTTATGACTTCGGACCGTGGTGAATCCTAGGACAAGTCGGTTTCCTCATGATGTTTTCCTTCGCCGTAAGAGCGATATTAATAGCGTACATATTATTTCTTAAAGAAAACATCGGTGCGCGGTCAGCCGAGATTCGAAACCACGACCTTCGGAATAAAAGTCGGGGTATCAACCAGACCAACACTGCTCGTTTAAACTAAAGTTATTATAAAAGCATTATTATTTTCAGAGCGAAGGATTTAAAAGTGTTCAATTATTGTAGTAGTTTTGTGAACCCAGTTACTATAGGGTATGCTATTGATCAATTTTGCAAGCTATTTTCTGAGTATGGAATTAGTAAGTACAAACTTTTTGTATTATAATATAATAATAATAATATGTATTAGTATAACAATGTCTCGCAGTTTTACCCGCGTAAGTCCCGATCCCGTGATACTTTCAAAAAACTTTTTCTTAGTGTAGGCCTTCATATTACAAACAAAACACCCACTAAATTTCATGTTTGTAGGATTTGCGGTTTAGACTATGCGTTCAGTATAGCATAGTATAGTCGTATAGTTCAGTCAATCAACCACTCAGAACTTTGAATTTTATATGTATTTAATCAATTAGTTTATCTATTATTGCCATTATAAAATTAAATTCTATAAACTTGTACTTAAGATTCAGATTGCATAACAATTTTAAAACTCATACAAAGCAGTCGGTAAGCCCTAAATGATCTCTCACTTGAATAAACCCATCAACATTTCTTTTACAAAATCTTGGAAATTTAAATTTAATTACCGTTGAACTGTAAAATTTTAACTGAGTCAGAGAATACTTTAGATTATTTTGGTAACCGCTGCCACCGAAGTTTTCTAATCAAAATGTTAATCTATCTGGCCCCAAACACAAGGACGACTGATAGTCGGTCGACAAAACAATCGTTAAATCATCGTTAGTTCGAATAATGCAGTGATAGGTTGTAGCGAAGCGGACGAGATACGCGGTAATATATAACTGAGAAAATCTTAGTAATAATAAAAACGCGAAAGTTTGTTTGTATATATGTGATTTTGTTTCTCTTTCACGCAAAAACTACTGAACCAATTGCGATGAAACTTGGAATATAGGTAGCTGCATATCGGGAATAACACATAGTCTAAACGTCTCGTCTCGTTTACCCCAACGTCTTTGCCGTTGGGGTAAACGAGTTCTAGAGTGGGGACCGCGTCTCGGCAAACGTAGTGTAGGACGCCCTCATTCACGTTGGAGCGACGATTTGCGCAAGACGGCTGGCATAAACTGGATGCAAGAAGCCGAAAATAGATCTAGGTGGCGTGCAATGGGAGAGGCCTATGTTCAGCAGTGGACTGCAACAGACTTATGATGATGATGAGTAGTACTTAGTAGTGACAACATGCTTTGTCTTTTTCCGTGACAAGAACTCATAGTTGACAGACAGAAACAAAAAGTTGTATACTTAAAATTACACCGACCTCTCTAAATGTTTATCAATAACATTGATTGCTTTTGAGTTGATGTATATCTACTACTATGTTTAGATACAATTTTACATTTAAAATCCCTTAGGAGTTGTCATACAAAATCATCGGCCAACTGAAAACCAGTAGTCTGAAAGTACCCTTAATTAGAGATCCTGTAATTGTCTGGCTAAGTGAATCTTTATTTAACTTCCCCAAAATTAAGATTTTGAGCTTTTGCTATAAATAAAGAGCTTAGTAAGGCTTTTGTTTTTAACTGTGTACCTACTCATCAATACATTTAAAATTCAAAATCCTAACTGAATGAATGAAACCGATGGTTCAAGGGACACGAAATTTGTAGAATGTGTTCATTTAGATGTGTAGGTATACAAAATTGTAACGGGAAGCCCTTTTAATCCGAAAGGGGGTTGTTCTAGACGTCTAGGCAAACACCTTTTGTTCTACGACTTTTGAAAACTTTTGAGGGTTTTTGGAAAAAAACTCGTGTGATCTGGACTTACGTGGGAAAGACTGCGGGGTGCTGCAGGTATTTGAATATAACAGTCTTACTTCTTACTAATATTATAAACGCAAAAGTTTTTATACATGTGAGTTTGTTACTCAATCACGCAAAAACTACTGAACCGATTGCGATGAAACTTAGAATATACGCTACATTTTATTCCAATATTCCTGCGGGATCGGGACTTGAACGGGTGAAACCGCGGGGCGCAGCTAGTAATTCTATAATACGGATCTGAGACCCGGCTTAGGTAGGTACTCTACTTCGTTATATCAAGAGATGATGTTGTTATGTTTAGTGTCCCATTGCTTTCAGATCAAGTCCCGTACCCAAGTTGCTGCCTGACTCGACATCGTTGGATAGCAAACATCGTGATACTATTCCTGGAAATAATACCGTGTTATTTCCTTGATTTTTGTTTATATATTCTACGAAAACCAACAAGGTAATTCAATCATCCATACTTATAAAGAAGTGACCGTTTTTACTTTCTCACGGCTGAATTCTGAAACGCTACTTAAAATTTGAGCCTAACTCAAACAAGTGAACAGCTCTCAAACTTAAAAAATCACATACTAATTTTAAATTAAGAATCCACACAATTCATTGAGTAGAGCTCAAATTTAGTATTTTATTATCTGACGAATGGCAATTAAATAAGAATAGTTTCTTTGTATATGCAGTTAATGCTGTTTCTTTGTTACATAATGAAGGTTACATTGAAAGAAGGATCATAGTCAGGTTTCCGACGAAAGTTAGTTAAAATTGCCAACTTGTAGAATAATACGAAAACTTTTGAATACTAAGACTAAAAAAAGCATAAAAATGAATCACAGTTCCCATGAGACTAAATAATTAAGTATGGTTGTAGAAGTAAAGATCATAGTCACGTACAAGCAAATTAAGTTTTTTTTATTAATAATTTATTAATAATCTAATTTATTTTTTAAATTACCTAAAAACTAACAGCGTTTCACAATAATCCTTCTTCCCCTTACTCTTCATACTTATGCTTTTAAAAACGATTAAGCCGATCGAGATTGGGTTTTCATTATTGGGTAGCTCTCGATAACTTAAAACGAAATTCTGTACTTATGTTGCCGCATTTATGATGACTTACTCAGCGACTCAGAAGACGGTTTGCATCTTGTTCCACTACCGTCTTCCTTCTAGCTATTCGTGTCACATCTTGACCACTTCATCACTTACCATCACGTGATAATAGTGGTCAAACACTCATCTATCGTTTACTAATACAAAGACATATTTTGCTTTTTCAGATTTATCAAAATGCAGTCACTAACGTTACAAGTACGGAACACGCTTGAATATTTCACTACGAACTCTTGGGTCATTAGAAACACGAAGGCAATGGAATTGATCACCAGTCTTTCGGCAGAAGAGTACAGAATATTTCCTTGTAACCCGGAAGATATCCAGTGGGATGATTACATGCCAGTTTACGTTAAAGGGATTGCGAAATATTTGATGGAAAAGAGAAAAAAAGCATAAATGAGTATTTTGAAATAAGCAATAGACTTTAGCCTTGTTAACAAACGTGGAGTTAAGTTAAAGTAATGAGAATTACGCTTAATCCAAGTCTTTTTCTATGACAAGAACTTTCAACAAATTGACAGACAGAAACAAAAAGTAGTAAAACGATTTCGATCTTACTTCACGTTTATTAATAGGGCTAAACCACTGGGCTAAAGGTTCCTTCACCTTTCATAGAATCCTACGTGGTTCATACATTTGTGTTCATTAAAAAATACATAACAAATTGTATATTTAATTAAAAAAAGCTTTTAAAAAATTGTTTCTGGCGTGTTCAAATCAGCGACTATTTGTGATCCGAACCTGTGTGTTAGACAACCACGAGACCGACTTCGTTACCCAAGAACCTCTAAGACCCAGAACCTCGAAGACTCTTGCCATCTTGAGGGACCCAGTGGGTGACTCTGTTAGCCAATTTCTCAGAATCCATTTGGCATACATGGCCAGCCCACTTCTACTTATGGCGGGCTTACGACGGCAGAGTTGGGACTTCTGTGCCTCGGTCAAAGACAATTTTTTCTGCGAAATAAAAACTGTTTTTATTTATTTTGCAGCCATTGATAAACACTTACGCAACTATTAATAAACAGTATTTCAATATACTAATAATTGTTAATGATTTAATCAAGGAGATTTAACAAAAAATGATACATTTTGATTGATACTAAATATATTACTTAATCTATGTTATAGGTACCTATTTTCGTTTAATTTAATTATAGTAAATTGCGATAAAATTGTTTCGTACATTATTCAATAACTAACCTTGTATATCTTCCATTTTATCAGAGTTGGGTCACTAACATACGTATATAAATAAATTTAAATTAATCACTGAGGTTATACCCCTGCTTTGCTTTGATACGTTATTTTACATCCATACAAAACTATTGGATAAATTTGGCTAGGTAGATAGTAGTAAAAATTTACGCACTTTTTACATTCATCATGCATCATCTGATCTGATCTGATAAATCATCTAATCTGATCTGATAAATCATCTGATCTTATCTGATTGATCATCTGATCGGTTCTGATGAATAAATTTATCGCAGATCTGATGGATGTAATGGATCAATGCACAGCCGTAAGTTGATCCATCAGTCAGTCACGCAGAATAAAGTTTTAATAGGTTTTATATTTACATGTGGTCCGATTGATTTTTCCAGTAAAAAAATATGGAACTATATTTATTAACCAAATAAATCTTATAACAACTAATTAAATATATAGACATAGTTTGTAGCGTGAGGTGACAGAGCTACAAGACACTAGACAATAACCAACCAACCACCTTGCAGAACCATTACCAATATTGATTTAAGAATGGTAAAATTGATAGAACCATGGATCGACCAGTAGAACTCTATGTAGTATAAATGGAACAAATAGACATACAAGACTTTGTTTTATACTAAGTAACAAAGATTACAAAATAAATTGGTTTTGCTGGAACAGTTGATTCCAAACTTCTTACGAGACGCTAAAGCATTAACATCATAATATAATTATTATTATTTATAATGATAAAATTGATCGTAATATCAATATTGATAACTGTTTCGAATGTATCAAGTGACAGTACTGAAGATTTGGATCCTGTGATTGATTATTTACTTAATGGTAGAATTTCAGATGTGAATATTGAAAGTGCAGTGGGTAAGTAAAAAAATAACTACAACCTTGGAGTATTTAAGTCAAGAGTGGAATAGGTAGGTTTCTTCTAGATATATCTTCCTTCTCATCGATCTCATCACCTCCTCATAATAATAATTAGATCTTTGAAGGCTATTGATACTCGTCAACTCCAAAAAAGTAGAACAGTTGTAGAAAATAAGTTTTATGTAATGCTCAGGTGAATTGAATAACCATAAAATCTGAGGAATGACCTACATTATATACTGAGAAAACATAGGATGGCTACACTTTTAGAATATATGCAACAAATTGATTGATTCACAAACAATATTGTAGATTAAATCATCTTGAAACCACGTCATATTGGTTCAATTACCTCTTTTTTTTGCTAGCTGTACTGTACATACATACAAAATCGGAATAAATAAAAATGTAGTAAGGAACCTACTGAGATGAAAACTATTTTTTTTTCAGATAATGAACCAAGTGAAGGTATTTGGAAATGTGGCAACTGTTCTGATCTAGGTAATCCTTACCTCATGGACGTCTATGACGATGACGATGATTATCAAAATGACGGTTCAGTAGAAAAAAAGGTATGTAGGAGAAGGAGAATTGTAGAAGCAGCATATTGCCGACCTTAGTGGCGCGTTGGGCAAACGCTTGGCTGCAATGCAAAAGGTTGCAGGTTCCATTCCCGCTGGGTGCAAATATTTATGCTAATAAATAAATATTTCTATCTGGTCTGTGTGTATTTCTATGTATAATATGTTTGAAATTACAAAAGAAACATAAATATGTATGTGCGATTTTACACTTACATACATGGTTGTTTTCCCTACGAATACTATTAAATAATAGGGATACTTACCATGTTTAAATTTGTTTGTACAGAGATCGATATCGTAAAACATTAACCGTGGTAAAAACGGTTAAAACATTGTAAATATCCTGCTATTTTATGTCATAACTTGGCAGCGAGCCCATAATGCTGACCGCGTAGCGACGCTAAATGGCAATTCTTATTTTTTGTGTATTTATTATTGTTATAAATAATAAATTATTATTAAGATTTTTTTCCCAAAAATTTTTTTTCCAAAAGTTTTTTTTCCAAGATGGAGATTTTTTTTATATATTCCTAAATAGATATATAAGTACCTATCTATATCTAAAATTAACGAATTTACAAGCTTTATTTATAATTAAACGAATTAACGTATTTAATTTAATTTATCTAATAATTAAATGATTTCATAATATTTGTAGATGTATATGCAATACTCGCGAGGATGTATACGAGTATATGATTTGTATGTTTAAGTAGTTGTCGATGAGTACCTATCAAGAAAATTATGTCGTTGCTGATGATTATCAAGATAATGATGTAATGATGCTTGCTGTTAATTTAGTTTCTAGTTTTGTTTTTGTTAGTATATTAATTTTCAAATGTAAAAATGTATTATTTAAGTATGAAATAAATCTTGTTATTAATGATGTAATTGCCGATGACATTATATTTGCAGATTCAGATACATTACAACAAGATGCGTTGCGTGACAGTCTCGTCGGCTACTAAAGGCGTGGTACATCACGTTACTGGCTCCTGCGCAGGTCCGGAGGTTACACTCACTTTGGCAACCTCTAAACATTTCATTATCAGGGTTTATGAATAAACGCAATCATCGAATTCAGTGGTTTATTTCTTTAAGAGCCGATTGTTCATTCCTTAGATAAAAATATCTGTCGAGTAAGTTAAACCCCAACCAAATTCAAAAGCCCTCAAATTTTGTTGCTTTTTAATATTATTATAGTGACGTTTTTTATTCAGTGGTGTTACATTTTATTTGTCAGATATCTTTATTTAGGGATTTTTAAATGTTTGTGGGTGTGTTGTGTTTTAAAGGTTTGGTAACCTTATGGTTATTTATTTGTTTTTATTGCTCAAGGCATATTAAACTTAGAAATATTTTTCGCAAGGAAATGTATTTTCAAAAAATCGCAATGACAGGATTTGAAGCCTGTGTAGCTCAGTGGTTAGAGCACTCGCCTGGTTAGCGAGGGGGCACAGGTTCGAATCCTGTCATGGAGATTTTTTGAAAATATATTTCTGTGCGAAAAATATTTCTAAACCTTAATGGTTGTTACGGTAAAGCATAGTGTCCATAAAGCGGGAGTTACATTACGAAACTAGTGACATAAAAATTAATTGTAATTAAAAAGAAAGCACCGGTATATTTATCTATTTGTTAAATTGCTTCAAGTAACTGCTGCCAGACTGCTTTTGTAAAATTGACTCTATAAAGCATGACACTCGTTTCGTAATGTAAATTAGGCTTAAGAGACGATTAAATTACTACGCGGCAGTGAGTTTGGAGTGAGAACAGGGAGATAGAAAGAAAAATCCATTAACTTAATTATTATTTTTCATAAATACTAGAAATACTTACCACAAAATCTCTGATGTCTTATACTGGTCTACATACCACTACTTAGTAATTAGTATAGGCTTAAACTTACTAACTTAGTATAGGCATTATAACTAAGTATTAATTCTACTTTGGTATTATTTTTTACATTAATAACATACTTAGTTCCAATTAAAATATCTTCTACTATTATTACATAATTATCTGTTTCTAATGATACTTATAATAAAGGAAGAGAGAACAAAAAGCCAGTAAGTAGGTATTTAAATGCAAATTGGAAAACAGGCAGTATAAAAAAATATAGTTATAAAAATTCATGTCCGTCTGTCTTTTTGCTAGGTGATTATAGATTCGAAAACTACTGAACCAAAAATATTTTTGGTAACTCATTGAATTGGCATTGAAGTAATGAAATGTTGTGGTGTATTTTATATCGACATCCAACAAGTAATCCTAGTACCTAATAAAGAAAATACGTAGACAGCCACCCGCCCGTGCAAACTTCTGAATTTACCACTGAACCAACAAAATAACAGACAACAAAAATATACAATTTAAGCTAGGTACAATAAGTTAGAACAGACGTGAAAATGTCCCTTGCATGGAACCACATTTCAAACCACATACTGCGGTCAACGGTAAAGCCTTAACTTTTGGATTGTTTTGTTTATCCCTATTAAAACGGTCATGATGAAACAGGATTTTCTATAGAAATAATATTGTGGAAAATATAAAAATACTAGCTGCGCCCCGCGGTTTCACCCGCTTAACTACCGGTCCAGCAAGAATATCGAGATTAAAATCTTATCGTGTTAATCCAGGTCTTCAACTTTCTATATATTCAATTGCAATCGGTTTAGTAGTTTTTGGTCTGGTAAAAGAGTAACAAAGTCACATACAGACATACATACATACATACAAACTTCGCGTTTATAATATAAGTAAGAAGTAAATAAATGAATAACGATAAAACATTTAAAAAAAATGAAATAACTATTTATTGTTTTTTTTTCTGTTTTTGCGAATTAAAATGAGACTAACTTCTATGATACGTCTTGGCACACCCGTTAGTAAAAGGTCTAGAAAGACCGCAAAACGTAAAACGTTGGTAAAAAGCATAATCTAGAACTATTTACATGTAGGTACTTTCTCAACTTCTGGCCTGTTTACTATCTTTAATCAAATACTTGGTTACCCCACGAAAATACGCTGGAATATAATCATCCCAGCATATATCTTTAGTATTAAAATTAAAAATGGCGGCGTCTTCTTCAGATAAAGATGTATAAAGTTGTATGGTTTTAGTCGTCCGCATCGTCCATTCGTTTATGATAAATTGTTCCAACAGGCCGCGGATTAAGACTGTTTGTGTGAGATATTTTGTAAACCTGGAAAACAATTCGTTAAATCTATTTTTAAACTCAATGATCTGAAATACCGTGTGGTTCTCGAGAACGCTACACTGAAATCATGTGTCATGTTATAATTTTTCGACTATATCAGCTCTCCTTGCTAATTGTTTATTTATTTAATGCTTAAAAATAAATATTTGTATCTGGTCTGGGTGTCTTTCTATGTTTAATACGTATGTACCTATTTACAAAAAAAAAAGTATAATATGTAGTGTATCCGTTGTCTAGTACCCATAGTACAAGCCTAGTGCATAGTTTGGGGCTAGATTGCGCTGTGTGTAATGTAGTGAAATATTTATTATTTATTTTTCAACTATTTATTTTTATGCTTTAGGTGCGCAATTTGACCCTAACGACTCTAAAATTATTGCTTTCCTTCTTCTAGATAAGCATGCTACTTCTTAGGCCATTTCATCACTTACCATCAGGCGAGACGGTCAGACCAATAATAAAAAAACTAAATACCAACCCTGTTTAAAAATTACCTTGATTTTTGAAAACTAATCTTCAAAGCCAAGTCACCGAGATATGCGAAGAAGAATGATAACCATGTTATGATGTGAACGATCCATTTCCTTTTTGTATAGATATGTAGATTCGGCCATGGTACTGAATCTGTAATGCATGAAAAAGTAGTTAAAAAAAAAAGTTATTTTTAATATTTTTTCTTTATCTTCTCGGTTTCCAATGGCCTAAAGCTTCATAAACCTGACGTAAATTTTACTAATCTTATAAAGATGAAATTTCGTGTGTAAGTAAGTTAACGAGTATGACACTGTAATTATCTAAACATAATAGTTATATGTATAATTTAAAGTCCTGACTGGTAAAGGTTGACTGATATGACTGATCTGTCAACACATAGCCCAAACTGCTGGTCCTAGGGACATGAAACTTGGAGAGTGCTTTTTGTCATGTATACCTAACAGAGGATATTTCGAACTTTCCACGGGATCGACAATTATTCGAGAGAAACTCCAGCTCGCTGCCAGTACTCACCAAAATTTCTATCTCTCATACTTTCTTCGACAAACAACCTGCCGAACCTGTAGCTCGTGATGGGATTCAAGTCTCCTGAACATGAGTTGTAGACATTCAGTTCGTTTCTAAAAATAATATCAAAATATCTAAAACTGTGTTAAAATATGCTTTATTAAATGGTCTTTAAAGTTCTGAAGTTAAGTATCAGCTCTATGAAATAGTAGACAAGGGCTGAAATGCTTGATATTCAACCGAGATAAACACTCTACTTTTCATTTCGGCTGTAAGGAAATTAAAATACTACTCACACATTTAATAAAACAGGCTAAGGGGGACACATATTTCTATGTGTCAGCACATATTTTCGTAATCTATCGGTACCGCGGAAATACGTGTTCATATTGTAACTTGCAATTATCACGTATTAACGTGATCGTTGCGCTACCTACCGTATCCCTTCCTTTCTTGATATTTGTACTTAGTATTTAAGCTAAAGATTGTTATGACTCGAGAGGTTATTATTTGGACAATAAATCTACCACCAACATGGACGACTAGTTTCCTTACTCCATCTGGGCACCAACACAGGACTATTCAGAATCAGTTAAAAAAACTAATTAAATTAGAACAATTTGAACACTTTTAAATTTTTTAACAAGATTAAAAAAATTGGTGTTTTTAATTTTATACTATAATCTGACGTTTTAGTTCCTTGTATTTGTCAATTTTTTCTATAGAAAAAAGTGTCAAATGGTTGCATTAATATAAAAATGAAGTTTTGCTTTCAACACTAGTAATGTAATGAGCCAGTTTCAACTCGGCTATCTACCCATGAAAATTAAACTCTCCGAACAGCAGTAGGTAACACAACTCTTAATTACTTTCGCGAACTTATATGTCAATTTCGTACAAAAAAAAATCTGTCGATTGGCAATTTCGTTAATCGATAAGAATGTTGTCTAGGGCAGGAGAGATGACAAAAATTAAATCTTACGGTTTGGCTCTAGCAGCGGCAACTATAGTTAGATTGGAGACATAATCCACCGGTATTAGATCAATAATGGTGTTGTTATCAGCGTAGATCGCCCTGCAGATGCCTTTAGCAATCAATGTCACCAAACCAGTTGCTCCGAACCAATTGTCCACCCATCCTTCTACTGGTTCTTTTATTGCTGGTGTCACTACAATCATTTAAAAATATGCGAATTAATAATTTTAAGCCAATGCTTGACCGCGGTTCTAGAGCAAGTTGATGTGCGGCCTAGCGTCATAGACTGGAAAAAGACCCTAAAACCCAGTCATAAATCAAATTTCTCGAAATAGTCTACTAGGCTTCAAGCTTATTCCCATAAAAGGTACATAATCCACGCGTCCCTAAGCAAAATTTCTACCTGCTACCGAGTCCCCGTCCGCCAAGCTGAGAGGGTTGCAACATAGCGCTTGTCCAAACCTACTGAACCCATTGCAATGAAATCTTGAAATTCCCGCGGAAACGGTTTTTACGCTGGTGAAGCCAACGGGCGCACGCAGCTACTATTTAATATTAGGTTGTAAAAAGATTCACATATTTTCACATAAAGATAATTTTAAAAGTGAAAACCGTGATTTTGTTGTTTCAGATGATCTACATTGTACATCTACATATCAGATTTTTTTCCCTTCAGCCGCATTCGAAACCGTAGTTACGATAAAAGATTTATTATTCCTTTTATCTAACTAGTTTGGACAGAGGAATTATAATTAAAACATTTTTATGAAAAATGTCATTACTTGTTATAGACCACATATCCTATAAAGATTTTTGGTTTTTGGATATTTTATTAGTCTTCTGCGCCGGTTTTACTGCACGGGATGATCGTGCGAAGTGGAATAGTATAGAAAATCGCTTGGATGATGCTGATTTTACCGCAAACTTCTTCAATGTGTTTCTTTCAGTTCAGAATTTGATCTAACTAGCATATTGTACCAATTTCTAGAAAATTGGCACTGTCTGTACCGTAATCTTACCTATTGATGGTCTGATGATAATTGCTGGTATATTTTCATGAGTTTCTGCAACCAGGTTTTCCGCCATTGCTTTTGTAAATGTATAAGTGTTTGGACGACCATCTGGAACATGAATTGGAGACATTTGTTTGTAGGGACACTCTCGAGAACGCATTTAAATTCCTAATTATAACCAAGGGCAAAAAATTGTTGAGCTCATACAAAAGGGTAATGCTGCCAGCAGTCTTGGGTTCTTTACACCTTTGTAATCGCTAACTGGTTTAATAGCAATGGCTATGCCCTTTGCAGCAAAAACGAATCCGCGTGACAAACCACACCAGACCTTTTGTACCAGACCAAATCGATCAATCTTCTGGAAGAAACGTAATACTCCACTCTCCCAAATGTTGGGAGTCAAGAGAGTGGAGTGTTACGGTCTCCACAGCCAAGGGCACAAATTGCATTATCCTCAATCATCTTTGTTTATTTTTGAGAATATATTGTTTAAAACATCCTACTCACTTAGAAATCTCGTAATTTCTTTATCATTAACATCGGTCAACTCTGCGAATTTGTATGCTTCTTCTACTGTACTTGGTGGTGGGTACAATACTTCCTCTATCACTTTCCTGTCTGCATTGGAAAAGGCAGTTGACATATAGACGAAAGCCTGTAAGGATAAAAGTTAAATTAGTTTTCAAATATATGTTTGTTTTTGTTTCACTCTCTTATTTTGCATTGGTTTATTGGCTTCAAAGTCAGCGGCTCAGAAATTGAGAGTCCAAAGAATTTAGACAGGTCTCTTTTAAGAGAAGGATAATGGTCGCTTAACAGTAGAGCATTTCACATTCGTCTGAGATGGTTGATCTTCGTTAGTTCCTAGGTCAAATTGTTTAGGAAATTACTTACACCCCACTATAAAAGTCGGAACTGAATTCCAACGTTAGTGTTAGACTATATCTATTATGAACTAAGGCACATACATTATTTTCTGCGAACGAAAATTTCTGACGCGCAAAACACTATTTACATTTCTGACAAAGTTTTTATACAATCGTACTCTGTCGCTCCTTTTATAACCGTAAACATATAAACTTTCACCTTAATATTCTTCATACGATGGCAAATGTTTATTAAATTCCTAGTCCCTTCATAGTTCGCTTCTAAAGCCATTTTGACAGGGTCATTGAATTTTATAGATGCAGCACTGTGTATTACTATAGATACCTAGAACATAATAATATACAATTTTAACTTTGTCAATCATTATAAAACTAGCTGCGCCCCGCGGTTTCACCCGCGGAAGTGAATAACGCGCTGTCACGGGCGTGGGCGGCCGAGCGGTTCTCGAGCGGTTGCACTTTTTCGTTCATTACTCGGGTCCTACTAATTGAATTTCGATGCAAACTATTATACCTCGACGTTCCTCGAAAATAGAACTATCCAATATTGAAAAACAGATTTCAATCGGATTAGTGGTTTTTAATTGTATAAGGTACAGACAGAGAAACAGAGATACAGACAAACTGACAGACAGACATGAATTTTAAAAATTATATAATTTTATTCTAACACTTATCCTAAGTTCATACTTTTTTTATAAATTTACTTCCAAGTACAGGTTTTTTGTTCTCTCTTCCTTTAGGTAAAATAAGTAATATAGATATAGATAGAAAAGATCACACTTAAGTACCTACATAGGGTAACGTTTCGTTTCGCATAAACTTAAATACCATTTTTTTGCATAATAATACTGTACAATACCAATGCCATTTACTTTCGTTTGCTACGAACGAATGAAGCTCGACTCGTAGGGTGAATTACGTTTAAATATTTTAATAACTTACATGAATGAAGAATGTCATTTATTGGCCCGAACTATGGTTACAGAGAACAAAGATGTCACATCAATATTATTCCAACATATTTCACTAGCACTAGCAACTTGGTATGCAAATATTATGATTTCAATTGAATTGAATTTCATAACAAAATAGTATTTAACATCAAATTTAATGAAAATATTGTGTTATTTTATGGTACAAATTTAATTATTAATTTGAAAACAATTACCTTATAATTACTTTTCCCGGGTCTTATTCCCGTATTATTATTTTTAAATTATCTTACCTCGACGTTTCGATCATGTTACAATGATCTTGGTCACGAGGGGATACTATACAATTTGTAACGGGTAAGTCCTTTTAATCCGAAAGGGGGTTGTTCTAGACGTCTAGGCGAACAACTTTTGTTCTACGACTTTAAAAAATTAAAACGTTTTTTGAAATTTTTTAGATTATGTTTCACTGAAAAAACAGCTGATTTTGAAAATAAAGATAATTGAAGTTTGATTGTAAACCATCAAACTAAATAAAAGGACAACATAAGGTCAATGACCTCGAACTCTCAGAAACAGCTGATTTTCAAGTAAACTTTACACCTAAATTTTTCGAAAAGTACTTCGAATTTCCAAAAGTCGTAGAACAAAAGTTGTTCGCCTAGACGTCTAGAACAAACCCCTTTCGGATTAAAAGGACTTACCCGTTACAGCTTGTATAATAATTATGAGTTGAAATCGTGTGAGTTTAAAATGTTTAATAATTACCTTATCAATAATCGTGTTCAAGTCAATTTCACTCAAACTCAAATCAAGTGACTTGATATCTCCCTTCACAATGACTATCTTGCCCAAGTCGTGAGGCCTGACTGCTTGTAGCCTTAAAAATAGCTGTAAAAGACATTAATTCATCCTATTTTTTTATTATGAAGGTGAAAGTTTGTGAAGGTCTATGTGTGTGTTTGTTCCTCTTTTATACAAAAATCACTGAACTAAAGTTAAAGTTAACGTTTTAACTGTGTGTACAGGGCCTATTTGTGCGTGCTTTTAAGCCGTGGGTTTCCTCACGATGTTTTCCTTCACCGTAAGACCTATGTTAATAGCGCACATAATATGACTTATAGAAAAAGATATTGGTGCGCGGCCGGGATTCGAAAACACGACCTTCGGAATGAAAGTCGTGGTATCTACCACTAGACCGACATCGCTGAACAAATTGCTATAAAACTTGGTATGGTAGATAGCTGGAGTTTTTAAACACGTAGGCTACTTATATTTTTTTCTTAAAGAGAAAGACATTGGTGCGCGGTAAGCCGGGATTCGAAACCACGACCTTCGGAATGAAAGTCGGGGTATCTACCACTAGATCAACAGGGCTCTGTATTAAAGTTAAACTAGCAGCGAAAAAAGGTATATTGGGTCAATAACATAGTCGATAAATACTCGAGTCGGATCCCGAAAACGGTTGCGTGACAATCTCGATGTCTTTCAGGGACAATAGCCGGAACAGGCGCAGGTAAAAAAGTATAGGAGAGCTTTGCCCATCAGTGGGAAGCAATAGGTTTATAAGAAAATACTCACTGGTAAAGTCAACATGTTCTTAAGCCTCTCCTCAGCGCTGACATTCCCTTTGTCTCTGAGTAGAATATAGATATTCTTTACGAGTGGACAGCTGTATAATAGCTTCTCTAAAATCACCTGAAAAGATAGGAATCAATAGGTTAGTAAAATACCGGCCCAGTTGAGTCGCCCTCCGATGCTTCTGTACAATTATTTAAAAAAAAACACGTTTGTTTGTGGAAGACATACTTCAATATTTATTCTGTTTTAATGTTTTAATAGGTATTTTTTATAGCAGAAATACATCATCTGTGAAAATTTGAATTTGCTAGCTATTACCAGCTGATAAGATATTCATGTCTGGCGACAGACAGACGGAAAGTGGAGTCTTAGTAAAAGGTTCCCGTTATTACTTGATGTTGATCCACTTGATGTTAATAACTCTAAGAAACAGCTGATTTTAAGTACCCTAGAATTCATTTTTCTAGAAATATCGATCTAATTTATAAGAAACGTGGGTAATTCAAAAGTTTTTTGTCTAGACGTCTAGAACAACCCCCTTGTACGAGGGCAACACTGAAAGTTTTTAGAGTGGGCAACTTGTAAACAATATAATATAATATGACTCGTGTATGCATGATAAATCTAGGTAAACATAATTAGTCTTATCAACAATCGTGGAGTAAGGTTGGAGTAATTTTACCGCTTTTTATTTCTGTCTGTCAACTTTGTACTAATATTATAAACGCGCGTTTGTATGTATGTATGCGACTTTGTTACTCAATCACGCGAAAACAACTGGATCGATTGCGATGAAACTTGGAATATGGGAAGCTAAGGAATAAAAGCTGGTCAATAATTGTCATAAAACGTGACAAGCCTAATTATTATACCAGGGTGACACTGTTTTTTTTTAGAAAATCAAAAACTGAGCAAACTAGCAAGTTATTAGTATAATTTTATGTTTTAGAAAAAGAGTCCATCTATACATCGCTGCATTTGATGAAAATACTTTGCCCACTCGTCCTTAGAGAAGTTTTTGGGCCTCAGTCAAATTTTGAGGTATCATTCGGCCAAAAAACTTCCTAACCGCTAAATATTCATGTAGAATTTTGTGTACTTGACTCATAGCAATGTCTAATCTTGTCGGAATCAGTAGATTCCGACAAGATAACAAAAGAGTGGCCTATTAGTAAATAGGCCACTCTTTTGTTAGTCTCTATCATACGCCGCACAACACTGATGTTACCTTCAGTCACCGCCGGTGAAGAACGTCCTTCACGCGAATCATCGGTGAGATTAGTGCGAACTAGTTGTAAACAGTGGCACGAGATCACGAAAGGATAACCGAATCCTATCATAACTTTCTTGTTGACTTAAATGACATCAAAAGTCATAAAAACTAAATGCACGAAAATTTTCTCGCGTTAAATTAATGCTGACGTAACAATTTTCAATGTTCCGCCAAATCGTAAAACAAATGACAAATGATTGAAATACAAACTTAATAATACAGGCAAAGAGATATATTTTCAAAATAAATGTTTTTTTTAATGTGGTAGGGGGAGATCAGTTTTATTCTCTGAATTAAGTGAATTTAATAACATACCACAAAAAAACATAAAATTAAATCACATCAATTACAACAAAATTACAAATAAACAAATGAACTCAAAAACTAAAACCCCTAAAACTTACAAATAAAAAACATCATTAATTGCTTACAAGTAATTATAATGTATTCAGAATTTAAGTTATTCTAACATTACTTAATTAGGTACTTTAAAAAAACGTTAAACAATAAATGTGAATTTCCAAAAAAAACTATTTAAGATATTTTCCTTAATAAAACAAATAGTTGTGTATGAGAAAATGAGAGAGAATGCTCTAGAACTTGAAAATAGATAGCTCCTGAGCGAAGCGAAGGAGTTATGTATCGAGAGTCCTCCGTAAAGCATCGGATTGGAGGCCCAATACTAAGACAGGCTTTATCACCGAGGTGAAAAACAATATTATACGCACGTACCATGAAACATCTATATACCATAATGAAAAGGATCTATGGACATGCTTATAGATTGCTCCTGTTCAAAAAAAAAATCAAAAAGGTTCTTGTTTAACAAAATTTCGATGTTTAATTTTCACAAATTTGTAGGTACATAAATTAGTATGAAATAAACTTTATATAAAATAAACTTATTTATCCTACTGTTTATAATACGCATTTTCATAGTTAAATATTTAAGTATATGAAAATAACAGCAGAAAACAATTTTCATCAATCAGCAAACCGAAGAAAAATGTAAAAAGATGTAGGAAGTAGTAAAAATGTAAAAATATTTCGTAAATTATATTTTAAACGACTTTAAAAAAAGTATGAGGTTCTCAATTCAGTTGTGGCTATGTTGTTGCTTTTTTACCCGACTGCGCGACGCAAAGAAAGGTAATGTGTTTATCGGTCTATGTATTTATGTGTGGATGTTTCTATATGGCGTTCTAGAGGCCAAACGCGTGGACCGATTTTGATGATTCTTACGTCAATCGATTCGTCTTAATCTGGCGAGTGACACTAAAGTATCCAATTAACCTTTTGTCACAACCAGACGCCATATTGTCAACATTAAAAAATCCAAAATCGTCAAAGTATGTCAAGATGGGTAGCGTTGAATATGTATTTAAAAATCAATGTTAGGTTTCTTTTACTATTTTTCATTTTAAATAACAGTTTAGTTTATGGATGTTTCCGCATAAATTTTTTGTTTATAAACCTATTTGGATGTTTTTTTTTGTTTGAAAAGGGATACCTCAAGGGTGGTCTCATTAGTGAGTTTTTGATGAGTATTCTTCGGAATGATAGATAGGATAGCATCCCAGAATTCAGAAACTTACTCATTTTTGGATCAAAAAAAAAATCGGCTGTAGAACTAGGTAAAGATTGATGGAGCACTTGAAACCACCTTCTCATCAGAAAAGTCCTCAATAATGAAAATAACGGTAACAAATTTGGTGATTTTTAGTGGCAGTCGAAAGTAAGTATAAAATAAAAAAATAAAAAAAACCATCTTTAAAAAAAAGACCAAAAAACCTCTACATACGTTCGGGCAGTTTAACTGGCTGGGTCCATATTGTAGTTTGGCTGCCCGACTTCAGATAACAAAACAGATAAGTCGGTGGCACTGTACGTTGAGGTTTTTTTTAGAGTCAATTTTTTTGTATTTTTTTCTAGTTACCAAATAAGAACACATTACATACTTTCCCCAAATATCCAGCTGCACCGGTAATAAAAACTGATTTCCCTGCGTAAAATGCAGGTACTGGTTCATATTTATAATCGGCACTCATTATTATTTTTCACTTCTTTTATTCACATATAAAATACAGCGACTTTTCCGTAGACCAAACTTTAAAAACCTCCCCTTCAAATGGTCAATTTCGTATTATATTCACTCGCGTGTTGTTTTTTCCGTAGGTTGGATACTATAATATTATTTTTGTTGCGTTTATAGTTACTGATTATTGGACTGAATAGTTTAACAGCCAGTCATTAACTGAGCAAGATTGAAATAAGTCGATTCTCTACTTCTTCCGATCTTAAATACCGAATGATGACGTACTTGCACATCAGCGTATCATTGGGGATTTGTATTTGAACATAAATAAATATGAAGTACTAGCTGCGCCCCGCGGTTTCACCCGCGTAAGTTCCGGTCCCCCGAAAATTTCGGAATAAAAAGTAGCCTAACACATAGGCATTCCCGGTATCTAGCTACCTATATTCCAAGTTTCATTGCAATCGGTTCAGTAGTTTTTGCGTGAAAGAGTAACAAAGTCACATAAAAACATACATACAAACTTTCGCTTTTAAATATTAGTAAGATAAAATAGCTGCGCCCTGCGGTTTTACCCGCGTAAGTCCCGTTCCGAAAAAAAGAAAAAGTAACCTATGTGTTATTCCGGTATCCATCTACCTATATTCCAAGTTTCATCGCAATCGGTTCAGTAGTTTTTGCGTGAAAGAGTAACAACCTCACATACATACATACATACTTCCATACAAACTTTCGCGTTTATAATATTAGTAAGATATACTTAACTTGCCTTGGTTACTTATTCTTAATCTAAAATAAACAACAGGTATCTGTCACATAAACATTAGACTTATTCAATACTTATATAACATAAAATATGCTCGTACTGGTCTTAATTCTCAATTCTAGATCAATTAGGCTTAATTCTTAAAATAAAATTATGTGTCACTATCTATACCGGTCTTGATCTTTTATTTTGACGTTCCCTGTCTCAATTACCGGATAGGTAGGTGACACAGTGAGTGCCAATCTTTTGGACTCAATGGACACTGTTGTCAGACGTCAACAGACAGATAATGTGGGTAAAGGACATACGCGGATGAAATATCATGAAGTAACTAGTAGGATATGTGGAGATTACGTCGTGGAGGTAATACCTAAATGGTAACAGAAATCTGAGACCGTATTTCTATAATGATTTTAACGATAATCTCATTTCAGCATCATTTCAATATGATTACAGTCAATTTTCAGCCTCAAATTTGACGGTTGTTAAATAACATTTAACATTTCTCCAAAGAAAAGTTTATCGTTAAATGCTGAATGCTGCTGAAATGAAAGTTTCATTCTATTACAACTTCAATAATAGGTAGCTATGGATATCGAGAATAACACATTTTTTACATACTTTTTATCCCGATATTCCCGCGGTAACAGGATAATACCTAAAATGTACCTAGTAAAAAATGTGTTATTCTCGATATCCATAGCTACCTATTATTGAAGTTGTAATAGAATGAAACTTTCATTTCAGCAGCATTCAGCATTTAACGATAAACTTTTCTTTGGAGAAATGTTAAATGTTATTTAACAACCGTCAAATTTGAGGCTGAAAATTGACTGTAATCATATTGAAATGATGCTGAAATGAGATTATCGTTAAAATCATTATAGAAATACGGTCTCAGATTTCTGTTACCATTTAGGTATTACCGCGGTTTTACCCGTACGCGGGTAAAACCGCGGGGCGCAGCTAGATAATAGAATAAAATGTTAATTTACGTAATCGGATGATTGCCTGAGGCAGTTAAATAGAATTCTTCTTAATCAAATTCTTGTTTGCATGTTTTGTTCTCGGCTAAGCGACTTCATGTCCGCCAAGTGATTATGTAACCAAATTACTTTAATTTCCTTCTTCATTGTTCAGGACATTGAAGACTGCTCAGTCAAGTATTAGTAGGTAAGATATAATTTTCCTTTGAAAGAGCGGTGTCGGTCTAGTGGTAGATACCCCGACTTTTATTCCAGAGCTCGTGGTTTCGAATCCCGGCTGACGTGCACCAATGTATTTTTCCTTGCGGAAACAGTTATGTGCGTTAATAACATTGTTCTAATGGTAAAGGAAAACATCGTGAGGAAACCCACGGCTTAGTTTATGCTCCAGACGTATTGATCAAATATTTCAAAATATCAAATATGCTCCAGGAGTATTGATCAGTTCTTTCTTCTGGGCATGACTAGGCTGGGAGGGTGGTATAGGTCCTGAGCAAGCCTATACCTAATTTAATATTATATTATTATGTTCTTTTATAGGTATAGCTTTCGAAACAAGAGGTTTGTAGTTTACTGTGGAAGAGTTTTTTTTTATATATTTCTTTGCTTGTTTTGTTTCATTGTTTTCAAAATCGGTAAACAAATGTTCAATATTCTTAATTGGTTTTTATTGCATATCCACTAGAAATATTTTAAAGGAAAAAGATGCGAGTTCGAATTTCATCGCGAGTGAATTTTTGAAGATTTTTTCCTTTAAAATATTTCTAAATGTTCATTAGTTTAACAAATTTGTTTGGTAATTTTGCAGGAAATTACTAATAGTCTGTTTTATTTTTACTAAAACAGTGCAACAAGTCGAGTGTTGACCCGTTTTCGAAAAGTTAAACAGAACTGAGGCATTTCCACTTTAGAATACGGGCACAGAGATTTTGGTCCTGCAAATTTTTTTATAATTTGTTCTACTACTTATCCTAAGTCCCCTAGACCACTATTTATGTAATTTACTTCCAAGTACAGACCTTTGTCCTCTCTTCCTTTATTATAAGTAAAGAAGATAGAAAACAAGTTATGTACCTACCTACCTAGAAGGGGATACCTACTTCTCTGCGACAAACGTTCAATCGAAGTAAGGTATTAATAAAGCTGGCCCATGTGTTACAATACGTAACCAACATTTGTATGTAAATTCAAACATGACGTATTTAAACTGAATAATATGAATAAAATAAACCTATGGATTTGAATTTACTGTCTACCTGCTAATTTACTATTTATTACTTATACCTACTTTGTTTTAGGGTCCCGTATACCTCAATAGGAAATAAGGGAAATATTTTGTGATCAGTTGATCACTCTGTTCAGAGATGACATACTTAATATAAAATGGAGTTTTAACAAAGCCTATTCATCGTTATTATAAAGAAAATAAAATATAAAATTAAAAGATTCTTTCCAAAAAAAATTCACCCAACAGGAAATTAGTCATCCATATGTAGGAGATTCTTTAAAATATATATCAAAAGTCATGGTTATTTTAAATGTGTGAACATTTTTTTTATAATTTTATTAAACACTAAGTAATCTAAAATGTAACTATTAATGGCCGCCGTACACTCTCGAACAAGCGCCCTCGTCAACTCTCCCCGAGAGGTCTCGCCCGAGAGGCCTACCAGCTAATGTGCCCGAGATCCCGAGGCGAGCCGAGAGCTACCATCTACGCGCTCGCACTCGGCCTGTCTCGAGGTTTCTCGGTGAAAGTGTACAGCCGCCATAATATTTTACCCCCTTACTTATAAACGCTAAGTAACTTTATGTAACGTTTGTCTCTGTCTGTCAACTTTAAAACTTCATGTGACAGTAAAAATGATGCACAGTTATGCAGCGCATGAATGAGCGTTTTTTAAGTAAGGGGGTTAGTCATGTGTGAATAATCTTACTTCTTACTATAATATTATAAACGCGAAAGTTTGTATATGTATGTATGTGAGGTTGTTACTCTTTCACGCAAAAACTACTGAACCGATTGCGATGAAACTTGGAATATAGCTAGCTGGGGACCTGGATTAACACATAGGCTACTTTTTATCTCGTTATTCCCGCAGGAACGGGACTTACGCGGGTGAAACCGCGGGGCGCAGCTAGTATTATATAAGTAAGAGAGTTAGTGTTTTTCATACCTAGGTTAAGGTAAAAGTAGGTTTCTTACTATCAACTACGGAACCCTGTGCATGAAAAGATACTAACTTGTCTAATATTAGGTAGGTATCTATTTAAACTTGTAATATTTTTATTTTAGTGGATTTCCATCGTTATTAAAGTTAAAAAATAATGATTTGATTTATTTTTTCTTTATTTATCCTCAAATTTAGTCCATAAGCGTAACAAAGGGCAAACTAGTTTGCAGGTGCTTGCTCTGTTTGGAGTTTCCATTTCCAATTTAAGTGTACCTATCTATATTACGTATCTAAAATAAAAGACGCAGTTTTGGATGCACCATCATTCATTGCTTATATCTTTTATAGCTATGAACTTAAGGTAATTTACCTTTACCTTGAGATTAAAATAAGAGCATTTAAGTCCTTTTAAGTGAGAGTGAAAAAAGAAGATGTTTTTGATATCTTTATTTTTTAGTTATAGTTTCCGTAGCTGGAAAAAATGTTCTAGAGCAGGGATGAACAAGCTCGATCGCTAGCTTCACCTGCGTACCCTCACCTCTACCCTTTCCGCTTCCTCACAAAAGAACAATACCTACTTGTGTCTATTTTTTTCAACAAAGACTGCACGACTGATTTTAACTTGCTAGTCGCGGGCCAGGTTTAAACCATTTGAGGGCCGTAGTTTGCCCATAATGTTCTACAGTCTAGACTAAACTGTCGTTTTTGATGAAAATAAATTGCGGTATTTTACTTTCATTCCGCCTCAACATCTTGAAAATTCCTACCTTTAACTTGGTAAAAATCTAAAAAGAATAAAAATTCGCGGGTATTATGTCGTAATATAACATTGTACCTATAATTGCAATAGGAGTGCAATAGAATTTTATTATTAAATATATTATAGTAGAATATTGCTCCAGTTCCACTATAGCCATAAATATACGACAATGTGAATCATATTACGATCATTGTAATAAAATGTAAAAAAATATATGTATTTTGACGATTGTAAAACATGATCACAAAAAAAAACTCATGAGTTTCTTGTGGCTTCTTCTCATCGGAGGGCGCGTTCCGAAGCCACACTAGAGTCATAGTGGTAAGAACATACGACGTACTTATAAAGTGATCAACATATCCAATTAAATAAAAAAAAATGACTTTATCTATGACGCCAGACAGCAGAAATCGAGAATATTTAAAATTATTAATTAATTGATAACCATATTTTATCTATACTATCTATACTCTATACTAATATTATAAAGCTGAAGAGTTTGTTTGATTGTTTGTTTGTTTGAACGCGATAATCTCAGGAACTGCTGGTCCGATTTAAAAAAATATTTTTGTGTTTGATAGTCCATTTATCGAGAAGAGTTATAGGCTATATTACATCACGCTACGACTGATAGGAGCGGAGCATCCATGAAATATGTTGCAGAAACGGGAAAAAATTCCCCCTTTTCCGAGATTCTGTCGCGTGCGCTGAGTAAACGGTCAAAGTTACATAAAAACAATTTATGAGAGAATTCTTCCTCTAAATAGGATCTAATAAATAGTCCGCGACAGCATATGTCTAACTCTTAAGGTTGACTCAATATAACATCTTTTAGAATAATGAAATTTATTGTAGAACAATGCATTGTTTCCGAAGGTAATTTTGTAAATATGATATTAATCCTTATCCAAATAAATACGTTATTCATTAAAAGTATTTAATTTTAAACATAATTGTCCTTAACATCACTTGATTTCAATGAATATCTCACGAGATATTACAGTTTTAAAATAACTCCACAATAAATAATTAATAAGTACCAAGCGTGCATATACATATACACGTAGCGGACGACGATGATGAGGGTGGCCAGCCAGCTCTGTGAGGCATCATGCCGCGCGGCTCAATCGGTCGGCTCCATGCGAGACGGTAGTGTCACCAAACTGCAGTGCTTTTTAATAATTATTTTGCAATATCTCATTGTACTTTTGATTCTTAATATCTTGTTTTATGTTGGTAATTAATATTTTAAAGAGGTTACGTTGGTAACATGTATATATGTATGTATTTTGGGGGTCATCTCAGAAACTTCTAGACCTATTTCAAAAATTCTTTCACTAATAGAAAACTACATTATCCAGATGTGACATAGGCTACTTTTGATCCCGATATTCCCTCGGGATCGGGACTTACGCAACTGAAACTGCGGGACGGCAGCTCTGAAAAATAAAGTCGTGTATTTCTATTTCTAACTCAACAACCCGTAAACCGATATGAATGAAATTTGGTACAGGGTAGAAATAATATATAGGGTACTTTGAATGATCGTACGGGTTAAGCAACACTTGGTACAACATACGTGATGGGTGAAAAAGAGCAGGTGACCCGATATTCATAAACTTGGTACAGGGTTGGTTTAGAGGTAGAAATATTATATAGTACTTTGAATGATCGTTAAGCAACACCTGGTATGACATACGTGAGGGATCATTAACGTTACGGGATAGGAACGCGGGAGAAACCGCGGGGCGCAGCTAGTATTTTATAATTGTTAAACAAACACATCCTTTATAAACGTTAACACCTACGATTTTACTTTTTACCCGACTGCGCGACGCAAAGGAGGGTAATGTGTTTATCAGTCTATGTGTCAGCCTAAAAATACCCTAACTACTTTTAAAAACCACAGAAAATTAAAAAAATTGTTTGTTTGAAGTTTGTATTTCTTTTTTTTTATTATTTTATGAGTTTTTTTTAGCTGAACACAACGCGACGACTTATAAGACATCATGGTACCTAGGGCCCAATATCAATTGACATTTCATCATCGTCATCATTTAATGCCATCTTCAGTCATCTTAATGAAGATTGAAAGCAAGTATGCAAAATTTCAACAATATATGCTGTGCAGTGTTATGTGGGTATGTCAGTTCGGTCCACTTTTTTAGGTCTTTCAGCCGTTCTTGACTTCTTTTTCCCGGAATCTTACTCTTGTGGAGCAGAAGCGAAAAATCATATCCTTTTTATGTCCGAAAAAGTACCTTATTACCTATGGACATATCGACGGTACTAAAACTTAATGCAAAATATCCCTTTTGTTTAGTTGCTTTTGGTTGGCTGTAGCCATATTCCATAGTTATTGTATCCTTTCAAGAGCAGTATGTAATTCCGGCTAATTATATGGGTGGCCCTTCCGTTAGAGGTCGTAAAAGGCCACTACGAGATCTGGGACAGACTAGCGAACCTTGAGCTCTCCCCGCACGGTGGCGGGTAAACCATAGGTACTGAAATGGGGAACTGGTTGGAACGGTCCCAACATGAGAGGACCGATCACCCATCTGGTGCTTGCGCTGGCGTCCCCTACTTGAAATAAAAGGTACTTACTGAAAGGATTAAAGTCAGCCGGCCGTAAAATTATGATAAATCTATTTCCAGTAGTTTTAATGGCAATTTTCCTTATGTGTCGACACAAAATAATGTGTTAAGAAGAAAAAAGATATGATATCCATTCAAAACATCCTCAAATTATTTCAGATACGTTAAAATACAGGCCAGAATACAAGAACAAGAACGCCTCGTAAAGTATTTCACAATGAAAACCTGGAGAATGAATGCGGACAATACCGCTGCATTATCAAAGTGTCTCAATCCTAAAGAATTGAAGATGTTCTACTGCAACCCTCGGGACATATCCTGGAAGATAAACATACCGACTTATTGTAGGGGTATTTTTAAATTTTTATTGAATAAATTTTAATTATAGTTTTGTTTAGAAATATTCTTAGCATAGAAAAATACGCAGGTTCGAATCCTGTCATGGGGATTTTTTGGAAATATATTTCCTTGCTAAAAATATTTTTCTAAGTTTTAAATGCCTTGAGAAATAAAAAGAAAAATAAATAGGTATAGTTTTGTCGTTTGGATTTTTGTTTCAAAATGTTCAGCTTTCAGAGGCCGTATTCCCTTAATAAATAATATAATAAATCATTTATTTCAGACATTGATTACATAAGAGAGAATTCAAATTATAATTATGTCCATATCTTAGTTAGTGAATAATAATAATCAGAAGAGCCGAATGTTAAAGATAAATAAAGTCAAAAAACAGAGTCCACCTTAAGACTATGAAATTAAATTAAATGTCAACAAAAAATAAAACAAATGTCAATAATTAAATTATAAATTAAAAGTAAAAATAAAATAAAAGTACTATTTTTTTTAAAATAAAAATACAGTAATTGGTCGAAAATTATTGATGAAATGGTAAGGTTAACAGAGAACATTACTCGGCAGTTTTGTGTTTCCCTATCCAGTATCTCCAGATGGGAGACTCTATCTTGTTCGCCACAACACGAATCATACTATTAGAACCGCCCCGGACCCGACGCATCAGAGAAGCAATTCTTTGCCGCATTATTGCCTGAAAGGAAGGCACACCGTATTCGGCAAACATCCCCGACGCGCTACAGTGCCTGGGCAGTCCCATCAGCATTCTAAATCGCCAGTTTTGAATAAGTAACCCACAAACTGCACGAGTAAAACGATTCACAAAATGCTTTAAATAAAGTCACTTTAACATTACAAGTGCTGCGAGCAAATCTGTGAGCCACCATGTTACATCTGACCGCCAACGCCCTCCGTTCCCTGTCCATGTCATCCTTATCCCTTAAGTCATCTGTGACCCAGTGTCCCAGGTACTTAAATCGAAAGACTCTAATTATTGGCTCATCCTTCAGGTAGACTTCCGGAATAACTGAGTAAAGTTTTGATCTTCCCCTAAAAACCAAAAACTCACACTTCCCACCGTTATACCTTAGGCCATGTGTTTCCGCATACGTGACGCATATATTCAAAAGCTTTTGCAGGCCCCTAACTGAGGGACTGAGCAACACTATATCATCAGCATAACTAATGTTATTGAATGACACTCCATCGACTGAGCATCCAATTCCGGTGCTGCTCAGCTCCTCAATCAAACCGTTCATAAAGCAATTGAATAAGCCAGGAGATGTAAGGCCACCCTGCCTCACTCCACACTCCATGATGTATTCAGAAGACAGACTCCTATTCCATCTTACCTGGTTGACTTGGTTGCCATACCAATATGGTAGGATGGAAATCAATTCACCCGGCACCTCAGTTTCATCACGCAACTTCTTCCAAAGCATCTCATATGGGACGAGATCGAATGCCTTTGACAGGTCCAGAAAACACGCAAAAACCGGCGTCTTCCTATCCGTGTAGTACTGGACGGTGTGCTTTAAACATAATACTTATAGCAGATTCTGTAGATAAACACGGCCGAAAACCGAACTGAGCGTCGTTTAACTTTATACTCTTAGCCATCCTATTGTTAAGCAAACCGTCCAGAACCTTCGCTATTATAGTAGCCAACGAGATAGGACGGTAGTGAGACCTGTCAGAGGCATCCCCCGCCCTGATTTTCATAATCGGCACCACTACTGTACGCATCATATCCGCTGGGAGGTAAGTATGACCCACACATAAATTAAAAAACAAGGTGAGCACACGAGGCAAATGCACTCCTGCCGCCTGAAGATGCTCAATGCTGAGGCTATCGTGTCCAGGGGATTTCCCTCGTGTCATATTCTTCAATACATGCTTAGTTTCCTTAACCGTAAACAAAACGCGTTCTCCTAAAAGTCAACAAAACTTTCATTTCATCATTATTTCAATTACATACTCACATTAGATATTCCCATAATCGTAGTACTTTTCGATTTATTTCAATATCAAGTCCTCTCTGTTTTGGCAGGGTTTTTTCGAGGACGACCATTTAAGCCAAAAGGGAGTTGTTCTAGACGTCTAAGCGAATAACTTTTGTTCTACGAATTTTTGAAAAACGAACCTTTTTTTAATCGCTCATTTTAGAGACAATGAAGTTTCGAATACAGTTCGGATGCAAGTTAGTTACAAAGTGATTTTGTTAGCGATTTTGAGTGTATTTGGCGCAATTGTAATGATAATGAAATTAAATTTTCGTTATTTTCATTATGGAATTAACCCCTCAGGTCGTACATTCACCGCTAAACTAAGTTAGTTGAGCTGAGCTACGTGTATCAGTTTTTTATATGAGACGTGTTCACCGCAAACTATTTTTTCAACTAACGAGCTAAGCCACACTAAACTAATTTAGTTTAGTTGGCATAAGATATCTGGTTGAAGGACGAGGTATTTATATTGAGTATACTAGCTGCGCCCCGCGGTTTCACCTGCGTAAGTCCCGCAATCGGTGCGGATTTTACGTGATTGAGTAACAAACACACATACACACAAACTTTCAGCTTTATAATAAAAGTAGGATACCTGCTGATATTATTTAAGTATATTAATAGGTTAATATTGCTAACCTTACAAAAATAACATTTTAATTTAGTCGGGTTATAGGCTGCTAACCTTGACTGCCAACTTCGCACCGGTAACAAATTAGGTATATCAAAATCTCTTTACCCGCCTTCACGCCATCCTAACTCACAAGCCACGATAGATACACGCAGGCACCTCAAACGTGTAACACCCCTCTTTTCCATTATGATTTAAAAAGGAAACCTTATAAAATCAATCTCCTACCAGTTTGTCGCTCGAAGAATACCGTCACGCGTTTAATATATATTTTTTTAATTTTGTTGCAATAATAAACAGATAACTAAGCTATGTACATTCAATCAATCAATCAATCAATCAATATATTCATTTATTTCCTCTTCCCACAAACTAAAGTCTATAACTAATTAACCTAAGAAACAATTATATATGAGTGAGCACATTGACATTTGTTTATTCTCTTTGTTCATTGTTGCAGTTAAAGACAAACGATACATAGTTTATGTATCTGTCATCATCTTTTATAACAAGTGGGACAGTCTCATCGCCATCTAAGCCAGGATTTTCCAACCTGTATTTTGTTAGCACCCCCCTAAAACATCCCCAAGTTATCCCAGGTCTAAAACATCCCCAATTTATCAGATGTCTACACGCCCCGACTTTACAAGCACTTAATTTCAAAATCACAAACTGAACATCTTAGCCGAAATAAGTGGCAAGCCGTTTTTACCTTACATGGTCATTTATTAGTTTTCTGTTAAACATTATTTGTATGGTAACGAAACAGCCAAGGGCCAACGGTTCTGGGTGTTTTTTATGTATCTCATGTATGTTTTTACAAAAAAAAGTATACTATGTAGTATATCCGTTCTCTAGTACCCATAGTTTAAGCCTAGGGCTTAGTTTGGGGCTAGATAGCTCTGTGTGTAACGTCTTGCAATATTTATTTATTTATCGCGCGCCATACCTACATAATAAACTATAGAAACATTAAAAATACTCATTTCAGAACGTGTTAATTAATAATTAACATAAATAATTATTATAATCGCGGAGAAATTATTAATTCGTTCCTCCGTTCGCTCGTAACTCACTCTCAGCTAACGTACATTGGCTAATTGAAATACTAGCAAAGGTTACCAACATTTTGGATGTGACAAAAACTATAATTATGATCAAACAAACTTCTAGAAGTGATGTTTGATCGATTATTAAATATTAGTCAAGTAATAGTCTCTTCATACAATTTGATGTTACTTCTTACTAATATTATAAACGCAAAAGTTTACATGTATGTATGTGACTTTGTTACTCTTTCACGCAAAAACTATACTGAAACGATTGCGATGAAATTTAAAATATAGGTAGCTTGGATACTGGCTACTTTTCCCGATATTCCCGCGGGAACGGGAACGGGCGCAGCTAGTAAATATATATACGGAAAATAATAAGAACCGCAAATTTATAAATTTGCTAGGAAATTTACAAACTTTCGTAGGATTATGAAATGTGGTATATTTACAATGCAATTTATTTCTCGTTTAGAAATGTCCTAGGAAATTTATTAACTTTTGTTAAAAGTAAGTAAGCTAAGTATTATAAATTTATTATAAATTTCAAATGTTGTTATTTTGTTCATGGAAATATTTTTAGCAAGGAAATATATCTGTGCCTCCAGTGAAAAGTAATATTACTTGAGTTATATCATTAGACCTATTTTAAGACACAAGAATAAGAAAGGAATTCCGCAAATTTATATCTAATCGACAGTCTCATACGACTCATATTGCCTGATATAGTCTGATATAAGTAGGGCATAAAAATCGTACTTCTAACATTTGTGCAGTGTAAATTAATATAAGACCACATGTATCGCTTGCAATATTCACTGTAACGAAAATATTTTGTGTTAAAAAATACATCTTTAGATGAATTATTAAACACCCAGTAGAATGTATGTCTTTTCTGTGTCTTCTGATATAATTTGAATAGTATCATTTTACACTTTCTAATTGTTTTGTGGACATTGATAAATCTAAAATCGTATCATTTAGCACAAACTTAAAGAACAAAAGAGGTCGGTGTATTATAATATAAGTAGAGTAATATTGTTTTACACACATTTGCAAGAAATCAATAATGGCCTTAATAAACCACTCGACAGTGGGCAAACGGTTCTAATAAACAAAGATCATTTCGCGGAGATCAATGTTTCAAATAACTGTGTACCAAAGGTTCAAGACGTAAGAAACCTAAAGTTTTTAATGATAATGAACATGAGAACTAAAATAATTTTAAAAAAAATCCTGGGACGGATTGCGATGACTCTAGTGACAGCTGTTGTGATGAAAAAAGAAGCACAAGGCTTTTTAATTTAGCCAGTTTATCAAAAATGAGCCATAAAAAACAAGGAAGGCCAAGGTTCTTCTAATTTGAGCTGTTTATCGAATACTCAACCTAATATAAGCCGGCAGGAAATTGACCTTCCTGATAATAACATGCCATCATCTTCATCAAATATCCAAAATAATAGCTCTTCTAATAATTTAGCCAATTCATCGAGTATACCAAACAATGAAAACCTCCAAGAAGATGAAACTGAAGAACATGAAAATAATAAACTATGTTTCTCATTTTGGGATGATAAAAATATAACTTGGGATGGACGAGAAAGAAAGACCAGAGATGCTTTAGTGGAGAGAAGAGATAAAAAGAAATAATCATTAAAAGTTAAGACACGCAGGTAAATCTTATTTTACAAGAACCTGTAGATTAGTACAAGAGAAGGCTTTAAGAGACTTACAGAATTCTCGGGCTAAGTGTAAGAAAAATATCCCTAAGCGTATGTTGGAATCTGTTTTTCGTGGGTATTATGAGCTAGGTTCCTCCTATGATAAAAGAGTTCTATATTTAAGTAATTTTATAATAAGGTGATTATTGTGGATACTACTGTTGAAAAAAAAACATTTAAAACTCACACGATTTGAATTCATATATATTTTTCCCGGGTCTTATTCGCGTATTATTATTTTTAAATTCTCTCTCTCGCGAGGGAGTCCCCTCGCGACCGAGATCATTGTAACATGATCGAAACGTCGAGGTAAGAGACCCGGGAAAAATAATTATTACTACTGTTGAAGGTAGACTGATTATTATTGTGAAGAGAAGATCTTATTTCAGTTTTGATTAAGTATACTTATTTTGTTTCACTAACAATGTGATTATTATCAATATCTTCTTCTTCTTCAGCTGCATGTATTTGCCCACTGCAGGGCATATGCCTCTTCAATCTTCTTCCACACAGCTCTGTCGCTGATTTTCCGATTCCAAATCGCCCCAGCATGCGATTTTATATCATCCGACCATCTGGCAGGTGGTCTGCCCACACTTCGTTTTCCAACTCTAGGTCTCCACTCTAGGACCGCTTTACTCCATCTGCCGTCTTCCCTTTGGCACACATGACCAGCCCACGCCCACTTCAATTTTGCGATGCGGTACCCTACGTCTACCACTTTGGTGCGTTCCCGAATGGCAGTATTGCGCACTCTGTCTCGTAGGGTAATTCCGAGCATTATCCGTTCCATGGCTCTCTGTGTCACTTTTAGCCTTCGGATTAGTTTTACCGTCAGGGGCCAGGTTTCGCAAGCGTAGGTCATTATCGGAAGCACACACTGATTGAAGACTTTCGTTTTCAGTGATTGTGGAAGTTTTCTAGATTTTAACACTTCACTCAACTTTCCGAAAGCTGCCCAAGCCATCTGTCTTCTACGACTCATCTCCGCCTCCATAGAATCCCTACCCAGAGTGATTCTTTGCCCCAGGTATACGTACTCGTCCACCTTCTCAAGTTCGTGGCCATCCAATGAAATGGGGTTCAGTGTTGAATTGGCAGTTGCCATTATCTTTGTTTTATTCATGTTCATCTTCAGACCTACTTTGAGTGACGCGTTATTAAGCTGTTTTATCATCGTCTGCAGTTCTGATGCCGATTCCGATATGACAACTATGTCGTCGGCGTATCGTAGGTGGTTTAAGTACGTCCCGTTCACATTCACTCGTTTCCCTTTCCAGTCAAGTGTCTTGAAGATGTCCTCCAGCGCATTGTTAAATAGTTACGGCGAAATTACATCTCCTTGACGAACACCCTTCTGAATTGGGATTGGGTTGGTGTTTTCCCGTAGTTGTACTATCATGGTTGCAGATTTGTACAGATTTCTGAGAATTTGGATATACCTCTGGTCTATGTGGCATCTCTTTTGAGAATCTGTAACTGCTCAGTGTTTCACGGAGTCGAACGCTTTTTCGTAATCAACATAAGTTACGAGTAGATACAGTGGTCTATTATATTCTTCGGCCTTCTGTATTAATTTCCTCAATGTAAATATGTGGAACGTCATGATGTCGTAAAAAATATTATTACAATCTGTTTACTCTTAAACCCTAAATAATGTCTACTTGTATTAGTTTACACTAAACAAATTACAATGAAAGTGCTGGTAAAATAATATGTCTAAAAAAATATACAGTTACACATTTTTTCATCTAAAAATGTTATTTTTCACAAAATAATATCAAAACTTTGTTTGAACACTTTTTTGTAGCATGCCGTATTTAGACAATAAACTGTAAAAATGATGCAACAATATCAATTATCACGAGAGTAGCATGTGCTGTGTAAATTGATATTTGTAAAGAAATATTAAAATACACTGTCACCTTGTTGTTGAAAATAGTTGTACCTTACAGTTTTTCCTAAATATTTCCTTAATTTTCTAATGGAAATAGATGCAGTTGTGACAAATTATACATTACATGGTAAGAAATCGATTGACATTAACAGTTTTATGGTAATATTTATAGTAATTTTTTATGGACATTCAAATCTTTAATTGTCACTCCTGAAAAGTAGTGTTTTTGAAGTTATATCGTTTTTCACTGGAGGCACAGATATTTCGAAAAAATCCCCATGACAGGATTCGAACCTGCATCCTTTCGCTAACCAGGCGATTTTTAGGAAATATATTTTTTTTGCTAAAAATATTTCTATGTTTCAAATGCCTTGAGCAATAAAAACAAAAAGAAATGTTATTTTGTTACTTTTTATTTTCCGGTGACATATCCAAGCAGCAAACTGGTCCAATAATTTCAAAATCTGTCACCAAATAGCTCTGAAAACGATTTATAATGGTTTTAGTTAAAACAATGCGTTTTATAAAAGTGTTAGTCGACACATTGTTGCTCTAAAACTTATAGAACCAAAATGACCAATAACCGATCGATATAAACGTTTACAACGCATTTTTATGCAGCGTTTATAGTATGGTACTTTAACATAGTTAAATGTAACTACTACCGGAGCAATTTGCTTTATATACATTTTTACAGGTGCTTTTATTGGCCATATTTGAGCTAAAAAAGGTTCTAAACGAACTGTTATACGTAGTTTGTTATAGCAGTGACGAGAATTCAATTAGACGACAATATTGTGCTATTATGGATATAAGGAGTATTGTTGTAGTACTAGTACGATAATAGTTACAAAATTCTACTACAGAGCGTTTTTGACGTGTAGATGAATGTCAGGTTACGCTTATGTGATTTAATTGTACTTTAATCAGTCTTATGTGATCTATTATAGGTCGCAGGTAAGCATGACAAAAATATGCTTTTTTAGAGCAGAACTGATCACAAACGTTTTTTTTATACCTTTATAACACACTTAGTACTGTTAAGGCTTCTAAATCTCTTTGATAATACAAAATGGTACAAAAAGGTTGACCAATGTTGTTATTATATCACAATTAGATTCTAAACAAAAGATATCTATTTCGCTTATACAACGTCATCCATCAGACATTTTGTTTCAGTGTAATTCTGTATAAATTAAACAATATTTTAGATTATAAAATATATTTGATATAATAAAACAAGCTTTGAATAATAAACAATATTTAATCATTTAAAAAATATCCATCAAACCCGAACTGCTGAACCCTAATTTCGCTGACAACTTCGTTACAACGAGAGGTGCTATAACGGTGTTTATAAACTTCATGTCATTTTAATTAATAAATATTTTATTTAAAAACTAAATAATTCGAGGGGGGCTCTTAAAATTCATTGTTAACATTACCCTAGTTTGTCAGTAAAACTGCGCTCCCACATTTAGACTTCCATTTCTATCGTAAGTGTTACAATTTAAAACATTAATAAAAAATCATGACTGTCGACACCTCAAATTATGTTTCATCTTTCAATATTTTTTTAATACATTTTCACTCTGCATACATTTTTTTTTAAAGAATGAAAAGTAAACTGTTCAGGCACGGAAAACTCTTCTATAGTTTATGTATAGTATAAAAAAGTACCATAAAAGTTCCTTCGGTGACTAGTAGGTACGTCATCATTTTGAAACGCGTTGCTACTTTTACATACTTTGTATATGACTGATTTGACATGGCTGATACTGCTATGAATTCGTTTTAACTCTGTTCAGTGATAAAAATGGTCCACTTTCGAACAAAGTGAACGTTCTTAGATGTTTTACAGAACTTAAAAGGTGTTCCCCAAAAAGTTCTATGTCCTTTAATATGACCATAAATTGCTGCTTGGGTATATATTCGAATGAAGTGACGTAATACGAGTATAATAGAGCTTTTATTTTACATGGCGCATTCAGATGAAGCTACGTTTTGTCGAATAACTTTTCCAACTATAAGTAACATCTGCTAACAAAATGTAATAAAAACGTTGTTGTCTTGTTTATTGTTCTATTAAGTAATGTATCTTTTTGAAAACAGTGGGCATGCCTTAAATGTTGTCTTTTCTCCCTCACATAAAATCTTAAATTATAAAAATGAATTCCAATTTTCCATGGTCACAGCAGCAGCATTTTTTTTATTTCATAATTTGATAGGTGCGTTTGACCACCATCTCACCTGATGGAAAGCGACGATGTGGTCTAAGATATTACACGCTTACCTAGAAGAAACCTGTTCACTCGTGACTTGAAGACCCCCAAGTTGTTCAGTGCTAAGTCGCTTAAACTTAGCTAACCTAACCTTACTTACTAACCTTACTAACTTACCAAATAACTTTACACCAAACAAATTCTAAAATAGCCACCTCTAAAACTTCCTTATCCGTCTTACGAGAGCATTAGTTATGTAGAAACAGTACAAATCCAATTGAAACTATTTCGCTGGAGGCTTGTTTCATTTAATAACTAGAACACTATTATTTATAATCAACTGTTTGATTTATTGTTGTACTCTGTAATTATTCTCAAGATTTAACCCAACTTTAGAGTAAACTTTACACTGGGCAGTAATGTTCACTTACATTACACAAAGCAATTGTGTTAGTAGGACTACGAAAACTAAAGGCAATTTCATTTGTAAACTTTCACTAAACCTTTGTAGTTAAAGTTCTCGTGTTCCTTTAACACCTTAGTAAAACATTTTCATTTTCACCAACATAAGTGTAGAAGTACAAATAAAAGAAAGAAACAGAAACAGCGGCGCTAGCCAACATTCTTATCGAATAACGAAATCGCCAATCGACAGATTTTTTGTATGAAATTGAAGAAGAGAAAAGAACGAAGAAAAAAGAACAAAGAAAAAGAATCAATTAGAAATATTTTAAAAGAAAAATTCATCTTCAAATATTCACTTGCGGCGAGATTTAAACTCGCGTCCATGGATCCAGGGACGCCAATCGCAATAACAACCACTCTACAAGCAAATTTAGAATTTTCTCCTTTTTGAATTAGTTAAAAAATAAAATTATTTGTCCAAAGCTTAAATCAAAGATTATACTAATGAGCTTTGAAAACAACGTTAGGAAAAACCTGCTCCAAAAATAAATTACTCAAACACCTCTTGAAAGAACTTTTTACGTAAACAGAAAGCTTAAAAAATTTGGCAAAGCGCAAGGTTTTGTGTGCCCAAAAACAATTAATCAATCGAACGATTTGTTTCGTCGAAAGTGGTGGTTTAATTATAAAAGATTTTGCCAAAGATTGGGCATGTTTTTTAATAAACACATCTATTCATCAGTAATTAATGATTCAACTAATCTTATCTTATCTTAGTTTGTATATATGCATGTATGTATGTCTGTATGTGGCTTTGTTACTTTTTATCCCGATATTTCTGCGTTAACGTGACTTACGCGGGTGAACCCGCTGGGCGCAACTAGTTCTAAATAAAAGACAGTCAACTAAACCAAACCGGATTTCATAGAAGCTTAGAGTATACATAAACAAGCTATAGAGCGCGCTTATGGGTATTTGCCTACTACGCAAAGTGTAAGCAGATGCTCTATATATAGATTTTCAAATGTTGAGATTGAATAGTAATCCGCGAATCATTTTTACACCGCTGCACCGAACATTTCACTATAATTATTACTAGAATAAATTCTAACGAGATAACAGTCAATTCGCGTAACCCTAGGTGACTGATGACATCGTCTTTGTCATTTTTCGACCGTTCATACCGATGCTTACAGTTATGGCTTACAGTGCATACTTGCATACCAGCGCTCTATAGCAAGCTTATGTATACTCAAAGCATAGAAGCAAATTTCATGCGTCAGGATATCCGCTTTACCGCCCGTCCGCGCGAAAAACAAGGTAAAATATTGCTTTAGGTCCACTGTAACCTTAAATACGCGACAATGTAAATCACATGATTATTGCAATAAAAAATAACCCCATGAGTTTCTATTGTCTTCTTCTCATTAGAGGTCGCGTTTCGAAGACACGATAGTTTACTTGACGTTTGTAAAAAAAATATGTAAATATATTATTTACGGCAAATTTTTCTAATCTCTAGATAAAGATATATGTCCAATAAAATGTAAGACCACCGAATAAAAACGTCACAATCTTTTAAAAAAAAAATACATACGCGACGAATTGAGAACCTCCTCCTATTTTTAAAGTCGGTTAAAAAGAGAATATACTTATTTCGTAATTTGTTTTAATGCTCAGGGCATATTTATTAGAAATATTTTTAAAGGAAAAATTCATCTTCAAAAATTCACTTGCGGCGAGATTTGAACTCGCGTCCCTGGATCAGTACCCCAGTGCCTCAATCCCTCGGCCACGCAAATTCCCATCTCGAACAGCGAATTTAAGAATATGAATATTTCCCAGTCTACTATTTTTTTTAAGATGAATTTTCCTTTAAAAATATTTCTGAGAACATACTTTCCAAGATTTTATATTTTGGTAGTGTTTGATTTTATTCGATTGACATTTTTAATCTGTAAGTTAAAAAGCTAACCCTCAAAGAATAAAAATATATAGAATTTTAATTTTTTGTGCCGTGTGATAATCGCTTAACTATCCGAGCGAAGCAATTCCAATTTTAATGAATTACGTTGCATCGCGTTTAAAACGAATTAACAATCTACAGAGTTTCAGAGTGTACAGTAACTAAGTTACGTTAACTGTTGAAGATTTGTTGTTCCCGTTTGTTTTCAATATGTTCTTGTAATTGAGTTTGTGGGAACAATGTACAATTCTACTATTATGTAGGGAAAGAATATTAAATTAAATTGTAATAGGGATAAGAGGGGAAGTATACCTACTTTCGGTAAACTTACAGTAAAAAAGTAAAAAAAGTATATTTTTTTTCGAGTTTGTTGATCTCGTTTAGAAATGCCTTTTTATTTGTATTATAATATGCCATTTTTATAAGAATCTTAAACGTTTTCACCTTCTTGCAAATAAAAAATATAGGTACCTGTAGGTAGAGTCAAATTGAGAACCTCCTTCAATTTGTATAATATTTTTTTTGAGTTTGTTGATCTCGTTTAGAAATGCTTCTTTATTTGTATTATAATATGCCATTTTTATAAGAAACTTATATGTTTTCATTTACTTGAAAATAAAAAAATATACATTAGAGTCAAATTGAGAACCTTTTCCAATTTTTAGGAATTCGTTTAAAAAAAACAGAAACTAAAAATGGATTACTATTTTCACAATAATACCTTTCTAGTTTAATTTGTGATTTATGCGTTTATAATAAAAAAACAATGTTTTCTATACTCCGCTAATTCTGTAAGTGAATATTAATGTTTAACATCAAGACCCGCGTATGGTAAATGGTAATTTTAATTTCAACTTTCGAAATTAAAAGTTTTAATTGCTTGTTAGGGTTTCGTTTGGTGGCTGAAAAACTCGAGGATTTCCGGTCAACGCCCACTGTTATTTTATAAACATATGTCGGTGGATGTTGACTACTATTTTTAGCTAGATGTCCTTTCAAACTCAATCAATCAACTAAGTTCGTTTATTTAATTAGTATTAACCTGGTAAATCCCAATCCTGTGGGAATATTGGGATCAAAAGTAGCCTATGTTACTCCTCGATAATGTAGCTTTCTATTAGTAGAACAATTTTCATAATCGGTCTGTTTTGTAACCCGATATTCCCACATGATCGAGACTTACACGTGTAAAATCGCGGAGCGCAGCTACTAAATGATGAATCCCTTTTTATAAGTCCACTAGTGAATAGGTATAATCAAGTGAATAAATGCATTAAGTCCTTGATTTATACGAAAGAGTTGTACATGTAACATAGAACTGATTGACATTCAGTCCCTAAACATTCAATTTGAACCAAGATCTTCAAGTAAATCCGCAGAAAATAACTTAGGACCATAGTCTTAGGTTAATTTACCTCACCAGGAACTGAATGCGAGAAGCCGAAAATAGATCTAGATGGTGTGCAATTGGAGAAGCCTATGTTCAGCAGTGGACTCAAAAAAGCGGATGACCTCACCAGGAAAAGAAGAAAGATAACCTCGCTGGGACATATAAGACATTTCTCAATCACGCAAAAACTGCTGAAGCGATTGCGATTAAACTTGTAACATAGGTAGCTGGAGACTTGGACTAAGACACAGGCTACTTTTTATCCCGATATTCCCGCGGGATTGGGCCTTCGCCTGGAGAAACAGCGGGGTGCAGCTAGTTTACGATAAATCTCAAGTTTAGTTCTGCGGTCTACTGTTTAAGAATTTCGGGGTTTATCCCAAAGGGATTATACGGGTTAAGCAAACGAAGGTAAGGTCTTAAATATAGCATACTACGGCCACTTTAGCTTAGTCTACGGTTTACACATATTTGTTTCCGGGACTTTCGATTTGTAATAATAAAGTGTATTTACGATATTTAAGGGTACTTTAGTTTTCACAAATGTCAAATAAGACGATCGAAACTTTTAATTTAATGGGATTATATCTTAGCTTTGTTTTTTTTTTTCGAAATCGGATCATCAATTGTGGGTTGTTTGTTTTTTTTTTCGAAATCGGATCATCAATAGGGCTTTTACTAATTGAAGCTACGCGGATATGTTAGGTACTAAATCAATATTTTTTATAAAGCAACTCTTTGAATTAATTGGTCGCTTATCTACATATATCTATCTATACTTATAATAAAGGAAGAGAGGACAGAAAGTCTGTACTTGGATGTAAATTAAAAAAAAAATTGGTCTAGGGGACTTAGGATAAGAATTAAAATAAAATTATATAATTTTTAAAATTCTTAATCTCTGTCTGTTTCTCTGTCGGTTCCTTATACAATGATATACTACTAATCCGATTAAAATCATGTTTTCAATATTGGATAGTTCTGTTTTCGAGGCAGGTCGTAGTATACTTTGCATCGAAATCCAATTAGTAGAACCCGAGTAATGAACGAAAATGTACAACCGCTCGAGAACTGCTCGGCCGCCCGCGCCCTTGATAACGCCTTGTTCACTTTCGCAGGTAAAACCGCGGGGCGCAGCTAGTTATTTAATACGTTCGTATACTACAGGGTGGACCATAAGTCTTTTAACATTTGAAATGATCGATAAAAATCGAATAGCCACATGTTTATAAAACTGTTAATTTATTACGCAAGTAAATGAAATAGGGTTTTATTTTTTGGAAATTACATCACTTAAATGCAATCCTTGTTTACTCTGGCACTGATGCAACTTGGACCGGAAATTTTCCATGACCGCTTTACAAGTATCGGTTGAAACTTTTTGCATTTTCTCGCAAAACGTTTCAACTATTTTCCTCTATTTTCCTTTTCCTTTTCTCTATTTTCCTTTACTTCGGTAATAATCGTCGGGTTGTTACTGAAAACTTTGCTTTTTAGATATCCCCTCTTTTCGATATGATTTTCTAGGCAAAATTATCGAACCATTTTAACTAGAAATATTTTAAAGGAAAAATTCATCTTCAAAAGTTCGAAATTTGAACTCGCGTCCCTGGATATGCCTTGAGCAATAAAAACAAATTACAAAACACGAATAATTTTTCTTAAATTTTTGATTCAGTAAAGTTTCGATTGCAATCTAGTAACAATGCATTAAAAATTAAGTATAGCTTAATTTTTAATGCATTGTTAGCAATCGCAATGAGTTGAAATAGTATTTTGAGCAATTCCATCACAGATATAACCCCTTTCGGTCTTGTAGCAATGCGATGGACTTTCGTAGCTCAGTCGCATCGTAACCGCCGTAGCAAATGCACGCTACGACATTTCTACGGGACAAACTTACGACTACGAAATAATTATAAACTGACGTCTTTGAAAATATTAATAGTTACTAATTATAAATTTGTAGTAATTTTATAGAAGAGATTAATAAAGGCAATTTTATTATTAATTTTTTTTTATACTGGAAAATATTATTTCATTAATTCGACTGTACCTACGTTGACTCCAGTGATTTTGAAAAGTGAATGTAACAATGTGAAGTTGAAACAGTACTTTTTCAAAATGAAGACTTTTTTCAGTGTTTGAAAACTTTGATGGTAAGTTTTTTTTTTTTATAAAATAAAGATTTTTAAATTAGCTAATTAGAAATAAGCCTAATTAATATTAATTAATTTAGTTTTTCTAAGGGTGACATAGAAGTAGTTTTAGCTGGATTATGTTTTGTCTATTGTGTTTCTGGTATAATATGGTGCTTACCACAACCGTTTCCCGTTTTTTAACGTCCTCTTATAGCGCGATTACAGGCCTGTTAATAAAATAAATTATAATAAAAAAATGCCCGATTACTAAAAAACCTTAAAAAATAAAAATTAGATTGCATTTGTTCTAAAAAATTGCACCCGACAGGATATGAACCTGCATATTTGGGGAGTCCGTCCCAAACTCCTTATTCATTTTGGCCACAGATGCTCCTGTCGGGTGCAAAATTTTGGAAAGCATTTCTTTGAATTTAGCCATCCAAGTTTAGATACAAAATACCAAAATGGTGGTATTTTTTATTATCTTACTTTTTTTAATTAATTTTATTCATTTTATATCAGCATAAATGCCATGCAATTATAAATCATGATAAGGCCTATATCTTACTAATATTATAAACGCGAAAGTTTGTATGTATGTATGTGAGGTTGTTACTCTTTCACGTGCAAACTACTGAACCGATTGCGATGAAACTTGGAATATGGTAGCTGGGGACCTGGATTAACACATAGGCTACTTTTTATCCCGATATAACCGCGGGAACGGGACTTACGCGGGTGAAACCGCGGGGCGCAGCTAGTTAGTAATATTATGAAGTTAAATGTGAGACTTGGATAAAATAATCCAGGGATGTAGATACTATTTAAAATGCCCAGAGGTTTCTGATAAAATTGAAAAAAAATATATCTTACAGACATCCAATGTCAGTTGCTAGAAAAATAAAGAAAATACTTCGCTGGAATGAAATCAGGCTTTTACGTTTCTGACAAACTAACGAACTGTTTGTTTTATAATTTTATTATTAGTCTCTGTGAGTTTCACTGTGCTAGTGAATGAATGGTGGAATCAACATTTTTCTTTTTGTTGTCTACTTTTGCAGTAAACCGATTATACTGACATATCGCCCAGCAGTTTTATTTCTATCTAACATACAACGTCTTTCGTGTGACTTTAGGTTAGGCAAAAAAGAAGCATATTTTTATTTTAAATTAAGCATTTTCCGACATTTCGTAGTCCATACCTTATTTTAACCTGGTTGAACTCGAAACGTCGGGCGTTAGAAAAATGTTTACTTTAAATAAAACAATGTGATTAAAATCTGACAATGATTTTAAATTGTTGTTTATTTCCTCAAAACAGATATTTAAGAGCGACGTTGGACTAGTCTAGTGGTAAATACCCCGGCTTTCATTCATAAGGTAGTGGTTTCGAATCCCGGCTGTCTTTACAATGTCAAATTTATGTACGCTGTTAACATCGCTCTTACGGTGAAGGGAAACATCGTGAGGAAGCCCACGGCTTTTAGTCACGCACAAAGGCCCAGTTGTAGGGCTAATTGCGGAAACATACGCAGTTAAAACTTTAACATTTATGTGAAGTATATATTTATTTCAATTAATAATCATCATTATACCTCATTAAATCATAATCACCAGTTTTAATTATTGTATGACTTTAAAATAGTAATAGGTTTTTTTTTTAATAATAAAATAATTTAAATAACCCGCCCCTTATTGTTTCTGGTGCAAAGGTTTCCATCACACTTGCAGCATTATGTAGGTAAGTATCGTATGTAACTGGAAACTTTATAATTTTCGAAACGTCAGTAGTTAAAAATTGTATGCCTTAATAAAAACAACCCAATTAAAACCGGAATTAATTAATTTCAATTATAAATCTATATCTATCCTTTAATAGAAGAAGAGAGGACAAAAAGTCTGTCCTTGGAAGTTAATTTAAAAAAAAGTTGTCTAAAGGACTTAATTTAATTTTTAAAATAATTAATGTCTGTCTTTTTATTTGTCAGTTTGTTCTTTATACAATTGAAACTACTAATCCGATTGAAATCTGGTTTTTAATATTGGATAGTTTATCTTAAAAAAAGGTCTAGAAAATTCTTTAGGTCGTTAAAAAAAACAACAACATAAAACTTATAGTGTTCCGGAGGCTGAACACCTGAGTCCTCGTGTACGTTTTCTTAAAATTGCCATCTCGAGAGTATTTTGCTGAAATTGAATCACTTTTTCATTTCAAATCTTATTTTGAATCCCAGGCTACAATCAGCTTGTAGTATCACTCGCAACTTAATCTCCACTTTGTGGCCGTTGACTTTGAGAAATGCATTTATATGTTTCCAATAATTATACTAATATATAAAATAAATTATTTATTTATTTTTTATTATAATGTAGACTTACAATATCAAAACATTTATACTTATATTATAAATGTCAATTACTTGCACGAAATATGGTCACAAAAGTTGTTATAAAAGAATAAAGTTCAACATATTTCACCAGCACTTAACTGGGCATGCAAATATTAATATTAATAATATTTTTTTTTAATCAGCGAACTGTTAATTTATTTTAATAAATATCTTAAATCAATAAAAAGGATATATTTACTTGTTTATTTGTAACAAATGGGCTCCGGAGACTCTAGACCGATTTAAAAAAACACCAATAGAAATTAATTAGAAAACACAATATTCCCGAGAGAACAGAACTTACGCGGGATAATTGTGAACAGGAAATATAAATTTTTGTTTGTTTATATACACACATAAACATTTAATATAATATAATAGGCTCCGAAACCTACTGGCCGATTTCAAAATATATTACACCATCAAAAAGTTTCATTTTCAAGGTCGATTGATTGTCAAGATCGATTTAAACCGCGGGACTCAGCTAATTAGAAATACAGTCAAATTTTTTTAAAACTATAAATCATACATTTGTCTGCAAGTCTAGGCTTAAATAACATTAGATATTCCGCTCTACCATGATTGTTTCTCGTTGCTTTGTCATCCTTTCTTTGCTCCAAAAAACTAAAGCGAATTTTTAATAAAACCACCCCGACTACTTAAGCCACAGATAATAATAAAAAAAGTTAGTTTTTAGAGTAGTTAATCGCTCTCAGAAAAAAATATCCAGTTAGATCCTGCACCTTTATGTGTTTTTGACTTTATGTGTGTTTTACTTTATGCGTGTGATCCCTCTTTTATTTTTTGTAAGTGTAAACTTGAACTAGTTTTACAGTGATTGTGGTATAGGTCTCTATTGTTTCTCTATGAGCCAACAATTTACATCTTATCGATTGCCGCTGTAAAGCGCTCAAATTTTCCTCGTTCGTCCTGATCTAAACAAATTTATACTTACGACTGTTTTACAAGACTTTATCGTAAAATCACGCCGCAGCTCACAGATAGATATATGTATGTATCATAATATGTATACATGATTTTATGTAGATAATATAATAAGAATTGTCTATTGTAAACCTTAAACATTTTTTTTGTTAGACTTCTAATTTGTTTCACTGTAGGATAAGGGCCTCCTCAAAGAAATTGGTAGGCAGTAAGACGCTACAGTAAGCTATTCCGGATTGGCGAAGGTCCCACCATGCTTTCGAATTTTCATGAGTCAATATTTTCCTTCATGATAAGAACGTACCTACAATATAAAGCGGAGCTGAGAAGCAAATACATAATACATCTCAGCGCAGCTGGAGGAGGAAGCAAATACATAATTTGTTCTCTGTTTTTTAGCTTCCTTTCTTGCTTTATTTGTATACCAGCACCGCCCCGCGGTTTCACTCACGTAAGTTCCGTTCCCGCGGAAATATCAGGATAAAAAGTGTAGCCTATACCGGAGCAATATTCTACTGTAATATTTTATAATAATAATAAGAAAAAAAAACCCTGTAGTGTACTGGGAATAACAATTGCCACCTCCAATCCAGCTACTAGCAATCCAGCTACCTATTTTCCTAGTTTCATCGCAATCGGTACAGTAGTTTTTGCGTGAAAGAGTAACAAATTCACATACATACATACATACATACAAACTTTCGCGTTTATATTAGTAAGATGTAACTTTATACGAAGAAACGGAATTAATATTTAACAACTCTGATTTATAATTTAATTAAATTCCGAAATTCCACAATATACCTACTCGTAAAATATGATGAGCCAAGTCTTGGTTTTAAAGTAAAATCACACCCTAAAAATATTTGTTTTAACTTTTCACGTACTATGTTCAACAAAACAATCGACCGACAAAAAGTCCACAGTCCGCGCAGTCCTCAGCTGTTTCCGCAAAAACATTCGAGTTATAAAATAAAGGAAATATCGTTAGGTTATTATAAAAAACCGATTTTCGTGATCATCGAACTGATTTTGTGATTTAAATAACATTTTCAACTTTATACTGTTTTATATAACGCCTATTAGCATAAATGGATTGCTTTGGTTTACACGACATATTTAGGGTTCCGCAGGATAAAAACAGGACCCCATACTGTCTGTGATCAGGAGTCTTATTTTCGAATCACTCGTTGCACTTCAGTCGATTTTAAAAATAGATATGTGCTGATTTTCGTTCGATGTCGGCGAGGGGTTGATACCACTCGTTGCGGTCGTTCAATTCACATAGAACAAAAACAGAAATCGTACGAAAATTGGAGAATTTGAGGTATTGAAATCGCTCGAAATGGTGCATTTGATTGAAAAATGGAGCCCCAGGCTGTATCTCATGCACCGTGATAGTTGGTCAGTTGAAATTTTCACAATAGTCAATTACTTGATTTAATTTAGAACTTGTACACAATAAGTGTTCATGATCACGTTGAAACTTCAACGGACTTATAGCTATGGTTTTAGTGTGGCATCGGAACGCGCCCTTCGTGAGAAGAAACCACAAGAAACTTGTGGGTTTTTTTTTCTTTTTATTATTATAAATATTACAGTAGAATATTTCTCCGGGTCCACTATAGCCGTAAATATGCGACAATGTGAATCATATTATGATAATTGTAAAAAAATTGTATAAATATATATATTTTGATAATTATAAATAAAAACATGATCACAAAAAAACCCATGAGTTTCTTGTGGCTTCTTCTCATCGGAGGGCGCGTTCCAAAGCCACACTAGAGTCATAGTTGTAAGAACTCTAGACGTATTTAAAGTGATCAATACATCCAATTAAATAAATTTTGAGATGATGTACTATATTTATGTCGCCACCATAACAACGTGGCTCGGGATCATTGTTTGTGGCGTCGTCGTATGGGGGAGGTCTATGGACTGGTCGGATTTAATAAAGTCTGATTATGATAATAAAAACAAATGATAAAAATAGAAAAAAAATTTTTAGTAGATATTCACATAATCTCTTATGGACGGAATTCTTCGTGCGCGAGTTCGACTCGTTCTTGGCTGTTTTATTAAACGATTTTGAAGCCATAAAAGATTTTTAACAAAAAATTTATACTTCGGTTTTGGCAATGCTGATATAACACACACGTCATTGGGCGTTGAAAAAAGCTTAGTAATAAAATCAACGCAATTAAAAATCGAAAAATGAATTAAAATTCAAATTTAACTAGGTAAGTAACTAGTGCAACAGAAAACAAGAATTAAGTACCTACCTCTTACTTTTACTACCTACAAAGTTGTAAAACATGGAGGGCAATAAAAATATCAGAGAAGAAGTAGTGTTCGTGCAACTTAGCTCCCGCTGCAAGGACCGCAAAACTTTAGTCATTAACACTTTTGTCGTTCAGTGTATCTTGTTAAGTACATTCGAGCACGAAATTGAAATGCATCCGACTATTAACAGGACAAATTGTGACTGCCGGTTTCACCTGAACAATTCCGTCGTAGGAGTTCATGTAGGTATTTAGTTAGTTCTCTCATTATTTCTTTAAGTTTTCTTTAGTGATAGTTGTTTTAGAATTACAGTAGATAAAGTCAAGCAAATGGATACAACTTTAACGATGTGATTGCTAATAGAGTTGTAGTAATTTTAGCAATGTAATAGTATACATTATAGCAGCTGTGTGTGGAAACCTTTACCAAAGTACAATATAAAAACCCGGCCAAGTGCGAATCGAAATCGCGCACGAAGACTTCCGTACCATGCATAAGGTTTTTGTTTTTTTTTTTAAGTTTATATTTGAGCTGATTAATGGAATGAATGGTAAACTTCGGTTTAAGATTTATGACGTATTAAAAAAACTACTTACTAGATCTCGTTCAAACCAATTTCCGATGGAAGTTTGCATAGTAATTGTACATCATATATTTTATTTAGTTCTTATATCATTCTTTTATTGTAGAAGTCACATGGGGGGACACAAATTTTACCACTTTGGAAGTGTCTCCCGCGCAAACTATTCAGTTTAAAAAAAAGGATTTAAGTAACCTCAATATCATTTTTGTAAACCTATCCGTAGATTCTCCACACATATTATGGTTTGATGAATTTTTATTTTATTTTCAGCTCTAAGGATGAGGAACTCCTAAAATGTATTGCTGTTTTGTTTTTTTTTTTGTGTGAAAATCTTAATGCGGTTCTCAGAATACATCTACTTACCAAGTTTCAACAGAGTAGTTCTTATAGTTTCGAGTTCCGTTGTTTGCCATTTGGCTATGGAACCCTAAAAATAACGTTTATTTATTAATTAAATCTAGTTTTCTGCGATCTCGTCTAATCTGCCTTTAATTAAGTCATCAAGTTTAATTAACTTTAAATTTAATATAACAGCAACACCTCCACGGATTTTCTGTAACACACCATAACGTTTAAGATTCCCCATTAAACATTCAGAAAGCATTAGGTCTAATGATCATCGTTGGAATTACACAGAATTACCTACTTTATTTAATGGAAAGGGACAATTTCAGATAATATAACCTTAGTTATTTCGGAACCTAGTTGTTCTGTTGCGTAGGGAATTCTAAATGAAGATGTTTTATCTATACTTTGGTGGGTACCTGAATTTGGAACACTTACACTTCGTAATTTATTTTTATTGCTCAAGGCATATCTACTAGAAATATTTTAGAGTAACCTAGTTGGTTAAGGCGCTGCGGTACTGACGCAGAGACGCGAGTTCAAATCTCGTCGCAAATGAAATTTTTGAATATGATTTTTTTCTATAAAATAACCCTTAGATACACTTGCGATAGACTGAGTTAGTTTAAAAGGCTTCGCATCCAGGGGGTTAATATGACTCCACTGTTGATCTGTCTGTCCGGTACCTCTCTGGATACAGGGCACAAGGCTACTTTCCTTTATATAATAATAGCTGCGCCCCGCGTTTTCACCCGCGTAAGTCCTGTTCCCGCGGAAATATCGAGATAAAAAGTAGCCTATGTCCCAAGTAACAAAGAGTGATATAAATCCAAAATTATATCGCTAAATTGTGACAAAAATACTCTATAAGGTTTTTTATCTCGCCTTTCTGCGATATATCTGAATTCTTATAGCTGTTTAGCTCTATAAGCCAATTAGTAACATAATTAGTGATATAGTGCTGTATGTCACTAATAAAGTTACAGTTTTGAAGCTGCGTTATAATGATTTCAATAATACCGTTTTATTACTACTTATCTCTATAACTGCTGTCCAGTTACGCAGCTATAGGCCTAAATAGCAAAATTATTACAGTTATGTAACTTTTATAGTTTAGTGATGTATTGACGGCGGTGCAGAGCAGATTAGCACTATAACATGTTATCACGTCACCTTTTGTTTCTAATTGATTAAATAATATTCCGTTGTTTACTTGTATAGTTCAGGCATTATATATCAGACATTTTAACTTCTTTATAGTATTAAGTAGCTTCCTAAGAGCGAGTACAGAACACTTATAGTTCAAGATTTTTATAGTGACCAAATGAATTTATAATTGAAATTATGGTGCTAAACTGTAATAGATTGTTGGTAAGTTCATTACTTATAGAGCTTATCCGTGTTATATCAACTTTTTCTGTACCTTTTTATTATCTGTTGCCTCCATTACGCATGTTGGAAAATTGAGTCAAAGAAATAAGTGTTCATTGAGGGTTCCGTAGAAAATGCAATGTTTTTTTTTTATTCTAGTGAAGACAAAAGTAATAAAATTTCTGAAGAATATTATATTGTCGTGACTGATTCCAATGAATTCAACGTATCTCAGCAAGCCGTCAAGAGATTATTAGAAATAAATAACAAGCTCCTTCCAGTTTTTTTGACCCATTACCTATGTCATGAAGCGTTGATTAACCCGTACAATCATTTGAAGTATCTTATATCTTATTTCTATCTCTCAACTAATCCTGTACCAAATTTCATTCATATTGATCCAGTCGTTGTTTTTGACCCATCACTATATCATATCAACCGTTGCTCAAATCGTAGGATCATTTTAAGTACCCTATTTCTTATTTCTACCTCTAAACTGACCCTGTTCCAAATTTCATACCAATCGGTTCCCGCGTTGTTAGGTGCAATACAGTATCCAAGTATGCCTTGTTTTAAGTTAATCTTTTTTATTACAGTGAAAAATTTGATTCTAACATAATTATTTATTATAATTGTATATTAAAGGATATATTTATTTATTCGTATGGCATAATTTTAATACAGCCGTTCACAATGTATTACATCATCAAAAAGTAAAGCTTAAATATAAAATCTATTATATAATTTTATCCCTCAACAATCTAAACCAGGAGATGGCGTCATTTTCCAGGGAGTACAGGTCTGCTGGGTTGCCATAGTATTTTGTGAGGGGGCATTCCACCACAATGTGCTCAATGTCCTGGATAGGAGCTCCACACTCACATTCTGACGAATCCCTCCAGCCACACATAGATAGGAAGGCATTACTCCGTTCGCATTCCCGCCTCGGCAGCGTAAACCCAACGGGCTTAGGGGGGCTTAGTGTAGGGTTTATGATGATGCCCAAGCTTTAGGAGTTTTTGCGTTCCGCTCTTGCGCCCATCTTATGGTAGTGTTGAAATCAGTCTTCAGGAGTTCACATGCAGTCTGATACGTTGGGTGACGTGATTTCAAACGATACGGGGGCGGATGCGTGAACTCTGCGGTGTGCCGGCAGCTTAGGGGTTCCGTGGATTTTCTGTGCCTCTCGAACAAGAATTTGTAGCATTCTTAAATGCGGTGGTGATGATATACGCATTTGATAGTTCCAAATGTGTCAGTCTCCTGAAAAAAGTGCTTGGTTAGAAAAGGACAAAACAGGAAGGGAGAAAGGAGAGGAAATAAACAGTAAAATACAATGATGACAAAGGTAAAATTTGTCGGTACTGCTTTTCTCTAGGGAACCCCAATTCCCAAAACACGTTATTATCATGGCCGCTATTAGTGACAAAGCAATCACATATATCACCAACTAGTGATATAAATGTGTTCAATGATAAAAAAAATAATTTTTTAATTACATTTTGTAATAAAACAGGTCCAAAATAGAGGCGCATTAAAAATTTAGCATAAACCACTTAATAGTTACTCAGTGAAATTCACACCGCATGTTCTATCACTTTACAATGGTGAATTAACACATACTTAATTTTTTACAACTAGCGCACACCATTTTACATTTAATAAATAAAAACACAACACTCACCGTGGTAAACACTCCTGTCACTTCAATCTTTCTTTTCCCATATTGATGTTTTTGACACTGGTTCAAAGCCAAGTAGCTCTGTAATTTGGTCTCGGTGACCAGTATAACGCTATTTTGCGATATAAAGACAATTTCATCATTGTTTTATCACAGAGAAGTGGGAAGCTGTGACTGTTTATCACTATTATAGAAACTAGATGTAATTCAACAGAGCTAATAAATCGCCACAACATCACTAATTAGACACGTAATGTGCGCCTTTTTTTCGATGATATAAGCGCTTATAGTATTAATATAGAGCTGATTCAATGGCCTATTTAGAGGCGTCAACTCGCTTATAGAGCTTATATGTGACATATTTTTGTTTCTTGGGACGTGTTATTCCCGGTATCCAGTTACCTATATTTCTAGTTTCATAGCAATCGGTTCAGTAGTTTTTGTGTGAAAGAGTAACAAACTCACATACATAAGTAAGAAGTAAGAAGAACAAAAAAAACATTGGGGACTAGATCAGTCTATAACTGATTCCCGACGGAGATCGTAGTGTCCTGCTGGGAACAGTCCCCACATTGCATGCTTGTGGTTGGCCGTCAAGTGGACGCTCTAACAAATAAAAATAGCTTTCAGTTTGCGACTTCTGTCCATCTGTTTGTGACAGACAAACGGACGGTGCTCTTCAGAGTGACCTTACGGAACAGCGGAAGCCTGGAACGCCAAGATGGCTGTCAAGTGAGGATATACTAATATCAAGTTAAGAAGCGGGTTGTCCTTCTATTATGTCTCACCAAGTTGTATTTCCTGAACCGTTATAGCTAAACAGCGCGAGTTCCTGCAGTGCAGTTATTAGGTTGGCTGACTTGTTAGCTACTTTGCCGATAGACACCTACGATTCTAATCTTTGTTACAAAATGCAAATTTCAGAAAAATCATAATTACCACATTATTCAATAATTATTAACAATCAATAATTCATATTATATGCTTATAATAATTAGCCTTTTCATCTAAATTTATAGGATTTATACAGCGCAAGCAACTTGCTATCCATGCTTTTTCGGTGCCCGGGACATTGCTAGGTGGAATTAGCTTGCTAAGCACCTACATCAAAAAATTGGTCAATACGTCTGGAGCTAACAAAGCCGTGGGTTTCCTTACGGTGTTTTCCTTCACCGCAAGAGCGTTATTAACGCATAAAACTTTTTCGCAAGGAAAAAGACAAATCATATTATGCGAAAGCACTATCTAATACGGCGTATATGCCAACGTAAGTTACCGAACAATATTCCTGAATTAAAATGACGAAAGACCCAAAAAGAATAGGCAGTAAAACGGTTAATATTCCGCTCTAGTTATTACTTAAGGGCCAAAGAGAATATCGTAAATTATACCGACCATAATCCTAGTTTATGACGTGGACGGACTCTAAACCAGTTCTTTCATAAAGGGATTTTTATTGATGGACCATGGACCCATTTCTCTATAGACAATAACGGGTGAAGATGATCTGAATTCGTAAGACGCGTGAAGGCCAATTTTAATGCATTTGACCTCACCTCTTTTGATAGGATACGTAGATTGACTAGGTGCGTCCCGCTGTTTCCCATTATGCAGTTCCTTATTTCGTGGAAAAATCGGGATCAAAAGTAGCCTATGTTACTCGTCATTAAAATAGTTTTCATTAGTGAAAGAGGTTTCGAAATCAGTCTAGTAGTTTCAAAGCCCTTTTGGTACAAACAAACAAAAATGTTTTTTTTGTAATATTAGTTTAGATTAGTTTAGACTAGCAGAGTCCCGCAGGATTTCCCAAAACCCCTTTTTTAATGAATACATACATAGCACAAAGAATTAGGTATAATTACTTTTCCAATTGCCTCTAGGCTTCTAGGGCAGGTTAACTAAACTTAATATTTTAAAGTAAATGAGCAAAGATCTACATTTAATATTAAGGTCTCGTGGCAAAGTTAAGTTTAATTTTATAGAGAACTAGTTCGCCCACTTCTATGAATACATTTAGCACTGAGACAGTATTTTGAACGAAACTTCGCGTAACTATGTATTAATACTGAGCATTCAGTCAATGAATATGAAGGCAGAAATCATAATGTGTTACAAAATGGTAATGAGCAACTTAAAGAAGAACTTGGAGTAGCTTTTAAGGGAAAGAAGGAAGAAATTATAACGTTAAAGTATATAAATATTTGCTAACTTATAAATGTATAATTATTATTTAAAATTTATCATTTTAAATTGTTCGCATATTCCTCTAGAACATCTTTTTTTTTTGGGTACCGTACAATGAGTCTATTAAAATTATAGAGACGCCATTGCAGAACAAATCATTATTGAAAGGCGGCCCAAAGTATGCTATACAACCTCATTATTTATATTCATTCACATAATTTAAAGAAGAAATAGACGAAACTATTGTTATCTCTTTCTAAAAACATAAGACTCAATGCTACTTGCATGACGTAAGAAAGAGATGTCATAATATCATTATGACATCTCATAATATTATTATGACATCTCATAGTGGTTAGAAGAGAATGATAAAACGTCAAAGTCAAAAACTTCGTTGAGTTTTTGGAAAAAAAAACTTTTTGAATAAATAAACTAAAATAAATAAATACAGCTTTACTTACGTATAAAATGAAATATTTTTGCCAGTTTTTGGAGTATAATTCGTGCATCGCCTAAATACGCACGAAGGCATTGTTGTCTGTGAATAATGTTGTGAAAGTGAACTAAATGTACTGTGTGATAACAAGCGGGTGATCGTGACGTGAGCTGGGATGGAACTAAGACTTCTCTGGCTAGCTAGCTTGCATTTGTGTTGCCAAGAAATTTGCCCTATTACGTATCTAGAAGTTTTTACATATCTCTGGTACCGTACCCAAAAAGTAAAATAGGGATATTACCAAGACTTCACTGTTTTGTCCGTCCGTCCGTCTGTCACTAGGCTGTGTCTCATAAACTGATACGTAAAAGCTAGACAGTTGCAATTTTCACAGATTTATTTCTGTATTTCTGTTGCCGCTACCACAACAAATACTTAAAACATATTTAGGGGGGCTCCCTTACAACAAACATGATTTTTATTCTTACCTCTTCGAATATGGATTATTTGTTTGTATACTGTTACCATGGCAGCAAGAATTGCTTTACAATTAAGCTACGACTAAGATGTCAGTCTAATCGTATCGTAGAGTCTTGGCGGGAACTCGTTGAGGAGATGTGGTGCTAAATTTTCATTTTTGTGAAACCTAGTTCATATACGTGCAAATTGTTTAATTTCGGGGGCATATTAATCAATTTAGTTTCGTGAAGGTGTACAAGTGGAATGAAAGTGAAAATCGGTGCAAAACATTGACTTAGTGTTGTCTCCATGGCTCCGTGAAGATTGTTTGTAAATGGCCGCCGTGTTTACAAATGATTCCCTAGACTTGACTTTAACTATGACGACTTGACTGTTTCGATGCAAATAACTTGCATAATATATTAAAATACATGACACTGGCTAATTTCCTAATGGCCATAATCGGTTCACAACCGATAAGAAATAATAATAATAATCGTATCGTAAGAAATCGGTTTGTAGTTATTTTGAAGAATAGATCTACTGGCAGAGATGACATATAATAGACTTATTGCCTACTGGTCATAATTTTAGGGTGCGGTACCCAATTGTGATATTGTTACGGAACCCTTGACCGGTTTTTTTATTGAAATATCTTCTCTGTATCATATTTTATACTAACTAACGGCCTGCGATTTCACGAAATAAATAGGATAAGAATAACGCATATCTACATTTCATTTTTTTGCAATAGTTCAATAAGTATTTGTATCATAACTTTTTGGAGAAAGAGTAACAAACATACAACCTACCTTGTTATAATATTAGTAGCTTTTAAATGATAAGCAGGCGCGACTCACAAGTATGTCGTCCATCATTGTCAGTACGAAGACGGAGAAAGACATTTTGTTCAACGATAAGCAACAGTTATTAGGGCATTTTCACGTAGATACTGTGGCGTTGCTGTTGACAGCTTTCCAACGTAATGCCCGTAACAGACGATCGAACCTAGCCCGGATTTCACCGCCCGCGTTGCATTAATAATAATATATAAATCCTGTGACGAATACACAGCGCCATCTAGCCCTGTGGTAAGCTGCTAAGCTTGTGTTACGGTGACTAGACAACGGAAATACTACTTATATTTATTTTTCTTTTGTAAATACATACATATTATACGTAGAAATACGCCCAGACCAGATACAAATAATATTATTTTTAAGCATAAATATTTGCACCCAGCGGGAATCGAACCCGCAACCTTGTGCATTGCAGCCAAGCGTTCGCCCGACGCGCCACAGAGGTAAGGTAAATAAATAAAAAAAAAAAAAAAACCTTTGACCAACACACAGCGCCATCTAGCCCCGTGGTAAGCTGCTAAGCTTGTGTTACGGTGACTAGACAACGGATATACTACTTATATATATTTTTTTTTTTATGTAAATACATACATATTATACATAGTAAATGTGCGACTATTAAGACGTGCATGGTCAAAACTTGACGGTGCTCGATATTTCGCCAGCTAATAGTCAACTGGCTTGTTCACTAGACAGTGACATGATCTTGTGAACAAGCCTGTTGAAATTACTTTCGATATATCTAGCTCCGTATAAAACAAATTGAAACATACAATTTTTAACTTACTTGTTTGTTTATATTAGTAAATAACAGGGTGTTTACTATGTTACTTGGCGAAATATCGAGCTCCGTGAAAATACAAAATGAAGCATGTTAAATACCCCATTATTTAATAATATTTGTAATGAAAAAAACCATAAAATTTTAAAATCGTATTATGACGTATTCTATGGCGAGGCCACAGAATACATAATAGTCAGTACATAATTAGACGGTACAGTGCGATGCTAAGTAATGTCGTCTAGTCAGTTCTCTCACTAGATTCGCAGTGTAAATCCCGCTTAATTTAGCTTTGTACCGTTATGATAATTTTTAACATTGATGTGTGCGTTATCAGTTGTATCGACTTGATTTTAAACAGTTTTTAACAATGAATAAATATTACACGACATTACACACAGCGCATTCTAGCCTCAAACTATTACTAAGTTTGTACTATGGGTACTAGACAACGGATATACTACATAATATTATACTTTTCTAAATGCATATTTAATAGACCTACATAGAAAGACACCCAGACCAGATAAAAATCGGCGGAAATCGAATCCGCAACCTTCCGCATTGCAGTCTGGCATTTGCACGACACGCCACAGAGGCCGTCAAAATGTTGAGTTTTTTTTATATAGGGAGATTAGTACAACAAAATCAGTCCATTGTCGTCGATCGATCAGTATTCTATTAAGTAGAAGAAATTAAAACCGAAAACGCCTACTTAGTTATCAAAGTTTAATTATTGGACCGCTGGATCTTGAATTTTGTTGTCCGCTTTTATCCTGACATTTCCACGGGAACGGGAACGAGATGGAGGCGCGGGTCGTGGTACTCCTCATTATTATTATTGGTAGCTTGATACAGCTACTAATAAGTTAATTATTTATTATTTATTTAATCGTATGACGTAGGCGAAATATACAATTGATCATAAACGTAACGCATGAAAAAGAAATACAAATAACAAAAAAAAATTAAAACTAGATGCCTTCAATATTAAGCTGTAATATGCGGACGGAGGGTCCGATATTAATAGGGGTTAAAGTATGAAATTGCCGTTTTATCGCAATAGGTTCTTTGAATTGACATAGAATCTTCATGGTTTGAGGTTTTCGAATGAAACTTTTTTCAATTGGTTTCTGTAATGTTCTTTTTTTAAAAAATGTGAAACATTTGAATATCGACTTTCAATTGTTTTTGTTATTCAATTTAGACAAGAAAGATGGATACTGCGAAAATTCGAGTGATTTTTGAATACGAGTTCCGACGCGGAACTAACGCGGCAGAAACAGCCCGCAATATCAATGCTGCGTTTGGAGAGGGGTCTACTAATGAACGCACCGTGCGATTTTGGTTTAAACGCTTTCGTGATGGAAATTTCGACTTAAAGAACGAGCCACGAGGAAGACCGCCCACACAGGTGAATAACGATGAATTAAGAGAGATAGTGGAAGCCGATCCTAGTCAAACTACCCAGGAATTAGCGGCATGGTTTAACGTTACCTTACCCACTTTATTGACTCACTTGCGTCAAATCAATAAAATAAAAAAATACGAAAAATGGGTGCCTCATGATTTGACTGATCTGCAGAAAGAAACGCGTGTTGAAACTTGTGTTGCCTTGTTGAACCCGTACAGAAATGAAGGAATATTGGATCGAATTGTAACATGTGATGAAAAGTGAATTCTTTATGATAACCGGAAAAGAAAAATGCAATGGCTGACCCCAGGTCAAATGCCACAACAGTGTCCTAAAGCAAAACTTAACAATAAAAAGGTAATGGTAACTGTTTGGTGGTCTCAGCATGGTGTTATTCACTATAGTTTTCTTCGATCTGGTCAAGCAATTACGGCAGATGTCTATTGTGCCGAACTCCGAACCATGTTGACAAAACTAGCAGTAAAACAGCCCCGACTCATGAATCGATCTTCACCATTATTGCTCCACGACAACGCGAGACCTCACACAGCACGAGAAACCATTTTGACCCTTCAGGAACTGCACTTAGAAACCATTCGTCATCCTCCGTATTCACCAGACCTTGCTCCAACGGACTACCAATTTTTTCGTGATTTGGACAATTATCTACGTGACAAGAAGTTTTCTTCCCAGGAGGCAGTACAAAATGCTTTCACACAGTTTGTGCAGTCTAGATCGTCGGAGTTCTATCGCAAAGGCATTAATAACCTTCCCATTAGATGGCAGCAATGTATAGATAATAATGGCAACTATTTTGATTAAATAAATTTGTTAAATTTTTTAAAAATAAACAATTAAGATTTTCAGTACAAATCGGCAATTTCATACTTTAACCCCTAATATTATATTATTTATTATTATATTATAAGCTACCAGAAGCACTCAAGCACAAAACGGCTCTCTTCAGAGCCCCTCGACAAAATAAGTTAATGAACTTTAAATAAACAACAATATGAATTTTATCTTAAAACTAGCTGCGCCCCGCGGTTTTACCCGCGTAAGATTTATCAAAATCGGTCCAGCATTTTTTCTTTCATAAGAACCTTCTCCTGATCATAAGTAAGACAACAAAAAAACAATTATCGAAATCGGTCCAGCCGTTCAGGCGTGATGCTATGACCACGCAAAATAGGCATTTTTATATATAAGATAAAAAAAAAGAAGATAAAATGTATTAAACTTAAAAAATGCCCAATGAAAAAATTAGTGTTTTGTTTAAATTTTTTGACATAGTTGCGTTCGGCGCTCGAGGTCACAAAGTTGGATTATTCCTTAGGCCAATATAAATGAGCCTGCAAAGCACAGCTACCGGATTTAACGCATATACGGTCCCATACAGTTTTACTGGACTTATTAGTGCGTGAGTCGTTTTTGGTGCAAGAAACACGTCATATATATCTATCTTAGTTATTGGTTTGGTTAATGATGCAAAACAAAATGGGCTGATTAAATACGACCCTTAATTAAGTTTTTTAAGTATAAGTTACTACCTATTCTGTGGTTTATTTCCTCGGCATAACAGTCTCAACTCAACTTCATGCCAGTTCCTGACAGCTGCAAATAGGATATTTATACTTTTTTATCTATAGTTCTCTGACAATGCCTCTATACAGCAGCAACTAAATTACTCATTTAATGTTAACTTTTGATTATTTTGCTCTAATATTAATGATTTTATTTCTGGTCTGGGCGTATTTCTATGTACAATAAGTATGCATTTACAAAAAAAAAATATAAGTAGTATATCCGTTGTCTAGTCACCGTAACACAAGCTTACCAGCTTACCACGGGGCTAGATGGCGCTGTGTGTTCGTTACAGGATTTATTTAATTTTTTTTTTTGACGTGACCAAGTGTTCTAGATAATAATACTATGATTGTGATGATCCTATGGTCTTAATAAATGAGTATGAGCTGTGTTACCAAGTTGAGACTATTATAGCAAACCCCTAAAATTTATACAAAAAGAAGTTAAAGTCGTTTATTTAAACTATAAATATTTTATCTCTATCAGATAAACTCCGCCTATACAACTGCCAAATTGAACCTAACTCAATAGAAATAAATGGTGTACAAAATAAATGAATCGTTTGACCTGAACTTTGTAAAGTAGACTTTAATTAAATACCAACTCAGTTTCTTTTTTTAGTCACGCTTTAGAACGACGGATAATTAGAAAATTAGGCTTGCGTCGTTGGTTTAAGGTTGATTTTTGAATGGTCGATGTGATTTTCTAATAAAATAGGGCAGAAGTTGAGGACTGGAGAAGTTGTTGAGCGGATTCGGACTAAAAACTTTTCGATCCCCCGATAGCTCTTGGATTTTACAGGTTTAAGGCTTTTGGTTGAATGTCCACAAATTTTCAGGTCGCCCTAAGGAGTAATTTAGGCTTCTATTGATCCCTACATTTCTACGGGATCATGACTTACGCGAGAGAAACAGCTAGTTTTTAATAAGCTATATAACGCGACGTATCAATTACGACTGTAGTTCATCAACTCTACCACTGGATGGCGCTGCTCAATTAACTATTTAAGCTCTGACTAGATCGTGCTATCGTTGCGACTTCATACTAGACAGACCTCCGGACTAGAACCCCCCCCCCCCCCCCTCCCACCTAAAAACGACTATAGTCCTGTCACCTGAAAACGAGTTTGCTCCCGGAAAACTTCTTCACAGCTAGTAAATTAATAAATCTTTGGTCTATGTTATCCTGAAAAGTGCTAACTATCCGCTGATGTTCGAGTATAGCTCTTTATAAAGCGCGAGTCACGGGCTTTGCAGTCGACACGACACTCGATCGAGGACTTGAGATCGCAAGATACGCTCGACTTAAAGACGCGGTTCTTGTAGGCTTGCTTTTAGGGTTTCGTAGTCCACAAAAAACCTTTAAATGAAATAAAATGGGGGATGTTTTTTTTTCGTGTTTACCCCATCGTGTGGGGTACTTATCGTTAAAATCATTGGTTTGGGTTTTTGTACCCTTTTTTTTTAGGGTTCCGTTTACGAAATATTGAGCTTTAAAGTGTTAGAGTTTTTAGAGTTATGTTTACCACCCTCTAAAAGTCAAATGATTATACTTGGACACGTCATGTGTATTCACGACAAAAGTACATAAATAATGAAGTTGAAAGGAAAATTATTACAGCCGAGCTGTCTTTTCAAATTCACGAGTAGGTAATTAAAATAAATGTAAAGTAAAATTTCGAACAAATTTCGTTGAATATTACATTTTAGGTAGATGTTAAACTCTGTTGTAAACACTTTCCAAGATTGCAATCCCTGTTATTAAAAACTACAAAACCTCACACTGCACGTGGCCCAACAAGGCACGCACTTACTCATTTTTTTTAAGGTTTTTACTTTTATCGATCTTACTAATTAAGATTAGTCGTAGTCCTATCCTATTAATATTTTATGTTATTGTTAAGCGTACTAGACAACGGCTATACTACTACATTTTATACCTTTTTTTTGTAAATACATACATATTATAATACATAGAAAGTCACCCAGACCAGATACAAATATTTATTTTTAAGCAAAAATATTTGCACCTAACGGAAATCGAACCCGCAGCCTTCTGCATTACAGTCGGGCGTTCGCCCGACGCGCCACATAGGCCGTCATATAATTAACAAATATATAAGAATAAAAACATTCGAACGTTAATTTTTCATTCGGAAGTTAAAAATAAAGGTTGATTACATTTCCTGAACAAATTTTCCTAATTGAAATTACTAACGATCAATTTATTTTCAAGGACATTTTATTTCAATCATCAAACAATTCGAAAGAACAAACTTTGAAGCCTGTTTTTAAATTAAGAATGAGTAGGTAGGTACCTACTTGTACACCTATACAAGGTGTAACGGGTAAGCCCTTTTAATCCGAAATGTGGTTGTTCTAGACGTCTAGGCGAACAACTTTTGTTCTACGACTTTTGGAAATTCGAAGTACTTTTCGAAAAATTTAGGTGTAAAGTTTACTTGAAGATCAGCTGTTTCTTAGAGTTCGAGGTCATTGACCTTTTGTTGTCCTTTCATTTGGTTTGGTCTACTACAAGCAAACATTCAATTACCCTTATTTTCAAAAGCAGCTGTTTCTTTAGTGAAACATAATCTCAAAATTTTCAAAAAAAAAGTTCGAATTTTCAAAAGTCGTAGAACAAAAGTTGTTAGACGTCTAGAACAACCGCCTTTCGGCTTAAAAGGGCTTGCCCGTTACATCTTGTATTTCCTTCTGACTTTTATCCAACTTCCAAAAACGGGGGAGGGTCTCATAATCCGTCGCGTATTTTTAAGAGATGTTTACCAATTATTATAATTGTTTTATAATAATGTTTTTGAAGTCCGTTTTTTTGGCATCTAATTCAAAAATAGGCACCAAGGGTTCATGATTTCGTAATTTTCAATTTGTCTTTCATTATTATCATCTAACTTGAGCTAACGACTTCAACCAGAGATAACAACCGGCACCAACTTAACGTGCCTGTCAAAGCACGGTGGAGCTCGAGAAAATGATTTTCTGCCACAATTTTTTTTCCACAAAAATAGAAGCCGAGTGTGTTTAATACAATACGCACGTATATCGTCCAGCGTTTTTTAACACACTTATGAGAACACAGAACAAAAAATCATGATATTATAAATAAATAATATAAATAAATAAATATTGCACGACATTACACACAGCGCAATCTAGCCCCAAATTAAGCTCTAGGCTTGTACTATGGGTACTAGACAACGGATATACTACATATTATACCTTTTTTTTGTAAATACATACATATTATACATAGAAAGACACCCAGACCAGAAACAAATATTTATTATTAGGCATAAATATTTGCACCCAGCTTGAATCGAACCCGCAGCCTTCTACATTGCAGTCAGGCGTTCGCCCGACGCGCCACAGAGGCCGTCAATTATACCTATTATTACTGTTTTTTTTTTCATTCCAAATAATTGCTTTCCCGCTGTTTTACTTTTTTAAATCAGCGCCGCGGCGCGCTACAGCTACTGGCTAGCGCTCAGGGGAGGCCAGCTCTTTAACAGACGCATGCCAACACGAGCATAAAATGAGGGTGGGATGTTTTGAACTGAGATAAAGCTCTACAAAAGAGCAAGACAGCAAAGATTATGCTTCAACTTACTTCATTTAATATTTCGTCTATGGTTGGAACTGAAACATTTTCAAACAATATGGCGTTTTTTGAATTTTCAGAAACTTTTCATTGTGTTGTTTTGTTTTGAGTTTTTGCTAGAATTTAATATTGCAGAGTAGTGGTACTATGAAAAAGAGACTCAATTAAGATAATATTTTCGATGTTTATATTGTGAGAAAGAGACTCCGTTGCGAAATTGACGATTTTTGTTATAAGTGTGGTATTCGTGCAGAAAGAAGACTCTTCGGTGACTTTTCACCGATTTCCCGAGCCTTCTGTAAATAACTCTTTGTAGTAAGTATCCTTTGCTCCCTGTACACAGAAGAATACCTCTATAAAAATTTCAAGTTTTAAAACATGTGTTTTTATTTTAGGGCTAAAGTATGGTCTACATTTTGTTACCCTGATGAACATTGGTATTCTGTTCCATCATGGATCAGGTTACACAAACAACACAAAATTCTGTGTGGTGGACATTTTGAAAATTCATCTTACACCAGTGATGATAGGAAGAGATTGATAAGTTTGCCATACCTACTGAGGCTCGACACATATTAGTCGAGTTACGAAGTAAGGAGCTTCATTCGTCAACAGCACCACCAACACCAAAAATACAAGTGAGTTGTAACTACGTACATAATATAACTACCTACTTACTTCATGGTCCTATTTCTTTACTAAGTATAGTAAATTTGATCTAATTCTATATGGATACTAGATGCGCCCCGCGGTTTCACCCGCGTAAGTCCCGTTTCAGTTCCCGCGGGATTAAAAGTATTCTATGTCCTTCTCCTGGTTCTAAGCTACCTCCCCACCAATTTTCAGACAAATCGATTCAGCCGTTCTTGAGTTATAAATGGTGTAACTAACACGACTTTCTTTTATATATATAGATAAATATATTAAACTAGCCGTGCCCCTCGGTATTACTCAGAATTGGAATCAAAAGTAGGTATGTCCTTCTCCAAGGTCCATCTATCTCAATACCAAAATTCACCAAAATCGGTTCAGCAGTTTAGGCATGAAAACAACACACAAAATTACTTTCACATTTATGATATTAGTGGAATATTCATAAAAAGATGGTCGGCCACAACAACTCATACAAAATGTGCCTATGTGTTTCAGATCGTTCCTGTTGCTAGCACTTCACAAGGTTTAATGTCATTAGAACAGCCCAATAAAAATATCCCAGTAACCCAAATCAAGGTATTTGGAATTTATTTATTTGTTTATCCTAATTTCTTCTATGGTTTTCGCGATTTTGCCTAATAAAACACTTTATTTATCCGGTTTTATCACGTTTTTATTCATTATTTGGCTTTCGCCAACTTTACAGTTGGCTTTTTCAAGGTTGACTGAGATGTAATTTGTCTATTTTTAACATTCTTAAAAGTTACAGTAAACTACCGCCTCATAATTATTGCAATAAAAACGTTCCAGTGTACGCAGACTATAGAGTTATTGTAATAGTTTTCAATTTAAATTATAATTATTTTTATCCTTAACTAGCTCAAAAAAAGCGAAAGCTCGGTTTAAATAATGAATAAAAACGCGATAAAACAGGATAAATAAAGTGTTTTATTTTGTTTATCCTATTTATGATATTAGTAGAATATTCATAAAAAGATTGTTGGCCACAACAATTCAGGGATGATTTATATTACATTGTCACCGAGCCGAGACGGGCCGATTTTTGTATGAAAATAGCACAGACAACTTCCCAAAACGACAACTTCCTTAAACGACAACTTCTGAAAACGACATCTTCCGAAAATGACAACAATGTCTAATTTTTAGGGGTTGGCATACTAATGCCGTTTTTGTCAAATGCTTTGGTACAAAAATGCCGATTTTCAAACATTTTTGTTGTGTTAAAATGACTTAGAAATTTTCTAGTAAAAAAACTGACCTGTAACTCCAAATGAGTTTGGTTATTGACAATAGACCCTTTCTTAGCGTAAGTGATAGAGGCTAGGCTTGAACTACGGGATATTTTTGTAGAGATTATATAGTATTAATCTATTTCAGACGAATTACAGCAAGAGGCTATTGCCACTGCGGCTGTGGTTTCTATACATAAGACTCGTTAGTTGACCGAAAACGAAGCAAACCCTTACTTACAAACGTACCACAACAAGCCTACATGGAACATGCTTCGATCTAAATAAATAATTTCATCACCGAGACTATATTTTATTTATTTCCAGCATTAGTTTGGTTTATAAGTAATTATAATATTATACTTATACCAAACTCGTGGTGCAATCAAACTTGAAAACTCAGTCATCGAACATTTGACGCATAGAGTCCACAAGTAATATTGATTGTGTTATCCAACCCATTCATACTGTGCTATTATTCAAATGTTCAATCACTAATTGCCGCACTCAGATACGTTTTATGGTTAAATAAAGAATTCTAAAATCTTTACGGTAATGATAGTTTAACCAATAAACGTCTCTGAGTGCGGAAGTAATACTAGCATTTAAATTTCCCTAGCGTTTCCCGCGCGATCGTAGTTCATGTGGGCGGGAACTGCAGCGCTAGGGGGCGCTGTGTTCGCATATCGAAAGTATGAACCTATAGTTCTTCTCCGCTAGGAGTAATAGTGTTCTGTGCTAGCGCTGCGCGGCGCGACGCGGCGGTCTGTTCGAAATTTGAAAAAATAAAAAAATAAATTGGAACATATTTTATTCACCAGGCTGCTGGTGTTATCGACTTATAGTATCACTGTATTAGACTTCTGTTCTTTGCCACTCAATATGTATTAAGATTATTGCAATTAAAAATTAACATACTGTATCTATGACAACCCTTTGCTAGTTAAAAAAGCAAATAATTTGTATGGATATAACTTTACCTATGGCGTTCATAATGCACACGTGTTTTATGAGCTTCTTTAATATCTTAAACCGATGAAATTAGACCCACTTTTTGAGCAAGTTTGTTGAAAACTACTATTATTTAACGTCACCATTTAAACACAGCATTTGAGTACAGTCTCTGAGGAAACCTAGAAAATTGTCAACCGACACGTCCGTATTTAATCAGCAGAAAAAATAAGTTACAGCCATTTGTGTCGCTGAAAAATCTATTTAGGTCGTGCTTTGTGGTGTCATTTTACAACTGCTGTCCGTTAGATTAGTTCTGCGTTCTGCGTTGAATAAAAGCGTGTTACCTACATAAAACAGATATACCGGGTTTGGGTTTCGAATCCATAGCCGTTCAGATGGTGATTTTCCACATCAAAATAACTTTAGTTCTACGATTTTTGAAAATACGTTTTTTTTGTTGAAAATTTTGAGTTTTTTTTTCACTGAAAAAACAACTGTATTTGACAATAAATTCAATTAAAGTTTTTATTGTAGTAGACCTAATTAAAAGAAAGGTCAATGACCTCTAACTCTAAGAAACAGCTGATTTTCAAGTAAACTTTACACTTAAATTTTTCGAAAACTACTTCTAATTTTTAAAAGTCGTAGAACAAAAGTTGTTCGCTCCCGAATAACTCCCGAAACGGTTTTGGATTCGAAACCCTTAACCCTGTATAAAAAGGGGTCATTTTAATCGCCCTGTTCCGCAAATTTAGAACAGCATAACATTGAGCGAAGCGGCTTCCTTAGACTGAAATCTGTTGTGCGTACTTTGACTTTGCTCAGACTGAGCTTTGCAAAAACTAAGCATAAACTTTGAATTGGAATTAGTAGTCTCGAAATTAATTTTGTAATATACGAATAAAATAAAAAGAACTTCATAGTCGTAACAGAGGAGCAAAGTTTAGGTAATTATTTTTGATTGGTTTACATTCTAAATTTGAAAAACTTTAGATAGTCGTAAAGATCGCTCTATAAATAAAAAAAAAATGCATAAGTCACAGTTTTTGCTTAGCAAAGTCAAAGTACGGACTATAGCTTTCAGCCTTAGTTACCGCACTGATCTACGTATCCGAATACGGACTTAGCTTAGCGCTAATACATAAGCCGGTTGTTGGTAACAGAGCCCTTAGTATGAGTTTTGATAGTTTGTCGTCTAGATGAAACTGGCAGTTTACTTCATACATTTTCCATCAGCGCCCCTAGCGGTAACTATCATGAACTAAAATAATGTATGAAGTAAACTACCATTTTCATCGAAACGATAAACTATCAAAACTCATACTAAGGGCTCTACTTAGACTAAAACTAAGTATCCAACCGAGACACTCTTTGTGATCGTATTGTATTTTAGAACGGACTGAGGACCATAACCTTATTAAAAAAAAGTCAACCTTATAAGAGCCAACTGTAAAGCTGGCAAAAGCTCGGTCGTTTAAAAATTATGACGTTATTCAATAAAACGCGAGTAAAACCCGGTAAATATTGTGTTTTATTACGAAAACCTTTGACAAAATTACATAACCATATATTCTTATAAATAAACTCGGGCTTCTGGACACATAAGTGTTTTTGTTTACAATAAGTATTTAACGCAAAGCTAAACTGTGGTTTAGCATAGCGTAGTCAGTTTATGCAACTAGGTATGTGTTTGTTAAGAACCAATAGCATTTTACCTTACCTCGCTCTGCGCAGCTTCTGCATTATTAACAGACGGCTTAATATAACATAGTCAAAACGTCAAGACGTGAGATAATTTAATAACTACTATACCTATCTAATAAAACTCTGGAGAAAGGTAAATATAAGTACATCTAATGTAAGTTTAAAAAGTTAAAAAAGTCAAAAAGGTTAAAAAGTCCCTATTTCTTTTACGAAAATAAAATTTTATTCAAAATAATTAAATTCACTAACAAAACATAACTATTTTATCTAATATACATATAATATAATCAACATGGTAGGTAAATAAATTGTAAATGCCTCAACCAAATGAAACGCCAGGTGAATCCCTAATCTAATTTTCTCAGCTTGAGTTCACAGATTATGCTACTAAGATTAAACGAAAAGGCTGTGAGGATGTATGTATGGTGTCAGTATATAAAGAGGTCAAGCCGTTTTCGCCTTAAAACGGGAAGACATTTTTTTTTAAGTCTGTTTAAAACTAGGAGTTCGCCCGGAACTGAGACCTCACCTCACAACCCCCTGTCTCCCCAACCCCCCTACCGATCCGGCTCATCTTATAAATCACTCATAAATTCTATACACACCATATAAAATACAAGATAAATAGATAGAAACAAATACAGCTACAACAATTTACATATAAAAATAAAAATATAACCTTTAAGACTACATTAAACATTTTTTATAAATTTTTATAAATTCTATTGACCTAAACTACGCGCATACCGAAATTCATGATGATCGGAGCTACGCGATGCTCAAGTTATCGTCGAACAAACATACAAAGATACAAGCGCCAGGCCCGTCTACAATGGACTTCACTCGTTTCGCTCGTTCGGTCAATAATAATTGAGCAACCTCTATATTTAAAACTTGAATGGTTGAATTGTTTGATTGTTTAAGATGCTTCATTGTTTAAGTAGAACTCAAATTTTAAGTAGTGTTTCTGTTTTCGGCCGTTAGTTCCGTAAGACAGGAATTTATGCAAGTAAAACCGTAGTTTATTATAAAGCTGTCTTCCTTAAAATCATAATAGTTTATGTAAATTTCAATGAACGTGACGCGACGACCGTAAATGTGGCACAACTTCTCTGAAGTTGTAGGTACAAACAAATGGTACCGATGTTTTTACCTAACTTAGTTAGTTTTTTCCTACTAGAAATATTTTAAAGGAAAAATTCATATAGTAGTAGTAGTATAGCTTTTCCTGTCAATTTTCATACAAACTCAAATTCAAGCTACTTGCAAAAGTTTAATAGTAATGGGTGGTTACGTAAAGAAATGTAAAACGTCTGACTTAAACTAATAATATAAGCTTTAACTATTAATGCGTTCAAAAATCGCCAATACGACCTACAAAATCACAGTTTAGAAAACTGTTGAAATAGATTTAGGTACAAATATAACAGAATTCGAAAGTTAAATATAAAAATGTAACATACCTTACCTATGGTATTTTTAATATTATTTGGAACATTTCGGAAAACAAGGAAATTTGATTTAACCTCAATTTCAATCAATTATCATATCAGTTAAGACTTTTTTTTTAATCAAATATCAATATAACCCTTCTTTGCGTCGTGCAATAGAGTAAAAATCTCACAATCACAATATGATGTTGACCGATATGATAATCGGACGTAAGAAGTTTTTTTTTTTTTATTTTGTACGGCTATTTTGTCGACCTGTCACCAATTTATTTTCAACCGACTTCAAAAAAGGAGGAGGTTCTCAATTCGTCGAGTATATATTTTTTGTTGTTTTTAACTTTCGTGTAGACACTCGTAAAACAGTGTATAAGTCATCGGTGAACTGAACGTATGTACTGAAAATTTGTAAATTTACTAAGAATAAACCTGCGTAGAATTCTAAACGAGAGATAAATTGATTTATTTTACGCCCACATTTTCGCAAATTGATAACAAACTCGTAAAATAATAAGTAAGCAATAACCAAACGCCATGTGCTCTGTAATTGGTTGACTAAGTCACGTGTTCATTCTCCTTCCTCCCCAAAGCCATGGTTCGCCACGGAACATAAACATAAACAAACCGGCTGTGTTGCGTAAAGTTTTTAATGTTGTAACGGTGTTGGAACTGTAAAAATAGTTTTATTTTGCTAAGGTTGCTAAACTAAACCCATAATGAACGACCTAGAAGCTGCGGAATTTAGCATGTCTATGGACACAAGCATTGCCACTGTCGGGCGTCGGTATCGACTAATCAGAGAGCAGTGTGTTATTTGCCGTATTTTAAAAGACGCGTAATATTAAAAGCGCTTTTGTAATAAATTGGTCTAACCGCTTAGAATCTTAAGAATGAATATCCGTAAATTTAGTACCACAATTTGAACCAAATTGAATTGACACATATATATCATTGATAAAAACCAAATTAATAAACATGCGAAAATTTATGCGTAAAATAATACAATTTATCTCTCGTTGAAAATTCTACTAAAGTTTGTAAATTGCCTAGGAAATTTATAAATTTTGTTATCTTCCGGTGACATATATTTAACTCTTCATAATGAAAACATGTGAATTTAAACATTATGAAACAGTAGTATTTTTTTATTTATTTGGCGAGCACACGGACTACAATCCTTTCATAAAGTCCTTTTTATTCCGTCTGATTGCGAACCTCTTGTTTCATTAATGACGAAGCTCTTTGTATCTGATTGCGATTGGTATTCCAGCAAGCACACCTACTAAACTAGTTAAACAAGGTGTGTTTATTAGCTTCTTGTTTGTGTGTTAAAGTTTCTTGATTTGCTACAGAAATAAGCTCTCTAGATGAGATGATATAAAAGAAAATTGCGCTGTTATGCCTCTGTTGGAGAGAAAACGAAGGCAAATAGGTTTCCACCCGTACAGCTTTTAGTCTGTTATGCTATTTAGTAATAAATAATGGGTATGTGAAAGAATATCGTTTAGAAATAACAGTATTACTACAAAGCGCACTGTGAGCGTGCGTTTGTGAGTATGTAATAATGTATTTTTTTTTGTTGCCGTTTGTTTTCCCTAATACATACATAGGTATTCTATTCTATTCTTCACTTCCTTAAAAATCAGGCTGCTTGAGACAGACTCTTTATCGCTCTGTCCTTTTCGACAACAACTCTGTTACTCAATACTTTTACGAATTCGCAAATAAAATCGCGGGCAACTGCTATAGTTTAAAATAAAAATAGATTGTCAGGTGAGAGAGAGGCAAGAAAATTGGCTATTTCTTGGCGTCACAAAACGAATTAACCTGAAGAGATGGTCTCGAATAGGTTAGAGAAAAAAATGACAATTTTCTTAGAAACACGGAAAAATAGGGTCACGCTCATAAAATTAGTTTTTATTTCACTTTTTCTTGGTAATAATCTTTTAGCGTAATTCCCCAGTTTGAGATTAACAAATATTATACTATTTTCTACAAAAAAAAAACATATTGACAGACTGTGGCGCGTCGGGTGAATCCTCGACTACGAAGCAGAAAGTTGCGAGTTCGATTCCAACCGTATAATACGTATCTATGTGAGGAACAGACAGACAGACGGACAGCGGAAACTCAGTAATAGGATCTCGTTTTTGTCCTTTTATTACGGAACCTAAAAAGATATATAAAGGTATTCCAGAGAAATAAAATAGGTACAATAGGAATTATTGATATAGAAAGAAAGAAAGAAAACACGTTTATTCAGGCACACGACTTACACGGTATAGGTTCAATAAACACATTAAATATAGACACAACATAATAAATAACTATCTAAAAAAAACTAAAGGGTCTTTCAAGAAGGACGACCTGATGTTGAAATCGCATCAGTCACTGAAAATTGAACCTCTGGTATTCGTGTCACCATTCGAAGCCGCAGTGGACATTTGAACTATGTTATATTATGAATGGAATAATAAATATTCCATTCAAAATGGCATAAATGGACCTTTCAAATAAATAAATAATTCAATTCAGTCAACTTTGAAAAAGCCAACGGTGAAGTTGGCGAAAGCTCGGTCGTTTAAAACTCATGAACTAAGCGCGATTAAACCCGGTAGAAAGTGTTTTATTACGCAAAATCGCGAAAACCATAAAATAAATTATAAAAAATAATTCGTTAATATCTCACACATTTAGCCTATTTTATTCAATCTCAACGTCGTTCTGTCCTTATTGAAAGACCCTCCACTATCAGATAGAGAGTCTTAAGAGTCTTAGGTATCTAACAATAAAGACGAAAATCGTCTCATTGGACGGCATTACTTTCCATTGTAATAATATTATACAAATTTAATGATACCTGCAAAGTGCAGCAATATTGCGAATTAGATAGCTTATATTAGCTTAGTGAACCGTAGTTGTCTTTTATTGACGGCATCTGTGGGGTTATGCTATTAATCCCCATCGAGAATTTCCATCAATGGAGATTTGTGAACTCTTTGTTCAAATATCCTCGTTAATTGTCGGCCCCTGTGGCACGTCGGGCAAACGCCTGACTGTAATGCAGAAGGCTGCGGGTTCGATTCCCGTCCGGTGCAAATATTTTTGCTTAAAAATAAATATTTGTATCTGGTCTGGGTTGTACATGTATATAATATGTATGTATTTACTAAAAAAAAAGTATAATATGTAGGACTAGCTGCGCCCCGCGGTTTCACCCGCGTAAGTCCCGTTCCCGCGGGAATATCGGGATTTAAAGTAGCCTATGTGTTAATCCAGGTCCCCAGCTACCTATATTCCAAGTTTCATCGCAATCGGTTCATTAGTTTTTGCGTGAAAGAGTAACAACCTCACATACATACATACATACAAACTTTCGCGTTTATAATATTAGTAAGATATGCGTTGTCTAGTACCCATACTATTTACAAACCTAGTGCTTAGTTTGGGGCTAGATTGCGCTGTGTGTAATATATATATAAAAAATGGCGATTTTAAGCAAAGTGGGGACTTGCGGACACAAAAATCAGAAATGCCCATTGGTAAACCACTTCTTTCCCATTAGTATTAAAAGTTTATTTGAATATTAAAATTTGAGGGCAAAAAGTGTAGAAATCCATATTAACTTAAAAACGCAGACAAAATCTACACAAACCGCTATCAATTTACAGTGTCATGGGGATAAGTTGACGAAAAATAATAGAAACTAACATTTTTTAACACATCCTTATTCATTTAGTAATTTTCTTTAGTGAGGGCTCCCAGCTTTATAAAATACAAAGTAATTATTACATTATAATCAAATAAATATTCATTTCTGGTAAATTATTTCACAAAACAAATCATATTTACTAAGTATATAGGTACTTTACAATTGGATAGTAAAATAGTCAAACAAATTAACAGAATCAAAATACAAATAAACAAATCACAGATTTAAGTAGGTATAATCCAAATTCAAGTAGGTACATATTTTTTCCCACGTTTTTAAACTCTTACTTTTTTTGATTGTTTGTTTGTCGGTCCGGGCGGAATCTTGCAACTTCAATTTGAAGCACTTCCCGACTAGCTAGCGGGCTGAAATTTTGGGAACAGTCCAGACGTAGTGATATTCTCTTGGTAGTTCAGAACCACCCGACTTTAGCGTTGTCTCCAAAGCTCCGTGAACAATCTTTGTAAATGGCCGCCGTGTTTACAAATGATTCCCTAGACTTGGCTTTGACTATGATGACTTGACTGTTTCGATACAAATAACTTGCATAATATATTAATAATACTTGACACTGGCTAATTTCCAAATGGCCATAATCGGTAAACAACCGATAAGAAATAAATAAATAATATTGAAAAAGCCAACTGTATAGTTTGCGAAAGCTCGCTCGTTTAAAAAATAATGACAGTAAACAGTAAAACGCGAGTAAAACCCGGTATTATATTGTGTTTTATTGTATTTAACGATTCCAAATTTTCGTTCTTCCTCTTGAGGTAAAAGACTGAACCCCAAAAAGGTGTGAAGTTATTAAACCCATCAGGGTACCTACTTTGTATATGAAAATCCAATACCCTGCGATCTTCGAACACAATTTCAAAGGTGTGTATCGTTTCCTCTTGGATGCTCTTAGCTGATTCAAGTCACTAGAGGTTTTCTACTTCAACGATCATGAAACGGATAAGCTTTTACACAAAGCTTTTGCGACTAAACTTAGGTTAAAGTTTTGTCAATCGCTAACTAAGAACGCGTCAAAGAAAATAACAGAAGCTGTTTTTTTTAAATATGCATGTTTTTGATTTGAATGCCGATTTTGGATTAAAAACCAGAGTATCTGTTTGTTGTAACTCAATGACGGAATTGAGACTTACGCGGGTGAAACCGCGGGGCCCAGCTAGTTTTTAATAAAAAATACCTATAGAAAAACTAAAGATAATGAAAAAATCTTTTTTTAGTTGTTTATTTTTATTTTATTTTATAATTTTTTTTTAGCTGAATAAGAAAGCGGCTACATCGCGACGACTTATAAGACATCATGGTAGGGCGGATTAAATTCAGATAATTGAAGACTAGTGTACCTGCGAATTCCTTTGAAATAGTTCCTAACCACCTAATAAACGAGTCATAAAGATGTTTTGCGACACATGCGAGGCGAACAGAGGAGCTTGAGAAAATTAATTTTAAACCGTCTTCCTAAAAAGAAGTTGTAGAGTGGAGACCGCGTCTCGGCAAACGTTGGAGCTACGATTTGCGCAAGACGGCTGGCACAAACTGAATGCGACAAGCCGAAAATAGATCTAAGTGGCGTGAAAATGGTGAGGCTTATGTCCAGCAGTAGACTGCAACAGGCTGATGATAATGATGATGAATAAAGGGAGGAGGTCCTTAAATTGTCGCATATGTTGTTTTTTTAGAAATATTCACCGTTTACTCCAAGATGGCTTGACCCATTGGATAGTTATTTTTTTAATAGAAAGGTGAGAGTTCCGAGGTCCAATTAAAATTTGAGGAATTTGAGAAAACTGATGGGTATCTTCAGAATGAAGTCCGAAACAAATATCCCAGAATGCAATAAATTATACTCAATATTGGACTTCTACCAAAAATAATCGAGGCTTAAGAACTAGGTACAGATTGATCGAGTTTTCTTATGTAAAGGTGGTTTCCTTTTCAACAGAAAACTCCTCAATAATTATATATTTATTAACACACAAATTATTATCTAATGCCGGATTTTTCCTATCCACAAAAACCCATAATAAAATTTTAACTGTGTGTTTCCGCAATTAGCCTTACTATTTGGCCTTTGTACGTGATTTTAAGCCGTAGGTTTCCTCACGATGTTTCCCTTCACCGTAATAGCGATGTTAATAGCGCATATAAATTTTCTCTTAAAGAAAACGACGGCCGGGATTAGAAACCACGACATTCGGAATGAAAGTCGGGGTTTCTACCACAAGACCAACACCGCTGTTTAACCTATAATAATATTGTAATTTTTTTAAGTATCTTCAGTCTTCAGCACCCGGTACTCAATCATAATAGTTATTATAAGTGTCTTTGTTGTGTTCTAGAATAATTAAAAAGGTGCAATTAAAAGATTCAAATGAAAACCGCAGAAAGAAAGCGCGAGGCTTTCTTTCTGCGGTTTTCATTTGAATCTTTTAAACTATCTAACTTCTATCTATCTATATATATAAATCTATCTAACTAATCTTTTAAACGTCTAACAATAAACAAAGCAAAGCTCTGGTTTCATGAATATTTATTACCTACACGGGTAGGTTTTATTTTATATCTAATCTGCTTGTTTTTTCTAGAAGGCTATCTATACAATGCGGTACCACTCGTTCATTGTAGCTATCATTTTATCGTTCGTTCAACGGGAGATTTACTCAGCTCCGGTGTCAAGCCAATTTGAAATTTCAACGTTAAAAATTTATCATTCAAAGAAAGTTAGGAGCTAGGATGTAGGAGTTTTTAATCAGGTTCGAAGGACAGAGAATTAGACTTAATTTAACACTAATTCGCTTAAAATACAAAACTGCAAGAGTGAGAAAGCTTGAGCCTTCATTACAACAGGGCTTAACTCTCGGCCACTCATCTCGAATTCGTGATTACACGTAATTCCAAAAAACTCAGAGCAACTGACTACAATTGGGCAATTAAGGCTCTATCGCTAAAGGGTGCTTCGAAGGCTTTGCGGGGACACCGACCCTTTAAGTCGACGAAGGGCTGGGACTCGTATCAGCTAACTTTTTAAGATTCCAAATTAAAGGCGTTGTTAATGGAACATTTTATTAGGTAAAGTTTAGCTATTCTGTATGTATACAAGATTATTCACGTTGTATAATTTTAAATTATAGTATAGTTTTTTCTTCGGTTTTCGCTAACGACCAACATCTCAGTCTACCCATGATCAAAAGGTCAGAAAAGATCTTCAAACGTCCGTCGCTGAAAAAAAAATATTTTTCTCGTTTTTTTTTGTTGAAAGTAACTTTAATAAAATCAACGCGATAATATAACTTTAAGCATTACATTACTATACTACTACCTTCACATAGTCGCTTTTCATTCCTCACAGATGTGTACATAGGAATGCTCGTGGTGAAGGAGCACCTTTACTTAAGTACCGGCTAAAACATTTAACTTTTTTGCTCTTCGTGTAAAAATAAGTAAGTATAATTTAAAACCTAAAGGACTCCAAAAGCAATCTGTACCTTGTACAATTATAGTTATGATTTAATTACTTTCGTTCGAGTTACCAAAATATAGGCAAGCTAGGGGCAAGTACTACGCTACTTGATTAGTTAAGGCTAAATAGCGCTGTGTACAACACAATAGCGCTATGTCCTGAAATACTTATTCATATATTTTCACATTTCATATAGCCAAACAGCAGTGAAGAAGCGCCTTAAGGATTTATATTTAATTAAACATACAGTAAAAATTATCAGAGTGAAATAAAGCTAGAATCTGAAACAATACTGGAGCAGATAATTCAATTATTTGATGATAACTCGCTCTATTGTACGCTGTTTACCTTTTTAGGTTCACAATGGAGGTTGCTTTCAAACACGGATGGGCAATTAGCAGAACCAAGGTGGTATTTTATACTGGCTGCGACCTGTGGTTTTACTCGAGTAAGTCCCAATCTTGAGGGCTTGTAGGGATAAAAGAGGCCTTAGAACTCCAGCTCCCTACATTCCTAGCAATCGGTTCAGTTACTTTTACCCGACCCCGGAGTTCTACTACAAACATACAGAAACTACCACTTACATGCTCCCAGACAATGCATGATTTTTTAACATTTTGTGTTGTATCATGTGATGCTCCACAGAAACCCCAACATTTGTTTTGCTGAATAAAACTACATGATGAAATTGTACGCAATATATGTACTTATTTAGTACTTACTTAAAAAAAATTGTAAGTACCTCAAGAGGTAAAAAGGTACAGCCAATTTAATTTGGGGCTGCTGTAGAGCATCTCTCCAGCAACCCCAAACTTTAGAAATTGTACTCACGTACATTTTGTTGAATTATTATAATTGTACACAAAATGTACTTAATTTGTACTTACTTAAAAAAAATAGTAGGTACCTCAACAGGTAAAAAAGTACAGCAAATTTATCATGTGTAAATGTCACCGGGCAAAGATTTGACAAAGACCGATCTGACTGGCCACAATGGTTTTTCCTCATTCTGAAACCACTTTAGCATCACAAGCTGCTTACTTGAAAACATTTTGGCTTTTACTGTTTACCATTCGCAAAACTACCTACTTGAATGTAATTGATTAAATCCATACATATTAATATGGATATCCGTGCATGTAAATAAATAATTCATACCTACATTTTATACGTAAGTACTACAGCTGTTGGTTCGCCGTACAAAAAAAAACACTCAACAAAAATTGAATTAAACCACATTCGTAATTTACATGTAAAACCCACATCGTTTGTGAAAGATCCGTATGGAAATACGGTTTGAAAAGGGGATCTTTGAAACCGTCACTACCCGATACCTCCTAGTAAAAAGGGTCCACAAACATTTCTCTCTTCGCTAAGCTGTAATTCGTACGTTTTACTAGACTTGGGCGTTATTTCAAGTCACTAGTTATAATAGCTAGTGACGCGACATGTAACGAAATCACTAGTTTCGAGTCCAATTACAAGTATGTGGTGATTTTTGAAATCGAGCGAAGCGACGTGACGACTATCGACTTTACCTACGACATGTAACCAAATCACTAGTTTCGAGTCGTGATTTTTGTTATGCGTTATTAGCAGCTAACTTATTTATTGATTTAACTGTAAAGCTAGCAACAAACACTTAGATAGTGAGTTAATATACATATTTTAATTTTATAAGTATCTGTATAGTTTGTAGAGGTATTTATGCAAACAATTACAAAAAAATCACTAGTTCTGAAACAGGTTACGCCGACCAAGTAACTAGTTTCGTTACGTTTCCTGAAAATGACGTAACAAGCCAAGTCTACGTTTTACATCCAGCGCTCTTGTGTACTCAAATGGAAAGGTAGGCTGTTAGTCTCCTTTTAGTGTCCACTTTGCCAATATTTAAAGATCTCTTGTAACAAATTTTAAGTAGGTCTTTTTAGACCGCTAATTTTTCCACTTAAAAAGTGCTTTCAAGGGTTATTCAGTAAGACACCACGGGAGTCTACTCCTTATTGGCGAATGTCAATTCGCCAATAAGGAGCTTTCGAACTATGGTGAGTCCGAGGACATGTTGGATTTTTCACGATATTTTTCTTCACATTTTCAGGTTTATCTTCATAGCACCGGTTGTTACATTTTTCTTGAAAACGGTTCAAATATTATTTGTAAGGAAAGTTTTAGTAGCTTCTTGCAAAGTTAATTTAACAATGCTAAAACTTTGCTACGACAATTAAATTCGTAACCAGATCGAACCATTCATGGACGTAATGTAAAGCTACGAAAAAACTCAGGTATTCTATTTTAAATAACAAAACCTCGAAAAGATGGGTTCTTTGTGATTCGGAATACGTTTGTTTTAGCGGCAACGCTTCCTATCTATTGAACCGTAAGAGCACCATCACGTGCGGTTCAGTCAAGCGTAAATAATCGCTCTTACGATTTGTTAAACTAAAACTGTTTGCTATAGTCTCATAGAGCATTAATATTGTTTCGGAAAATCAAGTTCGAACAGTAGATGTTTATCTGCTTATAATTTTAAATTCTTGGAGTATTTTTACCTTTAACGGAGGTTAAACAACGAAACAAGGTTTGCTGAAAGAGAACTCTTGTTAGGGTTAAGCTCGCCTATGTACATGTATTCTCCTAAACTATGTTTGTATATTCTATGGTGTGTACATTAAAGAATAAAACAAAAAAGAAAAAAATTACACGTTCTTGTAAAATAGTTTCAAGACTTTTAAATAGATCACAAAATGACATCCATGCTTTCGTTTTTTACAATAAAATTGGAAAGCCTTTGAGTGCCACGATGCAATGCAAAATGGAGTGTTGAAAGACCACCACCACCTACCTGGACCGATGACGTTGTAGCGGTTGCGGGGAGTCGTTGGATGGAGGTAGCTCGACGTCGTGGTAGCGTCGTATAGGGGAGGCATATTATTATGTTCAACAGTGGCTGAGATGATGATAATGATTTCGAAACCTAGGTTTAATTAATTTTACTGACACTAATGTAGACTTACAGACAAGTTACTACTGTAACACGTTTTCCTGTATAAACGAAAATATAATTTTCGCGATGCGATGCAAAATCAAAATAATTTTATTCTTATATATAATTAAATAATCCATGATCTTACAACTTTTGTGACAGTATGCCTAACTTTGTGGCACACCACTTTTTGACAATAACATGACGAATCACAAAATCTTTTTATTTTGAACGCAGCCAATGATCTTTTTAAATAACCAAACAACTTATTTCGTTGTAACTTGAGAAACAAAAATTTTAAATCTTCGAAAAATGTTGTCATTTGTCCACAATTTACGTACCTTCAGGTAACTTTGATCTACCTTTACCTTTATATCAAAGGTAATGGTAGATCAATATTGATCGTTTTAAGTATATTTTTAATAAAAAAATGTTTATTAGTTTATACTTAGTTTACCTAAATGATTATATTGTAATTTTTAATGTATCTGTTTTTTTTTTTTTTTTTTGTTTGTAATAATTTGGTACAATAAAGAGTTAATCTATCTATCTACCTAATAGGTAGATAGATAGATTAAATAAATAAATAAATTCTGTGACGAACACACAGCGCCATTTAGCCCCGTGGTAAGCTGCTAAGCTTGTGTTACGGTGACTAGACAACGGATATACTACTTATATTTATTTTTCTTTTGTAAATACATACATATTATACATAGAAATACGCCCAGACCAGATACAAATATTTATTTTTAAGCATAAATATTTGCACCCAGCGGGAATCGAACCCGCAACCTTCTGCATTGCAGCCAAGCGTTCGCCCGACGCGCCACAGAGGTCGTCAAAGGTCAGAGGTCGATTAACTCATAGGTAGATACCTAATAGGTAGATAGATAGATTAACTCATTACAGATAGGTACCTAGTACCTATCTATATAAGGTAAATCTTTTACCACTTCTTTTTTACAGTCCAAACAACTAAATTTCATCGCAATGTCGTCCCATCATCTTTCAATTTACGCGTCAATTCTCATAAAATTAATCCCTTCCATCGATTTCATGTAAATCCGCGTCCATTCAATATTAAGAGACCATAAAACGTGTGGAGAATAAAACTTACATTTATGGTTATCTTTTACGATATAGAAACTAATTTTACCCAATTTAATAATAATATATTGCACAATAATATTGCACGACATTACACACAGCGCAATCTAGCGCCAAACTTAGCACTAGGCTTGTTCTATGGGTACTAGACAACGGATATATTACGTATTATACTTACTTTTTTTTTTGTACATAATACATACATATTAAAGATAAATAGACACCCAGACCAGATACGAATATTTTTTTCTAAGCATAAACTCTCCCTTGCGGGAATCGAACCTGCAGCCTTCTGCATTGCAGTCAGGCGCTCTCCCGACGCGCCACGGAGGCCGTCAACGTCAAATAACACTAGGATAGGTACGTAGGTATTATGCTTTGGTTTAGGTATTTCTTAGGAACCATTCAATCTCAACTGAGCAATGCAATCCCATTCAGGAGTTCAGGATCTGCTAAAACTTCAAATTATTAACCACCTTGTGCAAATACATTTGGTAATATTTATACGGGCAGCTGCCTGCCTGACACCAACCCTCCTGCGGCCTAAGTACCTAGTTTACCCGCCATCCATCGACCATAAGGAACCCTGGGTTATCTATTTTAATTTATATATTGTATCTATAGTAATATATACCTATCTAATCTTGTGTTCACTCAATTTAATGCTTCTGAGAGGGATTTCACAAAATCCTCTTTTTATTTCTAAATTATCTCCCTTAACGTATCGTTTCAGTGAATTGAAGATCCTTTTATACTTTAGTCAATTCGATTTCAAATAATTTGATGAGGTAAAGAGGGTTCGGGGACTAAACTAAACACAAAATATCCTTTAAAATAAATTACATTCGTACAGAATTACAATCAATCACCTAAGTAGGTAGGTGGCGTTTTGTCCATTCAACTTGATTCCTGACAGGTTTTTTTTTCGAATATGGTTTGAAAGGTCATTTAACTTATTTTTCGACTTTATCCCGAAGGAGATAAATCACTGCGAAAGTTAATTTTGAGTAAATCACAATAATAAAAATAACATTATTTTTGGACGAGCAATAAAAAAATAATAATACAGTAGACAAATAAAACACTGTTAATCATAAGTAATGAATTTTTAGGGACAATTTATTAAGTAAGTGAAGTGAAGCAAAACATTGTGAAGAAACTGTCGTGTCTTAGGACACACCACGGTCTGAAGTTTTAGGACATTTTTCAATTCGAAATAGGTTCCCAGGGCGTCTTACTGCCTAACCCCTCTGAGAGGACCCTTCGCCTAAATTGCTATAATTATTAGCCTTCTAATTTGTTCCACTGCAATTGATTATATATAAGATATTTAATTATTAGAACAAAAGAGACATTTATTCATCAAATCCAGCACAAGTAATATAGCTTATCTAATTATTTTGATTTAATTAGGCGTTACTTTTTGGAACTCTATGTCAACTATGTTAAAAATTAATATTAAGTTTTTAGTCCCTACACCTGTTTTTTCTTAACATGCGGTCTGCGGCGTGAAAAGAACACCTCCCTCCTCCCGCTATTTGCATGCGGCAGAAAAATAGATAATATGTTAAAAGCTTACCTATCTAAGAAGCTTTAATGCCGTGTTGTATAAAATATCGTCCTCGTCAAGTACGAATGTAATACCGAGTTACCTTTACAAAAACCTAACCTTTCGCAACTGGCACAAGTCAAGTGTTCCTCATTCTAACTCAAATATCTCAATCCTAAGATCCTACACGATTTGCACACGTAAGATTCACTTCACTTGTCAAGTGTAAATCGTATTTAGACTGTATTTTCAAGTGGTTACATTTTACATGATGTAGAGATCAAATTTAATTTATACTGCGTACGACTCATGTAGGTATAGGAAAAGAAATGCTATTCTTGCGTTATTGATCTGAGAAATGGCACAAAATGCTCTAATTTTTGATATTAATCATGGATGCCCGAACAATGAGGTTCAGCACTTAATTTTTCATATATATTAAGGTCCGTTGTTACTGATTAGACTGACTAGACTGACTGATTAGTGACTGATTATTAGATACTAGCTGCGCACACGGTTTTTCCCATTCCCGCGGGACTATCGATATGTGTTCGTCACAGGATTTATTATTTATTATTATATTCAAATAAGTAATTATTTGATAAATGACGACTGCAATGAAGAACGTTATTAGTTCGATTCCTGCCTCCAACAAATATTTATTGTACTGACTGTTTCTGAGTCAGTTAAAAAAAACATTGCATTGATATTTCCTATTTATTTCACAAAGCAATCTTTTACAATTTTTCATGTAACTAGAAATATTGTGCAACATCTTTCAATATTGTATTATTTAAATATTTGTCACGCTCAAATTACAGTGTGTTTTACGTCAACCTTTTTACAAGCGGGGGTTAGCTGAATAAATTAACTCGTCCAAATTTCTCTTTTAGGGGTCACAATTACAACGGGGCGGCCTTCATTAACCGATGAATGACGCATTATTTATTTCTTCAATTAATTAACAACAACAACAACAACACACATTCAACATTTTATATTCGACCTATAGGTTCTGGCTATCTTTCTATTGTAGTATGTTGTGGTTTCGATCGTTGTACATATGTGGATACTTATACATACTTACACCCATATGCAGAGTCGTTTCCTCCACTCGACCTCGACTCAACTTAAAGGATACTCGTAGAATCGGTATGATATCGGTATCGATAGATTCGAGGATACCTTAAGGTAGATCGCGACGTACCTTGAGTTTGACAATTAATTCCTCGACTAGACTGAATAATTTCCTCAAATGGAGGATTCTTATAACAACTCAGCATACCGATTCTATCCTTCAACTTGAGTCGAGGTCGAGTCGAGTAGAGGAAACGACTTTGCATATGGGTGTTATACAGATAAAAAAAATTGTTGTCATTAAAATTAAAGTAGTATTTTTCTAAACATTGCACCGTACAGGACATGTCCCAGCATCTCTTACATTCCCAGTCAACGCCTTATCCAATTTGGCCACAGGTGCTCTAAAGAAGTAGGTATTATTGCAAGTGCATAATATACAAATTGCAATATAATGTATTTCAAACAAATATAGTTATGTACATACATTGCTAATTAAAAAAAGCTCGTTATCATAAAATGACCGTAAGCGCATCTAGGGAAGTATAAATAAAATAAAAATAAAAAATAAAAATCCTTTTATTTCTTGCAATTAAACAATAATATTTTACAGAGTTTAACATTTTTTAGTTCATGGTATTTGTTGATATTTCCTAATTTTTCATAATTATGCAAGAACCCCTCCTCTTGTGAAGGTGAAGGCCTCCTCTAAAGAAGTCCATTTGTCTCTATCTTGGGCTATTTGTGTCCAGCAGGGGCGTATAAGGTATCGTATATCTACTTATAATAAATCTATAGAGAGGTCAATTCTGTGCATTTAATATATTTTCAAAATAACTATTAGGGGGTGTTTAATTATCGATACCGATGCCAAGAATGCAATCAGTATAATTTTTTCTGTCAGTCTGTCTGTATGTTCGTTATAGAAACAAAAATAATAATATAATAATAATAATAATATGGTGTCCATCACATATTTTAAAATTAAAATGTTACTAAAACGGGCCTCTACGTGTTGGCTTCGGCCCCACGCACGCCTTCCAAAGGTCCGGGTGCTCCATAGCTCCGAGAATCCAAAATGGTAACAACATAATAATATAATAATAATAAATTTCTTTATTCATACTCACAATTACATTAACATTTAAGAAGGTACATAACAATTTATAAAGCTAAGTTATTTACAATTTCTGTAATTGTGAGAATCTGGTGTCTGAAGTAGGAATTAACCTGTATCACAGATCACCAGGTTCCCACCTCTGGAAAAGGCAGACAATTAGCAGCTTTATTTAATAGTTTAATGGTAATAGGTACGCAAGTAATGAATAAGATATTAATACAATAAAATAAATCAACAACAGTTATTGACTGACCACTACAAAAACTTGGGTAGTAACAAACTACTAGACTGATTTTAATGAAACTCGGTACAACTCGGTATACTTCATACTTCTGAGCAGGTTATAGAATACTTTTCATCACGCTACGATCAATAGGAACGGAGCAGTGAAGACAAATGTTAAGTATAAAAACGGGAAAAGTTACTCCGTTTATTAATCTTCCGTCGCGTGTGCAGCCTGATTGGTTAAAGCTACACAGAAATCATGTATGACGAATTTGTTCCGCTTAACATGACATAAAAACTTACAATAAACATATAACTCCAGATTCGTTAGCAAAGAGTAGCACGCGGACGAAGTCGCTGGCACAGCTAGTAATATATATAATAATAGTGTGTGTAAAATAAAATACAAAAGTAAACTTCACTTTAAATAATGTGCTTGAAAACTACATCAAAAAAAACGAGACAAAACTTTTTAAAATATGAAAAGTTTTAATCAACGTAAGTGTGTGTTAATATCTAGTCAATTAACTAAAGTAAATCGAGGAGTCTTGGCGGGAACTCTTTGAGGAGATGTGGTGCTAAATTTTCATTTTTGTGAAACTTAGTTCATATGCGTGCAAATTGTTTAATTTCGGGGGCATATTAATCAATTTAGTTTCGTGAAGGTGTACAAGTGGAATGAAAGTGAAAATCGGTGCAAAACATTGACTTAGTGTTGTCTCCAAGGCTCCGTGAAGATTGTTTGTAAATGGCCGCCGTGTTTACAAATGATTCCCTAGACTTGACTTTAACTATGACGACTTGACTGTTTCGATGCAAATAACTTGCATAATAAATTAGAATATATGACACTGGCTAATTTCCTAATGGCCATAATCGGTTCACAACCGATAAGAAATAAATAAAGTAAATCGAGATACAAGAGTAAAGAGAGGTACATGTAGAGAGAGCGAGCCTTTAAAATTGTAGTCATAAAAATATTAAAATTTTGTGTTACGTATTTTGTCCACGTCTCGTCTGCGCTACGTCCGCGCCTCTTGCCTCTGCAACATTCCGAGCTCATCCCAAATATTTTCATGAAAAATACAAAAGCCCACAACAGCGGGTTGTACCGAACATATCTATCTGCACACAAGCTAGAACTTCTGAGTAATGGTGTAAAAGAATTTTGTAGCTTTGCAAGATAAGCCTTTTGGGCTTTGTGATGATTTATATCTAGTGTTACAATTTCACTGGGAGGGCTATTGTATACTTACTTATTGTGACCTTAGTATTGTTTTAGTAATAGGGTACCACCTTAGAGTATACATAAGCAAACTATAGAGCGCTGGTATCCGAGTATGAACTGTAAGCAGCGGTATGAACAGTCAAAAATGACAAAAACGATGTCATCGGTCACCTAAGGTTACGGGAATTGACTGTTTCTCTCGTTAGAATTTATTCTGGTAATAATTATGGTGAAATGTTCAGCGCCGCGGTGTAAAATGATTCGCGGATCACTATTCAACCTCAATATTTGAATATCTATGTATAGAGCATCTGCTTACACTTTGCGCAGTAGGCAAATACCCATAGGCGCGGTCTATAGTTTGCTTATGTATACTCTAAGGGTACCACCGTTGAAAATAATAGACTATGAACGTACATTTTACCTAGTATGTGTGCGCCTTGGCGCTTGTAATAGAAATGGTGTCTACATTTATGAATTTCGACAACTAATATAGCGCGTTGGGTAAATACCCAGCTGCAATGCAGAAGCTTGAGGTTTCGATTACCGCTAAGAATAAGTATTTATGCTTATATAATAAATATCTGTTTTTTGTAATGTTTTGTAACAGTTTATTTTTGTGTCGTATAACTCAAATGAATTGAATCGTATATTTACTTTATTTTAAATATACACTTAAGCACCAAGAGCTTGTATTTCACTGATCACGGAAAGCAGATTGATAATACCCCAAAATATTTGTTTCACATGTGACAAACAAATTCATGCATTGTAAATGAAATTCAAATCAAAGCAAAATACATTAAGATCTAAATTTCAAATGACCACAAACACTCCGAATTGAAACCTCCACCAACAGAGCACTAATGACCCCGACATGGGCAGAGGGTTTATGGTAAATGAAAATTTTGGAATACACGATTTATCCTTTAACGGACCTATTCATTCTCTGGCATAGTCGAAGATCCTGATTTTTTTCAATCTCTTGTCGCCCAATGAAATCAATTATTAAGATACAGACCAAAATAAACAGAAAACATTCCATCGCATAATGTCCTAAAATAATTCGTTTCGCCTATGAAGTTTTAAAAGAAAACTCTTCGAATGTCAAGTTGCGGATAGATTTGTAAACCAATCGGAAGACGACTACAAAGCTATATATATAACAATATTTGCCTTCAAACTATGGTATCTAAACTATCACGAAGCAAAGTTATTCAAAGGTTGAGATTGAAAACCGCTTGAAGGCTTCGGAAATTACCATGTGGCGGAATAAAACCCCCACTCGAAACAAACACACATTTTATGCCTTTAAATCATAGGGGTATGATTTGAAGGCATAAAATGTGTGTTGAAAAAAAAACCGTGCAAAAAAACCGCACACAACAGAGTTATTGGAAAATGTCGGCCGCCGACTATGCCAAGGCTCATGCATGGATTTAAGTTCTCGTTTGTTTAAATTAGATCATGATCTTTAGAAAATAAGTTAGGGTATTACTAACGTACAATTTTCCTCTTGTTGCACGTCAATCATTTCATAAATGATATTTTCACTTTACGTCGAGTTCCTCTATGTCGAGTTAACTCTTAGGTTAACTCAGTGCACACACAAGAATGCAGAATTCAACAAGACAATTAAATAAATAAATAAATAAATCCTGCGACAAACACACAGCGCCATCTAGCCCCGTGGTAAGCTGCTAAGCTTGTGTTACGGTGGCTAGACAACGGATATACTACTTATATTTATTTTTCTTTTGTAAATACATACAATTAACCACACAATAACACCCATTGGTTCAGAAGTTTAATCGCGCGCGAAAGTTTGTCTCCGATCAGAGACACGGCACACGAAGAGAAAAGCTTTGGTATTTTCATGACTCACGACTCGATTTGTTCGTCGGTTGATAAGTACAGTAAGAATATTATAAACAAATGATAGTAAAGTTAGAGCGGTGAGCATGTTGCAATATTGTGCAGCACTCCCCACTCTTCCACATGACCCATTAAGTAAGAGAAAGAGTACTCCCTGCGCTTATCTCTTTTATAGCAAACCTTTCTTGGTAGAATATTCCGACCGCGGCTTGTTACCACCTACCGGATTATGTCGAGGCGCCAAGCGAACTCATCCGTGTTCCGACGCGGTGGTCAGTGCAGCCACTAAGGACAACAGGTTAGATCCATTTCCACTGACGTCTTCCTTCTTGACGTATGTAAAAATCCGCTTTTACAAGAAATCACCACCACTTGTATCATCTGACGCCTTGACAACTCCCTTCCAAAGACATTAGTACAGGACCTCAACACCCCATGGTCTCAAAACCTAATAGTTAAATCGAATAGACCAAATAATTTTGTCTAAGGTGTCAGCGATTTTGCATATTAAAACGCAATATTTACCGGGTGAATGTTATGTAAGAGGCGGTAGTTTACAGTAACTTTTTAGAATATTAAAAATAGACGAATTACATGTCGGTCTGCCTTGAAAAAGCTAACTGTAAAGTTAGCGAAAGCTCAATACTCTTGTAATAATTCCGTTATTGAATAAAACGCAAGTAAAACCGAGATAGACGACAAAGTAATATGGACTAGTAATGTTTTTGCCAATTACTTACCAAGTCGAACCACTAAAGCACAAAGTTACCTAACATTATTCAATATTTAAACTACCTACTAACAAAAACAAGAGGTAAACTAACGCACATTTATCAACCGTCTTACAAACTTGTCCTAAGACACTACAATCAGGGATATATTTTACGGATCTTTCTAATCGTAACCGAAACTATCCGTAACCAAATCCGATTCAAAAAGTTCTGATAATTGGACGGAGGCTAAATAAAGCAAGTTTTCGGGTAAGTACCGAACTAATAAAATAGTAAATGCATCCTTTGGCGTGTTTAGTGTATCCTTTTATTGAAACAGTGCCGTAAAATTTACCGCGAAAGAAAATTGGCAGTTCTTTGCCCATATTTTATATAATACCAGCTGCGCCCCGCGGTTTCACCCGCTAAGTCCCGTTCCCGCGGGAATATCGGGATAAAAAGTAGCCTATGTGTTAATCCAGGTCCCCAGCTACCTATATTCCAAGTTTCATCGCAATGGTTCAGTAGTTTTTGCGTGAAAGAGTAACATAACAACCTCGCATACATACATACATAAATACAAACTTTCACGTTTATAATATTAGTAAGATAAGATAATATCCGTAACCGAAACTAGTACAAACTCACACACACAACGCCGGTCATCCGGTAGTTTTCGTATTTTCGTGTCCGTATTTTTAACCGGAACTTATCCGGAACTTCACACGTATAACATCTCTAGCAGGTTAACGTTAGGTTTTGCAGGTAAAAGGTCTACCCAGCCATCGCTTACAGATGTTTCGAAGTCAAAAGGGCGTTGAACTTAGTAGTAAACCAAACTACGCGTAAGTACTGGATAACTTTTGAACAAGTTGTACATAATTGAATGGGAACAGTATTCAACTTTTTTCAAGTTTCGTTAAGAATTCTTGTTATTAAATACTTTTTGTTAGAGTTCCGAAAGTTGGTACTTTAAGAGAAAAAATAGGCCTTTGAATATTTTGTAATCAATATTTTGAACTACAGAAACAAACGAAAGTTAGATATATACAAACATATCTACCTACATAATATAAGAACATAACCCCGAAGGATAACTAGGGTGAGTCCCGCGGTTTCACCCGAGTAAGTTCCGATTCCGCGAAATTTTCCTAAAACCCTTTCTCGGTTCTTGGAAACCTACACACCACAAATATTGATAGATAGATATTACACTTTATTTGCACAACCAACAACAACTACAATCAGTTTACATTATAATTTAAAAGTAAGACAAATACACAGAAAGCATAAAAGTAAAAAATTGTACAAATGGGCGAACTTATCGCTGGAAGCGATTTCTTCCAGGTAACCTTTGAATGGAGAGGGTCAGTTAAGTTTGCGTGGTAGGCAAAGAGACAAAAGAGAGAAATATGCTTTCCGCATTGTATATCTCACGGTCCAGAAACCGTGAGATAATAATATACAATGCGGAGCGCAACTTAGAACAGATTCTAAGGGCGACTTGCATAAAACCATTTAAAAACATATTTAACTTTAATCAATTTTAAAATAATTTATGGGAAATCGAACATTGGACTCTATTTCATTAAGTGGACGATTGATAAATAATAATAATATGTTGCCACACATGGACAGTTCTTGAAATTCTGACAGATTTTAAACACGTTTAGCAGCTTAAACATGTTTATGAACCGTTATGCAAGCCGGCCTAAGTTGATAAATATCTCAGTTTATCAATCAGGCTGTTCGTTGTTTAGGGCCCCAATTAATAAACGTGGAGTAAGCTCGGAGTAGTAAGAACATGCTTTGTCTTTTCCGTGTCAAAAACTTTCACAGCTGATAGACAGAAACAAAAAGCGGAATAATTACTCCGACTATACTCCACTTTTTATTAATCTTACTAATATTTTGTTACTCTTTCACACAAAAACTACTGAACCGATTGCGATGTAACTTGGAATAGAGGTAGCTGGGGACCTGGATTAACACATAGGCTAATTTTTATTCCGATATTCCCGCGGGAACGGGACTTACGCGGGTGAAACCGCGGGCGCAGCTAGTAGGGCTATATATGTATAGATTTCGGAAGAAATTTTTAAATCGTGGTGTATGTCGAGAGCACCTTAAGAAGTGGGCAAGTGCGTGCCTTGTTGGGCCAAGCGAGCGCAGTGTAGGGTTTCGTAGTTTCCAGTACCAGGGATTGCAATGGAAAAGTAAACAACAAACACCTACCTAGTTATGTATTTAACGAAATTTGTTCGAAGTTTCACTTTTTATATCTCGTGAATTACTCGTGAATTTGAAAAGACAGCTGTGATATTTTTACTTTAAGCTTCATTATTAAGTACGTACTACTATCGTGAATACATATTATGACATATCCAAGTTTTTGAAAACCCACAATGATTTTTTATTTTAAAAGTGCTATCTAACGATACCTACCCCACACGATGAGGTAAACATGAAAAAAAATCCCCCATTTTACATGTGGGGGGTGGTACCGTAAAAAACGTTCATATATTCTTTTATTGTCTGTTTTCTTGCCGTGGTCAATATGTATTACTCATTTACTACTTACATACCTACTTACTCATGCAAAATTACAGCTTCTTAGTACTAAGCGTATCTAAACTAAGACGAAATGACGAACCTTCTCGTTGACCACGAAACCCTAAAAAAGGACAAGTTGTACACATTTTTGTTTATTTTTATTGACTGAAAGCAATTTGCGCTCAATATTTACCTAGTAAAATAGATATTTTCTACACGTTTCTCCAGATTCTCGACCCAATATTGACGTAATGGTCCTATTAGACCCAGCCGTAAAACGAAGGTGGTCATTCTGTCCGTATCAGTGTCTGCATCTCCCTTTAACCATACCTTGACTTAGGGTTAACTGCGCAATGTTACAGTATAAATATACGGCGAGTACGCGGGCTCTATCAGTGTGTTTTGAAAAGAAATCGTTATTTTGGGGATGTTCGTGCTGTTAAAACTTATATGTGCTGCTAACATGCGTATTAATACTCTAGCTGTTATTTGCGAATTCGTCTGTGTAGAAATAGTGCATAGCCGACTTTTTTGTTCGTTACTCGGGTTCTACTAATTGGATTTCGATGTTAAAGTATCACGAGGTTCCTTGAAAATAGAACTATCCAATATTGAAAACTAGGTTTCAAACGGATAAGTAGTTTTTAATTGTATATAGGAACAAACAGAGAAACTGTACATATAATTTAGTTCTAAGTAGGTACTACTTTTCGAAAGTTCCCACAACTTTTTTTAATGTTTTTCTAATACAGACTTTTGTCCTGTCTTCCTTTATTATAAGTCAGTATAGATAATGAAACTAGCAGCTACCCGCGGTTTCACATGTGTAAGTTCCGACTCCGTAAGAACTGAAATAAATAAATAATAAATACATTCTGTGACCAACAAACAGCGCCATCTAGCCCCATGGTAAGCTGCTAAGCTTGTGTTACGGTGACTAGACAACGGATATACCACTTAATACATACATAATATTATACATAGAAATACACAATAAATGTTTTTAATAGTGAATTTCTAATAGTAGTTTGGACTATGCGTTGATAAAATATAAGTTATTCAGTCAGTTAAACAATCCATCAGTCTGGGCTTTAAATTTTAAAAGTATTTTCAATGGATTGCAAATATTATTGTTTGAAAACCCTAAAAAGATTTCAAAATAAGTACGCGGTGAATAGATAAGCCACTCATGTTTAAATTGGCACTATAGCTTGCGCATTTCTAAACCAAATTGAATCTAGATTTACGCCTACGAAAACTCTCAACAGAAATGTTTCTGTACCAATTCAGATAGTAAAAACTAAGGGAAAATAAAGTTTTTCTCAATCAGTAGACATTGGTAGGTAGGTAGTGACCCTAATACTATTTACGAAGGGGGCTCGTCCCACGAGGAATATTGACTTAGCATTATCTGCTAAGGCTTCAGTCGTATCGATAAGTCTCAGGGAAAGCGCGTCGCGATATCCTTTTGTGACTGTCGCCTATTCTGTGGCTATGTAAAAGAAATTCGCGATGCAACTCCGCCGCAACTTATTACTACACGTATAGTAAAGCGGGGTTTACATAACGAAACAGTGGCATGCATTTTGGAGTCAATTTTAGAAAAAAGTTGCTAAAAACTCAAAACACAGCAACTACTTATTCGATAAAGCTGATAATTACTTACTTATCGCATTTGCCGACACAACAACTAAGCGAAATAAGCTAAAGCACGAACGTCGGCATTGCCGATGAGCAGGTTCGAGCGATACGTACGATGCGGATTGGTGGACGCATTTGTGTGACTTTGTATACAAAGAATATTAACATCCACTTACGGCCTCTGTGGCGCGTCTCGTGCAAATGCCCGACTGCAATGCACAAGGTTGCGGGTTCGATTCCCGTCGGATGCTAATATTTCTGCTTAAAAATAAATATTTGTTTCTGGTCTGGGTGTCTTTCTATGTATCTTAAGTATGTATTTACAAAACAAAAGTAAAATATGTAGTGTATCCGTTGTCTAGTACCAATAGTACAAGCCTATAGTGCTTAGTTTGGGGCTAGATTGCGCAGTGTGTAATGTCGTGCAATATTTATTTATTATTTTTATCCGTTTGATGCAATGCGTCCGGTACGTACGAAAGGTGGACGGTTAGCTTTTCACTGCTCTTCTCCGCTCCTTCCGACCAGCTCCGTATCGAATGATACGCACACCAAGGGAGCTCTTGCTACTATTTGTCTATTCACGGAATACATTCCCGTACATTATACGATAGTTATGAAGAGATTTTGCCCCGCGCCGGTCCTCCGCCCCGGTTTCTTCGCTTTTTGACACTTTTACCTTTTTTTTTTTTTTTTACTTCATTTTTCTTGTTTAGAACGTTAGCATCGATATATCGATGTATCGATGCCTGTAGTAAAGAAATAAAAATAATTACGTATAAATACGATTTAAAAGAAAAATAACATGGTAATAACGGGTTATGTACTGAAATTTGTAGTAAAATTTATTTTTGCAATGCAATTATATTTTTTTATTTAAAATAGTTAATGATATACAAAATTAAATGGTGTAGCACGAGGGGTCGCTTAGTCTCATGAAGACGGTTGTGTCTTCGTGGAATGGGGTTTATATCTACAATTCTAGTGGATCGTTGCCGTGCCGTCGACAGTCGCGATTGCTGCGGATAACCCTCCCGAGCTCTGCAGGTGTGGCACACGACCCTGTTTGCTGTTGGTAAGGGCTTTCGTATCGTCGCAGGCGTTGCTGTGGCCGCCGATGTAGGCGTCCTCGTCTCTGTACTGACTGGGTGGATGGGAATCTCCTTCCGCTCCCCCTGCACGAAACTACTCCAGAACTGAGATGATAAAACTGTGCAGATAAAGTCTGCACCCTTGTCGTCCCGCGCATCATGCTGCACCGTCAGCGCGCGGTTGGTTGCAGACTCTACGGCTGCTGTGATCAATCTTACTATCTGTTGCAGCTGCTGCTCCGACGTCATCATCACGTTGATCATAAATTCATTAATTCGACTCTCTCGTCGACACTACGGTGACTCTCCCATCAAATCTATGGTGACACTACCGTCGACTCTACCTTTGACTCTACTGTCGACTCTACTTCGGCTCTACCGTCGATTCTACCTCGACTCTGGGTTGGCTCTACCGGTGGCAGCTCCGACGACTCTTGGTGTTTCTTGTCTCCGGGCTCCTCGAATTCGGGACCGATGACGTTGGGCTGCCAGTGTAGCGCAGGGGAGTTACCGGTGAGGGGGCAGGAGGTAGTAAAACTACGGTTGAGGGCCGAAGAGGTTTATTTTCGTAGAGGGCCTACAGGGGTCGTAGGGGTGGCTACGAGCTTCTCGTAGATGTCCGGGAAACCGTACGCTCTACGAGAAGGCAACGAATGCAGGCTACAGGTACTACGTATAGGAAGGTCCAGGGAACCGTACACAACATATACGCAGTACCAAAGCCAGTATTGGATTCGATACAATTCGATCGATTTGATTCGATACAAAACAAAATCTTAGCAGCCTACTCAAGCAGAGTGCTCGACGCAACGATACCGCGATCCAGAAATTGCGTTCACCTCACTAGCGCCATCTCTTATATTTTTTCGGAAGCAAAGTTTCTTTGCAATTTTTTAGATGATTGTATTCGCGTGTTCATTCCGTGTGTTGTTCTCATTTGTTTTGTTATGATTATTTTTTATTTATGTTACAATGATATAATTGGTTCCTCGACGGAACACTTATATTTCATTTAGCTGGGGGGAAATTCGGTTCGGAATTATACTAGTGAAAAAAGACATCGTCGGTTAAAATTTCAGCTAACTAAGCTAGCAAAAGAAAAACTAGCTATAACGGTTCATGAGATAATTACAGCCTGGTGACAGACAGACAGACAGACGGACAGTGGATTCTAAGCAAACGGCCCCCGTTTATACCCATTGGATACGCAACCCTTAAACAGCAAACTTACATGATTACCAAAACAGCTGCATCCTATAAAGCGTATCTCGCACGTAATGAAGCGTCTGTATAAACAAGAAAAGTTACCTTATTTCGTAACTACAATATCAGAGTAGGCACGATAGCTAACGAAAGACGTTAAAAGCCTCTCAACCTCTTATAAGTTACTCATACTGAACACTGTACTTATTAGCCTCGATATAGCTCGCTTCCGTAAGGAATACCCTTTGAAACGAGTATTATAAGAGAAGTTTGTATGGTAAGTATTCTGTATTTTGTGGTGTTAAAATGATTAGTAGTTATATACATATATCTACGTTTTAAACAAACTTTTGGTAGGTAGTTACAAGTAATTGACAGATTTTTTATTAACTAATAAAGAGGGGCAAAGGTTAGCCATCGCTATTCAGCGCGGCAAAGTTGCAAGTGTAATGGGAACCTTTGCACCAGGAACAATAAGGGGCGGGTTATTTGAATTATTTCATTTAAATGAAATTTATTCCAACTATATTATTGAATTATATATATTATACTAGCTGCGCCCCGCGGTTTCACCCGCGCAAGTTGCGAACCCGCGTTGTTCGAACACCTACCTACCGCAATGCAATAATCCACACTTAAACGGTCGCCCATTGAACTTCCCTAGTCGTCCGTTTAAGTGTAGAGTTTTGCACTGCGGTAGGTAGGTGAAGTAAGGTAAAGTTTGTATTTCATCAGTAGGTGACGATAACGATGACGAAGGATGACGATGACGATGGATGACGATCAATGACGATGGATGACGATCAATGACGATGGATGACGATGACGATGATGATGATGCCACTCTACATCACTTACCCTACCCCTGTGTCGATTTTCATTCATTGAATTGTTATCACCCGCGTAAGTCCCGAACCCGTGGGATTTTCGGGATCAAAAGTATCCTATGTTACTTTCCATCATTTAAACTATCCCTACGCAAATTTTCATCCAATGAATAGTTATCACCCGCGTAAGTTCCGATCCCGCGGGATTTTCGGGATCAAAAGTATCCTATATTACTCTCCATCATTTAAACTATCCCTATGCAAATTTTCATCCAATGAATAGTTATCACCCGCGTAAGTTCCGATCCCGCGGGATTTTCGGGATCAAAAGTATCCTATGTTACTCTCCATCATTTAAACTATCCCTATTCAAATTTTCATCTAATAAATAGTTATCACCCGCGTAAGTCCTGATCCCGCGGAATTTTCGGGATCAAAGTATCCTATATTACTCTCCATCATTTAAACTATCCCTATGCAAATTTTCATCAAATAAATAGTTATCACCCGCGTTAGTCCCGTTCCCGTTCCCGCGGGGATTAAAAGTATCCTTCTCCTGGTTCTAAGCTACCTCCCCACCAATTTTCAGCCAAATCGGTTCAGCCGTTCTTGAGTTATAAATGGTGTAACTAACACGACTTTCTTTTATATATATTAGGGGTTAAAGTATGAAATTGCCGATTTGTACTGAAAATCTTAATTGTTTATTTTTTAAATTTTTAACAAATTTATTTAATCAAAATAGTTGCCATTATTATCTATACATTGCTGCCATCTAATGGGAAGGTTATTAATGCCTTTGCGATAGAACTCCGACGATCTAGACTGCACAAACTGTGTGAAAGCATTCTGTACTGCCTCCTGGGAAGAAAACTTCTTGTCACGTAGATAATTGTCCAAATCACGAAAAAAATGGTAGTCCGTTGGAGCAAGGTCTGGTGAATACGGAGGATGACAAATGGTTTCTAAGTGCAGTTCCTGAAGGGTCAAAATGGTTTCTCGTGCTGTGTGAGGTCTCGCGTTGTCGTGGAGCAATAATGGTGAAGATCGATTCATGAGTCGGGGCTGTTTTACTGCTAGTTTTGTCAACATGGTTCGGAGTTCGGCACAATAGCCATCTGCCCTAATTGCTTGACCAGATCGAAGAAAACTATAGTGAATAACACCATGCTGAGACCACCAAACAGTTACCATTACCTTTTTATTGGTAAGTTTTGCTTTAGGACACTGTTGTGGCATTTGACCTGGGGTCAGCCATTGCATTTTTCTTTTCCGGTTATCATAAAGAATCCACTTTTCATCACATGTTACAATTCGATCCAATATTCCTTCATTTCTGTACCGGTTCAACAAGGCAACACAAGTTTCAACACGCGTTTCTTTCTGCAGATCAGTCAAATCATGAGGCACCCATTTTTCGTATTTATTTATTTTATTGATTTGACGCAAGTGAGTCAATAAAGTGGGTAAGGTAACGTTAAACCATGCCGCTAATTCCTGGGTAGTTTGACTAGGATCGGCTTCCACTATCTCTCTTAATTCATCGTTATTCACCTGTGTGGGCGGTCTTCCTCGTGGCTCGTTCTTTAAGTCGAAATTTCCACCACGAAAGCGTTTAAACCAAAATCGCACGGTGCGTTCATTAGTAGACCTCTCTCCAAACATGTTCGTGAACTTAGCAGAGCATTGTCCAGCAGATCAAAAAATAATGTGAGTTCTATTCGCATGCAGCCGAGTTCTATAGTTCCTGATACTTTTTAAAAATAGTTCCGGCGTTAAAGCCTTAGAAAAGTCAATTGAAAAAATGCTCTGCTAACTTCGCGGTTTATTTCAGCAGAGCATAATATTATTTGATTTCTATATAAATACGGCATAGTTCCACAGTTCCTGATACTTTTTAGAAATAGTTCTGGTCTTTTAAATGAATTAAACTCACATTCAAGTCTCAGCAGAGCATACCATGATGTCATCCAAGTAAACGAAAAAATCTAAAGTCGTCATTTCGAATTCAAAGTATGGGAGAGGCTAGAACTCATTCTTTTTTAGTAGATCTAGCTCAGTTCTACCCCTTACAATTCGATTTGAGTCCAGAACTCACATAAAAGTGTCAGCAGAGCATACCTGAAAATCCAAGTAACGAAAAATTCCTATGTTGTTATTTCAAATTCAAACTATGGGAGAGGCTAGAACTCATTGTTTTTGTGTAGATCTAGATCAGCACTACCCGTTACAACTTGATTTAAGTCCAGAACTTCCATAAAAGTGTCAGCAGAGCATACCTGAAAATCCAAGTAACGAAAAATTCTAGTGTTTTCATTTCAAATTCAAAGTACGGGAGAGGCCAGAACTCATTCAATCTTAGTAGTTCTAGATCAGAACTACCCGTTACAACTTGATTTAAGTCCAGAACTCCCATAAAGTGTCAGCAGAGCATACCTGAAAATCCAACTAACGAAAAATTCTAATGTTGTCAATTTCAATACAAAGTATGGGAGAACCTAGAACTCATTGATTTTGTGTAGATCTAGATCAGCACTACCCATTACAACTTGATTTGAGTCCAGAACTCTCATAAAAGTGTCAGCAGAGCATACCTGAAATTCCAAGTCTCCGCAGAGCATAACATCATGTCATCCAAGTAAACGATAAATTCTAATGTTGCCATTTTAAGTTCAAAGTATGGGAGAGGGTAGAACTCGTGCAATCTTAGTAGTTCTAGATCAGTACTACCCGTTAAAACTTGATTTAAGTCCAGAACTCCCATAAAAGTGTCAGCAGAGCATACCTGAAAATCCAACTACCGAAAAATTCTAATGTTGTCAATTTCAATACAAAGTATGGGAGAACCTAGAACTCATTGATTTTGTGTAGATCTAGATTAGCACTACCCATTACAACTTGATTTGAGTCCAGAACTCTCATAAAAGTGTCAGCAGAGCATACCTGAAAATCCAAGTAACGAAAAATTCTAGTGTTTTAATTTCAAATTCAAAATACGGGAGAGGCCAGAACTCATTCAATCTTAGTAGTTCTAGATCAGAACTACCCGTTACAACTTGATTTAAGTCTAGAACTCCCATAAAAGTGTCAGCAGAGCATACCTGAAAATCCAACTACCGAAAAATTCTAATGTTGTCAATTTCAATACAAAGTATGGGAGAACCTAGAACTTATTCATTTTGTGTAGATCTAGATCAGCACTACCCAATACAACTTGATTTGAGTCCAGAACTCCCATAAAAGTGTCAGCAGAGCATACCTGAAAATCCAACTACCGAAAAATTCTAATGTTGTCAATTTCAATACAAAGTATGGGAGAACCTAGAACTCATTCATTTTGTGTAGATCTAGATCAGCACTACCCATTACAACTTGATTTGAGTCCAGAACTCTCATAAAAGTGTCAGCAGAGCATACCTGAAATTCCAAGTCTCCGCAGAGCATAACATGATGTCATCCAAGTAAACGAAAAATTCTAATGTTGCCATTTTAAGTTCGACGTATGGAAGAGGCTAGAACTCATGCAATCTTAGTAGTTCTACATCAGTACTACCCGTTAAAACTTGATTTAAGTCCAGAACTCCCATAAAAGTGTCAGCAGAGCATACCTGAAAATCCAACTACCGAAAAATTCTAATGTTATCAATTTCAATACAAAGTATGGGAGAACCTAGAACTCATTGATTTTGTGTAGATCTAGATTAGCACTATCCATTACAACTTGATTTGAGTCCAGAACTCTCATAAAAGTGTCAGCAGAGCATACCTGAAAATCCAAGTCTCCGCAGAGTATAACATGATGTCATCCAAGTAAACGAAAAATTCTAATATTGCCATTTTAAGTTCAAAGTATCGGAGAGGCTAGAACTCATGCAATCTTAGTAGTTCTAGATCAGTACTACCCGTTAAAACTTGATTTAAGTCCAGAACTTCCATAAAAGTGTCAGCAGAGCATACCTAAAAATCCAACTACCGAAAAATTCTAATGTTGTCAATTTCAATACAAAGTATGGGAGAACCTAGAACTCATTGATTTTGTGTAGATCTAGATCAACACTATCCATTACAACTTGATTTGAGTCCAGAACTCCCATAAAAGTGTCAGCAGAGCATACCTGAAAATCCAACTACCGAAAAATTCTAATGTTGTCAATTTCAAATCCAAAGTACGGGAGAGGCCAGAACTCATTTAATCTTAGTAGTTCTAGATCAGTACTACCCGTTACAACTTGATTTAAGTCCAGAACTCCCATAAAAGTGTCAGCAGAGCATACCTGAAAATCCAACTACCGAAAAATTCGTGTGTTATAATTTCAAATTCAAAGTACGGGAGAGGCCAGAACTCATGCAATCTTAGTAGTTCTAGATCAGTACTACCCGTTACAACTTGATTTAAGTCCAGAACTCCCATAAAAGTGTCAGCAGAGCATACCTGAAAATCCAACTACCGAAAAATTCTAATGTTGTCAATTTCAATACAAAGTATGGGAGAACCTAGAACTCATTCATTTTGTGTAGATCTAGATCAACACTATCCATTACAACTTGATTTGAGTCCAGAACTCTCATAAAAGTGTCAGCAGAGCATACCTGAAAATCCAACTACCGAAAAATTCTAATGTTGTCAATTTCAAATCCAAAGTACGGGAGAGGCCAGAACTCATTCAATCTTAGTAGTTCTAGATCAGTACTACCCGTTACAACTTGATTTAAGTCCAGAACTCCCATAAAAGTGTCAGCAGAGCATACCTGAAAATCCAAATACCGAAAAATTCTAATGTTGTCATTGTAAATTCAAAGTATGGGAGAGGCTAGAACTCATTTAATCTTAGTAGTTCTAGATCAGTACTACCCTTTACAACTTGATTTAAGTCCAGAACTCCCATAAAAGTGTCAGCAGAGCATACCTGAAAATCCAAATACCGAAAAATTCTAGTGTTTTAATTTCAAATTCAAAGTACGAAAGAGGCCAGAACTCATTCAATCTTAGTAGTTCTAGATCAGTTCTACCCGTTACAACTTGATTTAAGTCCAGAACTCCCATAAAAGTGTCAGCAGAGCATACCTGAAAATCCAAATACCGAAAAATTCTAATGTTGTAAATTCAAAGTATGGGAGAGGCTAGAACTCATTGTTTTTGTGAAAACCTAGATTAGCACTATCCATTACAACTTGATTTGAGTCCAGAACTCTCATAAAAGTGTCAGCAGAGCATACCTGAAAATCCAAGTCTCCGCAGAGTATAACATGATGTCATCCAAGTAAACGAAAAATTCTAATATTGCCATTTTAAGTTCAAAGTATCGGAGAGGCTAGAACTCATGCAATCTTAGTAGTTCTAGATCAGTACTACCCGTTAAAATTTGATTTAAGTCCAGAACTCCCATAAAAGTGTCAGCAGAGCATACCTAAAAATCCAACTACCGAAAAATTCTAATGTTGTCAATTTCAACACAAAGTATAGGAGAACCTAGAACTCATTGATTTTTTGTAGATCTAGATCAGCACTACCCAATACAACTTGATTTGAGTCTAGAACTCTCATAAAAGTGTCAGCAGAGCATACCTGAAAATCCAAGTAACAAAAAATTCTAATGTTGTCAATTTCAATACAAAGTATGGAAGAACCTAGAACTCATTGATTTTGTGTAGATCTAGATCAGCACTACCCAATACAACTTGATTTGAGTCCAGAACTCTCATAAAAGTGTCAGCAGAGCATACCTGAAAATCCAAGTCTCCGCAGAGCATAACATGATGTCATCCAAGTAAACGAAAAATTCTAATGTTGCCATTTTAAGTTCAAAGTATGGGAGAGGCTAGAACTCATTGTTTTTGTGAAAACCTAGATCAGCACTACCCATTACATTTTGATTTGAGTCCAGAACTCTCATAAAAGTGTCAGCAGAGCATACCTGAAAATCCAAGTCTCCGCAAAGCATAACATGATGTCATCCAAGTAAACGAAAAATTCTAATGTTGCCATTTTAAGTTCGAAGTATGGAAGAGGCTAGAACTCATGCAATCTTAGTAGTTCTGCATCAGTACTACCCGTTAAAACTTGATTTAAGTCCAGAACTCCCATAAAAGTGTCAGCAGAGCATACCTGAAAATCCAACTACCGAAAAATTCTAATGTTGTCAATTTCAATACAAAGTATGGGAGAACCTAGAACTCATTAATTTTGTGTAGATCTAGATCAACACTACCCATTACAACTTGATTTGAGTCCAGAACTCCCATAAAAGTGTCAGCAGAGCATACCTGAAAATCCAACTACCGAAAAATTCAAATGTTGTCAATTTCAAATCCAAAGTACGGGAGAGGCCAGAACTCATTCAATCTTAGTAGTTCTAGATCAGTACTACCCGTTACAACTTGATTTAAGTCCAGAACTCCCATAAAAGTGTCAGCAGAGCATACCTGAAAATCCAACCACCGAAAAATTCTAATGTTGTCAATTTCAATATAAAGTATGGGAGAACCTAGAACTCATTCATTTTGTGTAGATCTAGATCAGCACTACCCAATACAACTTGATTTGAGTCCAGAACTCCCATAAAAGTGTCAGCAGAGCATACCTGAAAATCCAACTACCGAAAAATTCTAATGTTGTCAATTTCAATACAAAGTATGGGAGAACCTAGAACTCATTCATTTTGTGTAGATCTAGATCAGCACTACCCAATACAACTTGATTTGAGTCCAGAACTCTCATAAAAGTGTCAGCAGAGCATACCTGAAAATCCAAATACCGAAAAATTCTAATGTTGTCATTGTAAATTCAAAGTATGGGAGAGGCTAGAACTCATTGTTTTTGTGAAAACCTAGATCAGCACTACCCATTACATTTTGATTTGAATCCAGAACTCTCATAAAAGTGTCAGCAGAGCATACCTGAAAATCCAAGTCTCCGCAGAGTATAACATGATGTCATCCAAGTAAACGAAAAATTCTAATATTGCCATTTTAAGTTCAAAGTATCGGAGAGGCTAGAACTCATGCAATCTTAGTAGTTCTAGATCAGTACTACCCGTTAAAACTTGATTTAAGTCCAGAACTCCCATAAAAGTGTCAGCAGAGCATACCTGAAAATCCAACTACCGAAAAATTCTAATGTTGTCAATTTCAATACAAAGTATGGGAGAACCTAGAACTCATTGATTTTGTGTAGATCTAGATCAACACTACCCATTACAACTTGATTTGAGTCCAGAACTCCCATAAAAGTGTCAGCAGAGCATACCTGAAAATCCAACTACCGAAAAATTCTGTTGTCAATTTCAATACAACGTATGGGAGAACCTAGAACTCATTCATTTTGTGTAGATCTAGATCAGCACTACCCAATACAACTTGATTTGAGTCCAGAACTCTCATAAAAGTGTCAGCAGAGCATACCTGAAAATCCAAGTCTCCGCAGAGCATAACATGATGTCATCCAAGTAAACGAAAAATTCTAATGTTGCCTTTTTAAGTTCGAAGTATGAAAGAGGCTAGAACTCATGCAATCTTAGTAGTTCTACATCAGTACTACCCGTTAAAACTTGATTTAAGTCCAGAACTCCCATAGAAGTGTCAGCAGAGCATACCTGAAAATCCAACTACCGAAAAATTCTAATGTTGTCAATTTCAACACAAAGTATAGGAGAACCTAGAACTCATTGATTTTTTGTAGATCTAGATCAGCACTACCCATTACAACTTGATTTGAGTCTAGAACTCTCATAAAAGTGTCAGCAGAGCATACCTGAAAATCCAAGTAACAAAAAATTCTAATGTTGTCAATTTCAATACAAAGTATGGAAGAACCTAGAACTCATTGATTTTGTGTAGATCTAGATCAGCACTACCCAATACAACTTGATTTGAGTCCAGAACTCCCATAAAAGTGTCAGCAGAGCATACCTGAAAATCCAACTACCGAAAAATTCTAATGTTGTCAATTTCAATACAAAGTATGGGAGAACCTAGAACTCATTGATTTTGTGTAGATCTAGATCAACACTATCCATTACAACTTGATTTGAGTCCAGAACTCTCATAAAAGTGTCAGCAGAGCATACCTGAAAATCCAAGTAACAAAAAATTCTAATGTTGTCAATTTCAATACAAAGTATGGAAGAACCTAGAACTCATTGATTTTGTGTAGATCTAGATCAGCACTACCCAATACAACTTGATTTGAGTCCAGAACTCCCATAAAAGTGTCAGCAGAGCATACCTGAAAATCCAACTACCGAAAAATTCTAATGTTGTCAATTTCAATACAAAGTATGGGAGAACCTAGAACTCATAGATTTTGTGTAGATCTAGATCAACACTACCCATTACAACTTGATTTGAGTCCAGAACTCCCATAAAAGTGTCAGCAGAGCATACCTAAAAAGCATACCTAACACAAAATGAATGAGTTCTAGGTTCTTCCATACTTTGTATTGAAATTGACAACATTAGAATTTTTTGTTACTTGGATTTTCAGGTATGCTCTGCTGACACTTTTATGAGAGTTCTAGACTCAAATCAAGTTGTATTGGGTAGTGCTGATCTAGATCTACAAAAAATCAATGAGTTCTAGGTTCTCCTATACTTTGTGTTGAAATTGACAACATTAGAATTTTTCGGTAGTTAGATTTTTAGGTATGCTCTGCTGACACTTTTATGAGAGTTCTAGACTCAAATCAAGTTGTATTGGGTAGTGCTGATCTAGATCTACAAAAAATCAATGAGTTCTAGGTTCTTCCATACTTTGTATTGAAATTGACAACATTAGAATTTTTTGTTACTTGGATTTTCAGGTATGCTCTGCTGACACTTTTATGAGAGTTCTAGACTCAAATCAAGTTGTATTGGGTAGTGCTGATCTAGATCTACAAAAAATCAATGAGTTCTAGGTTCTCCTATACTTTGTGTTGAAATTGACAACATTAGAATTTTTCGGTAGTTGGATTTTTAGGTATGCTCTGCTGACACTTTTATGGGAGTTCTGGACTTAAATCAAGTTTTAACGGGTAGTACTGATCTAGAACTACTAAGATTGCATGAGTTCTAGCCTCTCCGATACTTTGAACTTAAAATGGCAATATTAGAATTTTTCGTTTACTTGGATGACATCATGTTATACTCTGCGGAGACTTGGATTTTTAGGTATGCTCTGCTGACACTTTTATGGGAGTTCTGGACTCAAATCAAAATGTAATGGGTAGTGCTGATCTAGGTTTTCACAAAAACAATGAGTTCTAGCCTCTCCCATACTTTGAATTTACAATGACAACATTAGAATTTTTCGGTATTTGGATTTTCAGGTATGCTCTGCTGACACTTTTATGGGAGTTCTGGACTTACATCAAGTTGTAACGGGTAGTATTGATCTAGAACTACTAAGATTGAATGAGTTCTGGCCTCTTCCGTACTTTGAATTTGAAATTAAAACACTAGAATTCTTCGGTATTTGGATTTTCAGGTATGCTCTGCTGACACTTTTATGGGAGTTCTGGACTTAAATCAAGTTGTAACGGGTAGTACTGATCTAGAACCACTAAGATTAAATGAGTTCTAGCCTCTCCCATACTTTGAATTTACAATGACAACATTAGAATTTTTCGGTATTTGGATTTTCAGGTATGCTCTGCTGACACTTTTATGGGAGTTCTGGACTTAAATCAAGTTGTAACGGGTAGTACTGATCTAGAACTACTAAGATTAAATGAGTTCTGGCCTCTCCCGTACTTTGGATTTGAAATTGACAATATTAGAATTTTTCGGTAGTTGGATTTTCAGGTATGCTCTGCTGACACTTTTATGAGAGTTCTGGACTCAAATCAAGTTGTAATGGATAGTGTTGATCTAGATCTACACAAAATGAATGAGTTCTAGGTTCTCCCATACTTTGTATTGAAATTGACAACATTAGAATTTTTCGGTAGTTGGATTTTCAGGTATGCTCTGCTGACACTTTTATGAGAGTTCTGGACTCAAATCAAGTTGTATTGGGTAGTGCTGATCTAGATCTACAAAAAATCAATGAGTTCTAGGTTCTCCTATACTTTGTGTTGAAATTGACAACATTAGAATTTTTCGGTAGTTGGATTTTTAGGTATGCTCTGCTGACACTTTTATGGGAGTTCTGGACTTAAATCAAGTTTTAACGGGTAGTACTGATCTAGAACTACTAAGATTGCATGAGTTCTAGCCTCTCCGATACTTTGAACTTAAAATGGCAATATTAGAATTTTTCGTTTACTTGGATGACATCATGTTATACTCTGCGGAGACTTGGATTTTCAGGTATGCTCTGCTGACACTTTTATGGGAGTTCTGGACTCAAATCAAAATGTAATGGGTAGTGCTGATCTAGGTTTTCACAAAAACAATGAGTTCTAGCCTCTCCCATACTTTGAATTTACAATGACAACATTAGAATTTTTCGGTATTTGGATTTTCAGGTATGCTCTGCTGACACTTTTATGGGAGTTCTGGACTTACATCAAGTTGTAACGGGTAGTATTGATCTAGAACTACTAAGATTGAATGAGTTCTGGCCTCTTCCGTACTTTGAATTTGAAATTAAAACACTAGAATTCTTCGGTATTTGGATTTTCAGGTATGCTCTGCTGACACTTTTATGGGAGTTCTGGACTTAAATCAAGTTGTAACGGGTAGTACTGATCTAGAACCACTAAGATTAAATGAGTTCTAGCCTCTCCCATACTTTGAATTTACAATGACAACATTAGAATTTTTCGGTATTTGGATTTTCAGGTATGCTCTGCTGACACTTTTATGGGAGTTCTGGACTTAAATCAAGTTGTAACGGGTAGTACTGATCTAGAACTACTAAGATTAAATGAGTTCTGGCCTCTCCCGTACTTTGGATTTGAAATTGACAATATTAGAATTTTTCGGTAGTTGGATTTTCAGGTATGCTCTGCTGACACTTTTATGAGAGTTCTGGACTCAAATCAAGTTGTAATGGATAGTGTTGATCTAGATCTACACAAAATGAATGAGTTCTAGGTTCTCCCATACTTTGTATTGAAATTGACAACATTAGAATTTTTCGGTAGTTGGATTTTCAGGTATGCTCTGCTGACACTTTTATGAGAGTTCTGGACTCAAATCAAGTTGTATTGGGTAGTGCTGATCTAGATCTACAAAAAATCAATGAGTTCTAGGTTCTCCTATACTTTGTGTTGAAATTGACAACATTAGAATTTTTCGGTAGTTGGATTTTTAGGTATGCTCTGCTGACACTTTTATGGGAGTTCTGGACTTAAATCAAGTTTTAACGGGTAGTACTGATCTAGAACTACTAAGATTGCATGAGTTCTAGCCTCTCCGATACTTTGAACTTAAAATGGCAATATTAGAATTTTTCGTTTACTTGGATGACATCATGTTATACTCTGCGGAGACTTGGATTTTCAGGTATGCTCTGCTGACACTTTTATGGGAGTTCTGGACTCAAATCAAAATGTAATGGGTAGTGCTGATCTAGGTTTTCACAAAAACAATGAGTTCTAGCCTCTCCCATACTTTGAATTTACAATGACAACATTAGAATTTTTCGGTATTTGGATTTTCAGGTATGCTCTGCTGACACTTTTATGGGAGTTCTGGACTTACATCAAGTTGTAACGGGTAGTATTGATCTAGAACTACTAAGATTGAATGAGTTCTGGCCTCTTCCGTACTTTGAATTTGAAATTAAAACACTAGAATTCTTCGGTATTTGGATTTTCAGGTATGCTCTGCTGACACTTTTATGGGAGTTCTGGACTTAAATCAAGTTGTAACGGGTAGTACTGATCTAGAACCACTAAGATTAAATGAGTTCTAGCCTCTCCCATACTTTGAATTTACAATGACAACATTAGAATTTTTCGGTATTTGGATTTTCAGGTATGCTCTGCTGACACTTTTATGGGAGTTCTGGACTTAAATCAAGTTGTAACGGGTAGTACTGATCTAGAACTACTAAGATTAAATGAGTTCTGGCCTCTCCCGTACTTTGGATTTGAAATTGACAATATTAGAATTTTTCGGTAGTTGGATTTTCAGGTATGCTCTGCTGACACTTTTATGAGAGTTCTGGACTCAAATCAAGTTGTAATGGATAGTGTTGATCTAGATCTACACAAAATGAATGAGTTCTAGGTTCTCCCATACTTTGTATTGAAATTGACAACATTAGAATTTTTCGGTAGTTGGATTTTTAGGTATGCTCTGCTGACACTTTTATGAGAGTTCTGGACTCAAATCAAGTTGTAATGGATAGTGTTGATCTAGATCTACATAAAATGAATGAGTTCTAGGTTCTCCCATACTTTGTATTGAAATTGACAACATTAGAATTTTTCGGTAGTTGGATTTTCAGGTATGCTCTGCTGACACTTTTATGGGAGTTCTGGACTTAAATCAAGTTGTAACGGGTAGTACTGATCTAGAACTACTAAGATTGCATGAGTTCTGGCCTCTCCCGTACTTTGAATTTGAAATTATAACACACGAATTTTTCGGTAGTTGGATTTTCAGGTATGCTCTGCTGACACTTTTATGGGAGTTCTGGACTTAAATCAAGTTGTAACGGGTAGTACTGATCTAGAACTACTAAGACTAAATGAGTTCTGGCCTCTCCCGTACTTTGGATTTGAAATTGACAACATTAGAATTTTTCGGTAGTTGGATTTTCAGGTATGCTCTGCTGACACTTTTATGGGAGTTCTGGACTCAAATCAAGTTGTAATGGATAGTGTTGATCTAGATCTACACAAAATCAATGAGTTCTAGGTTCTCCCATACTTTGTATTGAAATTGACAACATTAGAATTTTTCGGTAGTTGGATTTTTAGGTATGCTCTGCTGACACTTTTATGGAAGTTCTGGACTTAAATCAAGTTTTAACGGGTAGTACTGATCTAGAACTACTAAGATTGCATGAGTTCTAGCCTCTCCGATACTTGGAACTTAAAATGGCAATATTAGAATTTTTCGTTTACTTGGATGACATCATGTTATACTCTGCGGAGACTTGGATTTTCAGGTATGCTCTGCTGACACTTTTATGAGAGTTCTGGACTCAAATCAAGTTGAAATGGATAGTGCTAATCTAGATCTACACAAAATCAATGAGTTCTAGGTTCTCCCATACTTTGTATTGAAATTGACAACATTAGAATTTTTCGGTAGTTGGATTTTCAGGTATGCTCTGCTGACACTTTTATGGGAGTTCTGGACTCAAATCAAGTTGTATTGGGTAGTGCTGATCTAGATCTACACAAAATGAATGAGTTCTAGGTTCTCCCATACTTTGTATTGAAATTGACAACATTAGAATTTTTCGGTAGTTGGATTTTCAGGTATGCTCTGCTGACACTTTTATGGGAGTTCTGGACTCAAATCAAGTTGTATTGGGTAGTGCTGATCTAGATCTACACAAAATGAATGAGTTCTAGGTTCTCCCATACTTTGTATTGAAATTGACAACATTAGAATTTTTCGGTGGTTGGATTTTCAGGTATGCTCTGCTGACACTTTTATGGGAGTTCTGGACTTAAATCAAGTTGTAACGGGTAGTACTGATCTAGAACTACTAAGATTGAATGAGTTCTGGCCTCTCCCGTACTTTGGATTTGAAATTGACAACATTTGAATTTTTCGGTAGTTGGATTTTCAGGTATGCTCTGCTGACACTTTTATGGGAGTTCTGGACTCAAATCAAGTTGTAATGGGTAGTGTTGATCTAGATCTACACAAAATCAATGAGTTCTAGGTTCTCCCATACTTTGTATTGAAATTGACAACATTAGAATTTTTCGGTAGTTGGATTTTCAGGTATGCTCTGCTGACACTTTTATGGGAGTTCTGGACTTAAATCAAGTTTTAACGGGTAGTACTGATGCAGAACTACTAAGATTGCATGAGTTCTAGCCTCTTCCATACTTCGAACTTAAAATGGCAACATTAGAATTTTTCGTTTACTTGGATGACATCATGTTATGCTCTGCGGAGACTTGGATTTTCAGGTATGCTCTGCTGACACTTTTATGAGAGTTCTGGACTCAAATCAAAATGTAATGGGTAGTGCTGATCTAGGTTTTCACAAAACCAATGAGTTCTAGCCTCTCCCATACTTTGAACTTAAAATGGCAACATTAGAATTTTTCGTTTACTTGGATGACATCATGTTATGCTCTGCGGAGACTTGGATTTTCAGGTATGCTCTGCTGACACTTTTATGAGAGTTCTGGACTCAAATCAAGTTGTATTGGGTAGTGCTGATCTAGATCTACACAAAATCAATGAGTTCTAGGTTCTTCCATACTTTGTATTGAAATTGACAACATTAGAATTTTTTGTTACTTGGATTTTCAGGTATGCTCTGCTGACACTTTTATGAGAGTTCTAGACTCAAATCAAGTTGTATTGGGTAGTGCTGATCTAGATCTACAAAAAATCAATGAGTTCTAGGTTCTCCTATACTTTGTGTTGAAATTGACAACATTAGAATTTTTCGGTAGTTGGATTTTTAGGTATGCTCTGCTGACACTTTTATGGGAGTTCTGGACTTAAATCAAGTTTTAACGGGTAGTACTGATCTAGAACTACTAAGATTGCATGAGTTCTAGCCTCTCCGATACTTTGAACTTAAAATGGCAATATTAGAATTTTTCGTTTACTTGGATGACATCATGTTATACTCTGCGGAGACTTGGATTTTCAGGTATGCTCTGCTGACACTTTTATGAGAGTTCTGGATTCAAATCAAAATGTAATGGGTAGTGCTGATCTAGGTTTTCACAAAAACAATGAGTTCTAGCCTCTCCCATACTTTGAATTTACAATGACAACATTAGAATTTTTCGGTATTTGGATTTTCAGGTATGCTCTGCTGACACTTTTATGAGAGTTCTGGACTCAAATCAAGTTGTATTGGGTAGTGCTGATCTAGATCTACACAAAATGAATGAGTTCTAGGTTCTCCCATACTTTGTATTGAAATTGACAACATTAGAATTTTTCGGTAGTTGGATTTTCAGGTATGCTCTGCTGACACTTTTATGGGAGTTCTGGACTCAAATCAAGTTGTATTGGGTAGTGCTGATCTAGATCTACACAAAATGAATGAGTTCTAGGTTCTCCCATACTTTGTATTGAAATTGACAACATTAGAATTTTTCGGTGGTTGGATTTTCAGGTATGCTCTGCTGACACTTTTATGGGAGTTCTGGACTTAAATCAAGTTGTAACGGGTAGTACTGATCTAGAACTACTAAGATTGAATGAGTTCTGGCCTCTCCCGTACTTTGGATTTGAAATTGACAACATTTGAATTTTTCGGTAGTTGGATTTTCAGGTATGCTCTGCTGACACTTTTATGGGAGTTCTGGACTCAAATCAAGTTGTAATGGGTAGTGTTGATCTAGATCTACACAAAATCAATGAGTTCTAGGTTCTCCCATACTTTGTATTGAAATTGACAACATTAGAATTTTTCGGTAGTTGGATTTTCAGGTATGCTCTGCTGACACTTTTATGGGAGTTCTGGACTTAAATCAAGTTTTAACGGGTAGTACTGATGCAGAACTACTAAGATTGCATGAGTTCTAGCCTCTTCCATACTTCGAACTTAAAATGGCAACATTAGAATTTTTCGTTTACTTGGATGACATCATGTTATGCTCTGCGGAGACTTGGATTTTCAGGTATGCTCTGCTGACACTTTTATGAGAGTTCTGGACTCAAATCAAGTTGTATTGGGTAGTGCTGATCTAGATCTACACAAAATCAATGAGTTCTAGGTTCTTCCATACTTTGTATTGAAATTGACAACATTAGAATTTTTTGTTACTTGGATTTTCAGGTATGCTCTGCTGACACTTTTATGAGAGTTCTGGACTCAAATCAAGTTGTATTGGGTAGTGCTGATCTAGATCTACAAAAAATCAATGAGTTCTAGGTTCTCCTATACTTTGTGTTGAAATTGACAACATTAGAATTTTTCGGTAGTTGGATTTTTAGGTATGCTCTGCTGACACTTCTATGGGAGTTCTGGACTTAAATCAAGTTTTAACGGGTAGTACTGATGTAGAACTACTAAGATTGCATGAGTTCTAGCCTCTTTCATACTTCGAACTTAAAATGGCAACATTAGAATTTTTCGTTTACTTGGATGACATCATGTTATGCTCTGCGGAGACTTGGATTTTCAGGTATGCTCTGCTGACACTTTTATGAGAGTTCTGGACTCAAATCAAGTTGTATTGGGTAGTGCTGATCTAGATCTACACAAAATCAATGAGTTCTAGGTTCTTCCATACTTTGTATTGAAATTGACAACATTAGAATTTTTTGTTACTTGGATTTTCAGGTATGCTCTGCTGACACTTTTATGGGAGTTCTGGACTTAAATCAAGTTGTAACGGGTAGTACTGATCTAGAACTACTAAGATTAAATGAGTTCTAGCCTCTCCCATACTTTGAATTTACAATGACAACATTAGAATTTTTCGGTATTTGGATTTTCAGGTATGCTCTGCTGACACTTTTATGGGAGTTCTGGACTTAAATCAAGTTGTAACGGGTAGTACTGATCTAGAACTACTAAGATTAAATGAGTTCTGGCCTCTCCCGTACTTTGGATTTGAAATTGACAATATTAGAATTTTTCGGTAGTTGGATTTTCAGGTATGCTCTGCTGACACTTTTATGAGAGTTCTGGACTCAAATCAAGTTGTAATGGATAGTGTTGATCTAGATCTACACAAAATGAATGAGTTCTAGGTTCTCCCATACTTTGTATTGAAATTGACAACATTAGAATTTTTCGGTAGTTGGATTTTTAGGTATGCTCTGCTGACACTTTTATGGGAGTTCTGGACTTAAATCAAGTTTTAACGGGTAGTACTGATCTAGAACTACTAAGATTGCATGAGTTCTGGCCTCTCCCGTACTTTGAATTTGAAATTATAACACACGAATTTAACGGTATTTGGATTTTCAGGTATGCTCTGCTGACACTTTTATGGGAGTTCTGGACTCAAATCAAGTTGTATTGGGTAGTGCTGATCTAGATCTACACAAAATCAATGAGTTCTAGGTTCTCCCATACTTTGTATTGAAATTGACAACATTTGAATTTTTCGGTAGTTGGATTTTCAGGTATGCTCTGCTGACACTTTTATGGGAGTTCTGGACTCAAATCAAGTTGTAATGGGTAGTGTTGATCTAGATCTACACAAAATCAATGAGTTCTAGGTTCTCCCATACTTTGTATTGAAATTGACAACATTAGAATTTTTCGGTAGTTGGATTTTCAGGTATGCTCTGCTGACACTTTTATGGGAGTTCTGGACTTAAATCAAGTTTTAACGGGTAGTACTGATGCAGAACTACTAAGATTGCATGAGTTCTAGCCTCTTCCATACTTCGAGCTTAAAATGGCAACATTAGAATTTTTCGTTTACTTGGATGACATCATGTTATGCTCTGCGGAGACTTGGATTTTCAGGTATGCTCTGCTGACACTTTTATGAGAGTTCTGGACTCAAATCAAAATGTAATGGGTAGTGCTGATCTAGGTTTTCACAAAACCAATGAGTTCTAGCCTCTCCCATACTTTGAACTTAAAATGGCAACATTAGAATTTTTCGTTTACTTGGATGACATCATGTTATGCTCTGCGGAGACTTGGATTTTCAGGTATGCTCTGCTGACACTTTTATGAGAGTTCTGGACTCAAATCAAGTTGTATTGGGTAGTGCTGATCTAGATCTACACAAAATCAATGAGTTCTAGGTTCTTCCATACTTTGTATTGAAATTGACAACATTAGAATTTTTTGTTACTTGGATTTTCAGGTATGCTCTGCTGACACTTTTATGAGAGTTCTAGACTCAAATCAAGTTGTATTGGGTAGTGCTGATCTAGATCTACAAAAAATCAATGAGTTCTAGGTTCTCCTATACTTTGTGTTGAAATTGACAACATTAGAATTTTTCGGTAGTTGGATTTTTAGGTATGCTCTGCTGACACTTTTATGGGAGTTCTGGACTTAAATCAAGTTTTAACGGGTAGTACTGATCTAGAACTACTAAGATTGCATGAGTTCTAGCCTCTCCGATACTTTGAACTTAAAATGGCAATATTAGAATTTTTCGTTTACTTGGATGACATCATGTTATACTCTGCGGAGACTTGGATTTTCAGGTATGCTCTGCTGACACTTTTATGAGAGTTCTGGATTCAAATCAAAATGTAATGGGTAGTGCTGATCTAGGTTTTCACAAAAACAATGAGTTCTAGCCTCTCCCATACTTTGAATTTACAATGACAACATTAGAATTTTTCGGTATTTGGATTTTCAGGTATGCTCTGCTGACACTTTTATGAGAGTTCTGGACTCAAATCAAGTTGTATTGGGTAGTGCTGATCTAGATCTACACAAAATGAATGAGTTCTAGGTTCTCCCATACTTTGTATTGAAATTGACAACATTAGAATTTTTCGGTAGTTGGATTTTCAGGTATGCTCTGCTGACACTTTTATGGGAGTTCTGGACTCAAATCAAGTTGTATTGGGTAGTGCTGATCTAGATCAACACAAAATGAATGAGTTCTAGGTTCTCCCATACTTTGTATTGAAATTGACAACATTAGAATTTTTCGGTGGTTGGATTTTCAGGTATGCTCTGCTGACACTTTTATGGGAGTTCTGGACTTAAATCAAGTTGTAACGGGTAGTACTGATCTAGAACTACTAAGATTGAATGAGTTCTGGCCTCTCCCGTACTTTGGATTTGAAATTGACAACATTTGAATTTTTCGGTAGTTGGATTTTCAGGTATGCTCTGCTGACACTTTTATGGGAGTTCTGGACTCAAATCAAGTTGTAATGGGTAGTGTTGATCTAGATCTACACAAAATCAATGAGTTCTAGGTTCTCCCATACTTTGTATTGAAATTGACAACATTAGAATTTTTCGGTAGTTGGATTTTCAGGTATGCTCTGCTGACACTTTTATGGGAGTTCTGGACTTAAATCAAGTTTTAACGGGTAGTACTGATGCAGAACTACTAAGATTGCATGAGTTCTAGCCTCTTCCATACTTCGAACTTAAAATGGCAACATTAGAATTTTTCGTTTACTTGGATGACATCATGTTATGCTCTGCGGAGACTTGGATTTTCAGGTATGCTCTGCTGACACTTTTATGAGAGTTCTGGACTCAAATCAAGTTGTATTGGGTAGTGCTGATCTAGATCTACACAAAATCAATGAGTTCTAGGTTCTTCCATACTTTGTATTGAAATTGACAACATTAGAATTTTTTGTTACTTGGATTTTCAGGTATGCTCTGCTGACACTTTTATGAGAGTTCTGGACTCAAATCAAGTTGTATTGGGTAGTGCTGATCTAGATCTACAAAAAATCAATGAGTTCTAGGTTCTCCTATACTTTGTGTTGAAATTGACAACATTAGAATTTTTCGGTAGTTGGATTTTTAGGTATGCTCTGCTGACACTTCTATGGGAGTTCTGGACTTAAATCAAGTTTTAACGGGTAGTACTGATGTAGAACTACTAAGATTGCATGAATTCTAGCCTCTTTCATACTTCGAACTTAAAATGGCAACATTAGAATTTTTCGTTTACTTGGATGACATCATGTTATGCTCTGCGGAGACTTGGATTTTCAGGTATGCTCTGCTGACACTTTTATGAGAGTTCTGGACTCAAATCAAGTTGTATTGGGTAGTGCTGATCTAGATCTACACAAAATCAATGAGTTCTAGGTTCTTCCATACTTTGTATTGAAATTGACAACATTAGAATTTTTTGTTACTTGGATTTTCAGGTATGCTCTGCTGACACTTTTATGGGAGTTCTGGACTTAAATCAAGTTGTAACGGGTAGTACTGATCTAGAACTACTAAGATTAAATGAGTTCTAGCCTCTCCCATACTTTGAATTTACAATGACAACATTAGAATTTTTCGGTATTTGGATTTTCAGGTATGCTCTGCTGACACTTTTATGGGAGTTCTGGACTTAAATCAAGTTGTAACGGGTAGTACTGATCTAGAACTACTAAGATTAAATGAGTTCTGGCCTCTCCCGTACTTTGGATTTGAAATTGACAATATTAGAATTTTTCGGTAGTTGGATTTTCAGGTATGCTCTGCTGACACTTTTATGAGAGTTCTGGACTCAAATCAAGTTGTAATGGATAGTGTTGATCTAGATCTACACAAAATGAATGAGTTCTAGGTTCTCCCATACTTTGTATTGAAATTGACAACATTAGAATTTTTCGGTAATTGGATTTTTAGGTATGCTCTGCTGACACTTTTATGGGAGTTCTGGACTTAAATCAAGTTTTAACGGGTAGTACTGATCTAGAACTACTAAGATTGCATGAGTTCTGGCCTCTCCCGTACTTTGAATTTGAAATTATAACACACGAATTTAACGGTATTTGGATTTTCAGGTATGCTCTGCTGACACTTTTATGGGAGTTCTGGACTCAAATCAAGTTGTATTGGGTAGTGCTGATCTAGATCTACACAAAATCAATGAGTTCTAGGTTCTCCCATACTTTGTATTGAAATTGACAACATTTGAATTTTTCGGTAGTTGGATTTTCAGGTATGCTCTGCTGACACTTTTATGGGAGTTCTGGACTCAAATCAAGTTGTAATGGGTAGTGTTGATCTAGATCTACACAAAATCAATGAGTTCTAGGTTCTCCCATACTTTGTATTGAAATTGACAACATTAGAATTTTTCGGTAGTTGGATTTTCAGGTATGCTCTGCTGACACTTTTATGGGAGTTCTGGACTTAAATCAAGTTTTAACGGGTAGTACTGATGCAGAACTACTAAGATTGCATGAGTTCTAGCCTCTTCCATACTTCGAGCTTAAAATGGCAACATTAGAATTTTTCGTTTACTTGGATGACATCATGTTATGCTCTGCGGAGACTTGGATTTTCAGGTATGCTCTGCTGACACTTTTATGAGAGTTCTGGACTCAAATCAAAATGTAATGGGTAGTGCTGATCTAGGTTTTCACAAAACCAATGAGTTCTAGCCTCTCCCATACTTTGAACTTAAAATGGCAACATTAGAATTTTTCGTTTACTTGGATGACATCATGTTATGCTCTGCGGAGACTTGGATTTTCAGGTATGCTCTGCTGACACTTTTATGAGAGTTCTGGACTCAAATCAAGTTGTATTGGGTAGTGCTGATCTAGATCTACACAAAATCAATGAGTTCTAGGTTCTTCCATACTTTGTATTGAAATTGACAACATTAGAATTTTTTGTTACTTGGATTTTCAGGTATGCTCTGCTGACACTTTTATGAGAGTTCTAGACTCAAATCAAGTTGTATTGGGTAGTGCTGATCTAGATCTACAAAAAATCAATGAGTTCTAGGTTCTCCTATACTTTGTGTTGAAATTGACAACATTAGAATTTTTCGGTAGTTGGATTTTTAGGTATGCTCTGCTGACACTTTTATGGGAGTTCTGGACTTAAATCAAGTTTTAACGGGTAGTACTGATCTAGAACTACTAAGATTGCATGAGTTCTAGCCTCTCCGATACTTTGAACTTAAAATGGCAATATTAGAATTTTTCGTTTACTTGGATGACATCATGTTATACTCTGCGGAGACTTGGATTTTCAGGTATGCTCTGCTGACACTTTTATGAGAGTTCTGGATTCAAATCAAAATGTAATGGGTAGTGCTGATCTAGGTTTTCACAAAAACAATGAGTTCTAGCCTCTCCCATACTTTGAATTTACAATGACAACATTAGAATTTTTCGGTATTTGGATTTTCAGGTATGCTCTGCTGACACTTTTATGAGAGTTCTGGACTCAAATCAAGTTGTATTGGGTAGTGCTGATCTAGATCTACACAAAATGAATGAGTTCTAGGTTCTCCCATACTTTGTATTGAAATTGACAACATTAGAATTTTTCGGTAGTTGGATTTTCAGGTATGCTCTGCTGACACTTTTATGGGAGTTCTGGACTCAAATCAAGTTGTATTGGGTAGTGCTGATCTAGATCTACAAAAAATCAATGAGTTCTAGGTTCTCCTATACTTTGTGTTGAAATTGACAACATTAGAATTTTTCGGTAGTTGGATTTTTAGGTATGCTCTGCTGACACTTTTATGGGAGTTCTGGACTTAAATCAAGTTGTAACGGGTAGTACTGATCTAGAACTACTAAGATTGAATGAGTTCTGGCCTCTCCCGTACTTTGGATTTGAAATTGACAACATTTGAATTTTTCGGTAGTTGGATTTTCAGGTATGCTCTGCTGACACTTTTATGGGAGTTCTGGACTCAAATCAAGTTGTAATGGGTAGTGTTGATCTAGATCTACACAAAATCAATGAGTTCTAGGTTCTCCCATACTTTGTATTGAAATTGACAACATTAGAATTTTTCGGTAGTTGGATTTTCAGGTATGCTCTGCTGACACTTTTATGGGAGTTCTGGACTTAAATCAAGTTTTAACGGGTAGTACTGATGCAGAACTACAAAGATTGCATGAGTTCTAGCCTCTTCCATACTTCGAACTTAAAATGGCAACATTAGAATTTTTCGTTTACTTGGATGACATCATGTTATGCTTTGCGGAGACTTGGATTTTCAGGTATGCTCTGCTGACACTTTTATGAGAGTTCTGGACTCAAATCAAAATGTAATGGGTAGTGCTGATCTAGGTTTTCACAAAAACAATGAGTTCTAGCCTCTCCCATACTTTGAACTTAAAATGGCAACATTAGAATGTTTCGTTTACTTGGATGACATCATGTTATGCTCTGCGGAGACTTGGATTTTCAGGTATGCTCTGCTGACACTTTTATGAGAGTTCTGGACTCAAATCAAGTTGTATTGGGTAGTGCTGATCTAGATCTACACAAAATCAATGAGTTCTAGGTTCTTCCATACTTTGTATTGAAATTGACAACATTAGAATTTTTTGTTACTTGGATTTTCAGGTATGCTCTGCTGACACTTTTATGAGAGTTCTAGACTCAAATCAAGTTGTATTGGGTAGTGCTGATCTAGATCTACAAAAAATCAATGAGTTCTAGGTTCTCCTATACTTTGTGTTGAAATTGACAACATTAGAATTTTTCGGTAGTTGGATTTTTAGGTATGCTCTGCTGACACTTTTATGGGAGTTCTGGACTTAAATCAAATTTTAACGGGTAGTACTGATCTAGAACTACTAAGATTGCATGAGTTCTAGCCTCTCCGATACTTTGAACTTAAAATGGCAATATTAGAATTTTTCGTTTACTTGGATGACATCATGTTATACTCTGCGGAGACTTGGATTTTCAGGTATGCTCTGCTGACACTTTTATGAGAGTTCTGGACTCAAATCAAGTTGTAATGGATAGTGCTAATCTAGGTTTTCACAAAAACAATGAGTTCTAGCCTCTCCCATACTTTGAATTTACAACATTAGAATTTTTCGGTATTTGGATTTTCAGGTATGCTCTGCTGACACTTTTATGGGAGTTCTGGACTTAAATCAAGTTGTAACGGGTAGTACTGATCTAGAACTACTAAGATTGAATGAGTTCTGGCCTCTTTCGTACTTTGAATTTGAAATTAAAACACTAGAATTTTTCGGTATTTGGATTTTCAGGTATGCTCTGCTGACACTTTTATGGGAGTTCTGGACTTAAATCAAGTTGTAACGGGTAGTACTGATCTAGAACTACTAAGATTAAATGAGTTCTAGCCTCTCCCATACTTTGAATTTACAATGACAACATTAGAATTTTTCGGTATTTGGATTTTCAGGTATGCTCTGCTGACACTTTTATGGGAGTTCTGGACTTAAATCAAGTTGTAACGGGTAGTACTGATCTAGAACTACTAAGATTGAATGAGTTCTGGCCTCTCCCGTACTTTGGATTTGAAATTGACAACATTAGAATTTTTCGGTAGTTGGATTTTCAGGTATGCTCTGCTGACACTTTTATGAGAGTTCTGGACTCAAATCAAGTTGTAATGGATAGTGTTGATCTAGATCTACACAAAATGAATGAGTTCTAGGTTCTCCCATACTTTGTATTGAAATTGACAACATTAGAATTTTTCGGTAGTTGGATTTTCAGGTATGCTCTGCTGACACTTTTATGGGAGTTCTGGACTTAAATCAAGTTGTAACGGGTAGTACTGATCTAGAACTACTAAGATTGCATGAGTTCTGGCCTCTCCCGTACTTTGAATTTGAAATTATAACACACGAATTTTTCGGTAGTTGGATTTTCAGGTATGCTCTGCTGACACTTTTATGGGAGTTCTGGACTTAAATCAAGTTGTAACGGGTAGTACTGATCTAGAACTACTAAGATTAAATGAGTTCTGGCCTCTCCCGTACTTTGGATTTGAAATTGACAACATTAGAATTTTTCGGTAGTTGGATTTTCAGGTATGCTCTGCTGACACTTTTATGGGAGTTCTGGACTCAAATCAAGTTGTAATGGATAGTGTTGATCTAGATCTACACAAAATCAATGAGTTCTAGGTTCTCCCATACTTTGTATTGAAATTGACAACATTAGAATTTTTCGGTAGTTGGATTTTTAGGTATGCTCTGCTGACACTTTTATGGAAGTTCTGGACTTAAATCAAGTTTTAACGGGTAGTACTGATCTAGAACTACTAAGATTGCATGAGTTCTAGCCTCTCCGATACTTTGAACTTAAAATGGCAATATTAGAATTTTTCGTTTACTTGGATGACATCATGTTATACTCTGCGGAGACTTGGATTTTCAGGTATGCTCTGCTGACACTTTTATGAGAGTTCTGGACTCAAATCAAGTTGTAATGGATAGTGCTAATCTAGATCTACACAAAATCAATGAGTTCTAGGTTCTCCCATACTTTGTATTGAAATTGATAACATTAGAATTTTTCGGTAGTTGGATTTTCAGGTATGCTCTGCTGACACTTTTATGGGAGTTCTGGACTTAAATCAAGTTTTAACGGGTAGTACTGATGTAGAACTACTAAGATTGCATGAGTTCTAGCCTCTTCCATACGTCGAACTTAAAATGGCAACATTAGAATTTTTCGTTTACTTGGATGACATCATGTTATGCTCTGCGGAGACTTGGAATTTCAGGTATGCTCTGCTGACACTTTTATGAGAGTTCTGGACTCAAATCAAGTTGTAATGGGTAGTGCTGATCTAGATCTACACAAAATGAATGAGTTCTAGGTTCTCCCATACTTTGTATTGAAATTGACAACATTAGAATTTTTCGGTAGTTGGATTTTCAGGTATGCTCTGCTGACACTTTTATGGGAGTTCTGGACTCAAATCAAGTTGTATTGGGTAGTGCTGATCTAGATCTACACAAAATGAATAAGTTCTAGGTTCTCCCATACTTTGTATTGAAATTGACAACATTAGAATTTTTCGGTAGTTGGATTTTCAGGTATGCTCTGCTGACACTTTTATGGGAGTTCTAGACTTAAATCAAGTTGTAACGGGTAGTTCTGATCTAGAACTACTAAGATTGAATGAGTTCTGGCCTCTCCCGTATTTTGAATTTGAAATTAAAACACTAGAATTTTTCGTTACTTGGATTTTCAGGTATGCTCTGCTGACACTTTTATGAGAGTTCTGGACTCAAATCAAGTTGTAATGGGTAGTGCTAATCTAGATCTACACAAAATCAATGAGTTCTAGGTTCTCCCATACTTTGTATTGAAATTGACAACATTAGAATTTTTCGGTAGTTGGATTTTCAGGTATGCTCTGCTGACACTTTTATGGGAGTTCTGGACTTAAATCAAGTTTTAACGGGTAGTACTGATCTAGAACTACTAAGATTGCACGAGTTCTACCCTCTCCCATACTTTGAACTTAAAATGGCAACATTAGAATTTATCGTTTACTTGGATGACATGATGTTATGCTCTGCGGAGACTTGGAATTTCAGGTATGCTCTGCTGACACTTTTATGAGAGTTCTGGACTCAAATCAAGTTGTAATGGGTAGTGCTGATCTAGATCTACACAAAATCAATGAGTTCTAGGTTCTCCCATACTTTGTATTGAAATTGACAACATTAGAATTTTTCGTTAGTTGGATTTTCAGGTATGCTCTGCTGACACTTTATGGGAGTTCTGGACTTAAATCAAGTTGTAACGGGTAGTTCTGATCTAGAACTACTAAGATTGAATGAGTTCTGGCCTCTCCCGTACTTTGAATTTGAAATTAAAACACTAGAATTTTTCGTTACTTGGATTTTCAGGTATGCTCTGCTGACACTTTTATGGAAGTTCTGGACTTAAATCAAGTTGTAACGGGTAGTGCTGATCTAGATCTACACAAAAACAATGAGTTCTAGCCTCTCCCATAGTTTGAATTTGAAATAACAACATAGGAATTTTTCGTTACTTGGATTTTCAGGTATGCTCTGCTGACACTTTTATGTGAGTTCTGGACTCAAATCGAATTGTAAGGGGTAGAACTGAGCTAGATCTACTAAAAAAGAATGAGTTCTAGCCTCTCCCATACTTTGAATTCGAAATGACGACTTTAGATTTTTTCGTTTACTTGGATGACATCATGTTATGCTCTGCTGAGACTTGAATGTGAGTTTAATTCATTTAAAAGACCAGAACTATTTCTAAAAAGTATCAGGAACTGTGGAACTATGCCGTATTTATATAGAAATCAAATAATATTATGCTCTGCTGAAATAAACCGCGAAGTTAGCAGAGCATTTTTTCAATTGACTTTTCTAAGGCTTTAACGCCGGAACTATTTTTAAAAAGTATCAGGAACTATAGAACTCGGCTGCATGCGAATAGAACTCACATTATTTTTTGATCTGCTGGACAATGCTCTGCTAAGTTCACGAACATTCTCCAAACGCAGCATTGATATTGCGGGCTGTTTCTGCCGCGTTAGTTCCGCGTCGGAACTCGTATTCAAAAATCACTCGAATTTTCGCAGTATCCATCTTTCTTGTCTAAATTGAATAACAAAAACAATTGAAAGTCGATATTCAAATGTTTCACATTTTTAAAAAAAGAACATCACAGAAACCATTTGAAAAAAGTTTCATTCGAAAACCTCAAACCATGAAGATTCTATGTCAATTCAAAGAACCTATTGCAATAAAACGACAATTTCATACTTTAACCCCTATTATATAGATAGATTATTATTATTAGGAGCCTGTGGTGTCCCACTGCAGGGCAAAGGCCTCTCTACTCCCTTTCCATAGCTCGCGGTCTTGAGCGGTACATTCCCAATCTGGGTCGAACTTGTCCAGCTGTGGTATCATCTAATTAGCATCCTCCGCTACTAGTAGCTATTTACTGTCAAAAAACATATTTCGTATTCTACATTGCTGTTTTGAAGTAATCACCGGTAACAACAACGTAACGTCAAAGTAGCAATGTACTGCAACTTAGCAACTACTAGCGGTGGATGCTAATTACATGATACCACAGCTGATCATCTCGCCACCTTCTACGGGGTCTGCCGGGTAAATGTCCATTGGTGCGGGTCCACAAGGTGCTTATTTTGGCCCAAAGTGAATGAATCATAGTAATATAAAAAAAGTATTAATAGATACTGATACTCTACATACGTACCTATATAGACAAACTCATATAATATCTTGAGAGTTAGTGTTTCTGACACCCAAAGGAAAGAGCGGTATTATAATATAAGTGTGAGGTGTCTGTTTATCTGTGTATCTGGCTGGGTTATCGTAGCTACCAAACGGATAATGAAGACGTTTTGTATGGCTAGTCTTTCCTTTTGTTTGATAGATCTTATCTTACTAATATCATAATTTCATTGCAATGAAACTTAAAATATAGGTAGCTGGATACCGGGAATAACACATAGGCTACTTTTTATCTCGATACTCCCGCGGGATCGGGGCCTGCGCGGGTGACACCGCGGGGTGCAATTAGTTATCAAATATATTTAACTTAAAAAATAAACTTCAACAGCGTTATCCTGACATAAACTTATAAACGCTTAGTAACATCTTAGCATAACTATGTATCGTTTGTCTTTTACTGTGGCATGAAGTTTCAAGTTGACAGACAGAGTCAAACGTCAGATAACTTGGTCACCTGGTAATCATTGTGTATAAGTAAGGGGGTAAGTTAGAACAAAAAGTAAAGAAAGCAAGAAAACAGTCGAAGGTCAATAGGCACACGGAGTAAACAATGACTACGAATAGATTACACCAAACAAAACTTTAGAGCTTAATTTAAAATTATTAGTTAACATAATTTAGATAATTAGATCCAATGTAATCAGATTAGGTACTGTATCACAATTATTGTAATAAATTGGAGTTATTGTTCTCGGCACAGTTACATCATATTTTTATTCAAAAATTCATAGGAATATTGCTTATTTTCGTACAAAGAATCGAGTCTCTTCCTACGCATTTTCCTTCATTGTTACGAAGCTGTTCTTCGTAACATCTTCCATAATAATAATAGGTACATTGAGACATCATTTATCAAAATGTAAACGACATGGTTCTCCGCGTTTTTTATTTTTATTTAGACTCTAAATATTAAGGATCTACTCAACCAGAAGGTACATTAAATAGAAATATTTCCTTTCTTAAAAAAACAGCCTTTTATTATCTTGAATTTTATTTTTAAAGAAGCAGTCGCAAAAAGAAATGGATGCAGTCTACAATTTTGACTTAACTGGCCAAAATCGGTTAAGGTATTGGCAGTACGCCAGAGATGCAGGTTCAAGTCCTGTCGGTTGATCTTTAGAAAATTGAACTTTGTTAGGAAAGAAACTAATTTGTATTATTTTTCGTTTTTGAAATTTCACTGATCCTGCACTGACTCAGCTTTTTGCAGTTTTTATCGAAAAGATGACAACAACAACAAAATAAATACCGGACTGTTTGCTGAATCATTTACGGTTTAAAATTCTTTATTTCTCATAAAATTACATTAATTACTTACTGAGAAACTAAAATTCTAACGTAAGTTAGATTAAAATATTAATTTAGGTTGGCGTGTCGAAACAAACAATCACATTTCTTAAGACATAATTTAAACAAAAAGAACACAGACACAACGCATACCATAGTTCTAGCAATAACTTTTTAACATTTTAAAACAAATTTAGTAAGGAATCCATTATTAACAAATCACAAAATACAATAAAACACCTATAAAAAAATCAGTTAATATTTTCGTAGTTTAGGGTAGTTTTAAAATTTATGCAAATGCAAACGACCTAGGTACTTTGCTTGTGAACCGGTCGAGCAAGCATCGTCTTAAATTTAGGTAAACAGTAGGCGAGACCGTTTTCACCGATACCACCCAAACTCAAGCGTTTAACCTACGGTTTATTAGCAATCCAATAATACAAACTTGATTATTTTCATTTATAGTGTTCTACGTATATATTTACATTAGAAATACGTAGTGACACTAACATTATTACTATTCATCAATAATAACATGTTGTATCACTCCTAATTATATTATTGGCAAAAAAATAATTACCTACATAGAGATATTTTCCATTAATACAACTAAATAGTTATTTGCGGTTTTTATTTTTTATTATTTGATATTAAAATTTAATTTGTCATAGGTTAATTCATGTTCGAATATAAGTTGATGAACCGTAGGAAAAGTAAATAGTTCGACCGATTCTTTACACAAACTGGCCAGTTCATGTTCGCCATCTAGTTAAAATTAATGAATTTTACACTATAATTCAATTCGCTTATTAGGCTCTTAAACCAGCTTATTATGGGTCTAAATATCAATAATGACAGCATTCAATCTTTCCGTCACATGAATCGCTTATGTTCCGTGCAATTCTTTATTGTTTCCAATTGTGCTTGTGAAAAGTTGAAAGTAGTTTTAGGTTGCATTGTCATCTGGTTCTGAACTATTCCTAAAGTTTCAGGTGGCTAGCTAGCCGGGAAGTGCCTCAAATTGGAGTTGCAAGATTCTGCCCGGACCGACAAACAAACAAACAAGAATTGTGAGTGTACAAAAACGTGGGAAAATGCTCGTAGGTTTAGACAAAACTCAAAATTGGCAGGTTGCGTGGTAAAGGTGATGATTTATATTAGACCGTCACGAGCGCCGGCCGGGTCCGAGCTTCGTCCAATGCTCGGCCACCATACTCGGTTGCAACAGACTTATCGAGCCAGACCATAAGTACTCGATGATTGAAGGTTTATCCCTATTTTTTAATCGACTTCAAAAAAAGGAGGAGGTTCTCAATTCGTCGCGTATGTTTTTTTTATGTTTGTTCACCGATTACTCGTTAAAAAATATTTTCCCTGACTGACTGATGGATCAAGTACAGGCTTAACTGTCTACTATTAGAGACCTGAAATTTTAAGATTGGTTATTTTATATTGATTAAAATGTTTAACAGCCATTCATTTTAGTCAGAACTCCAGTAAGATTTCTAGTTGAATTTATAGCCTCGATTTTTTCAGAAAATAATACAATTATTCATCTAGACTCTATACTTATATCATAAAGAGGAAAGATTTATTTGGTTGTTTGTTAGATTGTTTGTTTGTCATGAACAGGCTCAGAAAGTACTGGGTGGTTTTCAAAAAATATTTCGTAATGCAGAATGCAATTTTGATTTCGATATTTCCACTCATTCCCGCCGCGGAACTCTGTTAATTTATTATTAATTCTAATAAGAAAAGTCGTTTTTCTTTACAATATTCTGAATGGCACTTTACTCCAAGAGTCTGAAAATATGTCAAGGTTTATTGTTTTCCTTCAGTTCAGCAGTCCACTTCATCATTGTCACGAGTTTTGAAGAGTTTAAAAAGGTCATGTCAATCAAATCATGTCCAAAGATAATATCCTTTATTTATTTAAAAACCTAGGTGGAGCTCGCGGTTTTACGCGCATTAAGACAGCGAGCGACTCCAACAGAAATGCCCAAGGATATTATTTGATACAATACCTATTGTCTAATCGTTAACATTTAAGTACACCTTCGAAGAAAAAGCAGTCGAAGATGTACTAAATAGTATTATTTTTTTAAAAATATAATAAAAGTACTATAGCTGCGCTCAGCGATTTCACCCGCGTAAGTCCCGTTCCGGCGGAGATATCGGAATAAAAAGTAGCCTATTTGTTATTCCAGGTCTCCAGCAACCTATATTTGCGTGATTAAGTAACGAACTCACAGACATACATACAAGCTTTCGCGTTTATAATATTACTAAGAAGTAAGATAAGAAATATTAGTAGGGAAGAACAGAACAGGTACAAATTATAATCAGTCATCATTACACAGTAGATAATTTGGTGGCACTGTAAGTAGATTCGTTTTTTTTAAATCGGTTCAGTGGCTGACAGCTGCAGTCCATTGCAGCTGTCAGCCAAATAATTATGTACCTACTTAGTTCAATGTAGATTTAAAAACTGGCAACCAAACTACAAATTAGATCTACCCAGTACAACTGCCCGATTATATTACATAAGAGATGGGTACCTCAGTCAGTGACTCTGTATATAGGTTAGGTTATTTTAGCAAAATTCAAAATGTTTTTTTTTTTCAATATCATTACATATTTTTTAGAAACGTCAAACAGACTATCTACTTAATGAGAAGAAGACACAAGAAACTCGTGGAGTTATTTTTTGTTGCAATGATCATATTATGATTCACATTGTCGCATATTTAGGGCTATAGTGGAACTGGAGCAATATTTTACCAAACCTACATTTTACCAACACAAAAAGTTCGAAAGTAACTGTCTATAGGTAAAAATTGTAAAAGAGAAAAGAAAAAAATACACAACCTCATCCACAAACACACAACCCGCCCAACAACATCGGACCCACCCCGAGATCCGACTCTGGAGCTCTATGAAGCCATCTTTACTCTTGGCCTTTTTTTAAGTCGGTTGTATACATAGGTACTATCAGTGAAGGAACTCAGCGTAATTCTTACATTACATTACATTTAGAAGATTCAACCCAATTTAGACGCAATAAAACTCAAATCAATACCGCACCTCTTGCCTTAACAATGTCTTAAATCAAGCAAAAAGGGTCGAAACCACTTTGTAGCATTCTACAGAACTGTAAAGAAGATTTCATCTCTAATCCCATTACAAAAGGTTCAAAATCAAACGTATTGCAAGAGTAATCACTAGCTGATTGTAGCTTTGTAGGCAAATCTTGTGAATGGGTACAGTTAATTGTGACGGATTCTACGGAGAGGTAATAAAATAGGTTAAGGTGAAATAAATGTACAAATCGGCAAATACTTTGGAATATTGGACTCCTATTTAAAAAGAGAGGTGTTTACATTTTGAGGTGTTTGTCTGTCTATGTCATCGTAGCTCAATTTGTATAAAGCGATTTTGATTTTAGTAGTTTTTCTTTGATTTGTGATTTATTTAGTACTTTGAGTACTAATATAGTCTGAAAAATTTAGAATATTTCAGCCATTTTGTAATAAAAGAGGTTTTATACAATGACATGTTAAAAATACGACTCAATAAATCACAAATCACGGAAAAAACAAACTAAAATTTAAACCGCTTCATCCGATTTTGTACGAATCGGTAAAGTCAGTAAGGTCAACTGATAGCTCTTACTGAATACGTATGTATGTTAGAAATCTATACTAAAGCCTTAAAGCACGTATAATAAATGTTACCTTTCATAAGTGAAAGGTCAAAACTCTCAAATATTTGAAGATCTTCGCCATTCAAATGATGAGATTCTTTTGTAGGTGTCAAATTTATACCAACCACTCCACGGTCCAAATATTTCTAAACACTCCAACGTTCTTGGAATATTATATTTTTTTCTTCTTGAAATTGAAATTTCAAGGTGTTATTTCCGCCTTTATTTAAATATTAATAAAAAAATATCTTAAGTATCACAAACTTGAAGTTAATACTACCTGAAAAAAAAATTAGATACGATCTACTCATTTTGTTTTTCATTCAAAATTCATTCGCGATCTTTGTCTATGCTTTCGAAGTTAGCGGTCAGATCCGAAATAAAATTAATACAGTAGTTTGAACTGCAAACTTAAATATAAATTTCATTTGTCTGAAATTATCGATTGTCCGTAATAAGCAAGTATAGTCTCCAATAACCTAACAATAAACAAGCATTTAAAACCCACGGTCTAACTTTTTATAAGTTAGACAACTGAAAAACTGCGATGAATCGAAACTATTTCAGTTTACACATCGAATATTTTCAATTTATATTTCATGAACAATGAACATTTTCCTACTTGTTTTGTTTTGTCCATTCGAATAAGAAAATATGTGAAACAATATTCTGTATTACAGAATATGAGAGCATATTTTTTATTTAGTAGATACGAATACATTCATGTACCTATGGTATGAAAATGTTGTACAGTTCTATGCTCAATATTGTTGTGCATGTTTTAGTACCTATATGGTCTAGCTAGTGGTAGATACCCCGACTTTTATTATTCCTCTTCTTCTTTCGTTTAAGGCTGATTTTTCAAATCCCTAGATCTGACAAATAAAATGTAACACCACCGAACGAAAACCCTCACTATGATATTTAAAAAGAAAATAAATATAAATTTGGAAGATCAAAATTTGAAGGCTTTTAAATTTAGTTGGGTCCGAACTTATTCGACAGATATCTTTTATCCGTGGAATGAAAAATCGGCTCTTAGCCAATTATATCCTATCTGCCCGGCGGCGGCAGTGTACCACAGTGATGGCAGCGTCATTAGCCTCGATATGGTCGTCCACTGTACATGTGTAGGCCACAGTTGGCATTGGAGTAGAATTTTCATGCACTATATTATTATTATAGGGCCCCAATGGGCCCTACAATAACTTTAATGAAGAATGTTAATAGGTATGCCAAATCGGTTTGTTACAGTAAAGCTTGTATTATATGCAAATACACAAGTTTTTGCTGTAAGTAGTCGAAAATACCTATTAGTTTTGATTTTACAGGCAATTATAAACTTACGAAAAATATTTAGACCCGCTAACAGTCACGTGACGTTATTTACAATGATATCCTAATGAATAGAAGACGACACCGTGCAGACAGCGCGAGCGGACTAAGCGAGTGCTGTTTGATGACGTCACACCCGGGTACAGATCAGCATCGCACGTTTACTTCTATAAATCGGAAACGAATTCACGTATCGAAGTATTTCTTTATAGTATTTATTTTGACAGAGAATATGGAGACCTTATAATTTAAAATTAGTTACCTACTTTCCTCCTTCTGAGAGCACCCAACAGATCAGATAAATATAAAATCCTTTATTTGCCAGAATACAATATATAAAGATGTTAAGATAATAAAAGAACATGTATTCAGTCTGCAAGCAGACGTGCAAATATTAAGTCAACTACGGTATAAAAACAGCACAGTAATTATTTTATTCTTTTCATTATAAAAACAATGATGGAGAAGCCAGTCAAATAATTCTCTCTTAACAGGACTTGAACCTTCAACCCTTACAATTCCGTAATGTGTGTAATGCGTCTGTAATATAATGTAATTTCGCTGGCGCCTGTCAGGTGCAGAATTCAGAAAGCAATATTTTAAATACTAAATGTAAATTATCTTCGAAATTTTACGATCTTATACCCGCATTATGAAAAAAAGGTTTCAAATCTATAAATAACCCAAAAAGTCGAATCGTATCGATAAAATTACTCAGGTAAAAAATGTATGAGGCATACGTAATTTGAATTTTGTTATATAAATTATTCAATCGTAGGGAGTCGAAAATATTTATTTAACATAGGATTAGACAAAACATCAATTTTGAAATTAAGCTCATTTTTATCAAATCAAGTATTTTATCAATGCTCTAACTTCCGAGATCTTTACAGACCACTTTCTCGGGGATAGACTGAGATATCAATATTTTGAGAGTTCATGATTATCGTATCTGTAAGATTAAGCCCCTCGTGCACTATATTATTGTGATCTTTAAGTGTGCAAAAAGTGAAAACAGTTGCTTTCAAAATTGTTGTGTTCGGTTACCTGCGATACAGGCTTTGCCTCGTGCGGGAACCTACTGTTATTTCTCTTTTGTGTTTCCTTTCGGTTAATAAAGAATTTTGTATTTTTTTGTTTGTTTTTGTAGTTGGAAAGCTTAAGCCACGGCTTTTAACCACTTAGCTACCAATCTAACTTTAACAGTATTCGACTAAACTTGAGTACAGTAAAATTCAATCTGCAACCTTCTAAGCACATCACCGTTGATGGACCGTAAATGCCATGTCCAGGTGTCGCCTCTATTACTCAACAACATTAAATATCTTTATGGAAACGTAATACGATCAGAAATCGGAAACGAAATGTTCGGATGACGTCACTCAACTGGATTTTCATAATCGGTTGGCGAAAATCTGATAAATGTGGTGAGTTAATGTGCGAGTACGGAAAATTATAATTTAAATAGATGGATTTTTACATGTACAAAAACGTACCTACTTATAAGATACGAAATATTTTTTGTATAATTAGAGATTGGAGTCTTTGATTATGAAATAAGCTACATTTTTAATGCAGCGACTAATTTATATATAAATACAGAAGCCGACATCGTTCGACTTGTACCTTAACACAAATCCTGTATTTGAAATAGCTCTTATAAACAAAGCCTACATAAAAGCAAACAACATTATTATTTAACAAATAGAGACAGAAATCTGTTATACCGTAGGTACAGTTTATATTACAATTCAAATAACATTCCCCCACTCCCTTCCCGCATACAAACCGACGATACTATAAACTATTTGATATTTGAATAAACAAAAGTTGAAACTTGAACCGCGATATTTTAGTCCTTTACCATATTATTATTTATCCATATTGCACGGCTTCACAAACCTTTGTTAATTTAATGTTTAACAAGTTTTCATCCCTATAAGCCTGCGTTTCCAACAGCGCTAAGCGAAAATGCAATGCAACGGGTAGGTTTGTTATAGAATCTCCGAATGAAAAGGTTACAGAGTTAAAGCGATCCGATACGACAATCGAAATCACTGAAAATTTATAATTTCAGAGCTTTTATAAAGTCAACGTCCGACGGTTTCAACCCATCTTGGGGCTCAACCGCGCATCTTCCGTCGTAATCGGCATCGAAATCCCCACTGCGCAATAACCTGCGCGCTTCAAACCACAGCGAAGTGTTCATTTGCATGTATCTGAAGGCGACGCCCCGTCGAGTTCAACTGTCATTGAAACCGGCAGTTCAAGAGACCTCGCTTTCAATGACAGTTCAACTCGACGGTGCCGGCTTCCACTTGCGTAGTGGGATTTGGATGCCGATGCCGACGGAAGTTGCGCGGTAGGATCCCAGGTTCAATATGGTCCCAGAACACTAAAAATATGTGAAGGTCAATAAGAGTCTTATTGTTCAGTGAATTGACATCAGAAGTTGTAATCAACAACACGATGATGGTTTTGACGTTTAAATCGTCATATTTTATCGACTTCATCTTAGGGTCTTATCGTCGTATTTATAGTCATGTCTAAGTAATTAGTTTGGCTATGTAATGCCTTGGCTCGTTCTTAAGAAAAATTTTCAAAGTCAGAGAAAATGTGTAAGAAAATTTTCTAGGACAAGTAATTACTAGACTCGTTTTACTAGACTGTCGTATCTATAAATTCGGCTGTCATATTTATTTCGCGTATTTATAAAAGGAACATGAAATATGTTTGAGACTTCACCTCTAGTTTACTATCTCAAATATTTTATACAAATACATGATGATGTTTTTACGCCGAGGATTCAGATCCAAAGGGCATATCAGAATAAGAAGCAGCCTGTTACTTCTAAGTAATAAATGTCGGTGCCAATTGCTGTTTTTCATAAAGGTGGGGCTCACAGTTATCTCCAGTTTCACTGAAACCATAGATATTAATAAATAGAAAGGTTATAAATCACTGTCTATTCTGGTGCCGATTTGATTTTCGCCATCTTGCGCTGTTGTCTATCGGTCGGAAGGTGATCGTCAATATAACAAAATATTAGTTCCGTGGACGGCACCATCACCATCACCTTCCAATAGACAACAGAGCCAAGGAGTTTTGGCGGGAACGCGTTGAGGAGATGTGTTGCTAAATTTTCATTTTTATGAAACCTAGTTCAAATGCGTGCAAATGGTTTAATTTCGGGGGCATATTAATCAATTTAGTTTCAGGAAGGTGTACAAGTGGAATGAAAGTGAAAATTGGTGCAAAACATGAACTTTAGTTAGCGTTGCCTCCAAAGCTCCGTAAATGCAATCTTTGTAAATGGCCGTCGTGTGACCTTGAAAAGCCAACTGTAAAGTTAGCGAAAGCTCGGTCGTTTAAAAATAATGACGTTATTGAATAAAACGCGTGTAAAACCCGGTAAATATTGAATTGAATTTGAATATCGGGAAATACGTGGGTGAAAACGCGGAGTGCAGCATGTTATTGATAAATTAAGAAAGAAAAACTATCGTACTAACCGATAGTAAACATAAATCAACCCCTATTTACATATGGAAGTTAGAAAGGAACTAATGAATTAGTTAACATTTCGAAACAACCCCTCCATATGTGTTTTCCTTGTTTTAACTTAGAATACTAATTAGTTTAAACCTGCTTTGCTTTATTAGATTAACCACCTACCTGTTGTTATTGAAACTTACTGATTTATTTATATACTAGCTGCGCCCCGCGGTTTCATCCGCGCAACTCACGATCCCGCGTTGTTCTTACACCTACCTACCACAATGCAAAAATCCACACTTAAACGGACGACCAGGGAAGTATACTGATGATGCCACGCGCGATAGCGCCTGGCTTAAACAGTACTTCTATGCTATTCTAGGCGACCGATTGATGCACTGTAGTAGGTAGATGAAGTAAGGCAAAATTTGTATGTCAGTAAGTGATGATGACGATAGATGACGATGAATGACGTTGGATGCCGATGGTAAACAACGAAATTGCGCAATTTTTTTTATCCGGATATCCGGACTTGATGTCCGGGTAAAAAGTAGCCTATATGTTAATTGAAGTCTTAAGCTATCTGCATACCAAATTTCATTGAAATCGGTCCAGCCGTTTCCGAGATTGGCACACACAAACGCACAGACAAACAGACAAACGGACAAACAGACAAAAAGTTAAACACGGAAATGGGTTCTTTTACGTTAGTACATACCCCTAAAAATAGATTTTTCAAAATATCTTTCAAAAGCAGACACCGCTAAGTTACGATTTTATTATAAGTATAGAAGATAGATATAGATTAATACAAAGGCGAGTGTAACCCTGTTGAGAGTTCTCTGCCGACAAACCTCAGAGGAAAGGAACTAATACAGTGGAAGATAGTTAAGTTAGTGTACAGACAATAAAGAAAAAAATCCAATTTTATAAACCCCTACATAATCTACTACAATAATTGAAAGAGAGAAAAAAAACAAGCAAACAAGCATTTGCATATACATACATTTATAACGTACAAATACAAAATAAATAATAATAATTATATATCTTATATTACTTCTTACTAATATTATAAGCGCGCAAGTTTGCATGTATGTATGGCTGTGTAATAATATTTGTATTAGATTTTTAATTTCATTTTTCTTTGTTACAGGAAAGTCGGCGCTAAGGCCGGCCTGGCATGACGGCGTCCCCCCACTCCGCACCCCGCTCACCCCTCTACGTACCTACCTTGAAGTCAACCCTCTTCCTCGCCCTCACTTTCACTGCCCTCACCTCCCAAATGACCAAACAAGAAGAAAACAAAACACTCGATGTAACACACTCTAACTACCAAACACTTCTCGATCGTTTTAGAAGAAAAAACTTGACCAAAGAAGCGATAGATAATAAAGACATGAAATTAGTCGACGATACGAGTAAGAACTTAACTGAAGCAGAAATTGTAGATAAAAAGATTACAAAAACAAGTGATTTAGTCAAAGATACAAATATGAAAATTATAGTTTCAGATAAAATAATTTTAGATGATGAAAAAGATAATAATAATATAACAATAGATGAAAATAAAAAAGTCAATGCAGATACAAATTTATTAGACGTATATAGCACTTTTAATGATAAAGAAGATAAATCAATGGAGAAACTAAAAATAGACGATCAAACTCGAATAAAGATATTTCATGATTTTTCCACAACGGTTAACAAATATCCTGAAAGATTTAATGAAACAAATGAGAATGTATATTTTAATGATACAATTAGTGAGGTAGATGAGATTTTCAATGATTTTAATGAGACATATGAATCGACGTTAAGACCCCCCTTCGATATTCCTATGAAACTCAAGACGCCGAAGCCTAAAATTAAAGGTGAGTTTTATTGTGTTAAATAAATTGGTAGATATTTTGTTTGCCTCGTGTTTTTGCACTGTGACTACTGGCCTCAGTCGCAAAAAACAAAGAGAGAACAAAGATTTCAGTCCATAATTTCATCAGGATAGGACAGGCATCTGTGGCACACGGGCACGTAATTAGTATGTCGAGAATCCAGGTTCAAGTCCAGTCGAGAGCAAATTTTTTGAAAAGAGGTTCTAATTTCTAATTCTAACAATTTAGTCAGGGGTCAGTTATAGTAGTCGCAGTTATATGAAATTCAAAGTTCTGACTGACTGACTTAAACTATATATAAATATATCAACGCACAGCCTAAACCGCTGATCCTAGGGACATGTTTGGAAAATGTGTTTTCACTAAGAAAGAGTTTTTGGAAATTTCCATTTCCAAAAAAAATTAGGCTTATGTACACGCTTAAATAGAAGTAATACAACTTTTGTATACTTACAAAATTAATAGTGCTACCCGACTAACTGAATCATAAAAAAATCAACGCACAGCTCAAACTGCTGATCCCAGAGATATGAAATTGGGAAAATATGGTGAGTAAAGTGTAGCTCAAACGGGACAAAATAGAAATCATCATCATCAGCAATCCACTGCAGAACATAGGCCTCTCTAATTGCACGCCACCTAGATTTATTTTCGGCTGCTCGCATCCAGTTTGTGCCAGCCGTCTTGCCCAAATCGTCACTCCAACGTGCCAGAGGACGTCCTACACTACATAATCCTCTAAATGCAGTGCAACAAAATATAAATACTTAAAATTAATTTTTATTTAAAAGATTTTTTTAAAATTGTCTGTGGTTTTCAAAGGTAACCGGGGTATTTTTTTAATATAAAATTTATTTTATTTTTTTGAACGACAAAAGGACGGCATAGCAACGACAAACGATCATGGGAGCGCGGATTATTAATTTCCATGAAAATTTGTCGAACTGTTTTTAAAGTTTTATTAAGTAATTTCTTGCAAAATTAGAGAGACTTAGGCAAAGTTGAACATAGCATTTAAGTTGTAGAATTAGTGCCCAGTGTAAATTCAAAGGCATGTCGGTTTTACTTCATAAATGCGGCAGTAATGAACTCATAAAATGTCGTCATTTAAACTTTGAAGTCGTTTCACGGTTTCCCTCACGTTGTTACGTCACGTTAACTTTTCAAGAGTTTTTTAGAAGTTAACGAGTTACGGTGTTAAATTATACATATTTGTAATAAATACAAAAAAATACAGTAATATGTAAGGTATCATCCCTGGTCAATGAAAAACTTCCTGAATTACAATGGCTTACGTCAAGCACAGATTCTCAAATTAATTATGCAAGCGCGGTGTTGGTCTAGTGGTAGATACCCCGACTTTCATTCCGAAGGTGGTTTCAAATCGAGGCCGTGCACCAATGGCTTTTTCGTTAAGAAAAAATGTTGTGCGCTATTAACATTGTTTGCTCTTACGGTGAAGGAAAACATCGTGAAACCCACGGCTCAAAATCACACACAAAGGTCCAATAGTAGGGCTAATTGCGGAAACACACAGTTAAAAAACTTTAACTGTTAGTTTCGTCGTTGTGTTAGGTCAAATATCGATGGTGTGTTTGCTCGTGAAGTGTTGATATACCAATTTCGAGATCTACCAATACTGAAGCGTTGTTGATACGATTTAGATACAGAATACGGTCCCGTTTACAGAAAAGTTCTGTGAAAATCGTATTTAGGCCAGTCAATGAAGAATTCCACTAATACTTTACCTTGCAAAATGTGGTGTAAGAAATTTTTTGAGTTAAATAAGCCTAAAGTGCCCTAACAAGATAAAATCATAAAGTTTCTTACACCACTTTTTGCAAAGCAAAATTCTTAATGGGCTAATTATTATCATCGGTATTGAAGTTTGTAGTCTGTTCGAACATAATTGTACCGGAAACCGGTTTCCGTAAAACAGCTCCCATATTCTAAAACAATGTTTCTCATAAATATACATTTCCGTTCTGGTCGAGGGTCTGTTTGATTTATTAATTGAACGCCAATTTTAATGTAGCCATTTATTTCGAATGTTATTAACTGTCTTGAATAATAGGCAACTGTTTATTTAACCAAGTCCATTACCTAACCTTAGTTTTGAGGATTCTAATTGTGATAGGAATGTTAGAGTATTTCGTAAATTTGTTTTTATTGCTCAAGGCATATTTACTAGAAATATTTTAAAGGAAAAATTCATCTTCAAAAATTCACTTGCGGCGAGATTTGAACTCGCGTCCCTGGATCAATATTCCAGTGCCTATACCGCTCGGCCACGCAAGTTCGGGAACTTGCGTGGCCGAGCGGTATAGGCACCGCTTAAAATATTTCTATGTTAGAGTATGTTTGTTATGTAGTCCTAACCTATGTTTATTAAACCCTTTCTAATAATTTGTGAGATATACACAAAATTTTCAATGCACAAATCTTTGAAACGACTTATTAGTTAAAAGTATGTTGTGGTTTATCGGATTGCGCCCTCCAAAATCACACGAAACTTATAGAAGGAATTTACTTCTAAATTATTCAAAACTAGCTGCACCCCGCGGTTTCACCCGGTTCCCGCGGGAAAATCGGGAAAACCTATGTGTTATTACCGGTCTCCTGCCTATATTCCAAGTATCATCGCCATCGCTTTAGTAGTTTTTGCGTGATTGAGTAACAAAGTCAAAGACATATATACAATACATACTTGCAAACTTTTGCGTTTATTATATTAGTAAGACGTAAGATCTTATATTTTAAGATAAAAGTATACTTACTCTTTTACTCTTCACCTACTCTTTTTCTCCACAAAGTAGTTGACTGTTTCTCCCTAGATGATCTTTATGTTTATGTTATATCTTTATGTTATAAAATTTATATCTGCATTACCATACCCTGAAGGTTTTTTTTTCATATTCTAATTATCATAAGAAGCAATGCGACAATGTGACGATTGTAAATAAAAACATGATCACAAAAAACCCCTTGAGTTTCTTGTGGCTTCTTCTCATTGGATATATAATATTTTAGAAATATGTCTATTCGTCAAAAATAACCAAGAGTATTTCTTTAGTATTACCTCATCTAGATCTGAAAGTCAACGTAACAAGCATAAATATAACATAGTCATACCCCAAGTTAATAACAATTTATTTTATAAGAGTTCCTTTTACACAGCTATAAAAATTTATAACTTTTTACCTGTAAATTTAAAAATACTTAATAGTCCCCTTTTCCAAAAAAAACTAAAGTCTTGGTTAATCAGCAAGGTCTTTTATAACCTATCTGAGTATTTTGACCATAATGAAAAATAAAAACCAAATATTGTTGTGCTGGTATAAATATTGGATTTCTTACATAAATTTAAGTACCTAATGTAATTTTATACTACATTATTGTATGCTCGAAATGAGTAGACTGTGCACTAATATAGTACATATTTAAGACCAATGTACCTACATAGTTTGAACAATAAATTCTTCTTATTCTTATTCTAATTCTTATTTGAAGCCACACTAGAGTCATAGTTGTAAGAACACTCGATGTATTTAAAGTGATCAAAACATTCAAATTAAATAAATTAAAATTTGACTTTGACTTAGAAGAAGTCATTATGATAATTAAAATATGTAAAAACCAATTCTCTTAATACTGAGTGTCAAAAATTACTACACTTAATCGTATCAACTTCCACAAATAACATAAATACAATTCCTTGCCAATAACGGTCGTAGAATTGACCTCCAACTTGTGAGACGGTACCTACATCGGATATTGTATTTGCTACCGTCTGAGAGCGGTGCGGAGTCTGTGGAGACTAGGTTCCGGTGACGTTTGTAGGAAACACTTGAGAATTAAGAGCTGGATACTTCTGTTAAGCTGCTTCTTAATCCTCCTTACTGACTATTAAAACTTAAGTCTGAGAGGTATTATTTTATTAATTAGAAGGTTTTCATAAGACAGATGTTTATTATATTCGATAATCCGCGCTACCATGCTCTTCTTCTCCGTTTATATGGCTTATTCCATTTGGACATTAGCCAGTGTCAAGTATTATTAATATATGGAAGTTATTTGCATTGCATCGAAACAGTCAAGTCGTCATAGTTAAAATCAAGTCGAGGGAATCATTGTAAAACGGGGGCCATTTTTTATAACGTTTGTTCACGGAGTTTTCGAGACAACGCTAAAGTCCATGTTTTGCACCGATTTTCACTTTTATTTAAACTTTTACACTTTCACGAAACTAAACTGATATGCCCCCGAAATTAAACAATTTACACGCATTTGAACTAGGTTAAATAAAAATGAAAATTTAGCAACACATCTCCTTACCGCGTTCCCGCCAAAACTCTACCGTGCTCGTTTGTCGTTGTGCTATGTCGTCCTTTTGTCGTTCAATGAAATAAGTAAAATTAAAAAAAAAATGTTTAGAGTTTGTTTTTCTTTTTTTTTATTTGATGTGTTTTTATTTTTATACATTTTAGCTGAATGACAACGCGACCACTTCACGACGACTTATAAGACATCATGGTAGGGCCCAATTGCTCAAATATAGATATCTCTTAAGCGGTGTTAGTCTAGGTCTAGTGATAGATATCCCGACATTCATTCCGAAGGTTGTGGTTTCGAATCCCGCCTGACCGCGCACTAATGTCGTTTTCCTTGCGAAAAAGTTATATACGTTAATAACATCAATCTTAAGGTGAAGGAAAACATGGTGAGGAAACCAACGGCTTAGTTAGCTCCAGACGTATAACCAGTTCTTTCCTCTGTATATAGCTTCTTCTTCTTCTTTTCGAGTGGTGGTGTGACTCACCTAGTGTTAGAGTTTTCAGGTCGCCCTAAGGCCTCTAACTTGACCTAACGACTGCTATCAAAGATAACAACCGGGACCAACTGCTTAACGTGCCTTCCGAAGCACGGAGGAGCTCGAGAAAATGATTTTTTGTCACACGGATTTTCGGTCACCCATCCAAGTAGTGACTACGCCAAGCGTTGCTTAACCCGCACCACCATTGAAGATCGGCAAGTGCAACTAGGCCAATGTGCTCCTCGTAGCTGACTAGGCTGGGAGGGTGGTATAGATGCTGGACAAGCCTAGAAGCCTACAAGCAAGCCAAAACTTTACTTTGTTTGTACTTCTTACCAATACTAAAGTACATGAAATGAAGCTTTTATGGGGTATAAGGTTAGTTTTCTAGGGTTAAAAGCTTATTCAAAAGTCTATTATAATGTAGATATATACAATTTTAGAAAGGTTAAAAACACAATTTTAAAATATAAAGTTACATTTTGTTTGTCCCAAAGGTATCTAACTCTAAAATACTTATGTCACTGAAATTGTCAAGAAACCTCTCTGTATATTTTTAGATCGAATAGGTAGATAGTGAGACTGGCACCGGCATTCTCCCAGGGGTCTGAGTGTCAACACTTTAAAACTAAGACAGAATTCAAGACGATACAGAACTCTATAGGTACAACTATTTTTGGATTATAAATTTTACACATATTTTTTTAGTTTCAGACGGCCTCTGTGGCGCTGACTGCAACGCAGATACAAATACAAATACAAAATTCATTTATTCCAAGAATGTAGTATATACAGGGTCTTAAATATTATATAAGTTTCTCACATTCTACCATCACAACGGTGTGGAATACATTTATGGGAATTTATTAGTCTTATCATTATTAGAAAAAGTACAACCAAAAGGCCAGATAATAAATTATTTATCAATTTAAAATGTTATTTAACAGTCAAAATAGTGAAAACAATTAATAATTTTAGAATACAAATAAAATGTCAATTATAATTTTTAATGTCCTTATGTCTCTTGTCCTTAAACCTTATGACTTAGAATATATAATTAATGTATTAAAAAAGTTAATTAAAAAAATGCAATATAATATCAAATTGAATTATTATTACAAAATTAGTCGCCGTAATCTAAAAATTGATTCAATTTATAAAAACATTTAGCTAACAGCCATTCAGTCAATTTTCTTTTAAATAAAGGAAGTGGTAAAACTTTGAACATATTAGGTAATCTTACTAATATTTATTATAAACGCGAAAGTTTGTATGTATGTGAGGTTGTTACTCTTTCACGCAAAAACTACTGAACCGATTGCGACGATTGTTTTTAAGGGTTGTTTTAATTTTTTATTTTGTAAAAGTTAACTAATCGTGTAAACAAAACTACCAACTTCAAGGCAAAGAACGATAAATTAACAAAATATAGTTTTCATATGTTTTGTAATTACTGTGATATATTGGCAACCAAATCTACAAATTCTTCGATTCGTCCCCTTAAGTAAGGATATTGTAGGTAACTCTAATGCGCTTATTCACAAACGACCCTATGCATGGGCTCGACTCTGTTACATTTTTACTGACATTGATTGTGACACATAAATCTAGACAAAGCATTAAAGAGACGTTTGTTAACATGCATTTAAAATGGCTATTACACAAGCTAGATGAACCACGCAAGAAAAGACGAATAAAGGCGGGTTCAGATTTGTATCATTTGCCCAATCCGATCACTGTATCCGTATCAGCGTATCACGCGTCAAGTGTCGTATCAAGTTGTGGACAATTGCATCTGTATCACCTTTGTTGATTGGATAAAAAACAACACGACATGGGACGGGCCGTATCATACATAACGGCGTAGCGACATCGCGTATCATTATCCATTCACATATGCGTTCATGATACGCGTCGGCGATACGGATACGATAATCTGATCGGGTCAATGACACAAATCAGGACACGCCTTAAAAAGTAGGAGTTATCAAATAGATTACGAGCCACGAACGCATTGGATTGTCAAATTTCCACAGAACAAAGAGGCTTTCATTACTTACGTATGTGACGCCCTAATGGCTACATAGATTTCCTCTCAGCGCATTTATTTTGGTTCCTTTTAAGAATTTTGCCGACACGAAATAAGCCACACGAATATAGGAAAAAGACTACATTTTGATACGAATTCGTATTATACGTATTTAAAGAGAACATGATGTGAAGAAAAAAATAATTTAACAATTAAAAAACCGACTTCAAAAAGAAACAAAAAATAATTTAAAAAACAACCTAAAAAAAAGAATTGATAAAAATGACAGCGCATTTATTTTGGTTCCTTTTAAGAATTTTGCCGACACGAAATAAGCCACACGAATATAGGAAAAAGACTACATTTTGATACGAATTCGTATTATACGTATTTAAAGAGAACATGATGTGAAGAAAAAAATAATTTAACAATTAAAAAACCGACTTCAAAAAGAAACAAAAAATAATTTAAAAAACAACCTAAAAAAAAGAATTGATAAAAATGACCAAAATAACCTCTACATAGGTACAGAGCCACCGACTAATTAATCTGTTTTATCATCTGAAGTCGGGCAGCCAAACTAAGTACAATATGGAACCAACCAGTAAAACTGCATTTTTCTCATTTTTATTTTTATCAATCTTTTTTTTAGGTTGTTTTTTAAATTATTTTTTGTTTCTTTTTGAAGTCGGTTTTTTAATTGTTAAATTATTTTTTTATTTTACCCTTTTTAGTATACTTACCTACATAAAAATCAACAATATTGTTACCGTAATTTTCATTATTGAGGAGTTTGTTGATGAGAAGGTGGTTTCAGGTGCCCCATCAATCTGTACTTAGTTCTTTAGGGGTCTATTCTTTTTGGGAGAAGTTCAAAAATGAGTAATTTATTGAATTCTGGGATGCTATCCTGTCCATCATTCCGAAGGTACCCATCAGATCCTTACCAAACTTTCATGGGACCACCTCGTAGCTTCCACCTTTCCATTAAAAAAAGAACTATATCAATCGGTTAAGCCATCTTCGTATAATCGATGAACAATTGAATTGAATACAGCGTTTTGAGGAGCATTCCCGGTCCTCACTTCGAAGATCCTCATCAGATCCTCATCAATTTTTTATGGGACCATTTCGGACCTTCCACCTTTCCATTAAAAAATGAATCATCTCAATCGGTCAAGCCATCTTCGAGTAATCGATAAACAACTGGATTGATTAATGCGTTTTGAGGAGCATTTCCGTTCATCACTCCGAAGACCCTCATCAGATTCACATCAAATTTTTATGGGACCATCTTGAAGCACCTACCTATCCATTAAAAAAAGAATCATCTTAATCCGTCAATCCGTCTTCGAGTAATCGGTAAACATACAAAAAAAAAATATTATACATACAGACGAATTGATAACCTCCTCCTTTTTTTTGAAGTCGGTTAATAAAAGAAAATTAAAGAAAATCTGGTTCTGCACCATTGAGATAGTGGGGGTTACCATGATCTCCTTATCCTTTATTATTTTAAATGAAATTAAATACAAAATCCCAGACTCTCGTTTCTTTGTTTAAGCTTGGTATTTCACCAATAATTGCAACCAACTATGCATAGTAAAATATTCTGTTTTTAAACAAGATTAGTAGTGAAAACAACCATGTATTAGGTAGTTTATGTTTTTTTTAACTTTGACGACCTCTGTGGCGCGTCGGGCGAACGCTTGGCTGCAATGCAGAAGGTTGCGGGTTCGATTCCCGCTGGGTGCAAATATTTATGCTTAAAAATAAATATTTGTATCTGGTCTGGGTGTATTTATTATAATTATAATATGTATGTATTTACAAAAGAAAAATAAATATAAGTAGTATATCCGTTGTCTAGTACCATAACACAAGCTTGGCAGCTTACCATAGGGCTGGATGGCGCCCTTGCGGGCAGTGTGCCTTGGGATCTCGAGGCGAGGGCCCTTGCGTCATTATTTCAGTGGCGCCAAGAGGCGATTCAACAGGGCGACCGGCTGGCACCACGAGAAGTGGATGGACGTTGGCAGGAACTGTGCCAGATGTCACTGGCCAGTTGGGAAGAGCGCCTGACAGAGTCTGGGAAGGGTCTGTGGACGCTGGCTGCAGTTAAGCCCGTACTCAGGGAATGGTTTGATAGGAGCCACGGTTCTATAAGTTATAGACTTGCACAGATACTCTCCGGACATGGTTGCTTTGGAGAGTATCTGTGTAATAAAGCCAGACGGGAACGTGATGAGCGGTGTCATCACTGCGACAGCATTAGTGACACCGCCCAACACACGCTTGAGATTTGTGAAGCGTGGGAGGAGCAACGAGTGAGGCTTCAGAATGCCGTAGGACGAGACATATCGCTCTCGGCCTTGGTCGCCAATATGGTGGATAACGAAGACGCCTGGCACGCTGTGCTGCATTACAGCGAGGCGGTAATGGGCGCTAAAGAGGACGCGGAAAGGGTACGCGAGGTTACCTCCACAGACCCCATACGCACTAGGAGATCCGGACGTAGAAGGCGTCACAATGACCTTCGGCCTCCGTGATGTGGTTTGTAGGTGGTAGACTCGGGGGGGTCTGCCGCTGCACAAGAACCCAGGCGTAGACGCACCAGAGCTCCTGCGTGCGTCGTTCCAGAGGCAAGAGGACGAAACCTCTAATAAGCTGAGGGGCTCACTTATGGGCCAACGCCTGTCAGAGTCGTGGAAGAATGGCACACCGCACTCATGTCTCTGGCAATAAGGCAGTAGAGGAATGCGTGGAGTTTTTAGTGAGTAAACCCTTGGCTGCATACCATCTCAGGTCAAGGGGAGCCTCACACACCCCGTGGCCTCCCCCGGGGCGATGGGAAGGTGCATAAGGAAGCATTTTCTCCACCACAAAAAAAAAAAAAAAAAAAAAAAAAAAGGGCTGGATGGCGCTGTGTGTTGGTCACATAAATTATTTATTTATATATTTAAACTGAATTTATGGACATAGGTGCGCCGCGCTGTTTCAATTCCGCGTTCCCGTGGAAATATACGAATCAAAGATAGCCTATGTTACTCCTCGGTAATGTAGCTTTCTATTGGTATATTTTAAAAATCGGTCCAGTAGTTTTGGAGCCTATTCATAACAAACAAAGAAATATTTCGTCTTTATAATGTTAGGTACTATAGATAACTAAATCGAAAAGAAACGTCGTTCAATGAACCGAAATCTTCGAGGCACTGCAACACCGACCACAATTAAGGCTGCCGAGTCTGTGATATCTATGTATCTTTCTCGGTTCTCTAAGAACACATCCTCCAAAGATCTACAAGAATATATTCGGACCAATGGCAATAAGCAACTGAATCAGATGTCGCATGCCTCGTTCTCGGGTGGTTTTGAGCTAGAAGCACTGGTGTCGCAAAGGAAAACCAACTTTAGATCTTTCGTGCTTCGGTTCCCAGCACCGCTTAGGGACGTCTTCTTTGCCGCCGACTTCTGGCCAGCTGGCATAGTCTACCGACGCTTTAGGGAAGCGCGACCGAAGATAGAAAGCCCTAAAACCTAATTTTAGATCTATTTATATTTTATATGTATGTTAGTCTGTAAGGTATATATTTACATTTTTGAATTATTATCAAATGTTTTGTGTTATTGTATTAGTATCTCAGTTCCTGCAATACAAGCTTCTGCTTAGTGTAGAGCCGATTTCTAATGTAATTTAATAAATGTTTGGTAAGATTTCATATTAATAAATAAATAAATAAAAGATAAGATAAATAAAAGATAAATTGAATGAAGATGTAGAATTCACCTAATTTTATCGATAGATAAGTCAACCGAAAGCACCTTTTATCAACCTTCGTACGTAGGTAGGTATATTAGGTACCTAGTCATTAGTTGGTTGATATTGTGGGAGAGCGAGAGAACTGAAGTATCGCAATCAACGTGTGACGTCATATCAACCATGATGCTTGCAAGTAGGGTTGCTGCGTCCTCGAGTCGATCCACTTTCGAAAAATGTATCAAGCAGAAATATAAGCTGGCATTTTTTTAATTTGGAAGTCTGGATCTTCTTCTTCTTCTTCTTCAACAGCATGTATTGGCCCACTGCAGGGCATATGCCTCTCCCATGTCTCTCCACATCTTCCTATCACAGGTCTTTCTGGACCAGGTTGCCCCGGCATGTGCCTTAATATCGTCAGACCATCTGGCTGGTGGTCTGCCCACGCTTCTTTTCCCAATCCGAGGTCTCCATTCAAGTACAGATCTGCTCCACCTGCCATCCTCCCTTCGGTACACATGTCCGGCCCACGCCCACTTTAGGTTAGCGACTCGAAATCCAACGTCTACCACTTTAGTGCGCTTACGAATCATGGTATTTCGAACTCTGTTGCGAAGGGAGATTCCATAGCATAAATATTTACTTAACTAATGATACCCAGTACCACACATAAAGACGATTACTAAATAAGTATTTTGTTTGTTTGTTAATTTTATAAGTAAGTCTTTTGAAAACTAGTTTTTCCAATTTATGATTTTTTTTTTATCTAAAACTACCTATTTCCCATGGGTATACCCGCATTACTTCCGATTCAGTAAGTATTACAAAAAAAACGTTCTTATAGGATGCCTACAGGCATCCTATAAGAACGTTTTTTTTTTTTTTTAGTGTTCTTTATTTAATAAAGAACACTCTCTCCAAGTTTCAGCTTTCTAAAAATGCCACCCCTATTTCTCGATAAAGCAACCTATAATGGTGCGTTTACACGAATGAACGAGCACGTGTCGAACCGCGCTGGTATTCCGTTTGGAGCGCGCCTTAGAAATATGGACGGCATTCGACGTACGTCGATCACTGTGCACGCCTATTTGGTTTAGGTAAAACGTTTTTTCAGTTAAATTCTAGCAAATTGTTCGGAAATGCATAGGGAAAACGGTTATGAAGTGAATCAGTTGTGGGATTTTGTAGATGGAAAGAGATTTTACATCAAGTTCGAAGTTTCTTAAAGCTTGTGGATAGATTGGATGGTCTTATTCGTGGAAATATTATTCGTAGATTTTTTTTAGTTCGCCTCATGGTAAGCGACACTACAATCTACGATAGAGCGTGATTCACTCTCGCCTTAAAGATCACTAAATTAAAGTGCCCGAGGAACAGGGACCCACGCAAGGAATTCCACAGTTCAGCAATCCGCACGATGAAAGTGGTTCAAACTGCCACCGTGTATCGATGTCTCGCCTTGCTGTATCTCTGCTGTTCGGGTATTAAAAAAGACCGGGAAGAATGAGCTCATGCACAATAACCGATAGAAAATCAAAAGACTGGCAACTTTGCCACGTTGTTCCAGACTTTATAGTGACGAAATGATGGATTTCGTAGCAGTGCTTTGAAACTGTCAAAAATTTTTATTTCTTTTTTACTAACTATCTCATTGAGACAATCACCTCTAGCGGTCTTAACAGATTTCATTGCATTAGTTCACTTTCACCCCCTCCAATTAATTTAAGGCCGTAACAGGTAAACCTAGTTAGTTGAGTGACCTGCCTGTGCTTAGCACGAGAATTTACTAGAAACCTGTATTTTGACATGGGTATTTTCTCGTCATTTAACAGCATGTAACAAATTATTATTTGCCCCGCCTTGCGTAGACTATAAATAACTACCTATCTGAATTTCGACTATAAATGACTAACTGACAATGGATAGCAGAGAAGAATGGATAGATTAAGAGAGATGAAGAGGATAACAATTCAATCGACAAGACGTCTTGTGACAATCGAGACGACATTATCTCTACGATCGATAACTTGTGGTTTTTATACACGATAGATTAGCATTTGACGACTTTCTCACGTGTGTTCTCAAGTGATGATATGGTGTAAGATGTAAAACGCTCACTTAAAAGAAGGAAGACGGAAATGGAACAAGAACCGCACCGAACCACGTTTATCGATCGAGATATATCTAAATTTCGTGGAGATAAAGACCGTAATCGTAGTCTACATAAAAAAAACATGTAAAATGTTTAAAAATATTTTTTTTTATCTATACATATCAAATTCAAATTCCTAACTGATTGGCTAACAGACAGACTGGACTTATAAACCAACGCACAGACTTAACACCGAGACGAAAAAACATGAAATATTGAGGGTGTGTTTTTTGAGATTTGTACCTAGTATTCACTAAGGGTTTTTGGGTCAGGATCAGGGTCAGGTTTAAAGTAGCTATAATTCTACGGACGAACGAATGAAAGACAGAAAATCTATCATCCATCCAACCGATAATTTTACTTCGTATAATCGGTTACTAAGTAAAAATTATCGCCGAATGTATGAAATATTTCTTTCGTTTGTTCGTAGAATAAGACTAAACTAGCTATCCAGGACTTACGCGTGTGAAACCGCTGGTCACAGCTAGTTGATCTACCGGCTGTGCTATGGGCAGTGAGCAGGCTAAAGGTCGGTGAAATGTCAACTCAGTTTGTTAACCAAATGACCCAGTTAAGGAAGGACGTGCGACGCGCTGCGTTTCATGTTTATGTTATCCAATTATGTTCCTACGTAGGGCTACGTAATTAATTTTGTTAGGTCTTTCTTGTACTAATTGTGAGAGTAACCTAATTATTATCTTCATATAAGTGGTATAAGTAGGGTTTTAAAACGTATGTCTGTCTGTTTATATGCCAACTCCTTTTAAACTTAGCTACGGATTTTGTAACGGTTTTGCAATATTTCTTTTGGATTTCCATATCCAAAGGGTAAAAACGGGACAATTGTACTAAGACTACAATGTCCGTCTGTCTATCGCTAGGTTAGCTAGATAGTTTAAATTCACATATGATGTATTTCTGTTGCCGCTATAAAAAATGTACTAGTTAATAACAAAATAAAATAAATATTTAAGTCGAACTCCCACACAATAAGTGGGTATTTGTTGCATGGGAATATTTTTCTTATAAGTAGTATAAACAAAAGCTCTTTCTGAAAAGAAAATTTTGGGTTACAAAAGAAAGCACAATCACCCAGCCATAGAACTCTGGTCTTTGTCAGAAACTAGAAGAAGAACAATTGCCAGATAGTGATGCATTTCAAACTTGTCTCTAACAGACGAGCTTCACCTGTTGCAAAGTCATCCGTCGAGTTCAACTCGCCGGTGCTCCTGCGCAAAGGAAAAACCTGCACGGGGCGGGTGGTTCGCGCGTCGAGTTCTTTGCGTTGATTTGCATACATTTAGAAGGCGACGGCGCGCAGTACAGTACAGTTGCGTTGCGTGCACTGAGATTGAGACTGAGATGAAATTACTCACACACCTCAAAAATGAATCAAAATTCAAAAATTTGTTGGAATATCCACCACCTAGATAATTTAAGTACCTATAAAGCGTTATTAAGCAGATATGAATTTCTTCATCTTCATGTTCCACTTCTATCGGAGGTTGGACAATATTAGGGCTCCTCTAATTTTAGAGACTGCAGCTCTAAAAAGTAAATTTTTTTATAGATTCGTTCAGCAGCAGTAACACCACTGGAGCCGAACCAATTTCTAAGGTTCTTTAGCCAAGAGTGCCGCCTCCGGCCGATACTTCTCTTTCCAACGATCTTCTTCTTCTTTTATATGGCTATTTTCCATTTGGACATTAGCCAGTGTCAAGTATTATTAAAATTTGCAGGTTATTTGCATCGAAACAGTCAAGTCGTAGTAGTCAAAGTCAAGTCGAGGGAATCATTGTACAACGGTGTCCATTTTTTACAATGATTGTTCACGGAGCTTTAAAGACAACGCTAGTCTATGTTTTGCACCGATTTTCACTTTCATTTCAATTGTACACCTTCAAGATAATATATTGATTAATATGCTCCAAAAATTAAACAATTTACTCGCATTTAAACTATTATTATTATTATATTAGCCTGAATTGTCCCACTGCTGGGCAAAGGCCTCCCTCCAACTCTTCCATTCGGGTCTATTTTGGGCTATGGTTCGCCACTAAAGCTTAAATTTGTCGATTTCATCCCGCCATCTCCGCTTTGGTCTGCCGAGTCGCCGCTTAGAGTTTGGGATCCAGTCTGTTGTGATTTTTTCCCAAGACTCCTCCGGCTTGCGGCAGACATTTGAACTAGGTTTCACAAATATGAAAATTTAGGAACACATTTCTCTTCAACGCATTTCCATCAAAACTTCCTTTACGTTGATGATGAACTGGAGTAACATGTAGGTACTTGTCATTTCTCATGACGCGACTAAAGTACGACAATGATAGTAACAATGACAGTAGAAATGTATCTACTTACTCAAAATAAAGCCTATGAAGAGGCAGTTATACCAATTTTGAATTAGAATGAAACATAACGTCGAAATTAGATCAGATAGCGGGCATTTACTGAGCCATTAGGCCTGTGCGAAGTGTAATCTTGGGCGCCGATCGAAGCATTGTGTAATAAACAAACATACCTTCTGACACATCCCCTTTAATTACCATGTACAAACACATGTATCTATATATGTGATAGAGATAGATAGATAGACTAATGCTTTGACTAATGGTAAACGTTCCAAATTCCGCTTACAAAGGCTCTGACAGCTTCGCTGTTTCCCCAAAGCTATAGCCTTGGAGTCTTCAAGTCTAGAGTGAATAGGTACCTTCTAGGTATGCATGCTTCATCGTTGACCTCATCCTCGCTTCCCATAAAGTGAGATGAGGTCAAATGCTAGTCTATTATGTATAAAAAATGCTTTATTTGCACAATCAACAATTACAATCTTCATCAAAAGTAAGACAAACACCTACATAGAAAGCATAAAAGTAAAACGATAATAGGTACCTAGGTACCTAAAGGCGATTAATGAAACCCTGGTAAGGTACTAGCTGCGCCCCGCGGTTTCCCCCGCGTAAGTCCCGTTTTCGCGGGATATCGTGATAAAAAGTCTATGTGTTAGTCCAGGTCTCCAGCTACTTATATTTCCCAGTTTCATCGCAATCGAATCAGTAGTTTTTGCGTGATTGAGTAACAAACACATACGTATAATACATGTACATTTTCGTGTTTATAATATTAGTAAGAAAGATTTATATTTATCGTAAAACATCACAATTAAAAGACAAGACATAAACAACTTAAATTAAGTGGCACTATGGGCGGCTTTATCGCTTAAAGCGATCTCTCTCTGGCAACCTTTGAATGAATAAGAAGTGAAAAAAGATGAATGATAGGGAGGCATATTAAAATTTTTAATTGCATTTGTGTGGTGTCTCACTCGCACTTCATAGTGCAACTGGTAAGGGATGATTTATACTAGACCGTTTCCCGGACGTGCCGGGTCCGTGCTTCGTTGTCTGTTGCTCGGCCGCCACTAGGTTGCAACAGAACGATCGACTGTTCGCCGAGCAATGGACAACGAAGCTCGGACGGGTGACAGTATAATGTAAACTATTCCTAAATGTGTGTGAGTCCCATTTTTTCATAAACTATTAAATTTGTAATCGCTGTAACAAACTAGCGAACCTGGTGTACTCGCGGTGGTGAGTAAACTATTTGATCATAAGGAAGGTTGATTTCACGCTGTAACCCCCAGAGAATATTAATATATCGTCCTAATATCTAAAGTACCGTTAGGCCCAGTTGACTATTATCGAATTCGAAAGGCTATAATTGGTCCCTGGTCCCAGTTTCGAGGTGGACGACTCCCCCCCTAACCCCTTTGTTTTGTATTGCTCAAGGCATATTAAACGCAAAGAAAATAAGGAAACATATTTTCAAAAAAATACCCATGACAAGTTCGAATCCTGTCATGGGGATTTTTTGAAAATATATTACCTTGAGTAAAATATTTCTAAGTTTAAAATGGATTTCATTGGTTTGAGTGGACATTATTCAAATTATCAAAATCGTTTTGGTAAGTACTAATTTTTGTCTGCACTGTGGAGGCCCTCTGCCCCATCTAGGGGACTTAGGACTTTAAGTCGAGTACCTAAGTCAACTTTTTGTCTGAGAAACGAATCGTTCTAGAAGTTACTTTTTTGAACCTTTTGTCCCGAGTTTTAGAACACGAAACCCAAAAACTCCTGAAAGTCTTAACTTTGAAACTTTATTACAAAAGAATTAGAAGATTAATATAAGGAAAAACTTTTTAAACATTTCAAATATCTATCTATTACCGGGTCCCACAGCCGGGGCCAAAGAAATCATTCTGTATTGTGACACTTTGTCGCAAAGTGGATGAATTCGCTTTATTACATTTTTCGGGGCGCGATTCTGATGTTACTCGTAATAAATATATTGGAGTAACCAAATATCGTTCATTAAATACTTGCTTAAGAATGGAGGCCTACTTACACTGGTTTTAAGTTTTGTGTTGGAAAACCCTATGATAATCAACTTTTTATTGCTTTATTTCTGCTACAAGACCTTGCTCTTTGCCAAATATCATGGTTCCAGCTAACCTAACCTAACCTAACCTACCAACCAAACGGTAAGAAGTACAATTTAGGTTTTCGACCCAAATAATAATAGGATACCTCTGGTTACCTAGATTTTTAAATTGTGGCAAAAAGCTAGGTCTCACAGCACAAGTAAAGGAAAAAGTCTGAAAAATAAAAAAAAACAGTTCATTTTGGTATTTACTTAATTTGCCCATATATTTTTATCGTGTGGACTCAAAACCTTTATTTGTAAATTTGTATACACCTTATAGTGACCATATAACTTCAGTATAATATGGATTCAATGGATAATAAGTTATTTGTAAGTTTTATTTCTGTACTAGCTGCGACCCGCGGTTTTACCCGCGCAAGTCGCGATCCCGCGTTGTTCTTACACCTACCAACCGCAATGCAAAAATCCACACTAAACGGTCGCCCATTGAAGTACTGTTAAAGCCAGGCGCTACTGCGCCTGGCATCATGGCCTGGCAGGTGAAGTAAGGCAAAATTTGTATGTCAGTAAGTGATGATGACGATGGATGCCGATGGTTCAACACCGAAATTACGCAATTTTTATATCTATCCGGATATCCGGATAAAAAGTAGCCTTTATGTTAATCGAAGTCTACCAAATTTCATTGAAATCGGTCCAGACGTTTCCGAGATTAGCGCGCACAAACGCACAGACAAATAGACAAACGGACAAACAGACAAAAGTTAAACACGGAAATGGGGTCTGTTACGTTAGTACATACCCCTAAATATAGTTTTTTCAAAATATTTTCAAAAACAGACACCGCTAAGTTACGATTTTATTATAAGTATAGTATATATATAGATATAGATAGAAGATGTGACTTTGTTACTCTTTGACGCAAAAACTACCGAACCGATTACAATGAAACTTGGAATGAATGAATAGGTAGCTGGAGACCTAGAATAACATAGACTTTTTATCCCGATATTCTTGCGGGATCGGGGCTTATGCGGGTGAAACCGCGGGGCACAGCTAGTAATCTAATATTACTATAATATGTACGACGTACGTAAGCGTTATCGGTCTCATGAACCAAAAGTTATTCGCCGTGGTTTATATCTACTACCCCAGAATCCGAGCGAGAAATAATAAAATTTCAAGTTCTATGTTTTACGAGGAGCTTTTAAGCTCAGCCTTCCTAATTTTAGCGGATCGTTACTTCAATGTACTTTTTAAGTGGGTGGTTTAAAGGTTCCCACAAACCGGCACGTAAAGTCTAACGATTTTAAGATGCTCCCTCACCGCGAACATTCGCGTGTAATGTTGTGTTACAGATTCTAGCATTACCTACAAACAGCGCGCACCTTGTGAGTTTAATCTATAATGTTACATCACTAGGGCAACCTTTAAACTACAAATTTGTTGATTTTTCTTCTGGTTCCGCGACTTTTAAATAAATATTATTGTCATTTTCAGCATTGTTGCAATCCTATAAATTTTTAATACGTTTTAGAGTTAATTGTAACCTACAAATTTGTTTTACGATAGATTTATATCAAAATAGGTACGTTTTAATACTACGTATAGGTCAGCTTTTGACCACCTTCACTCGTGAATTGCCCTGATGGTAAATGTTAATGTAGTCTAAGATGAAGCACGCTGACCCTATAAGGTCATCTAAGAACAAGAATCATAGGATGTTTTGATTGGTAGGTAAAAATTGACCTAACTATATAAAAGTCAATGATTTACGCCAAACATACTTAGTAACTTACACTCAAACACAGAAACGCTACTAAAAATTAGAGTTGAACTTAAATAAAGAAACAAAGCAGTGCTCAATCTTAAAAATTCTCATAATAATTATAAAAGCTGCTCAATCAGTTAAGTATGTACATGTGAAACTTCCACTTAAAATTTGAGGGCTAGTTAAATAATTGAGCAGCTTATAAATTCAGCTACTTTATTGTTTAACTGGATGCGAGAAGCCGAAAATGGATCTAGGTGGTGTGCAATTGAAGAGGCCTATGTCAAGCTGTAGACTGCAACAGGCTGATGATGATGATGATTGTTTAAATAGCCTTTAAAAAATATTGGAGTAGGGTTTCAGTATATGATCTTTAAGCCTAATTTACATTCCGAAACTAGTGTCATGTCATGCATTGTAGAATTAAATTTACAAGAGCAGTCTCGGAGCAGTAGTACTTAGATTACATGCCACTGGTTTTGTAAAATTTATCCCGCTTCAGGCGCCCGAATTGTTGCACTAATTTGTGCTGAGCTTAATATTGTACGTATGGAGCTCTCATTAATTAGTCTGAATTAAATATATGTAGTATGAAAGACAGTTCAAAGGCAGCTGTAAACAGTTACAGATTGAAGTCTATAAAGATTAGCTTAATTTATTCGAAATCCTTTGATATGTTTGTTTATTCTTAACGAAACTGAGATTTAAAACTTTTGACCAATCTGATGCGCGACGGTAGGACGTGTACGCACAAATGATCCTGACTTTTACAATAAGTGATTTAATACTTAATTTAGAACTTGTAGGCCTGTGTTTGACCCACAGACATGTTATATCCTCCGTGATCACACCTAATAAGAAATATTGCTTTGATTTAAGATGTATCACGCTTATCAATAAAATAGCAAGGCAGCAGTGGAAATAGAATTTCAACCTTTCTTATAAGCATGACTGCACTAGTCTATGTATCGAAACACGGACGAACCTGCTTAGCGCCGCTTAAGCCGGTAGGTCAAAGGGAAAGCAGCGGCCGCCGCCTCCCACCAAGAAATCTCTTTAGTCACTTTTTATGACGGACAGAGGATACAGCATCTATGGGATACGTACCGTAGTTATATTCTTTTTGATCCGGGCTACAAGAATTGCACTTGAAATTTATTTCCATAAATTACAGTAAATATAAATTCAACATTCGGAAAACCATCTGGAACTAAGAACCGCAGATAAAAAGTTAAAACGATCATCCATCATCGTGTACGTAATAGCTTGCGATAAGCATCGACCACCCGTCAGCTATGCGTCAACATCAACCCTTGTAGGTACTCGTAGCTCTGTAGTTTGTAAACGTATTCCTTGTCCGCAATCAGATGTTACAACATGATACTGTCAAAAGTAATTCTTTTGACACGAGGTATTCTTAATTTGTATATAAGTACGAGTAGGTACTGCTAGGTGTTGGCCGTGCCGTGCCCATTTTTAGTGGTTCACTTTACAATCAGTATCGCAGCGCCTTAACCAACTCGGCTACACGAGTCCCCATCTCGAGCGGCGAATTTAAGAGATTTATGTCATCATCATAATCATCAGCCTGTTGCAGTCCACTGCTGGACATAGGCCTCTCCAATTGTACGCCACCTAGATCTATTTTCGGCTTCTCGCATCCAGTTTGTGCCAGCCGTCTTGCGCAAATCGTCGCTCCAACGTGCTTGAGGACGTTCTTACGTCACGTCCTCACGGACGTTATGCATTCTAATTATTATAAATATTTGGATCTGGTCTGGGTGTCTATGTATAATATGTATGTATAAATTTACAACAGAAAAATAAATATAAGTAGTATATCCGTTGTCTAGTCACCGTAACACAAGCTTAGCAGCTTACCATGGGGCTAGATGGTACTGTGGTCGCAGAATTTATTTATTTATCTGAAATTAAATGATTATTTGTTAAGTATTATTAAAACTTATATTAGGGTACTATTTTCCCAGCAGAACTCACGAAAGCGACGTCTAACCGCATCATATCAATACTGGGTCTCTTCGAGCTGTCAATCGGCGAGGCTCCTCGGGCTGAGGGAGCGTCAGAATTGGCGGCTGCCAGGCTGGCGGTGGACCATGTCAACAGGAAGAACTTGTTGGCTGGGTACAGGCTGCACCTCCTGACGAACGATACGAAGGTAAAAAACTTTGTAAACCTACACGATTTGGACTTTATATTTACATATTTCCCAGGTGATAAACTCGCGTATTATTGTTACCTAGACGTTTCTACTATATTACAATAGTCTTGGTCTCGTGGTTTACGCCAATAAGACTTAGGAAATATATCAAATACGAAAGGCTGTTCAAACAATTCAAATTGTGACACTGATTTATGGAAGAGGTAGGTTGACAAGAGATGTAGGTCATGAAATAAAGTAGACGAATTACATCTCACTCAATTTTTGGAAAAGCCAACTGTTAAGTTAGCGTAACGTAGGTATATTATAACAATGCCGTTAATAAAGAAACCACGAGAAAAATCCGGTAAATATTGTGTTTCATTATAGAGGTAAATGAAGCCTCCACTTTTCTGCACAGCGTTTCCTCATGGACATTTCTACTAAGCCGGGCTTATTTAGAATGGGTCGATAAACGGCACCGTATGAAACTATGTATGAATTATCCAAGATACGTAATATTATTAAATATGGAAAATGTGTTCTTTGTGGTGTTCATCTAATAAGAGTTTTTCCTAATTCCTACGGTTTCGGCCACTTTTTTATTCTTCCCTTTTTTTGTCTAAAATGTGTTAAGGCTTCAACACCTGTCGACATTTTTATTTAAAATCTACGTCAAAATGTAGGGAACAATGTCATTTACAAACGCTACAAACGAAAAAAATCTAAAACATTGCGTCAGAAGATAATCAACAATTTTCGATGGATCCGACAGGGATTTTCAGTTTAGCCTTAACTGATGATTTCCGTTCACAGTGTGATCCAGGAGTTGGTGTGGACCGTTTCTTCCACGCTCTGTACACGGAGCGAGAGTCCAGGATGGTGATGCTGCTGGGCACAGCCTGCTCGGAGGTCACCGAGAGCATTGCCAAGATCGTACCCTACTGGAACATTGTTCAGGTAACCTATGAACTATAAAGGTACTGAAAACTTTTAAATTCGTAAAATTAAATAACAATAATTATATAATTATTCTTTTTTTTATTCGTATTTTTTTTTTATTCGCTTTCTAGTTACATCTTGTAAGTTGCACTAGGCAGGCATGTTACAATAGTATATTGCAATGTAGGTAATTCTATAATTATAATTATCTTACTTAATGTACGATCGTTTTGATTAGTTAGGTAGGTTTAAATTGCAAATGTAAATCTACTTAATCTTACTCATATTATAAACGCAAAAGTTTGTATGTAAGTATGTATATATGTATGTCGGAGACGGTCAAATTATACAGTCGCTAAACGGAACGAAGCACGAACCTGGCAGATGGCAGCACCGACGCGATGACGTCCGTATGCGGCTAACTTCGTGCTACGACAGAGCCTAGCAGAAGAGGGGAAGCATAGTCGACACTTACCTTTTCTCCGTCGTCGAGTGCAGACCTCTTAGTTAGGAACTGTCACACGTTTCGTTGATTAATTAAGTACCTACCTGATTTTGTATTCGTCATAATAAAAGTGTTCGATCAATCTGCTGTCTTCTCTTTGTTCGATCTACCCTATTTACGCCCATAAGATGTCGAATATGGACCAGAATGAAGACCCGTTTCCGTCATCAGAAGTGGGATCAAATCGAGCAAATGAGGAACCACGTGGTGATAACCTCGACACATCACAATGGCGAATGATGTTCGAAGCTCAAAACGAACAGATGCGTGCGCTGATACAAGCCCTGAGTGCGCCTCGCCCCAGGAACAACGTGACCTTGCCTGAGTTTGATCCAGATAAGCGAGAAGCGGATCCTCAGTCCTGGTGTGCAACAGCAGACCTGTGCCTATCGGATAACCCACTCGAAGGATGCCAACTAATAGTCGCGCTTAGCAAGGCTTTGAAAGGAACCGCTTCAACGTGGCTGTCACAGATTACGTACGCCGGAATCACATGGCCGCTGTTTAAGGAGCTTTTTACATCGAGATTTGTGCCGACAGAGACAATCCCTGCTACGCTGATGCATCTCAATACAAGCAAACCGAATGAAGGAGAAAGCTATGTCGCCTACGCCAGCCGATTGATGTCATCGCTTATGAACCGCTGGAAAAACGCAAGTACTGAACAAATAGCTGTGTCGGTTGTACTAGCTCATTTGGCACAAATTGATTCGAGATTACACCGACTAGCATTCACTACTGAGATAAGTTCGCGCCATAACCTACAGCAAGAATTGCAAGCTTATTCTTATTTGAAACGCAAACTACCGCAAGATCCGAAAGACATGGCGGATTCAGAAAAGCGAGCGCGTACAACACCACAATCACTCAAATGCTACGTGTGCGGAAAACTGGGACACAAACAAGCCGATTGCCGTTTTAAGGGAAGAGATGCCAAGAAACACCCAATGCCTACAATGACTACACCCGCTCGTGTGACGCAGCAGCCAACTTCGAAGGGAGCCATCATCTGCTTCAAATGCGGGCAGCCAGGACACGTCGCTTCCCGCTGCGGCAGCGCTTCCTCGGCCGCCGCTACGTCGAGCACCGTGCCCCGAGCTGAACATCGAGTCGACCTGTGCGTGGTCGAGCCTCCTACAGGATCTTTTACCCATAACGGTCAGTTGATTTTATTTCATTTTGATTCTGGAGCCGAGTGCTCGTTGGTTAAGGAAAATTTTGCTAACAAATTGTGCGGTAAACGTTTTAATAATGTTGTAACAATGTTAGGTATAGGTAACAAAAATGTCAATAGTACTGAGCAGATATTGTGTTGTGTTGAACTTAACGAGTACCCTACGGAAATCTTATTTCATGTCTTGCCGGATGTGTATCTCCGTAGTGATGTCATGATAGGTCGAGAGATTTTATTTTCCGGGTTTGTCGTCAACATAAGTGCGAATAAGTTTACGATGACAAAGAGCAATATTATCAATTCGTGCGTGGCAGATCGTACCCTTCCCTACACTAATAACTTTAACGAGGTAGATACTGACATTTCATTCGAACGTAAACAATCACTCGTCAACATATTGCGAAAATTTTCCAATTATTTCACTACCGGTTTTCCAACTACCCGCGTTAACACTTATGAGCTAGAAATCCGTTTGATTGATCCGAGTAAAACCGCGCAACGACGGCCTTACGCTGGTTCACCGGAGGAACGAAGGGTGATGCGTGAACGAGTGAAGGAGTTATTTGACGCTAAAATTATACGACCTAGTAATTCGCCTTTCGCGAGCCCTGCGTTATTTGTTGAGAAGTCCGACGGTACGAAGCGTATGTGTATCGATTACCGCGAGTTGAACAAAAATACCGTTCCTGATAGATACCCGTTACCGTTGATTTCTGAACAGATTTCGCGACTTAATGGCGCTTTTTACTTTACGAAACTCGATTGTGCTAGTGGCTTCCATTTAATCCCGGTTAATGAAGAGTCAATAGAGCGAACTGCGTTTGTCACAGCCGATGGACAGTACGAATTCTTGACTATGCCGTTTGGTCTACGTAATGCTATCTCCGTTTTTCAACGCGCTTTGATGATAGCGTTAGGGGAGTTGGCCTATAGCTTTGTCGTAGTTTACGTCGACGATATTTTAGTCGTAGCTGAGAGTGAAGAACAGGGTTTAGAGAGGCTTAACACGGTTTTAGAGGTTTTATCCAAAGCAGGTTTCTCACTTAACCTCAAAAAGTGTTCTTTTCTGAAAAAACGGGTACAATTCCTCGGTTATGAAGTAGAAGCAGGCGAAATAAGGCCGAATAAAAGGAAAACAGAGTCACTTAGTGCTTTACCCCCACCAGAGTCGGTTACGCAGCTTAGGCAATTTATTGGGTTAGCGTCTTACTTTAGGCAGTTCTTACCACATTTTTCTCGGTTAATGAGTCCTTTGCATAGGTTGACAGCAGGTAAGTGCCCATTTGAATGGAAGGCGAACCACGAAGAAATACGACAGCAGGTTATCTCTATTTTAACAACCGCACCGGTGTTGATGATTTATGACCCCCGTTACCATACAGAACTTCATACGGACGCGAGCATGGACGGCTACGGAGCTATGCTTTTGCAGATAGTCGATGGTAAGAAACGTGTGGTCGGTTATTACAGTAAGCGTACTACGCCTCCTGAGACTCGTTACCACTCTTACGAGTTGGAAACGTTGGCGGTAGTTAACGGTGTAAAACACTTTCGTTCTTATTTACATGGGAGGAAGTTTGTTGTAATCACTGACTGCAATTCCTTAAGGTCTGCTAGGGACAAGATAGATTTGACACCGAGAGTACATCGTTGGTGGGCCTACTTGCAAGCATTCGATTTCGACGTAGTCTACAGAGCTGGTAAGAATATGGCACACGTTGACTTTTTATCTCGTAATCATTTACCCCGGGCCCAGGTGCAAGAAGTTACGAAAGCGGAGCAGAGACGTGTGGACATAACGGAACTCACTGGTAATTGGCTTTTAGCGGAACAGCAACGGGACAAGGAGATACAAGACATCGTAGCTCAACTTAATAATGGCGAGTTAAGGGACGAAATCGCGCAGACATACGAGGTACGATCAGGTTTACTCTACCGTAAAATTCAACGCAACCGTAAGACCAGATGTTTACCTGTGCTGCCTCATAGTATAAGATGGTCAGTAGTTCACAATGTACACGACTCAATAGTGCACCTTGGTTGGGAGAAGACACTGGAGAAGCTCTACGACCACTACTGGTTTGAAGGTATGTGTCGCTACGTTCGCAAGTTCGTGGATAACTGCGTTACATGCAAAGTAGCCAAGTCAAATTCAGGGAAAGTGCAAGCAGAGCTGCACCCAATTCCAAAAGCTACGGTGCCCTGGCACACGGTGCACGTAGACGCAACGGGTAAGCTCAGCGGAAAACGTGACAATAAGGAATACGTTTTTGTCCTTATCGACGCGTTTACTAAATTTGTCCTTTTACATCATACAATGCATATTGACACTGCCAGTAGTATCAAAGCTTTGACTAAGAGTGTGTCGTTGTTTGGTGCGCCAGTTCGTATTATCGCGGATCAAGGTCGTTGTTTTGCGAGTCATGAGTTTAGAGAGTTTTGCAATAGTAAGAACATTAAACTTCATTTAATTGCTACCGGTTCATCGCGAGCTAACGGTCAAGTCGAGCGAACAATGAGCACTTTGAAATCGATGCTTACCGCGGTTGAATCTAACGATGATAGGTCATGGCAGGATGCGCTAGGAGATGTGCAGCTTGCTCTAAACTGTACGGTTAATAGGGTAACGAAAGCGAGCCCTCTTGAATTGTTGATCGATAAAATAGCGCGTCCTTTAAATTTGATGGTTAACGATGAGGATAACAACGTAGATATCGAACAAGTTAGAGAAAATGCCGCTTTGTTAATTGAAAAGTCGGCCCAATATGACAAAAAGAGGTTTGATAATACTAAGGCGAGACTGGATAAGTTTTCCGTTGGTGACTTTGTGTTGCTTCAAAATGAAGAACGCAATCAAACCAAATTAGATCCAAAATATAAGGGTCCTTTCAAAGTTGCAGAAGTGTTAGACGGAGATCGCTATACATTAAGAGCACTTAATTCTAAACGTACTTACAAATACGCGCATGATAGGTTAAGACGTATGCCTGAGGGCCAAGTACCACTAGTAGTAGAAGAATCGAGTGATGATAATGACGATGGTAGTGGTGAATCATAGTTCGGCTGGTCGGACCGTACCGGTAGTCATTTCGTAGCCGTAGTCCGCTAGAAGTCGGTAACTACTCTATGTAGTCCGTGGATGCGCGGTGCGCGAGTGATACTGGCGGAGGTCGGGTCATTTCAGGACCATAGAGTTCAAGGAACTCGGCATTCGTGGAATGCATAAGAACCACGAGGGTTAATGAAGGGGCTTTGTGAAGGCCGCAGGCCACGAATATGATTCCTACTTTGTTATTTTTGATTGTATTGTGTGAAATGTTACTGATTGTTTCAAAGGTTTAAGTGGTGGTACTTGTTCACTCTAGCATTACTTTTAGTTAAACAAACTGTAACTTGTTGAACCGATTGTTAATTATTTTTGTTGAAAACTTAATTCAAAATTAAACAAAATCGTTGTATATAGAGACAGGAAGTTTATTTCGTTTTCTTTAAGATCCTGATTAAGTCGTAAATGGTTGTCAGGAGTAACCGAACGTTGTGTACTGTGCGAGATTTATTTTGTTACAGAATAACACACGAAGACGCGTGTAGCGCAGGATGGCCGTGTCGGAGACGGTCAAATTATACAGTCGCTAAACGGAACGAAGCACGAACCTGGCAGATGGCAGCACCGACGCGATGACGTCCGTATGCGGCTAACTTCGTGCTACGACAGAGCCTAGCAGAAGAGGGGAAGCATAGTCGACACTTACCTTTTCTCCGTCGTCGAGTGCAGACCTCTTAGTTAGGAACTGTCACACGTTTCGTTGATTAATTAAGTACCTACCTGATTTTGTATTCGTCATAATAAAAGTGTTCGATCAATCTGCTGTCTTCTCTTTGTTCGATCTACCCTATTTACGCCCATAAGATGTCGAATATGGACCAGAATGAAGACCCGTTTCCGTCATGTATATACTACTTATATTTATTTGCACTAGGCAGGCAGCCTAGTGCAAATAAATATAAGTAGTATATCCGTTGTCTAGTCACCGTAACACAAGCTTAACAGCTTACCACGGGGCTAGATGGCGCTGTGTGTTCGTCACAGGATTTATTATTATTATATTATTTATTATTATTATGTATGTATGTATGTGAGGTTGTTACTCTTTCACACAAAAACTACTGAACGGATTACAATGAAACTTGGAATATAGGTAGCTGGGGAACTGGATTAACAAATAGGCTAATTTTTATCCCGATATTAAAGGGGAAACGGGACTTACGCGGGTTAAACCGCGGGGCGCAGCTAGTAGCTTATATGTCACTTTTGTTGCTAATGTTTGTTGTATAGGTATCTATCTTGTGATTAACCTGTTTAAACAATCCAATCTTAGTATTTTATAAAGTCTGTAGAAAATATTAATAAAATTAAGCTAGTTCGTACCTATTTAATTATTACTGTTCGTACTAACTCACATCTATTAAATAAAGTCATTTTAGAAGTAAAGTGAGTAACAGTATTTTAGAATAGTCTTATGAAGACTAATAATTATAACATAGTGGTTTATTGTAACATAGTAAGACAATTGTAACATAGTTGAAATGACGAGGTAAGTAAATAAATAATATGCGATTACCACCCAGTAAAATGTACCATGTTAATCTACTAAACATTGTCGGTTAGTTGAAGGATATCATGCATTGAGTACCTAAATATCGTTTATAACATAACATGAATTAATATAACATAATATTAATATAACTATACGTTTCCAGATTCCGAACAGCGGCTCTAGCCAACATTCTTATCGAATAACGAAATCGCCAATCGACAGATTTTTTGTATGAAATTGACATAAGGTCACGCTTGATTTTTCGCGAGCTTATCTCAATTTCATACAAAAAAAACTGTCGATTGGCGATTTCGTTATTCGATAAGAATGTTGGCTAGGGCCGCTGGTAAGAAAATATAAATGAATCGCGCGAGCCCTACACAATTCTGATTTAAATATTTAGTTCAGTGTATGTACATACCTGTATTAAAATAAGATTCTAAAAAAACTAGTTATCTGAGATAATTCAAGCAAGTTACAGGAGATTAGCACTGAATAGAATATAGGTTAGGTTAATTAGGTATTATTATGTGAAATTTCTATAATAATAATTAACTAATATACCTAATGTTCTAATCGACTATCTACACATATAGTAATAGTCCTAACAATTATCATTTCAGGATAGTTTCGAGAACTAGAGAAAATTACCTTCTACAGAAAAAAACCCCAAGCTGAAATCCGCCGAAAATGGTTAACGAATTATCTGAAACACCTGAACTACCTACGTGAGACGAAAGTCGTTCCCGCGAGAAATCCTCACAACACAAATAAAATAGCTTGAACAAAATTATAATCCCACTTCATATCCTATCCTACTATAATAATTATTATAAAAGCGAAAGTCTGTGTATAAGTAAATGAGTAGGTACGCTTGTTACTTCTTTAACAAGAAACTATAGTATCAATTGCGTTGACACTTGTTATGCAGATAACTGGAGATCAGCCCCCTAGATCATCTATCCAGTAGATGTCTGACAACAGTGGAAAACAACGGGCACCATGCAGTACATTGCTGCTTTGAGGTAATTACCGGTAATAACCACGTTACCCCAAAGCAGCATTGTACTGCATAGTGCCGTCATTTTCCACGGTTGTCAGACGTTTACTAGATAGATAATCTGGGGGGATTAACACAGGCTTTATTACGATATTCCCGCGGGATTAGGTCTTTCGCGGGTAAAACTGCGAGCGCGACTAATTATAAAGTAACAGTTGTACAATAAAGTTATAATCTATCTATCTATCTTTGACGGTACGGTGCGGTGCGAGTTCTATCTTCTGGTACGGCTATACAACCCAAGTTGAGAAACACCACTACTTGAAAAGAAGAAGAACTTTTAGAAATAATGTTTGGTAAAGCAATTTATTCTTTCAATGTCACAATGAAGAAAATTTTGAAGGAAAAAGTTTTGTACCAACTTTTAATGAAAAAAATTACTTACGTTTAGAAGTATTGAACAAAATTAAGTACCTACATCTGTTTAATACTTTTTATTCCTGCGAGAAACGTGTGTGACACCGCGAGGCGTCGCTAGTTAACAATAACTATTACAAAATATAACACAACCATAATGATTACTGACGCCAATTAACTTTGAATACAGCCGTAAAGTAATTAAGTTCAGGCAAATTGCTGATCGGGGTGACTGCTTTATGATTTTGTTGCAAATTTCTAAAGGTCCTTTTGAATTATGATTGTAACAAAGCGAAAGTTCTTTGAATGAGGGTTTTAACCATCTTCAAAAAAGGAAGAGGTTTTTGATTTTCCGCTTTTATATATATTTTTTGGGGATGTTCACCGATTACTCAAAGACTGGCTGACCGATTGAGACGTTTTTTTTTCTGATACCAAATGCTGCCCCTTAGTCATGTTTCCTTTTTAAATACAGGAGATTAGCTACTATCTGAACTGTTGGAAGTGATGATAGATAGATCGATAGATTAACTCCTTATTGTACCAAATTATTATAATTGGCCTTTTTATCTTATTTTTGATGAGTTAAACAGCGCACGCAACTTTTAATCAATGCTATTTTATGGCGCTTACCCGGCATCTATACCACTCTCTCAGCTTAGTCAACCATGTCCAGAGAAAATAACTAAATTATTAAATTATTACATAGTCAAGAAATCACAAAATAAACAGACAACATAATTAAAGTTACAATTAAATATATCCCTTAACTATAAAAAAACACATTTTTTCAAAAAATTACACTTTAAACCAAAGAAAAACAATGGTACAATGCGCGGCCTTATCGCTGATCATCATCATCATCATCATCATCATCAGCCCGTTGCAGTCCACTGCTGGACATAGGCCTCTCCAATTGCACGCCACCTAGATCTATTTTCGGCTTCTCGCATCCAGTTTGTGCCAGCCGTCTTGCGCAAATCGTCGCTTCAACGTGCCTGAGGACGTCCTACACTACGTTTGCCGAGACGCGGTCTCCACTCTAGAACTCGTTTACCCCAACGGTTGTCGGTTCTACGGCTAATATGGCCAGCCCACTGCCACTTCAGCTTGCTAATCCGGTGAGATATGACGAAGACTTTAGTTTTCTGACGGATCACCACATTTCTGATACGATCCCTCAGAGAAACGCCGAGCATAGCTCGTTCCATAGCCCGCTGAGCGACTTTGAATTTGTGGACCAACCGTGCCGTTAGTGTCCACGTTTCGGCTCCGTATGTGATGACGGGTAAGACGCACTGATTAAAGACTTTCGTCTATAGGCACTGTGGGATTGACAATGTAAGAACTCGACGTAGCTTCCCAAATGCTGCCCAACCCAACTGAATTCTCCTGTTCACCTCGCTCTCAAAGTTGTTTTTTCCTAACTGCAATGTTTGCCCTAGGTAAACATATTTTTGAACAACTTCGAGAACGGCGCCGCGTATCGCAATAGGTTCCGGTAGAACATGTTCGTTGAACACGACCTTGGTTTTGTCCATGTTCATCCGTAGGCCAATGCGTACAGAAGAGTCAGCCAGGTCATTCAGCATCCGTTGTAGGTCCTGCAGCGTTTCTGCCATAATGACGATATCATCTGCAAATCGCAAGTGATAGATATACTCGCCATTAATATTAATGCCACGTCCTTTCCAGTTCAGCGTTTTAAACATATCCTCCATTGCATTTGTGAACAATTTCGGGGAAATAACATCCCCTTGTCTCACTCCTCGATGCAACGGTATGGGCCTTGTTTGCTGATTCTGTACTTGGACGGACATGGTGGCGGACTCGTAAAGACATCTCATCACTTGGATGTATCGCCAATCTACTTGGCAGCGCTGCAGAGACTCCAGAACAGACCAGATTTCTACCGAGTCAAAGGCTTTTTCATAGTCCACAAATGCTAGACACAGGGGCTGATTATACTCTTCGGTCTTCTGTATAATCTGCCGCACTGTGTGGATGTGGTCTATTGCTGATGTTGTGTCCTAATTGGTCTATATACAGTAAGGTTTGCCTTCAGTTCCGCCATAGCCGACATAAATCTGTGTCGTGTAGGTATCCGGATGAAACGGTATCAAAACCCTAAAGTAATTCAATCACATCTGCCTGACCGAATGGACTGAACAGCCCATCGAACTGAAATTAAAACATGAATATTATTTCAGCAATTTTATTGGCTTTTAGTTATTGTGTATCATTTTATTCTATATTTTTCAGGTTTTTAATCTATTTAGTGTAAGAAATTTTAAGACTACATCCAATACGACATAAAACATAATTGAGTTAGACGTTACTTTCTGGAACTCCATATCAACTTTATTATCAAATTATTTTTTAACCAATCGTTTACACCGATAAACAATGGACGGGACTAAATAATATTTTATAACCTACTTAATCAGCAAAAGCCGTCTTACTGCCTATTCTCGCTAATACCAACTAACACTAATTGGTAAAATAATGCAAATAAAATAATGCTTTGTAATTATGGTAAAATGGCTTTCAGACGTTTTGGTGTTTAAATGCTGTAAGTCTGAAAGTGTTGGTTATATAAATAAATAAATAAATAATAATAAATAAACACTAAATTTCGACAAACTTAAACCCCCTTCAAATCTCCTCAGCAATACAGAGCAAGCAAACTAAAACAGACACTCTACTAATTGTGTTTTACCTGCATCTGACTTTGATATCTAATCTAGAAATCCCTCAGGAATCAACTAGAAGGTATAACGATTTGTACAGCTGGGAACACTCTGCGAGATCGCCCGACGATTTTAGAGTCTCAGTTAAGATGATAAGATTCGGTTTTGGATAAGAGGTCGTAATTTCAGTGGGCTTTGTTTGATGTTTGATGCAAGCGGGTGGATCGAGACAATCTGGCGATTGGTAATGCCAACATTGTCAGTTTTGGTATGTGCGTGCGGGTTCGTTAGAATGTTGACAATGAATTAGGTATACCTAACTTTTTGTGAGAATTACGATCCTATTTTTAGTTTTCTTGAAAAATTAACCTTGTAGATTTTTTTTAGTACCGCAGCGGCTTAACCAACTAGGCCACACGAGTCAAAATCTCGAGCGGCGAATTTAAGATTATGAATGTTTCCCTGTCTACTATTTTTCGACTAAGGCTCGATTGAGACACCATCTACAGGAGGCGCTGCTGTACTGACGCAGAGACGCGAGTTCAAATCTCGTCGCGAGTGAATTTTTGAAGATGAATTTTATTTTGCCTTTAAGACATTTCTAGTAGATATTGCCTTAAGCAATAAAAAACAAATGACGAAATAATTAATTAAATATGTATTGCAATTCAGGATCTTCTGCGTAGGATCATTGATTGTTATGGTTAACATGGTTAATTTTGGAACAAAAATGTAAATATATCAATACTTTATAATAATACTTTATTCATTTATGTACCTATACCGATCAATTTACAAAAAAAAACACAAAATGATAAACTTAATAAAAAAGTTATCAGATATTTAACGTGATCGCTATAAGCTACCCATGAATCTCTTTCAGGTAAACTCCGAATTTGAGGCAAAATATTATGTGTTTTAGAAAAAGCATTTTTTCCAAAACACAATAATTTTCTAGAATTGTGGGTAACACTTTAAAATAAACAATAATAAACAAGCTTGAGTACATCTACATAAATTTATATTGAATTGATTTCCTTTGAATAAACATCAGTTGATATTCATCTATTCCCTGAACTAATCCATACCGAACTGAAACTCCATCAGTCGCTCGACGTTCGTTCGTAATGTAATACACATTTGAAACGCACTCGATCATGACGTTAATTACTAATTCTGACCGGATAACTACATTGTAATTATACATTTACCAGCTGTTATTGATGCTACTCGCTTAATGAATACCTTTTGATTGATGCTTAAGTGATGAGGTAGGTTAGGTAGGTACCTATATTACGGCCTCAGCGGCGCATCGGGAGAAACCTTGAATGTAACGCAGCAGGTTGCGGGTTCAATTCCCGTAATAACAAGTATTTATTCTAACCGTAAATATTTGTTTCCGGTTCTAAGTATTTTCTATATGTATCATAATCATAATGTATAATATATTGACAAAAATGTGTTACAAAATGTAGTTTATCTGTTGTCTACTACCGATGGTAAAGCCTAAATGTTCGTGAACTTAGCAGAGCAGCAGATCAAAAAATAATGTGAGTTCTATTCGCATGCAGCTGAGTTCTATAGTTCCTGATACTTTTTAGAAATAGTTCACTGATCGCATGCAGCTGAGTTCTATAGTTCCTGATACTTTTTAGAAATAGCTCCTGATACTTTTTAGGAAAAAGTTCACGAACATAAAGCCTAATTGCTTAGTTTTGCTGCTTTTTTTGTTCCTGCGTTTAGACTGTTAAAGATAAATGATCTCTTTTACCTCTTGAAAAAACATACAAAGATCGTTTTTATATAGCGAAAGAGTCGTATGGCTGTGAAATCAATAATTATTGTATGATAGAAAGAGTGGAAAGAGATAGAAAGAAAGCTTGAGATTTAGATGAGGAAAATACTGAATTACAACAACATTTTAAATGTACACGATATGTTAACATAGTTGCATTTTTACCGGGTCGTAATTGAATATTATTATTATTTTCTTATCTTGACGTAACTTGTGCAATCGTCTACATGTTATACCTATGTTGAAGTACATGTTCAACTATTTTACAATAATATTACAAAGGTATAACATAGTTGAATCCCGCCTATGTTTCAATAGTCGCAATAACGTAATAAGCGATTTAGACCCGATAAAATGCAACTTAATTGAACTAAAATGTAATATCGCAGGTATCATTCGGGTCCACGTCACCGGCCCTGAGCGACCGATCAGAATTCCCGCTCTTCTGCAGGACAGTCGCCCCTGACTCCTCACATAACCCAGCCAGAATAGCTTTCATCAGGTAACATACAAATTAACTGGTTCATTGTAAGTCTGTGTATAAAAGTGGCTACAACCCTAATAGTTTTAACTGTGCAATTAAATAACTGTTTCGACTATACAGTTGTCAATGTTACCTACAGTTTTTTTGTTGTTTTTAATCATAATATACAAGGTGTAACGGGTAAGCCCGTTCAATTAGAAAGGGTTGTTCTAGATGTCTAGATGAACAACTTTTGTTCTACGACTTTTGGAAATTCGAAGTACATTTCGAAAAATTTAGGTGTAAAGTTTACTTGAAAATCAGCTGTTTCTAAGAGTTCGAGGTCATTGACCTTATGTTGTTTTTTCATTTCGTTTGATGTACTACATCTAAAACTTCAATTACTTTTATTTTCAAAAGCAGCGTTTTGTCAGTAAACATAATCTCAAAATTTTCAAAAAAAAGTTTTAATTTTCAAAAGTCGTAAACAACCTTTTGGATTAAAAGGGCATACCAGTTACAAATTGTATAACTAATTATATTATCAGTTTAACTGTAAAATTCCTAAATTGCATATTATTATACACGTTACGATTTAACTGGCAATTCGACTGTACAGTTAAAACTGAAGGTCTGTTGCTACCTAACTATTTAAAATTTCTAAATCTATGTTCTGAAGTATTAGTTTTTGCAAGCCATAACTTTTATATATACTATACTATCTAGGTTAGGTCATAGCAGTAAAGGTAAAATAATGACATTTACCTGCTTTAAATCTTGCTTTAATACCCATTTTAGTTGTATGTGAAAATTACATATTTATTTTAGTCAATTTTAAGGAGTATTTGATTTTCTATCGGCAACAAAATTACTTTAAAGATCTCTAAAAATTTCAACTATCTGGCTATCGCAGATTATGAGATAACGATTGGTGACATACAGTGGAGTCTTAGTATAGGATTTTACACTCTGGTTACAGAACTAAAAAAAAAAGAGTTTAATTCAAGATTATGGCAATAAAATTATCTTTAACTCCTTAGGCAGTTTGGCTGGGACACAGTAACAGCATTCTCTCAAAACGAGGAAGTATACTCGTTGGCTGTAAACGAGCTGGTGACTCAGCTGGAGGCAGCCAACATCACGTGCGCTGCTTCTATCACCTTCGCGGAGTCTGACTTCAAGGAACAGCTGCAACAACTGAAGGTAAAAAAAATGGTAGAGCTTATTATATCTTGACTTGGCAGCTCTCCTTTAAGGGCGTACCTAAATTTCAAATTACATTAGATTACAACAGGGATAGCACCAACGATTTTCAGATGTGTACAAGAAGGACGTAAGATGCGACTTTGCGATATTTTACAGCAAAAAATCAAAATCATAAACATCACATAAACATGGTCCAATATTGGTCCAATTAAAAGTGTCCAAGGAAGCTGTGTGCCTACTGCCAACGAGGATCAAAGACAATATAATCACTACGGATCTGCCTTATTGCGACATTGACATCCGGCAGCTCCTCCCAAAGACACATCGAACTACCAAGAGTAGACATGGCATAAGTCTGTCATGACTTATCTGACATTTCTGACTGACTTGTCATACTTTAGTATCTTCTTACTAGTCTGTGGACTTGTCTGACATGGCTTATCCTGAGGGCTTATCTGCCATAAGTTGTTATCCATATCAAATACCAAATCTTCACAATTATTTGCAGTCAGATATTAGGGAAGTAGGTAATTTGCTAAAAATCAAAATGATCAATATCTGTATACAATCCCATCAAACTGTACCGTTTATAATTTAATATTTGACAACGCTAGCACTCCATCAAATCCTATTATTATAAGGTGCCCAAACTACAGATTATAAATCGGTCGATACTTCGTTCATTGTGCGGTGCAAAGCGACGAATCTTAACTTCCTAATATTATATAGCTGAAAGATTGCATGTTTGTGTTTCTTACTACTGACCGATTGCGATGAAACTTGGAAAATAGGTAGCTGTGGACCTGGATTTTTTTATCCCGATATTACTGCGGGATCGAAACTTGCGCGGGTGAAACCGCGGGGCGCAGCAGCTAGTATGAATATAAATTAAATTCTAGGCTTTGATATGGAAAAGCGATTCCTAAGCTCTGTACTCGCTGCAATCTTTACAATCATGTAATAACACTTCCGTTGGCAGTCGTGTAAAAATACAGTCCTAAATTTCATCTCAAACAAACAGGAGCTCTTTTGTTTTATTTGCTTGCGCCATTTCGAGTGATTTTAATACCTCTATTTCTAATGATTTCGTTCGTTTTCTGTAATTGCCTTATGTGAAATGCACGACCGCAACTAGTAGTATCAACCACTCGCCGCAGGAGTCCGACATCGAACGAAAATCAGCAGATATCAAATTAGGTATGTGAATCGCCTGACGAGAAACGAACGATTCAAAGAGAAAGCTACTGGATCAGTGGCGCAAGCGGAAGACGCATACATAACATCCGAATGCAAGGGATGCCGCCGGTTAAAGTCCTATCGGGTGCCGAATTTTTGGAAAAAAAAAAACAATAACAAATTTTCCAAGTTTAGGAAACACTTTGATAAATAAATCAATTAACATTTTGTCTTTGATAAAAGGCGGTAGGTACAACTTTGTGAAAGACATTCTGTCACTGAGCTATCATCCCATCACTTCCTATTTAGTTTAGTCTGTCGTGTGCAGACGGTTCGACGTTCAACACTCTTATTATTCCAAAGCTATCTATAGGCGAAGGCAGGCCTATTATAGGAGCAAGCACAAACTCCCACCGTGAACAGAAACTCATCAAACTATATTAATTGAGTGCTTGATCTCCGTTTGACATTCAACGTGGTAACCTTGGAGGTGTGATTTGCTCTTATTAATTAACTAGCAGCGCTCTGCGGTTTCACCCACTTAAGTGCTGATCTCGTAGAATAAAAAGAAGCTTGTGTTTTATCTATACAATACCCAGTAGAAGCCTAGTTGCCTAATTTTGGGTTGTGTGCAACATCCTGCAATATTCGTCTATTAATTTCTATACAAAACTTATAAGTAGGAAAGCTTTATGTTTGTTTGTTTGTTACAAATTTTAATTGGCTCTGATAGTATTGGACCGATTTTCAAAAATACTTTCGCCTAAGTATAGAAAGTTACATTATGGAGGAGTAACATTCCGCGCTACCATGCTCGTTTGTCGTTGCTATATCGTCCTTTTGTCTAAAGTAAATTTTAAATGCAAAATACCCCGGCTACTTTAAAAAATCACAGACAATTTAAAAAAATCTTTTATTTTTTTTAAGTTTGATTTTTTTTCCTTTTATTTTTTGGCGAGTTTTTTTTTAGCTGAACGACAACGCGACGACTTATAAGACATTATGGTAGGGCCCATTATCAGAACTTAATGCGGGTGTAACCGTGGGGTGCTGCTTAGTTATTTATAATCGAGGTCACATAACATGGACTACAATTTTTTAAACTCACACGATTTCTGCACATTACTATTTTTCTTAAAACTCGGGTCTTGATGCGTTTGTCTGCATTTTTTATAAATTTAAAATATTAATTTATAATTACCCCGACGTTTCGGCAAACGCATGTCATTTTAAGACTGCGATAGATGATAATTATCGGTCCTTGGCCGATTGTATAGAAATAAGCGAGATGGAATTGCATAAAAAATCTATAATTTCTTGTAAAATCAATCATTTACGATGATTAAAATAATATTTTTAAAAATACGATGAGGAGGTTTTAGGTATTGTATTATAGAAAATATAGGCAGCGGTTAAGGATTTAGAAGCAAAGTTGTTTTATACTGTAAAACAGGGGTAAATTTGCCTGTATAATAGTGGTATTTAAGTTATCTTTTATTGTTTTTGAAATAAAGGTGCCCCCTTCTAATATATTGTTCAAAGATGTATTTGATACCGCTTATGAAGAAAAGTATTCAATCGGAAGGGATTTCAGCTCGATTCACATTAGCCGCGTTCTTAAGTTAGTAGATTCACCGTCTACCGTGGTACCTATTGAATTTTGAAACGGCATATGTTCAATACTAAAGTAGGATAAAGAAATGAAATATGTATTAGTAAATATTCGTGAACCGACGATCCTGGCGCGACGGCGCCTGTTACACGTAAATAAATGATCACCTACTTTAATGAAACTCCCTTGTAACTTTACGTACCATCATTTTCAGACATAAACAAAAAGGATGATACAATCGCTGGAGAAAAACGCTGTTTTTTTGTTTGTGTGAGTGTGTGAGCAGTGTTCCGCGGTTTCATACGCAATACGCATAAGTCCCGATGCCACGAGATTTTCCGAAAACTTTTTTAGAACCGATCGATAATTTGTATGGCATAAATAAATCTCTTTCTCGCCGTGCTTCCGACGACACGTTTGGCAGTTGGTCCCGGTTGTTATTTCAAAATTAAATCTCAACGTTAAGCAGTTGGTCCCGGTTGTTATTTCTCTCTTCAAAATTCAAAATAGTTTATTTCCTTTAGATTCTGGTACAACAACAACTACATGATCATTAGGATACGTCTTAAATCTCATTAGATTTAAGACGAGGGCGCGTTCCGAAATCACGCTAAAGTTATTATTTTAATGTGGTTTTGGAACGCGCCCTCCAATGAGAGGAATCAACAAGAAACTCAGTGTTTTTTTGTGATCAGTGTTAAATTACAATCGTCCTAATACAGATAATGGGCCCTACCATGATGTCCTATAAGTCCTCGAGAAATCGTCGCGCTAAAAAATAAATAAATTAAAAACACATCAAATGATTCAAAAAAAAAAAACATTAAAAAAAAGATTTTTTTTAAATTGTGTGGTTTTTAAAAGTAGTCGGGGTATTTTTTATTTAAAATTTACTTTATTTTTTTGAACGACAAAAGGAGCATAGTAGGACGGAATGATAATTCGAACAGGAGCAATCAACATCAGCTCTTTGTTATCAATTGTTAAGTTAGAAACCATAGGGTGTCCTGAAATCACACCATTATACGAAAGAAAAAGAATTGAAAAAAAAAACTTACAAATCACAAGTCAAAGGTACATTAGCCTGATAATAAACACATAACCCTTCTTTGCTTTGCGCAGTCGCGTAAAAATAAAACACGAACATGATTCAACTAGTAGGTTATTTCCAAGTAAGTACTTTATTTCATTCTCTTTTGTTCCCATTTGTACCTCCATCCATTCTGTAAAGTGTAATTCTTGTGAGAGCCTGAAGCAAATAAGAAACCATTCAGCGAAGCTATTGTTACCGATACTCACTGATATCGAGCTAATCTTTGTATTTCTTTTGCTTTACAACCTTTTCAATGAAAGTTTTCAAGTAATTACAATGCATTTTGTCTTCATTCATATCTTTTGCAAGTCTTTCGGAATAGAATGTAGAATGGAAAGAATGGTCACTGGGAACTAGTGGGACGTAGACGGGTGGGATAAATAAATAATTCTACTATGGGACCTACGACTGGGCCGTCAAGTTTAGTGTTCCAGTTCCAGTAAATAAAATAGTAAAATTCCGAAAAATGAATTCCTATTTCCCTTGGTCACAATTTTGCTATTTTTTTTGTTGTGTTTGTTATCGTCAGGAGAAATATCGATATTCCCGCGGGATCAGGTCTTACGCGGGTGGAACCGAGGGGCGCAGCTAGTCCTACTAATATAATAAATGTGAAAGTGTGTGTGTTTCGATGTTTAGATGTTTGGATATTTGTTACTCAATCACGCAAAAACTACTGAACCGATTGCGATGAAACTTGAAATATAAGTAGTTGGATACCGGGAATAACACATAGGCTTCATTTTATCTCGATATTTCCGCGGGAACGGGACTTACGCGGGTGAAACCGCGGGGCGCAGCTAATTAATAAAGGCCCCTCCAGTTTGTTCATTTTGGCTAGCTTCTACTCGTTTGGTCTGTGCCTACTTTAGTCATGAGCGACAATCTAAAATACCAACCAAGCAATTCAATTACATTTAACTATCTTAAATTTTGTACACTTTAAAATGATAAAACTAAACCTAATAAGTATCACATTATGATAACACTGAAAGCCATTAAGAAGTTATCTTTATATATTTAAGTTAGAATCAATTTAGAGTTTGTAACTTCTATACTGTGAACATTACCAATTCAAATTTGGGTACCTACCTAGTACCTAATACACACTTTATTGCATAAAATCATATAAATTAGATAGGTCTAATGTATTTCAAAGTTAAGTTATGATAAAACTAAGTTAGGATGTTTGTGTAGGTGGCAAATTATAAACAATGCGAAAGTTTGTGTATTTTATTTAAGTAGGTGCTTGTGAAATTATTAATTTAGAATAATATGGCTTAATAAGGCAATTTTTTCGGTTTAACTTGCGTGATGATTATTTCTTTTGCCATTTTTCAATGCTTAGCAATTCGAGACCTACCTTCTTGAGGATAGACACAAAAATAAATAAATATGACCAATGTTTCTTTCTAACACTAACTCCCTTACTTACAAAATATTATTTACACATGAATAAGTTATGTGACGTGTGTCTCTGTCTTTCGACTTTGAAACTTCATGTGACAGTAAAGGACAAACGATGTAGGGTTTTGTAGCGCATTAATTAGCGTATAACAGTATACAAAAAAGTCGCCCATTATAACCTGGGTGAAACAATTTAAGGTGATATGAAGACACTGCTTTAGTCGACTTACTTCACCTGGGTGAAATGAAAACACTAACGTGTCGAATTGTATCACCCAGGTGATATCACTTGGGTGATATAGGGGGAATAATCCTATGTAATAACATGAATATCGAATCGTAAAGGGGGTTATTCTAGACGTTTAAGCGAACAACTTTACTTATGTTCCCCGGCTTTGGAAAATCGAAGTAGTTTTCGAAAATTTTAAGTTTAAAAGTTTATTTGGATATCAGATGTTTTTTAGAATTAGAGGTCATTAATCTTAAGTTGTACTTTCATTTAGTTCGGTCTACTACAATCAAAATTTTAATTACCTTTATTTTCAAAAGCAGATGTTTTTTCAGTGAAATATAAAACTACAAATTTAATAAAAAAAAACGAATTTCTAAAAGTAGTAGAACAAAAGTTGTTCGCCTAGACGTCTAGAACAACCCCCTTTCGGCTTATAAGGGTATCCTCGTTACACCTTGTATATTAAATTTACTTATTTCTTATTTTCTTCAGTGTCAGTATCAAGTGATCTATGCAAATGGAGTTTACCGAAATAAACATCAGTTTCACTTTGAATCAGTGGCTCGAAACCTCTTGGTCGAATCGCACTGAGCTCACCAAATCTCTTCTTACTTTGGACATGAATGACGAATAAGGGGATTACGAAGTTCTGCAAACCTCTGTTCAAACATTAAATTGGTTTGGATCTAGTCATTTGAATACCTATATTCTTATACAAGGTGTAACGGGTAAGCCCTTTTAATCCGAAAGGGGGTTGTTCTAAACGTCTAGGCGAACAACTTTTGTTCTACGTCTTTTGGAAATTCGAAGTACATTTCGAAAAATTTAGGTGTAAAGTTTACTTGAAAATCAGCTGTTTCTGAGAGTTCGAGGTCATTGACCTTATGTTGTCGTTTTATTTAGTTTGATGGTTTACAATCAAAACGTCAATTATCTTTATTTTCAAAAGCAGCTGTTTTTTCAGTGAAACATAATCTCAAAATTTTCAAAAAAAAAGTTTGAATTTTCAAAAGTCGTAGAACAATAGTTGTTTGCCTAGACGTCTAGAACAACCCCCTTTCGGATTAAAAGGACTTACCCGTTACAAATTTATTGTATACAAGGGCACGTATTCTATAACTTAACAGTCTCAACATCGCGTCAGCATTGTTAGATTTGAAGATTGAATTCCCACCTCAAAGTTAGTTAGCGCCACTTGAGGATTGAACTTGTTAAAGTAAGCACACAGAGTAAAATCTCGCGGTTTTTCTTTTAAAATATGTACTATTTCTTAACAACAGAACCGGATAGTTCTGACAAGTATTCGGTCCGGTAAAAATTATGACTGATTGTAAATGTTTTCTTGTGTACTTACTAAATAAATAAAAAAAATAATAGGTAGTTTACCTATCTAAAACGAGAAAAATATTCTAGACGTCTAAGCGAACAACTTATATTCTACAACTTTTGGAAATTCGAAGTAGGAAATTCGACTTTTTAAATTTAAAGATTTTTTGAACATCAGGTATGTCATAATAAAGTCAGAAGTCCTTGATCTTAAGTTGTCCTTTCATTTAGTTTGGTCTCTTTAATCATTTTAAATGAATTTATCTACGAAAACTGTGCTGTTTTTTCAGCCGAATAAATATCCTCCAAAATAAAAAAAACGTTTTTCCAAAATTCGTAGAACAAAAGTTTTTTGCTTAGACATCTAGAACAACCCCCTTTCGGCTTAAATATGTATCCTCGTTACACTTTTTTATACACAAATACTCGTTCATTAGTAAATAATCGTTACATTTCAAATATTTATATAATAACTAAAACTATTACTAACTAACACGAATTTTAATAAGTTTAGCAAAGATAAAAGTCAAGTTTAGTGCTTTATAATAATTTCACGAGATCCCCAAACTCGTCGCAAAACTTGACTCTCAAGTTTATGGACAATAACGGGCATAGGTAGGTACCTATATACCTACTTAACAACTTCTTAAATTGAGCATATTTTGTCTTCTTTTTACATAAAAATTAGAGTAGTGTTTTAGGTAGACACCCCGACTTTCATTCCGAATGTCGTGGTTTCGAATCCCGGCCGCGCACCAATGTATCTTTCTTTAGGTAAAATTGATGTACGACATTAATATCGCTTTTACGGTGAAGGAAAACATCGTGAGGAAACCCACAGCTTAAAGTCACGCACAAAGGCTCAATATACCTAGTATACTTGTGGAAATATTTTATAAATAAATTCTGTATTCTGAGTTAAATAAATACTGTTAAATTACCTAGTCCAAGACTACAGCATTGTGTTTTATTTGTTACAACCTTTCATTTTTTTATTTATCTGCTTCTGAGACATCGAGTTCATGAGAATACTCAATTTATTCTCATGTACCTACTCGATAACGCATGAACGCTTCCAATAGATATACAATAGGAAGATATCTGCCATCCTACTTAATAATTCAACTTTATTCGTGTACAAAAGGTTGATAAATCATTTATTCCATACAAAAATTTTATAAAAGCTTTTCTTTCATAAAGTAACACTCGTTTTTATTTACAGGAACTCGACACTCGGATTATAATTGGGAGTTTCTCGCAGGAGATGATTCCGAAGATATTCTGTGAGGTGAGTTACATAAATTATCTATTTTAATTTAAGGTGATTAACATTTCGGAATTTAAAGGTGTCACGGACACTTAAGGAACTTTTATGACTTTGGTGGGACTTTGACCGCAAATTTATCAACTGTACCCACCTAATATTATGAATAAACTGCTTTTCAGTACTGTTAGCTTACAAAATAGAAAATTTTACTAGCTGTCCTCTTCGGCTTCACCCGCTTTTAAAAGCCCCGATCTTATGGTAGCATAACGATGTAAAGTATTATTCCAGAACTAAAGCTGTCTATTTAGCTGTTTCATTGCAGACAGTTCAGAAGTTTTTGTCTCTATTATTCTCCTATAAATGCATATTACAGTCAACAATATACTGATCGTACAATGTTCTGCGAGATCGCAGGCGTTCCGCCTGGGCATGTTTGGTGCGGAGTACGCGTGGCTGGTGGCCGGCATGCCGCCTCGGATCCGGGGCGGAGCGCCCTGCGCTAGGGCTCAGTTGGCGCGCGCGCTCGAAGGCCTAGTGTCGGTTGCTGCTCACCGCGGTATTGTAGGCGATGTGCCTTCGTATTCTGGATTGGTAAGTACAAAGATTTTGATTTTGTAGGTACGTGGTATCAATACCAGTCTTATGTTCATCTTCACAAAGCTTTATAAGGCGGGTCGAGGCAGGAATAGGCTAGTTTTGTATGTAGATAGCTGTTATTTTGCATGTTGCTCGTGCCACGTGTGTCTTCATACGTAAAGTAGTCCGTCCTAACCCCGGCCCGTTTATTGCCCATTCTAATGTGAATCATCCTTTAATCGGAATAAGCTTCGAGCGGGCTTACGTTTTGCACTGATTCGGCCGGCCGAACGGCCTCTGTGGAGTTCGTTCGCATCGTGGCGGGGTGCAATGCAGAAGGTTGCGGGTTCAATTCCCGCCAGGTGCAAGTATTTATGCGTTATTTTTTTTCCACTCATAATAATATTAATTATATAAGAAACTTTAAATTAAAAATTTTGTATCTGGTCTGGGTGTTTTCTATGTATCATAATTATGTATGTATTTACAAAAAAGGAATAAAATGGAGTATACCTATCCGTTGTCTAGTACAAGCCTAGTACTTAGTTTCAGACTAGATTGCGCTATGTGTTACGTTGTACAATATTTATTTATTGATTCAAGCCCTAACATAATTAAATAAATTTAGTTTCTCTTAGTCAGGTAGATAGGTACCTAATTTAGAGATAAAATAATCTAGGTATTGATTAATAACAAGCATAATTAATCCAACTGCATGAAACTGAGTCAAATCAAACAAGCTAACTCAATACTGTTCGATCGAAACCAGAATAGAACATAGTTTGGACTTTACCACCTGCTAACTTGCAATAGCTAGATCAAAGACTAGTTGTTAATTAAATCAGAGTTTCCTATTTACAAGAGTTGGACGGAATTCCAGTTCCTGCTTTTATTCGCACCAATAAACGTGTGAACTATATATATTTTATAAAGGAATACATTTTATTATAATATACATCTTAAATCTTACTAATATTATAAACGGCGAAAGTTTGTATGTATGTATGTGAGGTTGTTACTCTTTCACGCAAAAACTACTAAACAGATTGCGATGAAACTTGGAATATAGGTAGCTAGATAGGGGACCTGCATTAACACATAGGCTACTTTTTATCCCGATATTCCCGCGGGAACGGGACTTACGCGGGTGAAACAGCGGGGCGCAGCTAGTATATTATATACTTAACTCAAAGGTGACAGACTGACTGACTGACATAGTGATCTATCAACGCACAGCCGAAACCACTGGACGGATCGGGCTGAAATTTGGCATGCAGATAGAAGTTATGATGACGTAGGCATCCGCTAAGAAAGGATTTTGAAAATTCTACCCCCAAGGGGATAAACGGGACTTACGCGGGTAAAACCGCGGGGTGCAGCTAGTTTTATTACAATTCAACTCTGACTATACCTAAGTAGCTCCTCAGGTTAACCATTTCGATTCGACACCACTATTTATAGACAAGTCGAGTAATTACTCTGGCTAAATAAAATCTCTGTCACATTTTCGCAGACGTTGAAAACCTCTGACAAGAGCGAGACAACATGCTTTACTTAACCAAAGTAATTACTCGACTTGTCTATAAAAAAAACTGGTGTTAGATTGGTTGACAAGCACCGCAATCATTAAGAAATTGCACCGATATCAGTATAATTCTTAGGATAACATTATTTATTTGATAAATACAGCCAAATAATACTAATTTTGTGATACCTATCCCATGACATGGATAATTCGTCATTTTGTTTTACTAATAAAAATAAATACACCTACTTTTGTTACTTTGTGAGATACGGATGGCTCCGCAATTCAGATGTTTGGATTGAGGAGCCACTTTGAAACCGATATAACTTTAGACCTATTTTACTACAAAATCCAGTATGTTTCCTACAAAATCAGTTATTATACTACTAAATAAGGGTGTGATTTTTACTAATTAAGGGTAAAAATTCTTTGGAGATGTTTAGGAGAGGTCTATGCCAAAAGGCAAACGGATGGATTTAGTAATAGTAGAAATCATAGAATTTAATACTTAATTGAATTATTGATTTTGATGATGAATTAGAAATCCGAATAAAAGGCTATTATTAATATTATAAGGGTGTGTTTTTACTTTAAAACCATGACTTGGCTCCTCAATCCTTACGGAAATTGCAGAACTGCACATTATTAACTCGCTAGTCTCGCTACCACCAAACTATACTGTTAACTTGTTACTAACAAACCACTGTGTCACTGATATCATCCATCAACTGACATAAAGAAGCAATTTGAGTAACAAACTAATTTAGTCGACGCAGACGGGCGGAGTGACAGCGTTTTTAATTTTTGTCTAACCGTGCGTTCGGGGTTTTTTACGTTCCGTACGTGAGAGTGACATGAACAAGTAAATAAGTTAGAAGTTATATAATGTTCCAAGCTTTATTTATACATTGTGAAATTTTAATCTATGTTCAACAAAGAATTGTGACGGCCTCTGTGGCGCGGCGGGCGAATACCCTACTGCAATGCAGAAAGTTATAGGTTCGATTCCCACCGGGTGCAAATATTTATGCTTAAATATAAATGTTTTTATCTGGTCTAGGTGTATTTACAAAAAGTAAAATTAATATAAGTAGTATATTCGTTGTCTAGTCACCGTAACACAAGCTTAGCAGCTTACCATGGAGCTAGTTGCCGCTGTGTGTTAGTCACAGAATTTATTTATTTAATTTGTTATTAATTTATTAAATATATATGGTTATACTAAAGCAATCAGCAATATTTTTTTAAACTTAACCTTTTTCAGAAAGATTAATAGCCAAAATATCATATCCAATGTCTATAGATCCGTGTTTTAGCGAAAACTCTAAGATATTAGGGAAAATTCTGTTTCCAACTTCATCCTACGATATATGTATATGAAATGCTTTGTTTGACTGATACAGATCAATGCACAATCTAAACCGTAGATTGTAGAGAGCTGAAAGGACTGTGTTCTCTAAACGACGTAGGGTTTAGATACGAAAGGGTTTGGTATATGTGCATCCACCGATAACTAAGCCCTTGTTTGAAAATGTGGGAACAAATTCTGGATATTTTTTATGCCTGTTACAGTTACAGTGTCTTTAGAACGACAATAAACTCGTGTTTTTTTTTCAATGATCGATCATGTGATTCACTTTGTCGCATCTTTAAACCATTATCAACCGCTAGTTTCCAACATGTTTTAATACATAACTTATTCTATGGTTTTCACGATTTTGCATAATAAAACACTTTATTTACCGGGCTTAATCGCGTTTTATTCGTGATTTTTAACCGAACGAGCTTTCGTGTTTACAGTTGAACCTTGAAAAAGCCAACTGTTAAGTTGGCGAACGCTTGCTCGGTTAAAAATCATGAATAAAACGCGATTAAACTCGGTAAATAAAGTGTTTATTATGTTTGAATACAAATATTTTAATGGAAAAATACATCTTCAAAAATCCACTACAAATAAGTAGGTAGTAGTAGAAATACCTTGAGCAATAAAAATAAATTACGAAATACTAAAATTACTTATTAACGGGGTGTTTACCATGTTTAATAATTTATTCGCGGAGCTCGATATTTCGCTAGTAATTACAACCAGCTTGTTCACGAGACTGGAGAATGCGGGTAGGTGATGACAGTTAGAGGCGTCCATATCGTATATCATTTTAGTAGCAAAAATAACCATGTTAGTTTAAAATCGTAAATTACGAAATGTTTTTAATGGCCAACATTTCTTCCAGACTAATGCAATGTTCCACCGTGAGATGGAAGCAGCGGGTGTACCAGTAAGTCCGTACTCCCCCCAAACGTACGACGCGGTCTGGGCTATAGCACTCTCCCTGAGCAAAGCTGAGCAACTCTGGCGGAACTTGAGCAACAAGAGCTATGGCCTCTCCGACTTTGATTACGATAGAAAAGACATGGCGGAAGAATTCCTGAACCAATTCGCCAATTTAAGTTTCTTGGGAGTTTCGGTAAGTTGTAGCTTTGTAGACAGCGCCATCTAGTCGCGAGCTAAGCAGATTAATAAATATAGTGCAATGATGCAGTGCCAAAAAAACAATACTGTTCTTGTTAGTACTTATTATTTACTAGCTGTGCCTCGCGGTTTCACCCGCGGAAGTTAAAAACGCATTGTTAGTTGTCACGGGCGCGGGCGGCCGAGCGGTTTCGAGCGGTTGCACTTTTTCGTTCATTACTCGGTTTCTACTAATTGGATTTCGATGGAAAATATACCACGACGTTCCTCGAAAATAGAACTATCCAATATAGAAAACCAGATTTCAATCGGATCAGTAGTTTTTAATTCTATAAGGAACAGACAGAGAAACAGACAGACAGACATGAATTTAAAAAATTATAAATTTTGTTCTACTACTTTTACTAAGTCCCCTAGACCACTTTTTTAAATTTACTTCCAAGTTCAGCCTTTTGGCAATTCTTCTTTTATTATAAGTATACTCGTAGATTATACATAGTTATAGGCATATATAGCCAACCACTGCAAAACCGGAACAAATATGTTTTATCCCAATATTGTTTTTTTTTTTTGAAATATCCTTTAGTCGTTTTCTTCATTTTTGTGTAGCGGTGTGGGGCATTTAGTGTTAGAGTTTTAGATCACCCTAAGGCCTTTTACCTAACGACTTACTTGGGTGAAACCGCGGGACGTTGTTGTAATAATAATATTAAAAACACCCCGAAAAGTTCATCTTAAATCGGTTTTATGAACTTGTAGGTATGCTAATTTTCATCCAGTACTAGGTACCTACATATAAGATATACTACGTACATGATACGTGGCTTACGCAACTGCTCTGACATTCAATTCATAACTTTTCAGACGTGTCGTTTGTCGACCGCACGACAACATTTATAAAAGTTTTGCTAAGTTATCAGACAACGTTTAACAAAATTACAGTCGTATTCACAAGTCTGCACGTGGAGGCAGCTTTTGTCACATTATTTCTGACGATAATTATTACTCACAAGGAAAGCTTACAAAGCTCAAAAAGCTTTAACCCATAATACGACTGTAAATCTGCGTTCAAGTGTAGGTACCTTATTATAATACAAACAAAAGCCGCTGAGATTATTTCATTGATTAAGTTTTTAAACTTCTATACTCTTTTACAGAAACTTAGATCAAAAATGTAAACATAGAACTGTCAATTATATCTAAGCAAAAACAATGATTTAATTTTCTTGGGAAGAAGTAAACAAAGAGCTGTCACTTTCGATCAAAATTATAAGTTTTTTGTTTACGTTTTTGATATAAGTTTCCGTAAAAGGGTATACCATCACTTAAACCTAATTTATATTACGTAACTAGTGCCATGCATTAAAGTCAAATTCGCATAAGCAGTCTCGCAGCAGTTACTAGAAGCAATTGCATCAAATAGATAAATAGTACAGCTGTGGCTACGCACTTTTTGGTAGAAATGATTATAAATTGAATGACACTAGTTTCGTAAAATAAAACATACGTCAATAGTCACGACAAATGAGACGTCAAAACTGTGACGAGCCGGCACACTGGCTTCGTTTGGTTGTGGAAAGGTCGTTGCTATCTCGTTCGCACTGCAGTCTCGAACGTCCCACTATCTCTGTCGCACGGTATTGTCACCGTGCGTGCCAAATAAGGGTGCACTCGACTGGGGGCGCCACTGCCTGCCACGTTAGGCACAATTTACCTAATACAGTGATTAGTTCCGATTTTGACCACTTCTATGTAAGTGTTTGTAGTTCATTTATCGAATAGGAATTCATAATTCAAAACTCATTTATTGCAAAATAAGGGTACATAATTGATGTTATATAATATTATTTGATCACCTTACTTACTTAGCCTTTACATAATGCACGTCTTATGTAAAGGCTAAGCACGGTGATCAAATATTTTAGAGATGCTAATCAAATTGTTACAATATTCAAATTAATAATGAAATGAAGTCGGTTAATAAAATGTCAAAATACAGTGTTCTATGGTCATTACAATGTTTCTGAAAAGCATTTCAATAGATAGATAGAATGTCATTAAAAGTATTTGGAATGTTAGACCGGAACGTATCTTCCCTTGTTTGCTTACATCAATGTGTAAACCCCGGTTTATGCATTGCATGGTCGCTGATTATAACGTTTATTACAGGGTCCGGTGTCTTTCAACGGGGCCGACAGGATAGGCACATCAGCATTCTATCAAATACAAGGTAAAGTTCTTCATTGGTAAAACTTTGTCCGGTGTCTTTCAACGGGGCCGACAGGATAGGCACATCAGCATTCTATCAAATACAAGGTAAAGTTCTTCATTGGTAAAACTTTGTGTGTGTGAAGAGCTGATAATACAAGCTCCATAGAGCTGCCATGTTTAGTTAGGATTTTAGGCTACACACATTTTAATTACAATGTTAAGTATGCAAATTATTGTAGGCTATTTATATCTGAAATGTTTTTTGTAAATTTTTGGGATCAATCTAGTTTACAAAATACTAGCGGTTTCACCCGATTAAGCCCTATTCCCGCAAGAAGTAGCCTTTGTGTTATTCCATTTCTCTAGTTACTTTTACTCCAAAGTTTCACTACAATCGGTTAAGTAGTTTTTGGGTAAAAGAATAACAAAGTCATAGATACTTGCCAACTTTCGCGTTTATAATATTAGTAAGATTTAGTACGATGTTTCGGTTTAATGTTAAAAATATGATTATTTACTACGCTAGTTGTATGTGAAACGCATTGACTAGCCCATCAAATAGTGATCTTAAATTAATACACCTAGGTATCCTGAATTCGTACATAAATTCCTATTATTTTTGAGTTTTGTAAGTCTATTCGGTAATTGTAGTTTATGTACTAATTGAATTTGATAGCTCTATAATAATTATTATCCTTTGATTAAATAGTTAGTTGCCGTTAATAGGATAGATATATTTTGGTAGGGTTACCATATCGAATGATTGTTAGCAGGATTTAAAAAAAAACTACAAGTTGCAACTGAACTTCGGGGGTTCTTCTGAACTGAGGTGAACTTAAAGGTGAAAGTTTGTTTGTCTTTGTTGCTCGTTCACGCTGTAAAAGAGGCATGTACATAACTTGCAGGTGAAAAGGTAAAGTATTTAAGTAAATTGGGCTACTCGTTCTTGCGTTAACATAATAATAAAAAAAATGAATTCTTATTTCGCTAAGTCACGGCATCACGCGTGAACAGCTGTACCGATTTCGATAATTCTTTTTGTGTTGTGATTGCTATGATTAGGAGAAGGTTCTTTTAAAAAAAACTAAATATCGGGACTTATGCGGGTGAAACCGCGGGGCGCAGCTAGTTTAAAATAAAATTGGTATCATTAAAACTTAAGGATGAGTGGATCGATTGAGATAAAACTCGGTGTGTAGGGAGATGGAAACCTGGAACGACAGATGATTCCAGATCACGACTTACGCGTATTAAACCGTGTGTTTTGGTTATGATTTCTTATCTTAATCTTTTGACTATGTTACATTTTGAGTATTGGTCGCCAGAAGACTGATATACAAGGTGTAACGGGGATGCCCTTTTCAGCCTAAAGGGGGTTGTTCTAGACGTCTAAGCGAACCAATCTAGTTCTACGAGTTTTTCGAAAATTCGAACTTTTTCTTAAGTTTCTGGTTTTGTTCTAACTGAAAAAAACAGCTGTTTTTGAAAATTTATGTAATTAAAGTTTTGATTGTAGTAGACCAAACTAAATGAAAGGAAAACATACGGTCAATCACCTCGAACTCCAAGAAACAGCTGATTTTCAAGTTAACTTTAAACTTACAATTTTTAGAAAACTACCTTCTTCGAATTTCCAAAAGTCGTAGAACAAAAGTTGTTCGCATAGACGAACTATGCGAATAGATAAATGGGCATTCCTGTTACAGCTTGTATAGATACTTAAATAATTCCATCTATTTTAGTGGTAGGTAGGATATTTCTATTTATCTAATCTACATAGAAGACTTATCCCAACAACCCCCAAAACCATGGTGACCCAATATTTAACTAATAGGGATTAGTTAATTTGAAGAGGGTATAATTATCCAAATTGATATGAATGTTTAATTTTCAAAGGGGTACACCTAATTATAGGTAGGTACGACGTGATAAGGGTCTTATTGAATAGATACTATTTTATATCCTAACATCTTATTTCTTGCTAAAATGAAAAACGCGAAAGTTTGTATGTAAGCAAACACAACAGAACCGATTGCGATTAAACTTGGAATATGTATAGCTGGACGTAAAGAGTAACATAAAGGCTAAAAAACTGGGCAAGTGCGTGCCTTGTCCGGCCACGCGCAGTGTAGGGTTTCGTAGTTTCCAAAAATATCAGAGATTACAATCAAGAACAGTCTTTACAACTAACACTTACCTAGTACCTAAGTAATATTTAACAACGAAATTTGTTCGAAATATTGCTTTTTATTTCTTTAAATTACAAGTACTCGAAAATTTGAAAAGACAGCACAGCTGTGATAATTTCCCTTTAAACTTCATTTTATTTAATACAATTGTGAAGTCATATAACCAAGAATAAACATTTAGTTGTTAGTGGTACCCCACATACGAAACTATAAGGGTTTCTCGTTGACTACGAAACCCTAAAAACTTTAGTAAGCTACGAGTAATATGGTACGAACTACAGTGTAGCACTTTCTACGACATTGTCCATTTATGTTTCTTCGATTGAGCAATGTAGAGTTACATAATATGAGGACGCTAGCTGTGCGCTGTATGTAATGCGTGAATCTGTAACGATAGATTTGATATATAGACACGCGAATGCTCCTAGTGAGGGAGCACTTTTAAATAACCATATACTTCCTTACTTATAAAATATTATTTACACATGACAAAGTTATGTGACGTTTGTCTTTGTCTGTCAACTTTAAAACTTGATGTAACAGTAAAAGACAAACGATGCATAGTTATGCAGCGCATTAACTAGGAGTTCGCCCCGAACTGAGACCTCACGATTTCCCCAACCCCTGTTCCGATCCGGCTCATCTTCGAACTCATAAATTCTATTGACCTGAACTACGCGCATACCAAAATTTATTAAGATCGGAGCTACGATACTCAAGTTATAGTCGAACTAACATACAAAGATACAAGCGCCAGGCCCCTCACTCGCTTCGCTCGTTCGGTCAATTAGCGTTTATAAGTAAGGGGGTTAATTTCAGGTGGCCGTCCCCGAACAGTAGCTCTGTACGTGCACGGGCGTGCGATGTCGTGCGCGGAATGCGTGCGCGCGCAGTGGGCCGGCGGCGTGCCGGCAGCACGGCGCGTGCTCGTGCTGCGCGTCGACTCCGTGTGGCCGCCGGCACGTGCCGCCGTGCAAGCGCTGGCGGCTGCCGGCGTCGCGCTGGCATTGGCCTTCTTGGTGTTTAATTTGCATTATAGTAAAAGAAGGTTGGTATGTAGGCAACTTAAGTTACTTTTTTTTTTAATTTTTCGACTATAATTTGAAGTAGCTTCTTGTATTTGACATTTTTTTTTCAGAAAGAAGTGGATAATCTACGTGTCATTGGCAGAATATGTGATCACATAAAGCCATTAAACTTAAAAAAAAAAAAAAAAAATCGTAGTCTTCAATTACAAAACGAAGTATACGTAGAATCTAGTTCTTAATCAGTTATTTAATTGAATTTCATATTTTCCCGAGTCTTATTTGAGTCCCCGTGAGCAAGATCATTGTAACACAATCGAAATGTCAAGGTAAAAAAAAATTAATTATCACTCAATTCAGACCCGGGAAAATATGAAATTTCCCCTTTTACCGACTTCCAAATAGAAGTACAGATAATTCCGGTGGAATGTTATACGATCCGATACATACTCATTGATCATTTAAAAATTGTATCCACAGTAATCGATAACACTTTGGAATCCTTTTTCAATCTATCACAAATTAATTAAATTATATTCACTATTTCGATGGGCCTTCAGGGGGATATCCTAAACTATAAGAGATTGCGAAAAATGCTGAAAGAAGTTTCGATTTAACGATTCTAATTTGTTTATTTTCAGGATTAAATCTTTATCAGCGATACTATCAATCGGTACAATAATATAGGATGTTTTTTTTTTGCAAAAAGTCAAGGTTCGCTAGGAAGCGAACCTTGACTATTGACCTTGACCTGGCCAGGAGGCCAGTGTAATAAATTTAAAAAAATATAAGTAGTATCCGCTGTCTAGTCACCGTAACATAAGCTTACCATAGGGCTAAATGGCGCTGTGTGTTGGTCACAGAATTTATTTATTTTATAATTTATTATTTTAACATTTTTCGCTATCTCTTGTAGTTTAGGATATCTCTCTAAAAGCCCAATGAAATGTGAACCCTGTATATATATTTAGTTGACATTTTGTTTACAGCAATGACGTCATGCCCACAGCCATATTTATTCCTACTAAGCAAACATTAATTGTGTGCATTAACAAAGTTTTTCATTAATATACGTTTCAGAACAGTTAGATTTAACAGTTTTTCAAAATTGACATGTTGCTTTTAAGTAAAAACGTTAAATAAATCAAATGCATAACAAAATCTCAGGTCATAATCTTTTAAAATTTAACTCATCTTATTTCCACAGATCAATAAAACTATCATCTCCCCGTCTAAACAACATGACCCTCATTGGCTGCGTGCTCGTGTACTCGGCGGTCGCATTGCTCGGCGTCGACAATGCAACCCTACCCTCCTACGTACCCTTCTCTGCTATGTGCACGGTAAGTGACCTAGCTTAGCTACGAGCTAGCTTAGGTTGGCTACGAACTAGGTAAGCTTAGCTACGAGCTAGCTTAGGTTGGCTACGAACTAGGTAAGCTTAGCTACGAGCTAGCTTAGCTTGTATAGTCTTGTGACTAATTTGTGAAGAAATGCTTTCTCATCTGTCTGTGAGTTTAATCGTGTGAGTAAACACCTGGTCAAGTTAAAGACTTTAGAGTGACTAACTTGTCGTGTGTTACGCAATTTTACGAAAAACAATAAAAAAATGATACCGAGAGACCAAAAAACCTCAGTTTCAAAAAACAAACATCCAAATTTAAAACCGACGACGTCAAAAGTTAGAAAAATAACCTTCTGTATAAAAATACACACATCTCAATTGAAAACCTCTTCTTTTAGAAGTTTGATAAAACAAAAAAGATTGTAAGTAGGTTCTGAGTAGGTTCAAGCAGACACACGTAATTTCTCGTTTCTGATTTATATTTCGGAGATCGATAAAAGAGTCTCTGTAGTTTTTGATAATTAATATGTTCTGTGTTATTTTCATACCGCATTCTCTTTCGAAATTCTGAAACTGAATACGTTCGTATGTGGCCGCTCTAATAAGCGGCGTTTAAGGATAGTAACACAAAGTCCTGTCTTTTATCGTAAATGTGTACAGAAACAAAGCATTGTAATATGAACTAAGTACTCAAACCCTTTACTCACATCGTAAGGGGATTACAACTTGGTATTTTCTTAGGATTCACGACTAAGCCTATGTTTATCTAGGCTAGGTCTAAGCACTGGTTTAATTCTGGCTTACCTAACTAGGCTAAAATATTCAACTGAACCGAAATTAAAATGATTTTAATGAAGTTAATAATAAAATTATAAGTTAAACCTACAGATTTTTTTTCGGTTTTTGCGATGAATAATATGAAATTCAATTTAACTTATTTTGTAATTGTGTTACTTTTATTACATTAAGCATTTTTCAACGCCCAACCGACTACGTTTCGAACTCATTCTAGGCCTCCAATTTACGGGTATGGAGTCTACCCGTAACGTAAGTAAACTTCAATACTAAGGAAGACAGGTCCAATCTTGTTTCACTACCGTCTTCCTTCTCCTAGACCAGCGTATGACATCTTAGTAGACCATAATCATCACTTACCATGAGGTGAGATTGTGGTCAAACGCTTATCTGTCTTATAGGTATACAAAATATGAGTTTGATTTCTATTTTTTTTTGTATACATAATAGGCTTGCATTTGACCTCATCTCACCTGATGTGAATCGACGATGAGGTTGACGATGTACATATTATTCCTAGAAGATATCTATTCACTCTAGACTTGAAGACTCCAGGTTAGCTATTTGGAAATTATATCAAACCACATTACCAAATCAACACTATCATCGTCTAATGGCAAATCAACATAATATTTAAAAGGAAAATAAGCCCTATATACAGGCTCTGAGGCTTCATGTAATCTTCAGAATCCCTTTCTTTGCAGGGTAGAGTATACATTCTTTCGGCCGGATTCTCGCTGGCATTCGGCTCGATGTTTGCGAAAACGTATCGAGTTCATAGGATATTTGTGAGGTAAGATATTTATAGTGAATCTGCATTAAAATATCTTCGCTTCGAACGCCTCTTGATAGAGAAAGTGTTTCTAAAAAAAATTCGCTGGGCATTTTCTGTCCGTATATGGGTGATTTATATTAGACGAGAACCGGCCGTGACTGTCTAATGTAAATCATCCCTACAGCTTTTTTGTTCGTGACTTTAAGACGCAGGTTTCCACGCGATGTTTTCCTTCATCTGTTTTCGACGATCGTTGTATCGTTATTTTCAAAGCGCAAAAGTGGTGAACAAGACATTACAATTTGGCAGTCGAAACGCGACTTGGTAGGTACATACATAATAATTTCCTTCGAAGAAGTGTTCAAAACATTCCACCCTGTATCAATGTGATTTTTTACCTACCTGTAGGTATGATAATTACTTACATAATTTAACCGGATTTTAAACAGTCGTGAGGAGACCAAGGCTATTGTAACGTAGTAGAAAAGTCGAGATAAGAAAATACACGATAAAAATGTACACATGCGTTAATATGTTTACACAAGATTTACACATGTGTTAATAGTGTAAATCCAATCGTATTAATTTTTCAGCAACCGCAGTGGGGTCTGCAAAACGAAGCTCCTTCAAGACACGCCACTAATCTCCCTCGTCTGTGCCTTGCTCGTGATAGACGGCATGATAGTGACCCTCTGGACCATGTTGGATCCCATGGAACGGCATCTTAAGAACTTGACCATTGAGATCAGTGCGACTGATAGAAGTGTTATTTATCAGCCTCAGGTCTGTTTATTTTTTTTATTTTTAGTTATTTGTTCTGTTTTCGCGATCTTTTGAGATGAAACCCATACTCTGAGCTTATAAATACTATTTTCAGGATTGTTGCATTGCCGTATTTACGGTTCAGAGCCAGATTTCTTGAGTCTATGAGTTAAGAGTTTTTAACCCTGAGGAAGGAGTCTGTAAAGGCTCCAAAATTGAGGTCTAATATCACGAAAATATAATAAAACAAATAAAGCATTATAATTACCATTACAATATTAGTAAGATACGACATATTTGTAATAATTTTACAGATAGAAATCTGCAAATCCCAAAACACGACTGGGTGGCTCTGCGCCCTATACGCGTACAAAGGCCTCCTTCTCATAGTTGGAGTCTACATGGCGTGGGAGACCAGAAACGTCAAGATATCAGCTCTAAACGACTCCAAGTACATCGGCATCAGTGTCTACTCCGTTGTCATTACGAGCGCCAGTGTGGTCGTCATTGGAACTATTATATCTGAAAGGGCTACGCTGGCTTATATTACTATAACAAGCCTGATATTGATTACTACAACATCGACGCTGTGTTTGCTGTTTTTGCCGAAGATTGTCGCTATACGGAGCAATGGTAAGCTAGATATATTTCAATATTACAAGACGTCTCCATTTGCAACTGTTTTTAGTTAGCCGCATTGCGATTTTTAATGTCATCTCCGAACAGCTGGAGATGATACCTGGTTGGTCCAACTTTTTGGGATTCTAGGTCTTTTTCCTTCTATCTTGTCTGGGCACTTGGGTTATCTGCATTTGTTACCAAAAAATATTTCTGCTGCAAGCATAATATAATGCAATAGGATATTTGACATAGGTACTACATAGTGTGATCAGAAATTTAACACTCAAATTAAACAATAGTCCAACTAATAACTAAAAAATCTTTCAGCTGAAGAAGATCCAGTAATCCAGAGCATGGGCCTCCGCCTCGAGTGCAAGACCCGAAGGTTCGTCACCGACGAGACGCAAGAACTGCACTTCAGGATCGAAATCCAGAACAAGGTCTATAAGAGGGAGGTTGCGGCGCTTGACAAAGAGATCGGGAGGTTGGAGAGATTGCTGGCAGAACCGCTGGACTCTATTGGGTCTAACTCTTCAATTTCTATGCAAAGACGGGTGAGTCTCCTTATTACATGCGTGTCTTCCTCTCTTTCTTACATAGTATTTATAAAACGCCTGTGTGACGTGTAACACTTCTTTTTCATACTTATGTTTTTTTTGTTCCCAGAAGGAATTGAACACGGTAGAAGAGGAAGGCAGAAGGAACAGTCAACGAACACCAAGCATAAGCGGTGGTCTCCCAATGTTGTTGTTGTCTGTCCTCCCTCCAGTCATACCCCGAGCAAGCTGGCCTTCAGCCGACGCCTTCCGTGGACGAAACTCCGTCAGCTTCAGCTCCCAACCAAAACTTAACTACAGAAAGTCCCAACCAGCCATAGATCTATATAGCCTCTGTTTAAACAAGCGAGACGAACAACCCGGTCTACTTAGAAGACTCAAGAGCTTTTTCGGCAGCAGACCTTCCAGTCGCAAAGCTTCTACCATGTCAATAGCTGACCCAACAGGCCAGAGCATCGCGGCAGCTTTGAAGATGCACGTCGGGATGATAGCAGGATTGGTTCCAAGCAGAAAGCATTCAATGGTCCTGTCTTGTAATACGCTACATGTTCCGCACCCAGAAATGAAATTAAGAAGAGAATCCTATGCCAAGAGTGGTCCTATCATCAGAGTTACAGATGACGAACCGTCCTGCTCTTATGGACCTGAAAGTAGACGTCAATCTGTAGCCCAGAAGTACGTTGCAGAACCAGAGACAAGAGTAAACTTTGTTTTGCCACAGATCCACAAGAGACCAATGTCTCACCAGAACTCCTGCGAAAAGTTCAAAGGTTCTCCAAGGTTTCCGCACAGGATATCTCCGACTGGAACTAGTCTTACTGCTTTAGATACTAGGAGGAAAACCAGTGCAGACAGCGTGTTCAGTATATCGGGGAAAGTCTTCGACGAACAGCGGAGGTATAGTCATCAGAACGTTAGTAACCAGGAGGCGAAAGAAAACTTGGATAATCGGTGGAAGTCAACTGAAGATGCTAGGCCTGGGCCTTCTTCCGCGAGAGATTAGTCAAAGTTTTAAAAACAACTTTACCATTACAAGGGTGCCACTAGAATGTCAAAGTAGGTTACATGGGTAATAATGTATTACAGCGTTAAGTAACGCGAACTACTAGGTAAACTTATAATATTACATGCTAAAACCTATCAAAAAAGGTACTGCTCTAATAGCATACCTAAACGTTACATTAAATAGCTACTAAATCATGTCAATGTGCCAAAGATCTAATATTAAAAAAACATAATTATTATTTCTAATAAGTAGAAACTGTGTTCTCAACCTGTGGGTAAAATATAACTTGTAAGCCCTTAGGTATTTCAAAACTTAACTTAAGCGGAGATCTCAACTTGACTTTCAACGTATAGGTTGTGAAAATTACCTCGTCACCATAGACATTTTCTTTTCTACATGAGATAAGCTTTCGCTATTTGACCTCATCTCCCCTGATGGGAAGCGATGATAAGGTCGGCGTCGATGTAACATGCATACCTACAAGAAACCTATTCACTCTAGACTTGAAAGCAAGTACCAATTTTCTAATGAAGCTGAGTTTAAATAGTGTCTCAAGACAAGATCTCTGCTTATGTTTCGTCTATAGTTCGGGCGTTAGATTAATTCGGTACACTTTTTGTACATTAGTACCTTCTTAATTTGTAACTACCTACTTATAAAACGACTATATCGCTCACTAGGACTTTGATAAAATATTGCCTATCTAAGTAAGTTGGTAAATATTTTAGTTTAAACCAGCTGCGTGTTACTGTTTGATCCTCGTTTATTTCAATTTGAAGTGTATTTTGTTATTTATTTTTTACTATTACCTACCAAAATTAAGTTTACACATTCTACCAATTATTAGAAATGTGAACATTTGTGTGTAAGTAAACGAATACCTATGTTTAGTATTATTATTCCTCCACAAACAAAACTGATCTGATTTGGATGAAACTTGGTATGTAGATAGATCCAGATTAACACCTATTAGGCTTGTTATTATCTCAAAATCGGGACTTACGCTGGTAAAACCTCGGGACGCTGCTAGTCCCCTATATTTTCCATCTTGTACGTTCGTACTTTAATTTTATAATGGCTTCCACGTACAAGTACATAGAGTTTATCTTATCTTTAGGTAAGTAGAGTTAACATTTAGGTATGTTCTAAACATTTAAGAAAAGGTATTTAACACCAAAAATGTAGCTGTAGGTACCTACCTAACTAAAACTTTATATATCTCTGTTTGCGTCCCTGTTTTTCATACCTACCCGGGTTTTGGGTATTATTTTTTCACATACCCGGGTAGGTACCTATTCCCGGGTATTCGCGATTTTTGCGATGTCTTTGTCTTCTGTGTGATTTAATATATTCTTTGATCAAAGAGGGTCTGACAATGTAAAATACCCGGTTACTAAAACTTTCTAATACCCGGGAATACCTACATCCGGATATCCGGGTAAAAACTCTTATCTATGGAATGACTAGGTGCATGCATTAGCGTTTCGATGAAAGATCTGTGAAGGGCCGGACCACTCAGCCACAGTACAACTCAGCCACAGTACATAGAAAATCTGGAGCCTATGCCCACAGCAGTAAGGAAACTCCTTCAATTGATCGAAACGGCTCAGTCACACAAGTAAACGTGAATTTTGTTTCGGTAGTCTATTTTCAACAAAGTATCCCTAAATCACCTCTAATTATCATCACAAAAGTAGAATTTAATTTTGATCTCATTAGATTCAGTCAATCTCAGAAGCAGTCATCGTGTAAGATAACTGCTTACATGATGACCGTTTACATGATGACTGCTTGTGCAAAATTAAGAAATAGTTTTGTGTATGAGCCTTTATGATAGGTCAAGTCCGTACCTAAGTATTAAATTAAAAACGGCCAAGCCCAAAACGGGCTTGTGCACCGAGGGTTCCGTATTTACTCGTAAAAATACGCTTTATAAATGGCAAATCCTTGTGTACTTACTTTTGCTTCCTTTTTTAAGTGTAATCTATAAATTGACACATTACATTTTCATGAAGAAAAACTACAAACACTAAGACTGAAATCTATAGAGCGTGCTTAGACTTTGCTAAGCAAATACTTTGACTTAAGACAATTATGGTATTTATATAGCGTTTTACGCAACTATCCAAAGTTATTGCTTAGTTTTGTTTTGCTGCTTAGTCAAAGTCTACGTTTTTCAAATTTTGAATGTAAACCAATCAAAAATTATGAGCTAAACTTTGCTTCTCTGTTATGTTATGACTATGAAGATCTCTTATTTTAATGGTATTACAAAATGTTGCTTAGACAATTTCGACTATAAAACACAATTCAGAGTTTATGCTTAGCATAAACTTTGCTAAGTTTGCTAAGCTGAGTCTGAGCAAAGTTTAAGTACGCTCTATGGATTTCAGCCTAAGAAGTAAAACGTCAGATCGTAGTCTAAGTAGGTATACAAAGTACCTTGTACAGTGTACATACCTACCTGTCGACCTATATTCGTATTGTAAAATAATATATTATTCTGTAGGTACGTTATTTTGTATATTTATATGTTACTTTTCAGTAATATCGTTAGTGCCAGTTTTCGGGAGATAAATGTAGATATGGCCCTTTCAGATATAGAACCCTATAAAAGCAATATTAGTAATAAACTACGTGTACCTAATACCAGTTATTTTTATAGAAAAATAAATGTGTTTTCTGTGTATTGTCCACTTTTGTAATACCTACCTACCTATGATCCTATAAGTTTAGCGTTCAGTCAACCATGTCTAGGTATCAGGTACATAAGTAAAATTCACTGTCGGCCAGTCTGGAGGCTACATTAGCAGACGAATATTCGTGTCGCGTTGTCGACAAAAACATCGTGTTCGGGCTTACGCGATGTCTGGTCTGCATTAGGCGGGGCGCCCCGATAGTACGGTCAGCAAAGGACTTAGGGTACCAGATGCATATTTTAAAGTTTTAATTTTATCAATAGCAGTTTAGTAATTTTTGAATGTTGTAGGTACATGAAATTACTAACAATTAGGACGCTTAACTGATATCAAGCAGAATTATCAACAATCACTGAGCTATTATTAAAAATCATAAAACTTTAAAATGGGCACCTGGTACCCTCAGTCCTTTTCTGACTACAACGTCTTCGCCTGTATACTTCGCATTGCAACGATCTACCCAAGCCGCTCAAGTGCGGAATTTGCACACGGTTCCGTTCCATAAACACAACTGGGTATCGCACCCTATAAATTGTACCAGTGGGCATCAAGATACAAGCACCAGTACCGGTGATGCTATCTCAAACAAACTCCATTTCTTCCTTTAATAAATAACACGAAATCTATAAAAAGGCGCTGCAGTGTTAAAAATATTGTTACGTCTATTATACCATCGTCTCGATAATTTACTGACATCTTTGACGATTTTGACATCATTACTAAGACCAAAGAAGTTAAAGGGTAAAGTTAACTTTGGTCACTTTGATTAATCTATATAATAATATAAGCAAGTATCTAAACTTCTAGTTAGAACTTAACACGTTAAAATTCCCGTACAAAAGTTTAGTACGTCTCCGTTTGTCCTATAAAAATTGGCCCTCTCCGCAAGTCCCGAAATAACAAACAAACCAATATTTATGACAAGTTCAGGACACTAGAGCCACTAGTTAGCTATTTTTTTTATTTCAAAATATCATTATTAATGAACAAGACAACTTTAGCTTAGAGTTTGTTAGCGGAGGAGCTCATTGGCCTAGCTGCACGAGCCGATCTTGAATGGACGTGTGGGTTAAGCAACGCTTGGCGCGGTTCTTATTTGGATGGGTGACCGAAAATTTGTGTGACAAAAAATCATATTCTCGAGCTCCTCCGTGCTTTGGAAGGCACGTTAAGCAGTTGGTCCCGGTTGTTATCTCTGATAGCAATCGTTAGGTCAAGTTAGAGGCCTTAAGGCGACCTGACAACTCTAACACTAGGTGTTAGGTACCACTACACGAAAAGAAGAAGAAGGAGCGGTTGAGTACCGCATAGGGTACACGGCACTCAGCAGTACCACTTGGCGTGTACCCCATAGGGTACACTGGACTGTTATCGTGTTAAAAACATTGTTGGGTGTAAATCTGCGTGTGTGTGTGTTTCTGGGGCATACGATAAACTACCGTAGCTACTATACTGATGAGAGCCCCATCAATATAGTAGGTACGGTTATTGATAATTGACTAGAAATAATTTTAATAAATAAAGTCATTACCTAACATACAGCGACATCTAGCCCCATCTATACTGCTTATATTTCTTTTATAATACTAATGTATCTCATCTTTTCTTATTATACAAAGAAATACATCCTTACTAGAAATATTTTCAAGAAAAAATTCATCTTCAAAAATTCACTTGCGGCGAGATTTGAACTCGCGTCCCTGGATCAATATTCCAGTGCCTATACCACTCGGCCACGCAAGTGGCCGAGTGGCCACTTGCCACGTGGCAAGTGTCACGTGTTTCTCGGACTTGCGTGGCCGACTTTTTCCTTTAAAATATTTCTAGTAAATATGCCTTGAGCAATTAAAACAAATTTACGAAATAAATACATCCTTATTTAAATTAATTATTTAAAAAAATATTAAATATTTGCACCCCGCGGGAATCCTTTTCCCTTTTAAATTGTATTATTTTGTTTGGATTACGCCAAAGGTGTAAATTTATCAAATAACTTTCTAAAATCATATTATACATTTAGTTATTTCTCATTTATTTTCTCTTATCACAAAGTCAAACAGTCTAAATATCTATAATTAAATTTATCGAAGTAAAAAAATAATTATTCTATTTATCTAACTTATTCTAATTTTTTAGATTTTTCACCGGCTTTACTTTGAACTTGCTCTTGAATTTCTTCTTCTTCTTCTGCATCATCATCAGACCCATGTTCTTTCTTATACTCCTTAATTGCAAGATCTTCGTCACTTTTTCCATAGACCCTCATCGCTTCCCAATACGAAGGTGGCTGATCTTCCATTTCATCGCATTCTTCTATTTCATCACCAGCCTTATATCCAACTACTACTGGTATTTCCATGAAGTTCTCCCAAAAATGAGGAGCTGGAAGACCAATACTAATTCTTACTTTGTAATTTCTTTTAACGATCTTAATATCCTGTATGGTATTTAATTTGGGTATGAATGTTATGGTAGTTGCCATTTTAGTGCTAGAATTCTTCGGTACGGTGAGGATTTTCGACGAAGTACCTTTTATTGCTTTTAAATTTACCTTTGTCTTTCCACTATCAGATCTGTAAGTCGTATATTGTACCAACTGTACCTTTACAGATGATATAGTTAAACTGGTCTCGTTTGTGACTTCAACGGTTAGTTCTGCTACATCGCCTGGCTTGAAAATTATGTTAGATATTTCAGCTTTTAACCTCACAACATGATCTTTCTTAGAGAAAGGTTTGAACAGTTTCTTTTCATAGCCCGCAACTGTTTTACCTTCTAAAGCCGTAGTTTCTACTGAACCTCGAACAGGAATTTCAGTTTTGAATCTCTCTTTGCTATTAAAGAGTCCTGGCTTCAAGAACATAAGTGTTAATACGTATTTGATGGAACATATTGAGTTAACAGTTGATGAGGGAAGTTTTTCAGGTAATTGGAATTCAAACGGTTGATCGTATGATCCAGGGTTCACCATGACCTCTTGCTCCTTGCTGTCTAGAATATTCATTTGGTGTTGCATAAAATTCTCTTTTCCTATATAAGTGACGTGGAATCTGCCATAAAATTCTGTCCAACTACAATATCCCTTGCCTTTAAGAGTCAAAACTATACTTTTATATTCTGTTGGTTGATCGATAATGTATTTAACTACTCCACTGACTTTGCTACCTGATCTATGGAAGCCATTTTTGGGTCGATTAATTAAAATTTGACACTGTACACCCATTTTGTTTAGCACGTGTTTGTCTAACTACATTAGGAAGATAACTAACAGGTGAATTTCTTGTCAATATATTAGTACATAATACCTTTATCATTTTTCATATTTTATCAATGTTTTTTAGCGATATTGTTGTGGTCAAAGGATTATGAGATAAGATTATCGACAAAATACTTTAGATTGTGTTTAGGTACGTGTTTGTTTATTTATAAATAATACAGTCATTTGTTGAATCATAATCTGATAAATGATGAAGATCCTATTGTTTTTTGTTTCACTTCCGGATTAAGCCGATCGCCCATCGCCAACCAAACAAGTTTTTAATTAATTACTTAGTCATTAGTTTTTCAAAGCAGTTGGTAGCAGAAAACGAACGAGTCCGCTTGACACTACGCTAGTTCCCAGTTACAAAACACTATAGCAATCACGTCGTTAAAGTTGTGTCGTTTTGCTTGATTTTACCTGCTATAATTGTAATATAACTATCATCCAAGTAAACATTGAAATACTAACTAAAACCATGAACTACCACGGCGGAATTGTTTGAATTAAACCGGGGGTCACAATAAATAGTCCTTTATCTAAAACCAGTTAGGTCATTTATCTGACATTTTAGTGTTGATATTAATAAAACAAATTGACCTCTACACAAAATAGTAAACATGCGTATATCAGCTGATAGAAACCCAAGAAAACTAAGGTCAATAGTAAAAAAGTCGGGATTTTTAAAAAAAAACTTTAAAGTCAAATATCTCAAAAAACGGTTAGTTTTGGGATAGGGGATTTTACAATGAAACTAGTCAGAAATTGTGGAAACTACAACCCCTCAAAGGATCTAGGCGGCGTGATTATGCGATAAAGTCGTAGTATAAATTTGTTTTGATCATAACGAACGAAGGAAATTTGAACGCCTTAAAGCGGCAATCGATAAGATGTAAATTGTTGGCTTATAGAAAAATAAATGAAGACCTACACCGCAATCACTATAAAACCAATTCAAGTGTATTCACGAAACAGTGCGAGGCCAACTTTTTTCTGAAAGAGATTTAACTACAAAACCGTACCGGACTTTTAAAGAAGATCGGCGTTTTTCCTCAGAGCTCAGACCTAAGGGTAGAAGTACATAAATGAAATTTTAAAGGCATGCTTAAAACACTAGATATGGATAAGGTATTCAACTGAGTTTACGTGATCTAAAGCCACAGCGTTTATTTATTTATTTTATTTATTAGACACAAGGAAACATTCACAATTTAACAGTCATAATAGATATATATACAGAGGTGAGTCTAACCCTGCTTAGAGTTATCTACCGACAAACCTCAGGTGACAGAAACGAACATAGTGGAAGGTAATGAAGTGTACAGAAGTTGATTAAGAGAAGGTGTTAGTTTTTTCGGTTATTTTCCGCTAAATTAAAAGATATTATTATTGTATTTTATAGTTTCACGGTTAGGAGCACCAAACCTAAAAATGGCGGCTCAAACAATGAGTCTATTAAAGATATAGAGACGCCATTGCAGAACAAATCATTATTGAAAAGCGGCTATACAACCTCATTATTTATATTCATTCACATAATTTAAAGAAGAAATAGACGAAACTATTGTTATCTCTTTCTAAAACATAAAGACTCAATGCTACTTGCATGACGTAAGAAAGAGATATCATAATATTATTATGACATCTCATAGCGGTTAGGAGAGAATGATAAAACGTCAAAGTCAAAAACTTCGTTAGACTTGACTTTAACTATGACGACTTGACTATTTCGATGCAAATAACATGCATAATATATTAAAATACATGACACTGGCTAATTTCCTAATGGCCATAATCGGTTCACAACCGATAAGAAAATAATATAATAAAAACTTCGTTGAGTTTTTGGAACAAAAACTTTTTCAAAAAATAAACTATAATAAATAAATACAGCTTTACATACGTATGAAATGAAATATTTTTGCCAGTTTTTTGGAGTATAATTCGTGCATCGCCTAAATACGCACGAAGGCATTGTTGTCTGTGAATAATGTTGTGAAAGTGAACTAAATGTACTGTGTGTCAACAAGCGGGTGATCGTGACGTGAGCTGGGATGGAACTAAGACTTCTCTGGCTAGATAGCTTGCATTTGTGTAGCCAAGAAATTTGCCCTATTACGTATCTAGAAGTTTTTACATATCTCTGGGCTCAAATAGGAAAATAGCGTAGTGCTCCTGTGAATATCTTTTTAGCGAAAATTAGACAAAAATACTATCACAGTGACTTTAGATCACGTAAATCTATTGAATAATTAATATTTCTTTCTTAGTAATGAAACAATTTCGCATTAAAAGTTGTTTGAAGCGGAAAATTTGATAGGTTTCACTTTGAACGGTCTTCTTTAAATAATGTTTTTGGCGCAAGAAAAAAGCACCTACCTATTTGTTGACCAAAGTAGTAGCCCTTTGGTTACCAAAAGCTAATTAATAAATAAATAATAGTAGTATTTTTATTTATTTACATATTATGTACAGACCTACTTATTTCTAAAAACTATTTTACACTGGCTAGTTTATAATAAGCTCATTTCAATCTACGACCCGCGACCGAAAAACAAAATTATATGTCAGGCGACATGCATGATGTCTGGAGTTTTGGCGGGAACGCGTCGAGGAGATGTGGTGCTAAATTTTTAATTTTTGTGAAACCTAGTTCAAATGCGTGCAAATTGTTTAATTTCGGGGGCATAATTAATCAATTTAGTTTCGTGAAGGTGTACAAGTGGAATGAAAGTGAAATTCGGTGCAAAACATGGACTTAGTGTTGTCTCCAAAGCTCCGTGAAAAATCTTTATAAATGGCCGCCGGGTTTACAATTACTTGACTTTAACTATGACGACTTGACTGTTTCGATGCAAATAACTTGCTTAATATATTAATAATACTTGACACTGGCTAATTTTCTAATGGCCATAATCGGTTCACAACGGATAAGAAATAAAATAAAATGCATGATGTCTGTCAATATCTTTAGTTTGTGTCTGTCAGTCAACATAACCTAAATGTCTCATTATTTGTTTTTCCTTTAACCAACACTTGAAAAAAACCTTAATTATGTCGAAACTACGACAAATTATAAACTTATCATACTGTCGGTACTACAGCGCCCAGCAAACTATAAAAAAGCTGCCAATAATATCATGTAAACGGCCTGAATTCAATCACTACGAAGGGCAAAGTTATAGCAAATTCGACGGCATAAAACTAGCTTCTCACGGCTGGCTAAATAAGAAATCTAGAGGTGACTACTTCATTGTCCACGGCAATGCAAATAGCAAAGAAGAGAAACCTGTTTACAAGAAAACTTTTGATGAAATTGGTATTTGTTCCCAGTTGGTTGAGGTTATGAGTGAACTAGGGTATAAATTACCTACTGCGATTCAAGCGAAGGCAATACCGTCAGTGTTAGAAGGTAATAACACAGTGATAACAGCTGAGACTGGCTGTGGAAAAACATTGGCGTATCTGTTACCAATTTTCCAGCATATTTTGAAATGGAAACCAAGTATTCAGGAAGAGTTTAATAGTCCCATGGCTGTCGTTATAACGCCGAGTAGAGAGCTGGGTAAGTATTTTTTCTTACCTATTAATGTCTCACTAATGCCTGGTTTCTGAAGTCTGTTTGTCCAAGTGTTTATCTATTCGATATCCCTATTTTTTTGAAAACTAGCATTAATGCGTTTCCGAACAGCAGAGTGACAGTGACAGCTTGTCACATACATAGAAAAACGGAGACATATAACCGGAGTTTATCTCAATGATATCTTTATTGAATCAATAGGTAGTGAGAGTTTATATTAGATGTTCAGAAACTGGGCACTAGTGTTAAGAGTTGGTATTATTTTTGTTAAATTCTCTGTTATTGTTACCGTTTGCTTTCCGAATAAATTAAAATTAAAATTAAATTAAATTAGTTGTCAGACCCCTTCTTATCTATCCTGTGGACGTCTGACACGTCCACTGGATAGATAATATGGAGGCAGACCTAAGGGCTTTAACTTGAATCAACAACTGCTTTCAGAGATAACAACATCACTAGGACCACGACTTGCATAAGCCTTGATCCTGTTATTATTAAGGGATACATAGGAATCTATACAGTATTTCAACATTCCAACTGACCACTTATCATGTTTGATCTCAATCAGTTTAGTAGTTAATACAAATGTTCTCTGAAGTCCAGACCTAAGGGCTTTAACTTGAATCAACAACTGCTTTCAGAGATAACAACATCACTAGGACCACGACTTGCATAAGCCTTGATCCTGTTATTATTAATGGATACATAGGAATCTATACAGTATTTCAACATTCCAACTGACCACTTATCATGTTTGATCTCAATCAGTTCAGTAGTTAATACAAATGTTCTCTGAAGTCTGAGTAACACCAAAAAATATTTAAATTCAATTCTTTTTCAGCATCACAGATAGGGGAAGTGGCTCAAAACATAGCTCAATCACTAAATCTCAATGTAACTACACTAATCGGAGGCAAAACCAAGCAGAAAATGTTGAATCCGCCTATTGAATACTGTGACATACTAGTCACAACTCTTGGAGCTTATAGTAAATTAGTCACAACCGGTATTTATAAGATAAACAATGTGTATCATGTTGTGTTAGACGAGGCGGATACATTACTGGATGATAGTTTTATTGATAAAGTTTCGCATCTGATGAAAAAATTCTCGGTAAGTTTTGTCTTATTTTGACACTACTACTTTTCTTAAGTCCCCTAGAAAACTTTTTTTTTTATTTATTCCCAAGTACAGACTTTTTTGCCTCTCTTCCTTTATTATAAGTATAGATAAATTATAGAAGTTGAATATCTGCAATGGTAGCCTAAGAACCTTTTTTATAAGAAACAATTTTCTTCAACAAAAGTTCTGTCTCGATTTCTTAAACAATCAGAAAAACGAAGCAGAACGGTTTTGTTGATAGTTAAAATGTTTGCATGCTGCTGCTGAATAAAATTTCGAAAAAAGTGGGGTTTGTACAAGATGCAGCCAATGGCGCCAATTGGATTGTTGTATTTCCTAATTTTTCACACCATTGAGTACCAAACATATTGCACTAAAACTAGTAACTGCTAAATTATATATCCATAACCGCAAAAATCAAAAATTTAAATTGTTTCATTCAAAATTAGTTAGCAATAGAGTCACATATTCAGCTAGCTGGTGACCTGGTATGAAAGTAGAAATTTAGAGACTGTTCATTACATGATGTATGTGCATCGGGATTAACGCAGGTAAAACTGCGAGACACAGCTAGTTAGCCATATGATGCAGTACGAAAACAAAGCCCTCAAGTGGGGCGCTTTTTAAGTGAGGGTTTCTTTTGTCAGTGGGAGAACCAGCCCATCCAGCTCTTACATTAATATTTTCACTAGATGTAGGTTAATCGTGGTAGACTTTTTACAACAGCAAACTTTACCTTTTAACCTGTAACTTTCCAGATACAATATAAAGTAGACATCCAAGTGCCTCCGTCAGGTTGCCAGCTAACGCTTGCCAGTGCGACGATGCCGCACGAGTTGCCGGCAGCAGTCAGCTCTTTTGTCGCCTCCGACTCTTTGAAGACTATAGCCACTTCTAATATACACAGAGTGCTGCCGCATGTGCCTCAGAAGTAAGCTGATTGATTGATTGATTAAAGCTTTATTAAACTAACACGAATTGAATCATAAACCCCGATAATCCTCGATATTTCCCCTCGTGGCCAAGATCATTGTATTCGATCATTGAAAGATGATCGAAACATCGAGGAATAAAAATTAACAATGTTTATCGCCTATGGGCGATCTCTTCCAGGCAAACAATTAATGGACTAAAGGAAGGGGATAGGTAGTCTTCAGTCTTCAGTCTTCTTGGGCTCCCATTTTCCGCACTTAGGTCCTCCAGTGGACCCATTGTACGTGACTGTAGGCTGTGATGTCATTCCAGCCAACCCAACTCCGACCAGAAGCGTAGGATCTTTTTGGGATCTTCACCTCCCGAAGTGTTGTGGGGTTGCCAAGTATGTTGACCCAATGTGCAACCAGGCTCTCGCACTCCAGGATTGCGTGAGCGATGGTTTCTTCTTTCGACAGGCACGCTCTGCACAGCGGGCTGTCCGTGATACCTAGGACATTCATGTGTTTTATTCACTGTACAATGACCCGTTATTGTACCTACCATGATTCGTAGGTCATCTTTTTTATGATTTAAGATGAAGCAGAGATTTGGCTAGTCTTGGCTTTGGTCTTGGTAGAGCTTCCCTAGACTGCCTGCAACTTACTGTTTGTGCCCATCTTATTTCATGCCGCTCTTTCGTGCGTTGTCTCAGCCATGCCCTTACCTGATAAAAAGGTATGAGTATTATTGGGTCCGGACCCACAGGTGTGGTGCTGGAACCCGTTCTGGCCAGTTCGTCCGCCGCGTCATTGCCGCTTGATCCACTGTGACCCTTTATCCACTGAAGGCTTACCTTGTGTGTTTGGGCTAGCTTTTGCAGACCCTGGTGGCATTGAAGCACGAGCCCAGAGTCGATTGTGTTGCTCCTTAAAGCCTTAAGTACCGCAGCGCTATCAGAGAGTAGCTTAATTTGATTGGGCTCAATTTTCCTTGCAGTGATTCAATCAACGGCGTTGATTAGACCTATGCATTCACATTGGAAGATTGATGCATGAGACCCTAAGGGTAATGATAAATAAATAATAAATAAATCCTGTGACGAACACACAGCGCCATCTAGCCCCGTGGTAAGCTGCTAAGCTTGTGTTACGGTGACTAGACAACGGATATACTACTTATATTTATTTTTCTTTTGTAAATACATACATATTATACATAGAAATACGCCCAGACCAGATATAAATATTTATTTTAAGCATAAATATTTGCACCCAGCGGGAATCGAACCCGCAACCTTCTGTATTGCAGGCAAGCGTTCGCCCGACGCGCCACAGAGGTCGTCAAATGATGAGTGTATGTTCAGTTCGGGAGAGAATGAGCCTGCTCCCGATCCTTGTTTGGTTTTTGATCCGTCTGTGTACACTCTGAGTTCTTTTATACCGGAGTAGTCTTTTCCAGATTCTACCAGCGATATATCGTACTTACGTTCAAAGACGAATGTTTTTGGGATCCTGTCATTGGGGGCTTCTACGAGAGGTTCGTGTTTTATCGCGTCCTCCAGTATGCGTCTATGACCTACCCTTGAGCGCGTCCATTGTTTAGACGCATAAAGCCGTGCCGCCGAGGCGGCCGCTTCCTGATGGATGAATAGGTCCAGTGGTGGAAGACAGAGCATTGCTTCCATTGCTGCCGTGGGTGTGGTGCGAAAGCATCCTGTGATGGCGCAGCAGGCCGTTCTTTGGAACTGTTCTAATTTATCTATGGCTGTCCTGAGTTCGGCCCTGGGCCACCAAACTGTTGCGCCATACGTTACCTGTGGTCTAATGACCGTATTATAGAGCCAATGTATGATTTTCGGTGAGAGCCCCCATTTCTTACCGATCATCCTTTTGCATTGCCAGAAGGCAATTGAGGCCTTATTGAGCTTTTGTACGAGGTGCTTGTTCCATAGCAGTTTGTTATCGAGGATCACTCCCAGATATTTGACCTCGGACGCTAGGGAAAGTTGTGTGCCAAAAAGATATGGGAGTTGGAGGCCATCTGTTTGGCGTTTGTTGGTGAACAGCACCATTTCAGTTTTTGTCGGATTTACCGTTAGATCGTGTGTATTACACCATTTTTAGACTATCTCCAAAGCCATATCTAAGGGGATAGGTAATGTGTTTTTCAGATTAACCATATTTCAAAATTGGTTTCAATGTAAACTAATAAATAAAATGAAATAAAATAATTCAATTGTCTACTGACGAGACAATGTTAAGTACTACATACCTACTAAAATTTGCCTTCGGCTTATAAGTATACCTGTCCAATTATTTTTACCTTTTTACCCGGATGCAAGGGAAGGGTTATGTTTTTCGCGCGTATTATGTATGTTTCTTAAAGTTTGGTTTTGTTTTAACTTGATAACTTAAATATGTAAAGTAAAAATATTTACTTTACATTACCTATCCATTCTGTAATTAATCATAAAGTTAAAAGATACATTTGAAAAATTATTAAAATTAAGATAAAATAAAACTAAACTATATCTAAATCAGCTAAACCCCTGAAAAGAAGGAAAAAGTGAATACTTATTTTTTTGGTCAAAATACAAGACAGCATTCCGATCACCCGAGGCCTCCACCAAACGTTTAACTTAATACCTAGGTACATTTTTTAGTCGGGAATTTTAAATTTATTTTCTTATTACAGTTTACAATGCATAAACTGCAGTGCATAATCATCGACGTTGTTACAGGTTCATCCGCATAGGCAAAGCTCAAAAGCCGATGGAACTCCTGAAACTAGTCCAAACTGAAATCAACCTCAAGCGTCCAGTCATGATATTCTCCAACCAGACCTCAACCTGCGACTTCGTATCGATGTACCTGAACGAGAACAACGTGGAATGCGTCAATATCAACGGGCAAATGCCTGTCGCGTTGAAAATGGGAAAATTTGACATGTTTAAGAATGGAACAGTCAATGTTTTGTCTTGCACTGATGTCGCGTCGCGTGGATTGGATACTACTAGGGTAAGTGTTGTGTTTCCGGTATGTTACCGCAGTTATGGTTACTTGCAGTGGTAGAATACGCCACGAGACTTGTTTTCGTCGACGACAAAAATGAAATAAAAATTCATTTTTGTCGTTTGTGACAAAAAATCGAGCTTATAAGTCGAAAAGGAGACATTGAAACATACCATCATCAGCCCTTAGGGATGATTTATATTAGACCGTCACGAGCGCCGGCCGGGTCCGAGCTTCGTCGTTCATTGCTCGGCCGCCACTCGGTTGCAACAGACCGATCGATTGCTCGCCGAGCAATGGACAACGAAGCTCACGGACCCGGCACGGTCTAATATAAATCATCCCTTATTCTTCCACTGCCTCACATAGGCCTCCCCCATATGACGCCACAAATAGCGATCGCGAGCTACCTATATATTTATAAGTATATTATAATGTCGTAGTAACAAAGTCACAGACATACATACAAACTTTCGCATTTATAATATTAGTAAAATGTTTAAAAGTGTATTGTGTCAACTAATGAATGAATGATTGAATGAATGAATTGACACAATACACTTTTAAACCTTTTACTAATATTATAAATGCGAAAGTTTGTATGTATGTCTGTGACTTTGTTACTCAATCCCGATCACGATCAATCACAACTACCTACTGAACCGATTGCGATGAAACTGGGTATGCAGATAGCTGGAAACTTACTAACTTTCATCCCTATAATCCCGCGGGATCGGGACTTACGCGGTACCTATATATTCTTAAATTCGCTCGGGAAACACACAAATTCTTAAATTAGATCCGGGTTGGAACTGATGTGGCGTGACTCTGTTATATCGTGCTGAATAGTTAGCACACTACAACGGAGTCGCAGTTCTAGCTTCGCCGCAAGTGAACTTTTGAAGATGTATTTTCCTTGAAAATAAACTTTTTAATAATTGACACCCTTTCTTTCTCAACAGACTCAGCACGTAATAAACTACGATTTCCCCCTATACACTGCGGACTACATCCACCGTTGCGGCAGGACCGGTCGTCTGGGCTCCCCGCAACACTGTCTCGTCACAAACATGGTGGCTTGGCCCCGTGAGGTCGCTATTGTGCAAAAGATAGAGAAGTCGATAAGGAAACATGCGGAGTTACCCAGTGTCAATGCTAATATAAGAAGAATTATTGAAGAACGAGTGTCTCGAATTAGTGTAGGATTCTAATAATAAATATTATGTAATAAATTTGCGTTTTTGTTTGAAAAAATCAACTTGCTAGCTCCGTCCTGGAAAAATCAGCATAGCTGGAAAAGGTTTTTCGTTTTTTTTTTTTTTAATTTTATTTATCCGTTCTTTTGAGATATTCGGCGGAGACACGCACACTGACGGACAAGAGAGTCATCCTATAGATAAATATTGCACGACATTACACACAGCGCTATCTAGCCCTAAACTAAGCACTAGGCTTGTACTATGGGTACTAGAGATCGGATATTACTACATTTTATACCTTACCTAGTTTTTTTTGCAAATATGTAGGTACGTATGACAAATAGAAAAGACCCAGAACCAGAAACAAACATTTATGGTCAGGCAGAAATCGAATCCGCAACCTTCTGCGTTGCAGTCCAAGCTTCGCCAGCTGCTCCACAGAGGCCGTTCGTTATAAGGAAGGCTTTTTCCGTCCGTTTTTTTTATTTACTTTTTTATAAGGGACGATTAAAAAAAACACGATTTTTTTTAGTGTACAAATTTCTAACTTTACAGGAAGACCGTCACTCAAACGAAAGTTTTACTAGCTCTCCAGCTATTAGTACCTACCTACCTAGTAAAACGATGTTTTTTTTAATGTTATGTAAGAAGGTATTTTCATTTATTATATAAAGAAAGAAATTAAATTTAAATGTTTTCCAACATTTATTCAAATAAAAACGGTCAAGTGCGAGTAGAATTCGCGCACGAAGGGTTCCGTATAAAGGTGAACGCAGATTGATCTGCGCCGAACGAATCGAATTTTTGTCGTCCACGGGAAACGGTACCTTATAGTGGCATCTTATTATTTTTACACGACTGCCAAAGGAAGTGTTATGTTTTTAACTTAGTCGTCGTCTAAAACTCTTGCTCGCGAGCCTTATTTTTGATTAAGGTCACTATCACTAACTTTATTATTACAAATTTTTCATTTTCATCAGGAATAGGGTTCCGTTTTTATCCTTTGGGTACGGAACCTAATTACTGGGACTTAGTTATGTGTCAGTCCGTCTGACTGTCACGCAGGCTCTCTTCTTTTTCTTCTTCTTTAAAATGGCTTTTCCATTCGGACATTTGCCAGTATCAAGTATTATATTAATATTTGCAAGTTATTTGCATCGAAACAGTCAAGTCGTCATAGTTAAAGTCAAGTCGAGAGAATCATTGTATAAAGGGAGTCATTTTTTCAATGTCTCGTCACGGAGCTTTGGAGACAACGCTAAAGTTGTTTGAATGTAAAAAAGGGTAAAAACAAAGTAAAAACCTTTACCCGTGGAAAACAGACGTACAACCTGTTTTCCACGGGTAAAGACAAAGTAAAGACATACAGTAGGCTGCATTGGATCAAGGATTAACCGACTTCTGCATTTTAACGGAAGTTAACGTGTCCGTTAACATTTTTAAAAATTAATCCGTTTATCAAAATGTTAATTTCGTTAATGAACGTTTAACGGATTACCTACTCTTTAAAGTACCTACTTTGCAAATAAGTATATGACGACCTCTGTGGCGCGTCGGGCGAACGCTTGGCTGCATTGCAGAAGGTTGCGGGTTCGATTCCCGCAGGGTGCAAATATTTATGCTTAAAATAAATAATTGTATCTGGTCTAGGTGTATTTCTATGTATAATAATTATAAATGTATTTACAAAAGAAAAATGTGTAGTATATCTGTTGTCTAGTCACCGTAACACAAGCTTAGCAGCTTACCATGGGGCTAGATGGCGCTGTGTGTTGGTCACAGGATTAATTATATAACCTCTGTCGTTTGTTAAATACTGCCTTAATATTAAAATTGCAGCTTAATAATTTAAGTAGCCCTCAAATTCTAAGTGGGATTCTGTATTTGGCCGTCAGTAAACAACTCGCGCGTCTCAAACTCGGGCGCGCTGGCGGCATCTTCCAAATTTACCATTTTCTTTAATCGTCAATTCGTAGGAAAGTATAATAATAATTTATCATCATATATAATAAAGATTGTAAACAACTAAAATGAATAGTGGCCCTGCTTTACTAGGTAGGTATACTTATTGAAATTTATAACTTAAGTATTTCATTATATGAATATTATGTAGGTAACTAATTAAATATCAATTTATATTGGGTAGGCTGGTTAGGTGCTCGCCTAGCTAGAGGTATTAAACATTGTTATTTTTATTAAAAAAAAAAACTTCGGTGAGGAATCTAGTTTTTTATACGGAGCCTGACGATATCCGGTATCGACGAAGAAGGATTACGTTCCCGTCCGCAGTTCAGTAGAAATAAAGGTAAATCTACAGGTAGAAATCATTTTTTTGTATTCTTAACTTAACTGTGTATACTAACCTGCAAAGTCACAAAAATAAACATAGGTACCTAAATAATATAGAAATAATTCACTAAAAGTAAAGGTATAAAGTAATAGGGGTTAAAGTATGAAATTGCCGTTTTATTGCAATAGGTTCTTTGAATTGACATAGAATCTTCATGGTTTGAGGTTTTCGAATGAAACTTTTTTCAAATGGTTTCTGTGATGTTATTTTTTTAAAAAATGTGAAACATTTGAATATCGACTTTCAATTGTTTTTGTTATTCAATTTAGACAAGAAAGATGGATACTGCGAAAATTCGAGTGATTTTTGAATACGAGTTCCGACGCGGAACTAACGCGGCAGAAACAGCCCGCAATATCAATGCTGTGTTTGGAGAGGGGTCTACTAATGAACGCACCGTGCGATTTTGGTTTAAACGCTTTCGTGTTGGAAATTTCGACTTAAAGAACGAGCCACGAGGAAGACCGCCCACACAGGTGAATAACGATGAATTAAGAGAGATAGTGGAAGCCGATCCTAGTCAAACTACCCAGGAATTAGCGGCATGGTTTAACGTTACCTTACCCACTTTATTGACTCACTTGCGTCAAATCAATAAAATAAAAAAATACGACAAATGGGTGCTTCATGATTTGACTGATCTGCAGAAAGAAACGCGTGTTGAAACTTGTGTTGCCTTGTTGAACCGGTACAGAAATGAAGGAATATTGGATCGAATTGTAACATGTGATGAAAAGTGGATTCTTTATGATAACCGGAAAAGAAAAATGCAATGGCTGACCCCAGGTCAAATGCCATAACAGTGTCCTAAAGCAAAACTTACCAATAAAAAGGTAATGGTAACTGTTTGGTGGTCTCAGCATGGTGTTATTCACTATAGTTTTCTTCGATCTGGTCAAGCAATTACGGCAGATGTCTATTGTGCCGAACTCCGAACCATGTTGACAAAACTAGCAGTAAAATAGCCCCGACTCATGAATCGATCTTCACCATTATTGCTCCACGACAACGCGAGACCTCACACAGCACGAGAAACCATTTTGACCCTTCAGGAACTGCACTTAGAAACCATTCGTCATCCTCCGTATTCACCAGACCTTGCTCCAACGGACTACCATTTTTTTCGTGATTTGGACAATTATCTACGTGACAAGAAGTTTTCTTCCCAGGAGGCAGAACAAAATGCATTCACACAGTTTGTGCAGTCTAGATCGTCGGAGTTCTATCGCAAAGGCATTAATAACCTTCCCATTAGATGGCGGCAATGTATAGATAATAATGGCAACTATTTTGATTAAATAAATTTGTTAAAAAATTAAAAAATAAACAATTAAGATTTTCAGTACAAATCGGCAATTTCATACTTTAACCCCTAATATTAATATGAATCTTACTAAACATTTATCAAATAATAGTCCTAATTACATACAAGTTACAATAATTTTCACGCCTATAACTAAGGTGAATGACCATTGCGTCCAAAAGTGCCCATCACACTGGCGGCATTACCTCGTTGAATCGCCAACGACCATATTCTCCTCCGACATAAGTCCTCCTTGACGTCGCGTAGTGTTGTTAGGTTGACTAGAGCCAGTCAACGAATTTAGTCAACGAATTTAGTTTTGATAGGTCCGAAATTATGCAATTTACATTTTACACGCATTTGAACAAAGTTTCACAAAAATGAAAATTTAGCAACACATCTCAACGCGTTTCCGCCAAAAAACTGTTAAGTAGACTTGAATGCTTGAATGCCTTTTTTTTTTTTTTTTACCTTAGGAAAATGTATTGAATTGCATCTCCTCCACCCCCGGGGGGGGAGGCGTAGGAGTATGTGGGGCTCCCCGGGCGTGAAGCTAGGCTTGTACTATGGGTATACTACGGATATACTACACATCCTACTTCCTCCTTCGAAAGTCTGATTGTTTGTTCCCTCTTCACGGTCAAACGGCTCGACCGATTTGGATGAAAATTTGCATAGGGATAGTTTAAATGATGGAGAGTAACATAGGATACTTTTGATCCCGAAAATCCCGCGGGATCGGGACTTACGCGGGTGATAACTATTAATTGGATGAAAATTTGCATAGGGATAGTTTAAATGATGGAGAGTAACATAGAATACATTTGATCCCGAAAATCCCGCAGTATCGGGACTTACGCGGGTGATAACTATTCAATGAATGAAAATCGACACAGGGGTAGGGTAAGTGATGTAGAGTGGCATCATCATCATCGTCATCGTCATCCATCGTCATTGATCGCCATCCGTCGTCATCGTCATCCTTAGTCACTTACTGATGAAATACTAACTTTACCTTACTTCACCTACCTACCGCAGTGCAAAAATCCACACTTTTAAACGGAGGACCAGGGAAGTACTGATGATGCTAGGCGCGGTAGCGCCTGGCTTCAACAGTACTTCAAGGGCATTGCGGTAGGTAGGTGAAGTAAGGTAAAGTTTGTATTTCATCAGTAAGTGACTAAGGATGACGATGAGGATGGATAACCGCGACGAAAACCGCGGGGCGCAGCTAGTTAAGTATCTTTTTCTCTTGTAAATACATACATATTATACATAGAACGACACCCAGACCAGAAACAAAATATTGATTTTATCCCCCTATTGGGTTAAAAGGGCATACCCGTTACACCTTGTATAGTGATTGCGAGCCATCTTCATCCAACAACTCCCTGTGACTGCCACAATGCGTCGGTACACCGCGTAGCTGGTCTTCCAAGACCAACCGGGAAAGATAGCGCTGTATGATATTAATTACACGTATCAGTATCTACCCAATTAAAATACCTTTATTCAAGTGTTATCGACAGGAACTATTAAAATTTAATGGTCATTGCTATACGTATAGTAATTAGTTCTATTAACGATCCAAACCAAACATCATTCTCTATGGCAACATTGCAACTATATATTATTATATCAATTTTCTATCCGATTTCAACTGTTTATGATAATAGCTCGGGCATTTGAAATCTAAATATTATAGGTTACAGGCTGATTTATTTTTATAAATTATATTTCGATTACCTATAACTATTACTTAGGTACCTACGTAAAAAATCATTAAGTAACTAATTAATTATAGCTTATAAGTTGATAATCGAATTACTAGCATCGCCCCCGGTTTCATTCGGTACTGATTCATAGAGAAATCGGGATAAAAACTGGCCTTACGTAGAAGTTCCCCCCAGGACTCTCCCCCAGGATATGATCTGCCCTGGCCAGTGTGGAAGTCACTTAATAGACTGCGAACTGAGGTTGGTCGCTGCAGGGTAAACCTGGGAATATGGGGTTTTATTGGTCCAAGCCGGACCCATTGTGACTGTGGAGCTCCCGAGCAAACTATGCAGCATCTCCTTGTATGCCCCTCCAGCCCTAATAGCTGCTGGCTGATGAAAACGCTAAAAACCTTGCAACATACTGGAGTGGGCGAGTTTAACCCCATTCCACTGAAAACTTATGTGCCATCGACACGAAGTTAAAAATTATATAAAAAAATTAAAAAACCCGCCTGCTTAAACTAAATAAAAATTTAAAATACAAATAACAAAAATTATAAAAAAAAAAAACAAATAATAATACAAGTCCAGCAGCCACAAAACACAGCTACTTTTACAGTCAGGACCCATTATTAGAAGGTGCTGCTAATCAACTTTAAATCATTATAGATCCTAAATGGTATCATTACATGAAAATAATTGAAGAAACCTAATTAATGATTTTTAAATATAATACCTATTCAACGATACCCCACTCGATATAGTCAGTCCACTTTCATTTTTTTTAACAATATGGCGGCTGGTAGTCGTTATTTTAATTTATATCACCTTTCTTAGAATCATTGACACAATGAGATAAATCTAACGATACCTTAATTAAAGAAATCCACCGAGTAGTTTCAAAGATACGAGCTAATTAAGAATAAGTATTACCAACATACATACAAGATAGCGAAAAGCCCTTTCCTTGCAGCCGAGTAAAAAGTCAACTAAATGAAATAAATAAATAAATTCTGTGACGAACACACAGCGCCATCTAGCCCCGTGGTAAGCTGCTAAGCTTGTGTTACGGTGGCTAGGCAACGGATATACTAGGTACTTATATTTATTTTTCTTTTGTAAATAATACATATTATACATAGAAATACGCCCAGACCAGATACAAATATTTGCACCCAGCGGGAATCGAACCCGCAACCTTCTGTATTACAGCCAAGCGTTCGCCCGACGCGCCACAGAGGTCGTCAAAATTCTTGGAATAATGAATTTTGTTTTAATATTTTTGGGTGTTCTATTTACATTCATCCTGTATACCCTTATTATTCTAAGTGTACATATTAGGTATAATAAAATATACGTAGGTACTAATCAATAACACGCATACCTACCTAAGGATTTAAATCAGTCTACTTACGTTATGTAGGGAAAAATACTGTTTATTTTGGGTGGGTGTGATGTGACGTGCTGTGAACATTTAGAAAAGACAATTTAAAAGCAAAAAGCAAGTAGGTGTACGTACTTAACTTCGTTACTATAACTGTAACGGTCACAATATTCGATGATGTTTCTAACATAGGTACTGCTCCTTTATAACTTGTTCAAGTATACTTACACCTAGTAAAAAAGTCCCATTTTCAATTTCAGAATGCCAGCAATCAGTAACATGATATCTCGACTAAAGGTGGTGACTTTTACAACGCTGGTCAGAAAGGTGCAAGTAGGGCTGTTTCTACTGTCCAGTTTACATTTGACATCGAAGGATTATCCACCGCAAGCCTATGTTTATGGTTGGTATATAGGTGTAGTATAACAATATTAAGCCCGTATGGTATATCAAGGTGAGGTGTCGAAGATTAGCGCGTCCTCCAGGAAGAAGCATAATGCCTTCATCGACCGGTTAGAGTGGAGTTGCGAGAGCAGAAATGCTCGAAGAATGCATGTCGATCGTAAGTTGTGATAGATGCCCTTTAGGGTAGATAGATAGATAGATAGATTAACATTTTATTTGGTCAACAAATAATAAAGATACACATAAGATTACACACTCAATGTTTTAAATTAACATGTTGCACAAATGGGCGGCTTTATCGCTAAAAGCGAGCGAGGGTGTCCGTGACCTCACTTATATATAACATGTCCCTGAACAATTCAATCAATTTCAAACATTTCTGGGTTCCAGACGAGTAGGTATATATTGTAGGTTCTTGGCCACTTATATACCTAAACTTGGTACCATTTTTGTATGTAAAAATACATGGTGTAGCTTCTGGCCCACTACGAAACCAGTATAAGTAGAGCTCTGTTACTGTGTGATAAGTAAGAGTGTAAAGTTCAAGTAATGGTGGTTTTGACGTATTTTAGCGAAATAATTTCCTCGCAATATGTGACGTCACACCCGAGGTTACAAACGCTTCTCGATAGTTCTCTAGAGATGTCGCTGTGTTCGAGATAGTGACTAGATAACCCCGGAGCGCAGCGGCGCGGGCGAGCCGTGACGGGGGCGGACCGTGTCGAAGCGTGGGCGAGCCGTGACGGGGGCGAACCGTGACGGGGGCGAAACGTGTCGGAGCGGGGGATCGACGCTGCGTGGGCGAGCCGTGACGGGGGCGAAACGCGTCGGAGCGGGGGCGGACCGTGACGGATCGGGGGGGTCGACGCTGCGGGGGCGGGTCGGTGCGGGTCGGGGGCTGGGGGATTGGGGGAAAAAAAGTACTCCTAACCTTAGAAATATTTTTTAGGAATTAAATATATTTACAAAACTAAATAGTTTGAATCCCTGATAGGATTCGAACCTACAGTCCTCGTTTTTCTACAATTTTGCTTTCGATGTAGCATAGTAGGAGTAGGATGAGGAGGAGGAGAATGAAACATGCTAATAAAAAAACAATTAATCATATAGGTACATCTGTTTATTAGTTTTTTACATAAATTATTTTTTAGATTTTCTAAACTTACGCCAAAACATTAAAAACTTGTAAAAAAAAGGCAAGTCATTCATATATGTTACACATTTACAATGACACAAACCGTATGCTTGACAAATACGGCAAGCGCGACCATCAACCATATCATATCCAGTCATATTAATACATTTCTTTGTGCAGCAATATATTTCCTCCATTATTATTATTCAATTGTGATTTTTCCTGTTGCTCTTGTTGTTGTTGTTGTTGATGATGAGACTGATCGGTTGAGATTTCAATGTAAAACTGATGTAAAAAAACAAAACAATGTAAAATTAATAATTATGTGGAAGCGAATGTTTGATAGTGGCATGACGTCTCCTACAATCTGCGTGGGCGTGTGACCTAGTTGATATCAACCACACTCAAACAGGATATTAGGTACTTAGTATGATTATATAAAATTAGTTCTATGAATAAAAAAAACATAATTTATTATTTAAAACAATTGTTTTAACAAATTTTATAATGTCCCCAAGCCAATGTGTTTATTCCATCGTTAGTGATAAATCTCTTATCATCATTACCGCAGAGTACTTTTTTTCTTTTAACCTGCGTGTAAACACAATGCTTATCACTAGTGAATGTGCGCATATTGTCATATTTTACATAGCTACTGTCAAGCGCTTTTTTATAATTTTCAAAAGATAATTTTCTTACAATAGAGGCAGAGGTACCTTTATTTTTCTTTATAGTTAGATCACCCTCCAAAACATAACTATACATTTTGGAACGTAAACCTATAAACTCTTTAATGATGCGACCATTGCTTTCATCTTTCATGAGACCTACTATCTTCTTATTTACTAAAGGGAGATTATAAACATTATTCTCGGGAAAATCAGAGGTGTCAAATCTAGATGTTAAATCACATCTAATGTCTTCATAAAAATTTTTTGTTTTGATTTGATAAATGAATGAATCAGTATCCGTGTAGAGTAATTGTGCGCTATCTTTATATTTAGGTAGCATGTATGAGTAGTGGAAATCATACATTACCTGTTTAGAAAGTTCGAGTACGGTGAAACCAATATAAATTGGTTTATTATATAATATTTTCGTTTTATTCATTTGTATTGCTGTAAAATCTTCAGTGAAAATCTTACAACTATGGAAATTTGGACGAGCTATATATCTTTCAGCACCATATTTACATTTTGTTTTAGTTTTCTCATCACCCCACCTGGTACACAGTTTTACATCTACCCGTTTACTCACATTTTCTATGGTTTTACCAAAAATTGAGTTGTTCATGAGTTTATAAAAATCTTTTTCAAACAAAGTTTTTGCCAATTTCCTTTTATCAGTGTTTAAATCTATGTATGGTTTGAGCCATGGGGATTGATTAAAAGATAAGATTCTATGAATTTTTTTACAAATTAATCCATTTTCCACACATTGTTTCAAGTTTAAATAGTGAATAACATAATTATGTTTGTTATCGAGAGTAAGTAATAGTTTTTTAGTTTTACCATAAGGCGGTGTTTTTGTTACAGCACAAAATGGATACTCATTGTGTAAATCGTGTAGAGACTGAGGATACTCCAAGTCTACTTCTAGAATATAACCTACATTCGAATCCACACATTGAGCTAATATATCAAATGAATCAATTTCATTATTATCTAACCAGCGAAAGTTACCACATGGTAGATATCGTCTCATAGCATAACCATATAAATTATTAACATCCAAATAGATAAGAAAGTTGTCATCGTTTATAGGACTGTAATCGGCGGTGGAAAATCTATTATTAGCCTTTGCATATCGCTTGGAAACTTGACTGATTCCCCCTCGAATACCGGATTGTAAGAATTGAATTATTTCGTAATCGGTAAGAAGTTCAAGATTTATTTGTGTATGTCTCAACATAGCATCCCATGAAAGTGAAGGTGCCGTCAGATATCGGCATGGATCGAGTTTATAAGCATTCAAACAAACATTACGAAAGTTTTCAAATACTTGGGCTAGCAATAGAACATCTGTTTTAAGATATAAATCACAGTATTCACCCAAAGTTTTTATATTAAATTTATTCCATACTGTTTGTGCATGTATGTAGTCACTTTCGGAAATATCTGATTGTGTTAATTCGCTATAAAATGACTGTCTGTTGGGTAGTGCGACTTCCTCAAGTTTCTCGAAACAATCGACATATTCATAAGGGAAAACACCCTTCCGTGTTAAAAGATTTAATTGTTCACGATCTGAATAGTAATTAGATAATATATGAAATTGATCTGGGGTTAGATTTTTAACTAGTTTATCTAAACTTGTAGACATAAATTTAAACGAATCGACAAAACGTATAATAATCTTTTTCTTATCAAAATGCAGCATTCGACTGAATGTAATATACTTTTCTTTATGTTGTGGTATACATTCAATTTTATCCCCATCCCTATTAGCCAACTCTTTAATGAATAAGTGACTATCGTACCCACTCAAATTATGGAAAAATATCGGAATGTAATTGGGTAAAGAATATTTTAAGTTGCATAGCTGATGTGCGACACCTCTGATTTTTCCGGTAAGATGACAATGATCGATTACCTTTATATCGGATAATGAGAATGGTTGTTCACAAATATGACAGTGAGTACTGGTGTTTTTTAAGATTTCATTGTTATTTTTATTATCCGTAATAGTTATTGTTTTTGAATAGATATCAGCAATGTAGCCGGCATCTGAATAAATATTATCTACAAACTTTTCAACACAATCTTCACCGCGATATGTAACAAACTTTGATAATGACTCATTGTAATTACAATGTATGTAATAGGCAAAAGCACAAGGGGTGTGCTCATGAGTATAATAGGTGTTTTTCTTTTCACTCACATTAACAGAGGTTAAAATTGATTCGAAATCAGCATATATAACAAATGGTATAGGTAATTGATGACTGTAATTTTTAAAACTTAAATACTTATTATCGTCAGAAGGTAGCTCTATTAAAGCCTTTTGACATCCTAAAATCCTATGATGTTCGAGTTTACTCTGACTCGTGAAATGTTGTAAGCAACCAGAACAAAGAAAAATTCTTGTTTCATGTAATGTAATTTGAGAGCGTATCAGACGAGATATGTTTTTTATCCAACAGTAATGAGATTTAAGACCATTATTATTTTCGAAAAATAATAAATTAATATGCTTCGACTGCTGCTGTTGTTGTTGTTGTTGTTGTTGACTGTTGGTTTCTACTGCCACCATCTTCGATATATACATTGGTACAATAGTATTTTTTTCAATACCGTATACATTAACATTGATGTGGTTTAATATTTCAAAACGTTTAATACCTTTTATGGATACGGGTAAATCAACTCCTTCCGTTTTCAATACCGTCTTATAGTGAGGGTAAGATGTTATCCGGTATGAATGAGAGTCGACTGGATAAAGAGCGCTTACTATCGCCCAAAAAAAGCATGCATTGTCCTCATTCTTTACATTCACACACGCATGTTTACGTTTTATCCAATCCGGCAGCATTATGTATGAACGAGCAGATAAAGGGCTATATTTATTAATGTTTATCTCTAAAAATTCAATTTTCTCCAGTGCCCATCCACTATCCCGTTCTTGAAATTCTTCACATTTCTTCATGATTTTAGCAGAGGTTTCATCGTAATAAGAAGATAAATCTGATGAAGGTTGCAGGTGCACATTCTTAGTATTGAATGATTTTAAATCTTTAATTGCTTCAGCATCTCCTTTTGTTATGATAAATGTACAAAAAAGTTCTAAGTTCACCTTGATATGCGTATTCAATTCAATTTCAATTTTTAATAACTCTTTCACTGTCTTCTCAATATTTTTTAAAAACAAATCTGGACTTATTATCTCTGATGATGGTCCATTAATTCTATAACTTATTATTCGACATTTGTATGCTGTCTGTATAACATAAGTAAAATAGTCTTCTCCATTATCTTGCTTACACAATAATTTATGGCGTTTTGTTCTTGAATGTGCAATTAATTGATTGTTAGGAACTTGTACACTACAAAAAGGACACTCGTACATTATTGTTTTATACACTTTACTCAACTATTAACGTAATACAACTGAATCCAATTAATGTTTAAAAATGTATTTATATAAAACCGAGGAGCGAGATACTGATAAAAACTATACCTACATCAACGCAAAAACATTCAAGGGCAAAACGTTGGAATAGGGATGTGCCATTCAATAAGATATAAAAAAAACTCATTATTTGTTTTTGATAAGTAATTTTTTTATTTTATAATATGGATAAATAAAATAAGTATTCTATTACATAACACTTGATTTCGTTATCTACAATTGACATTTTATCATAAATATTATCGATAATTGTATTAGCTTCTAATAAGGTTTTTATTTGACTTAGTTTAAAACGTTTTCTAAAGAAATTCATTCTGTTCTCATAGTAAGTCTTTACCATTTGCAATTGATTTAAACGAGAATTGATACAATTCAAAAAATGCTGCAAGTACTGCCACTCTTCACAAGAAATCCACATTGATTTTATTCCCAAATTAATTACGATAAATTTCTTATCTTCTTCATTTTCATGTTCAGACGAGTTTAGATGATAAGTTATCACTTGTTGTCGCTTCGGTAAATAAACTGCATCAGATTTGAAGAATTCTGATATATCAGAAGCATTTTCCATAAAAACCGTTTCCCATTCTTCTTTATTCAGCACTATTCGATTAGCGATATTAACATGTACTTCCAGTAGTAATCGATTAATTTGATCTGACGATGGTTTCAAAAATGTTGTAACATATGGAATTGTAGGACTATTGTTTATATAATATATATTTTTACAAAGTTCGAAATGTATGGGTGGAAACGATGGTGTATATGATGGATACATATTATCGTCGTTGTTGTTGTTGTTGTTGTTGTTGTTGCTGCAAATGTTAATAATTAACTGATCTATAAACTATTCCGACTAGAGTTTTTATGAAGTTATTTTTCGAACAGTTTTAGTAAGAATGTTGTATTCAAAGAGTGAGTCATTTACAATTAAACAATAAGCGGTGGTATCACTCGGAACTGGCTTTTTAAACTCTAGCTCCAGTTTGATATCTATAGCACCACTAAAGCCTGAGCGAATTGCATCGGTTTGTCTAGAACAATCTATTACGATCAAAGGGGTTTTCGTTTTGAAATGAGGCGGGTTTATTTGAATATTAGAGTTCTTTCCACACCCGTAATATGATCTTTTAAAGTTGATGAATGCTTCATATAAAAGCGAATATACTCCCTTTTCAAAGTCGTTAGAGAATGAGTCATATGGATAGTACTGAGAATTGAGATATAAACGTGCATTGTAAAAGTTGATATGGTCAAAGTGACTCTTATCTTTGTTTGCTTCATTATTTTTTGAATGTTGAAATCCGATTATGACGAAACGGGGTTTCTCCAACCGAGTAGTTGTTTTCACAGTCCAAATGTGTTTTTGGGCCGTCGGTAATGCTGGATACTCATAAATATCCCATGAGCGGAATGCGATGGGAATGGGAGTGTTGTTCTCTACATAGGTCAACAAACGCAGTTTTTCTTTATCAGACACCTTGATAATGGGCATACGCCATGTTATACGGGTTATATCAATCTTAATTTCTTTCCCTGCTTCTTTGAGAATTGCACAGTTGAGATCGGAAGAGCTTCGGTTCAATATTAGTTCGTGTTTTGCATTAACTATCACTTTATTATAATCCTCAGCAAAGCCCAACAAGTGCCGAAGTGGAATAGTGAAACAGAATTCACCATCAATTTCTTTCAAACCATTTAAATTCCACCCACTATTTTCCAAACTGTTGGATTCTTCATATCCGTAGGAAAGCACTCCTTTCATCGTGGTGGTAATACCACAGTTTTTTGTTCTATCAATCTCTACACCATTCAATTCATAGCGAATGTCTTGAAACAGGTGAATAGGTCCATTGTTAACGAAAGCAAAAGATTTTGAAGCTTTACCCTCAATTACTAACTGGCTTTCACAGGGTAACACTATTGAATCTTGATCGTTGATACGGATCCGAATCTCATCATTATTTTTATATGATTCACTATAGGGTAAGTATGAGTGAAATTCAATTCCTTCTATACTATCATCGACTAGTACATCATCCCCTATTTTTAGAATCGATGATGATAATGATGATGTCATTTCTTAGAATTTTAATTGTAATCCAAGTGATTTAAGAAATAAAGCGTTATCTTTTGTTATCTTAGTTCTTGCTTCTTCTTTTGAATGTTGCTGCTGCTGCTGCTGCTGCTGCTGCTGCTGTGAGTCGCTATATTTATTATAATTTGATGATGATGAGAGAGATGGTGCTCCTTCTTGTGAGTTGAAAATAGGACTGTGGTTTTGTATTACCTCACCATTCATTTTATAGATAATCATTATGAGTTGAGTGTTTTTCTTATATGTAGACGAAGTGAAATGTTCTCCTTTCTAAAGTTCACAAGTTTTCCTTGCTCGTTAACTATATACACTTGAAGATTTTGAATTGTGTTCGTCTTCAATGGTAAATAGATGAGATTCGGAGGACACTCTATAATTTGGTATCCTGGAGGTACGGATGGACAAAATTCATGTAGTACATGGGATGATTTATTATTTATGAATGAACCTTGAATAATATTGCATTCCACTCTTATAGTATTTGTAATTAGAATATTTATCGCCTGATCAGATTCGTGTAGTTCATTTTTGGGAAGTATTTTTCGAGAGAAACCAAAAAGACTTCCAATACTGTTCTCCTTCTCAAAATGTAAATCATAGTATGGAGAAAAAAAGGCACACTTCATAGTGTTCGTGTTAGCTTTTATATCGATCAATTTAAAGGGATCATCACCTGCTATACTGAGGATTTTTTCTTCCAAATAGTGAATAATATTATCCAGCTCATAAGAACCTTCAGGAACTGTAATAATATTGTTTCCATAGTGAAAAAGATTGTTGCTGCTATCCACATTAGGTATAGAATTGAAAGATTTAAAATAAATCAAAGCACACTCATATTCGCCTTCGCCCAGTTCTATACATGGTAAAAAATCCACATTTAATATAGAATCACTACCGTTTACTGTTATAGTAAGAGACATTGTTTACAATGTAACAGAAGAATGTGAAATGATACAACTAGTTGAATGATATATCATTTATATAAATATAAATTTAAAACATATTATTACAAGCATTTAACAGAAAACGTAAACATAAATGACCACAATTATATGTCTTATCTTTCTGTATATTATTATAATTATAGTTAATGTTGATGACGTCATTGACATTTGACATAATGTATTTGAGAAACTCTTGTGGCGGTTTCAAATTTCCATAACTGTCAAAGTATTCACAATGTTGGTTTTTCTTCACATATGCTACCCAGTGTGTTCCCGGCCCATTTGAATCGTCTAAATTTATGATTCCCGTTTCATACCTCCATGGTCTTCTTCTTCGATTGTTCTGTAGTATATCCCGCATAAAAACACCGCGAAAATGGGGAATATTCAGTTGTTTAACATACTTTATGAGCTCATAATCAAAGAGTGCACGATTCGGAAGGGCCAAATTTAGTTTTTTTGTTGATATGGTTTCAAATAGAGCCCCATACCTTTTTTGTAGGGTGCTAAATAAATGCCCTTTCCTACAGCAGCAGGCACCCCATTTTTTTTTCTATTATTAACCATTTCATAAATGTTTTTAGCAGCCGTTGTGACACCACCAGCTAAAGATCCAGCAGCCGCCAATGCTCCCAGTATTGGTATTAATGGTAGGAAACCACCACATTTCGGTAGTGGAATAACTCTGGGTTTTTTCACATTTTTCTTCTCTGTTTTACTGTCTTTGATAATTCTTTTAGCAGCTTTAATAGCTGTATTTATTAATTTTTTAGTGGATTTAGGTTTTTGTTTTTTTATCTCTTTTCCACCACGTTCACGCTTCTCATTGTTAACAGCTCTACGTGCAGCAGTTATAACCTTTGTGAGAGGTAAACCTAAACCTCTTTTCACTTTTAGTTTCATTATTTTATTCACACCGAGCGCTACCAATCGTTCAGGTATACTTTTCGATTCTAACCAACGTTTCTTCGCTGCCGATGCTAATTCCAAATCAGCTCTATGTCGATGATCTAAAGATGAATTTTGAGCGTATGCAATATCATGTAATTTACAAGCTTCATCTAGAGGATTAACACCCACATCACCTCTATTTAAACGTTTTTCCAATTTTGTTCCGGGACCACAATAATTGTATCCAGGTACATGTAACTCGAAAGGTAAGTTATTAATTAGTGTATTGACTAAACCGCCACCACCTTTCACATTAGAAGGTTTACGAAGACTAATCTTTTTTTTCTGATGTACAATCATTTTATTGTGATAATATCCTATAGTACCTATAGTTGCTGCTGCTATCACAGTAATAAGATATATAAAACATGTGCAGACAATTAAATAACTTATTAATATAGAAATGAAGTTTCAGAAACAACCTACGTGTTTATCGGTTAAAGGTTGGGATATTAATTCCAAATATAATGCAGATCACAGACATAGTATCCTTCTACCTAACAATATTAGATGTCTTATATGCGGTCCATCTGGTTGTGGTAAAACTAACCTATTACTCGCCTTGCTACTCGAGCCAAAAGGATTAATATTTGAAAATATCTATTTGTATTCCAAATCGTTAAACCAACTAAAGTATGTGTTTTTGGATAAAGTATTCGGTCAAGTGTCAGGAGTGAATTTCTATACTTTTTCGGATAAAAGCGAGGTGGTAACACCTGAAGATGCTCAGAGCAATAGCATTATAATTTTCGATGATGTATCGATGGAAGATCAAGAACCTATCCGTTTACATTTCTCGATGGGTAGACATAAGGGACTAGATTGTTTTTATCTATGTCAAACATACAGCAAAATACCTAAACAACTGGTTCGAGATAATGCAAACTTTATTATACTCTTTAAACAGGACGAAATGAATCTAAGACATGCGTATGATGATCATGTGAATACAGACATGACGTGGGACACTTTCCTGGAAGCATGTAGAGCTTGTTGGAATAACAATAAATATGGATTTTTAGTGATCAATAAAGATGTTGAAATGAATAGGGGACGATTCCGGAGAGGTTTCGATGACTTTATCATATTATAGAGTATAAAAATATATGCAACAATTAAACTGTTTTCATTTCATCATGGATTCTTCCGCTATACAGATCTTTGGGGATAAGGAGCTTAAACGTAAACTCGTTCAGTCTGTAAGTTCAGTAAAAAAGAAAATTAAAGTTTTAAAAGAGGGTAAAGCCGAGTTGACAACAAATTTACAAGAAAGATATCAACCAATCACAGAACCCTTGAAAAATTTATTAAATCAGATCAGTTTAAACACCACCACCACCAACAACAACAACAACAACAACAGCGGTGAGGTTATAAAACATGAAATCGATAAGAAACAATTCCCAAAAAAAGAAAAAAAGAAAAAGGCAATGTTAAAAAAAATCAAACAAGAAATTAAAAATGCTGCTCTACAATTACAAAAAAATAAAGACCTTGAAGAAGATGAAGAGTTTGAAGATGCTGATGACGACAACAACAGCAGCACTCTAAATACAACAACTCAATCTGCTGATGGTGATGATGATGATGATGATGATGATGATGAAGTGGTGAAAGAGAATTTACCTTCAATAGCGCGTGCATACATGGATACGCTTATCATGAATCAAACAACTAAAGTACCTTATGGTGTTTACACAACTCCGGAGGGGTATTACATAGGCGATAGCGCTATTCAATTTGATAAAAACCATATAATAATCAAAAATCAAAAGTTTAAAATTACACCAGGTCTGATGGAACTATTATTTAAACGAGAACCTAATAGTTCTTTGATCAGTTCGGTAGATGGTGATATATACTATAAAATAATAACAACTACGAATGCACATAGACGTAATTATACATCAGAAGGTCAGATACAGGGTGATAGGAGTCTCAAGTATACTCAATATATAAAGCAATCATCAGACCATTCGCATTCAACACCAATCAAAAAAACTGGTGGGTTTATTAACAGATCAGATAAACAATCAGGTGATAACAGATTAAACAGATCTGATAAGCAAACAGCTGATAACAGATCGAACAGATCTAATACTGATGGATCATCAGGTCTGTTAGTAACTGAAAGAGGGTTGACAACCGGCTGTTCAAACAACGATTCATCTCTATTAATGAAAAAATACTATTCAAATACAGATTATATATATTGGGACAACCCTAATGAACTAATAGACCGTTTACGATTGCTTATCGCTTCACGAAGTGCTGGTAACAACGGAAACGATAATGAAATTATTGCCATATTGGAAGAATTGATAGAAGCTAATATAATTAAATCACCATATCGACTTTCGGACATACTAAAACATATACTCAAGTAAAAAAAATCATTATAATTATGACTGTTGATAAGTTTGGACGCTATCTACAACACAATCGTCAACAACAACAACAGCATACATTGCAGTTGCATTCGCTCAAAATTATGAAAAAAAATCTGGTGGATTGTGGAAATCGTGTATTAAGAAATGTTAATAAAGGAATTTTAAAAAATGATGTTGTTATAAAAGAACAGCTAGATGAGGTTCTTATTCAATGTCTGAATAAAATTAAAATACTCTCTCAAAGTATAGAAAAGATTTCTGGAAAAAAAGTGGAAATACCTCCCGTCACCACCGCCACCATCAATAGCGGCAACAGCAGCGGCAAGAGCACTCCTAAAACCTCCACCACCACCACCACCAACCTCAGTACGTCTATACGACAAGCAGCGACAGTGGTGGGAGTACCAAAGAAAAGAAAAAAACTCGAAGAAAAGAAAAATAATTAGTACATACCTACCTATCTATAGTAAAAAAAAATATGAGTAAATGGACAGTTGTTCAGGAAATTCATAAGAATGCTCGCAAAAACTTTCCTCGAAGACGTTTCATTCAAAAGGGATTTGATGATACCTGGCAAATAGATTTAATTGATATGCAAAAATATTTTAAATATAACAGCGGATTTAAGTATATTTTAGCATGTATCGATACCTTTTCAAAGTATGCATGGCTTCAACCGATAAAGAGTAAATCGGCTGATGATGTAACACAAGGAATGCTCAAACTATTGAACAATCAACAATGTCGGAAACCGAAAAATATTCAATCTGATGATGGACGAGAGTTTTTCAATGAAAAGTTTAAAGCTGTGATGCAAAAGTTTAATATAAACCATTACTCAACCTATAGTGTGATGAAAGCTTCTATTGTAGAGAGATTTATTAGAACCATTAAAAATTGGTTTTGGCAACGATTTTCTTATAATGGATCTTATAAATGGGTTGGAAAAGAACTCTCTGACGTAATAAACAGATATAATAATAAAGTACATCGCACTATCAAGGCTGCTCCAGCGAGCATAAATCATAATAATGCTAATGAACTCTTATCTACTGTTTACAACCATATCAAAGTTCGAGCTAAAAATAAATTTACATGTGGTGATTATGTCAGAATCAGCAAATATAAATCTACTTTTTCCAAGGGATACACTGGGAACTGGAGTGCGGAAATATTTCAAGTGGTAAAAGTGAACAACACTAATCCGGTAACCTATCAGTTGCAAGATGAAGAGAAACAGCCAATCTTGGGTGCTTTTTATGAACAAGAACTGCAAAAAGTTAAATATCCCGATATCTACCTAGTGGAAAGAGTGTTGAAAAGAAAGGGTGATAAAGTTCTAGTGAAATGGTTTGGTATGAATTCTACAAGCTGGATAAATAAAGAAAACAAAATTATAAATTAATTAGATTACCTACCTACTAATGTTTATCTAAATAAAAAACATGGTTGGAGATTAATTATTTGTTTTATTTTATTAAGTATATAAGTTGGATTAACATTAATTCTTACTATACTAATTTGATTAATATGGGTTGATTAACATAATAATATAACAATTATTAATTAATAATTATGCTTACTTACTAAACAGATTAAGGAAGAGAGATTCATATGTCAAATGATAAAAAAATGTATGATTGCTGTCTATTATTCATTATTGAGGGTTTTTTTGTAATTTAAGCCATTTAGAAAAAGCTTCAACTTCTACCGCACTACAATGACAGTAAAAGCCGGGTCTTTTTTTAAATGCGACATGCCTATGACAATTTTTTAAAGTGTTATATAGATTGAGCTCACTCATTATCTTCTCCACTTTCGGGCATTGGAAATTTTCTAGATTGATTGCTGATAATTCCAATCGTTGTAGTAATTCTTTTTCCACAGTACCCCCCTTATAAGCCCAGAGAAATTCTTTTTTCGGATCGAGTTCTCGCATTTTTTGTAAAAAATCCGAGTACTCGATATCCGCTCCTCCATGATTTTTTAGTAGCATACCATGGACATTTCGAATTACATATTGAATAGATTTATCAGATCGACCGTTAATTAACAAGCTCTCTGGAAGTTTAATGCGAATTAAATAAACAAGCTCATTCCAAACATCAAAAATACCAACTTCCTTGTAATACATTTGTTTATCTTTTGACATTCGAAAGCCATCTATATCGATTATATATCTTATATTAGGTATATTATTCATTATTTTTTTAAACTTTAATAAACTAGCTTAGAAATAACAAAAAAATTAACAGTTCGATAAGTTGAATCGCAGCAGATTAGCACAAAATCAAAAAGTTCGATAAGTTGAATCGCAGCAGATTAGCACAAAATCAAAAAGTTCGATAAGTTGAATCGCAGCAGATTAGCACAAAATCAAAAAGTTCGATAAGTTGAATCGCAGCAGATTAGCACAAAATCAAAACGTTCGATTAGTTGAATCACAGAACCGCAGGACTTAGAACCCGCACACATTAAATTGTTTCTATACCACAATCGCTGATAGCACAAAATATATAGTTTAATAGGTTGTTACCTAATTCACCAGTGAAAAATTCGTGAGTAAAGCACTCTTCTGGCGTATGGTTCAACAATTGAAGCCAATCTTCTACTTCCACATTTATATCTCCAACGGTATCCTCCAAGTGAGATGTGACATCATCCCAAATTTTAATTAGAGAATAAACAATGTTATCGTTTAATTCGCTATTCCTATAAACACAATTCATTAAAATGCTCACGTCACCATTTAATTTTGCAAGTGGGATAGGTCTTGTCCACAATCTTAACAACTTATTTGAAGATAGGTGTTTAATCCATTTATCCTTACTTCCATAGTACATTGCTTGCATCATCATCGTTTTATACCACCAATATCAATCGCTATAACAAATAAAAAAACAATTAATTAATTAATTTTTACTACAGCTAAAATATATATATTTTTTTACTGAAAAAACTAAACATACGTTATTAATATTATCTTTATTCTTCGTCTTTATCAACTAAAAATTGAATTATCCATGTAGCGCCACTTGGTCCTCTATTAACAAGATTTATATGACCACCATCGAGTTCTGTAAACAGCTCTGTCTTTAAATCATTGAACCTTGATGGTAATGCAACCATATAACCATTTTCCAAATACACCACCATCTGCATTACGTTTGGTGCAAACTTTGAAGGCATTCTACTAACTTGTACTATCTTATATGGCTTATTGATTATTAAATCGCCCAACTTTTTCCAAGTCTTTACTCCGCAACTATTTAATTGTGCGAGAGCGCTATTAATTCGCTCATTCGAAGTCATTTTGAAATTATTAAATATTAACACTTACAAAAAAAAACAAACAAAGGTATCTAACACCAATCTACACGCTTCACTTGTCGATAGTTGAATGAGTTTTTAAATCATAGAGCTGCTGTTTAAATACAAAACCTTTATCATGTTATTCCCACAGCTCAACTAACGATCATAGGTACCTAAATATTTATTCACAAAAAAAATATCCTATCATTTTTTAATCTTATTAAATATTATAAACGTTTAAACGAAAGTTTGTATGTGTGTATGTGGACAAAAAAAAAACTACTGAAGCAATTGTGATGAAACTTGGAATATAGGTAGCCGGGGATTGATGGGTTAACACATAGGTTACTTTTTATCCTAATATTTTTCCATGTGAATGGGACTTATGAGGGCGAAACCGAGGGGCGTAGCTAGTTCTAAATAAACCTTATCATGTTATTCTCATGGTTTTAATTTAAAATAACTAGCTAATATATTTATTAGCAAAATTCTTATCATTTTAAATTCTAATGGTTCTCACTAAATTTATCTATAATACCGACCAATTTAGAATATTAAAAAAATACCTACCGCAAATGTGATATTTTTTCGGGTGATAAGAAGAAACGGTTATTGTTATGTTCTCAAACATTGCTAAAATATGGCATATTGGCTATACATTGTGCATTATTCATCTCGCCCTTTCTGATCTTTTCTATTTGAGTTTCTATCCATTTTTGTACATTTTGTAGTATAGCTACAAATTCCCAACATGAATCATTGAATTTATTGATTGTTGTCGTAGTTGCTGTTGATTGTGATAATGATGATGATGATGATGATGGTGGAAATAATGTAGATAATAATATTGTTTTAGCAGCATCAGTAGTGGTTGACTCATTCACTCCGTCTACTTCGTTTCTGGATTGTTGATGATGATGAGGAGGAGGATCCGTTGTGATGATATCACCATTGTTGCTACCTCGAGGTAGTGTTACTATAATTTCCAAACCTTTATCATCTTTATATATCTGGTGGTATGACTCGGAAGACCAAGATTGTTTCAAAGTATTGTGGTTATTCATGGTATTACTCCGTCTTGTACGGCTTGTTGTGAATTTTGTAATTTCTACTTTGCTAACCAATAATCTACTATTATCTCCGCAAAAACGTATACATTTTCTTGGTTTCATGCCGTTATTTATCGTCACATTATAATATGAAGCATAATTTTTACCGATTTTCCCATTGTTGTTGTTATCGTCATCATCATTCAAAAAAGAAATATTCATCTCCCATTTGTTTAATAAAATTCCTTGGTCGTTAAACACTTCCGCCTTCTCGAGATTCCATAGACACCCGTTAGAACACAAACCTCCCAATCCTTGATTAATTGATTTCGTAACATTTTTTATCACTACTTCTGTACTATTATCACGTTTTAAATAGAACATTATTACCCATGGTAATAAACTTGTTAAAATCATTATGACTGCACTTTCTAAACTATGCGTCGAACAATGAGGAGCACTCTTATTTATAGTCTAGTGTAATCAATGCAAGCCAATGTATCTACTCACCGGATGTTGCATTCTAATTAACCATTAATAATTTATATTTATTATCAATTTGTAAAACAGGATGATGATGACTAATAAACTTAATATTCTAATAGTAACAATAGAACAATGATAATTACTTTGTAACTAACATACCTATCCCAAACAAAAAAATCTTACATCCTCCTGCAAAGCGCGTGGGAAGGCAAAATTTGTAACATGGAAACAACGGGTTACGAGTGAGATATGATAATTTTTTTTTTTTAGTTACATACCTATTTCCCAAACAAAAAATCGTACATCCTACAAAGTGCATGAGAAGACAAAATTGATCATGCGGAAAAAACAGGTCACGAATAATGTTAACAACAGATAGATATCTATCTCAAACAAAAAAAAATCTTGCATCATCCTGTAAAGTGCGTGGTTATTCACATAGAAACAGCGGTTATTACGAGTATTTTTTTTTTTTTCCCCAATCCCCCAGCCCCCGACCCGCACCGACCCGCCCCCGCAGCGTCGACCCCCCGATCCGTCACGGTCCGCCCCCGCTCCGACGCGTTTCGCCCCCGTCACGGCTCGCCCACGCAGCGTCGATCCCCCGCTCCGACACGTTTCGCCCCCGTCACGGCTCGCTCCCGTCACGGCTCGCCCACGCTTCGACACGGTCCGCCCCCGTCACGGCTCGCCCGCGCCGCTGCGCTCCGGGGTTATCTAGTCACTATCTCGAACACAGCGACATCTCTAGAGAACTATCGAGAAGCGTTTGTAACCTCGGGTGTGACGTCACATATTGCGAGGAAATTATTTCGCTAAAATACGTCAAAACCACCATTACTTGAACTTTACACTCTTACTTATCACACAGTAACAGAGCTCTACTTATACTGGTTTCGTAGTGGGCCAGAAGCTACACCATGTATTTTTACATACAAAAATGGTACCAAGTTTAGGTATATAAGTGGCCAAGAACCTACAATATATACCTACTCAGACGGGCAAAAGTTTGACTTCATCGTGATCGGAGGTGGATCAGCTGGCTGCGTCGTTGTCAATAGACTGACTGAAGTCAAAAGATGGAACGTCTTGCTAATAGAGTTTGGTGACGACCCCCCTATTGAATCTGAAGTAGGTTAAGTACTTATAATAATGTCATCATTAATCTGAATGTATGAATGAATCCATTTTTACACGACTGCCCAAGGAAGTGCTATGTTTTTAACAAAATGAATAAATCAAATAAGTAAACGGTTAATCTTGATTTAATTGGTATTTGATAAAAAATCAATCATTTCATCAAAAAACATAAATTAAGTCATTTCTAAAAAAAAAAACATTTAATTACTTAAGACATCTAGACCTACATCTATTTAAATTTAAATTATTAATTTCAGGTACCTGGTCTTTTTCCTTTTACACACAGATCATTATACGCCGACTGGAATTACAATACAGAAAACGATCACTACTCTAGTCAAGCGCATAAAACGAAGACCATACATCTAACCCGAGGGAAAATGCTCGGAGGATCCAGTGGGGTTAATTATATGTATTACGTCAGAGGCAATAAAGCTGACTATGAAGATTGGGTCGCACGAGGAAACGAAGGATGGGATTGGGACAATGTAACATATTACTTCAAAAAGAGTGAAAGACTCGATAATAGCGAAATATTAAGCAGTCCTTCAGCTCCACTACATAACACTGTAGGATATCTCGGAGTAACAAAACCAGATTGGACAGACAGACTTTATAATTTGATCGACGCTTTTATAGAAAACGGTCATAACTACTTAGTAGATACAAATGGCTATAATCAGAACGGTTATTCTCAACCTGCATTCACAATCGACAATCATGTTCGTCAAAGTACAGCTGAGTCGTTTTTAAAGCAGATTAAAAATCGACCAAACTTATTCGTGTTGAAAAACTCGTTGGCTCTCAAAATTATTTTTGCCAAGAAAAAAGCCATAGGAGTCAGAGTGAAAGTGCCTGACGGAACAGTAATAACTGTGAAATCCGCTAAAGAGGTCATTTTATCAGGAGGTGCGATTAACAGTCCACAGACTTTAATGCTATCGGGAATAGGGCCAAAGGAACATTTGAAAGAAATGGGTATAGAAGTAATTGTAGACTCACCATTCGTCGGAGAAAACCTTGAAGACCATGCATGTGTGCCGGTATTATTAACAGGTGCAAAAGGGTTATCGACCATAACGGATAATCTAGACATCTTATCAAACATAGATAAAATTCCTCTAGCAGGTTTAGTAGGACATGTGCCTTTGAATAAATGGCAAACTTTCCCTGACTATCAGACACTGGGTTTACGCTTACCCGTAGCATCGCCATTTCTTGGCATATTGTGTTCTCATGTTTTCGAATACAGAGATGATATCTGCGCAATAATGCAGAGTTCCATAAAAGACGCGGATATTTTCGGAAGTCTAATCACTTTACTCCACCCAAAATCTAAGGGGAAAATTAAACTAAAGAGTAATAATCCCGAAGACAAATCTCTTATATATACAGGCTACTTTTCTAACACCGCAGATATAGACAAATTCGCGTATATGGTGGAAGATTACCTGACTATTTTGGAAACGAGATACTTTAAGTCAATTAATTCTAGAGTAGTTAATTACGATTTAAAGGAGTGTGAAGACCATGACTTTGCGAGTCACAATTATTGGAGGTGTTTCGTTTTAAATATGGCTACAACGTTGTGGCACCCGGTGGGCACTTGTGCTATGGGGAAGGTGGTAGACGCGAGACTCCGAGTGCTTGGTGTGAAGTCACTACGCGTGGTCGATGCAAGCGTGATGCCTTCTATTACAAGTGGGAACACCAACGTACCTACCATCATGATTGGAGAAAAAGCCGCAGATATGATTAAGGAAGATAATTTTTATGGACATAGGCACCCCCTAGGCTAAGGGAATCATAATGGATTTTTGATAGATATTGTATATTTCTTCAATTAGTTAAACACCTAAACGTCTTATAAACAGATTCATCTAGGTAAAGTCAAAATTATCAAGTCGCCATCCAAGAAGCAACACACGGGCTCCTTGGATGGCGACTTTATTTTAAACCATCTTATTGTTTTTTTTATTTGTTTTCTAATGTGTCCTGTGTTTTAAGCTAATAATTTTTTTTCTATTTCATTCTCATAGATTTTCAAGATTTTTTATTTCATTTTGACGACCTCTGTGGCGCGTCGGGCGAACGCTTGACTGCAATGCAGAATGTTGCGGGTTCGATTCCCCCTGGGTGCAAATATTTATGCTTAAAAATAAATATTTGGATCTGGTTTGGGTGTATTTCTATGTATGTATTTACAAAAGAAAAATAAAAATAAGTACAGTATATCCATTGACTAGTGACCGTAACACAAGCTTAGCAGCTTACCACGGGGCTAGATAGCGCTGTGTGTTGGTCACAGAAATTATTTATTTATTAATTCTATTCTTATTTGCGTAGCAAAAAAAATCTAAGGTCTTTGGTTGAAACATCTATGTAATAAAATAAATATCAATATACAATTAAGACCTAAGAGAATTAATTAACATCATGCAGTTATGCATGATGTTTAATCTTAAAAGTTATAAGGAGTGGAGACTTCTGGCACGGGTATTTTATACTTATGCCTAAAAGGAGTCTTCTATTTTCTAAATTATTTAAAGCTACAGGTGTTATTAAATAAAGATTTTAATTTATTTATTACAAGGTGAAGCAGTCCCTTCAGTAAATTTTCCAAGTCTTTTTTGCTAGAGTATCTTCTTATTGGGACCAATAAACGGTAAACCCTTAGAGAATATTATGAAGTGTAATCGTCCCAATGTCTAAACCACCGTAGGGCCCAGTTGCCTATTATCAAATGAGAAATGGTAGAATTGGTCCCTGGTCCCAGTTTCGAGGTGGACAACTTCTTCCCTAACCCGTTTTTTTAACTAGAATTTAATGATAAAAAACGTTTAAAAACAGATAACTTTAATTTTATTTACCTTCCTATTTAGGTAAATGTAAATTTATGCTGGCATTAATCTACTTTTACATTGATAAATGGGTAGGTACCTACTCATAACAATTAGGTAGTTACAAACTTTGTTTATGTCATTAGAAAACAGTCAAGTAAATTGTGTGGTTAGATTTTAATACAAAACATTTATGTAGAAATAAATTATGTAAAATAAATAAATTATTTACATTAGGTATGTAATGTCTAAAAAATAACCAGTACCTAGACGCGAACACTAAATTAAAAAATCAAGTAAAAATGGAAACGCTTAATGCAGTTCGGACATCTATGGTGTCGACGCAACTGCTTTTTGCGATGCTGACATCTTTCTTGAATAACAGTCAGTTCTATCCACAGCAGGCTGTTGTTAACAGTAAGTTTTTAAAGGGTATTTCTAAACATCTGTATACCTGATGAGATTTGGGCCACTACAACCACCTACGGGCCCCTAACATTAGCAGACCAGTAGACACATCGAGGAAGTCAAGACAACTTGGAAAAAATTACATCTCAGACCTATATTTTTTATTTATATTTGGCAAAAATAATGCAAGTTAAATATTGTGTTTTGTTATTATTTTATTACGTTTCTATTTTTCAGTTTACGCAATAATGTAGCACTAAAGTTTATGTTGGGTTTTTTTTCGCAATAACTACTAAACCGATTGCGATGAAACTTGGAATTCAGATAGCTGGTGATCTGGATTGACACACAGGCTACAGGCTTTTAATCGCGATATTCTATATTTATTTTTTGCAAACAAAGTCACCTACATCATATTAGATTTAAAAATAAATATTTGTATATTTTCTGGACGTTAGCATGAGTATGTATTTCCAATAAAAATATGGTTTATTTATTTATTATTTATTTAATGTGTGTATTGTTTGGTTTGAGGCTAGATTGAGCTGTGTATAAATTTAAATAAATATAATCCAATGAATATAACATAATATAAACAAAGTAAAAATTAAAACTAAATAAACGACTCACCCAGAATCGTACCCTGCGCAAAGGAACCCATATCACTGGCAGCATTGCCATGTTGTATGGCGATGGCCAGCCTTTGCTCCAGGTACGAACCGGAGCGAGGGTCACCTGACCTCCCCACAATCTACGCCCTATTTATTGATATATATTTATTTTTAAAATTATAAAAGTATTTCAATTACAGACGGAAATCGTTTTGACTTCGTCGTGGTGGGAGGTGGATCTGCAGGCCTCGTAATTGCTAACAGACTAACTGAGATAAAGAACTGTACTGTGCTGGTTATAGAAGCTGGAGACTATCCTACAGCATTAACAGACGTAAGTTATAAGATTATTGCTATTTATTTCATGCTCTTTCTAATAATGTTATTTTTAACGTTTTTGCAAAATCTTAACGTTCCGGGGATTTCCCAGTTCTCCATGGTCACTTAAGTTTAAAACGTTACAAAAAAGTGTAAGTAATCGTAGTTTTTTAATTTTAATATGTAGTCTCTTTTCTTCAGAATCCCGGATTTTTGCCAATCGTTCTAAATTCACCAGCAGATTGGAATTACACTGCAGTAAACGACGAGATAACTGCACAAGCTCACACAAACCAGGTAGTCCGAGAACCTAGAGGCAAAGTGTTAGGTGGATCCAGTGCTATTAATTTTATGATCCATGTCCGAGGGAATAAGGCTGACTATGACAGCTGGGCTGCAATGGGCAACAAAGGCTGGGCATGGAAGGACGTCTTGCCATATTTTATAAAAAGTGAAAGATATGTCGATCCAAGTGCAAGATCATCTGATTTGCGAGGTTACAACGGTTATCTAGGAGTTACAAAACCAAAATTTCCACCTCTAACAGATGTTTATTTCGAAGCTCTCAGAGAAAACGGTCGAAAGATAATAGAAGACTACAACGGTCGTGAACAGTTAGGATTTTCGGACACACAGTATACGATCTATAACGGCCGACGTCAAAGTACTGCCGAAGCTTATATTAAACCGATTAAAAATCGTACAAATCTCTTTCTTCTTTTAAACTCTCTAGCCACTAAAATCATAATAGACAACAAAATGAGGGCGATCGGTGTTACAGTCTTATTGCCAGATCGAACCAAAATTAATGTGATGGCGGACAAGGAAGTTATTTTGTCTGCAGGGGCAGTCAATACGCCACAGCTTCTTATGCTGTCAGGAATTGGACCTAGAGAGCATCTAAAGGATATGAATGTAAAAGTAATTTTGGACTCACCACATATTGGACAAAATCTACAAAATCACCCTATGGTAGCATTCCCATTAAGCGGTGAGAAGGTTAATTCTTCGTCTTCAGATATAACGCCTGAAAAGCTAGCCAATCTTTATCAATACCCAGGACCTGTAGTAACTGGACATGTCGCTTTAAACAAATGTCAATCATACCCTGATTACCAAGTCTACCTTCAGCAGGCGTCTCCGGGGTCCCTAGTACTACCATTTGTTTACCTTGCAGTTGGATTAGACGATTCAATTATCAAGAGATTTGGAGAAATTACTAAACAACAATCAATTTATTTCGTGAACTTGATCAATTTACATCCCAAATCGAGGGGCGAAATAAAACTACGCAGTAACAATCCCAAAGACAAACCGCTTTTGTATATGAAGTATTTGACGCATCCTGACGATACGAAATCTTTTCTATCATATATTAAAGATATCCTGAAAATTACAGATACATCTTACTTTAGGAAAATTAACACAAGTCTAGTAGATGTAAAAGTGAGTCAGTGTAGGCACCTTCAATTAGGCAGCGACGATTATTGGAAATGTTACATCAGAAACACTATATTGACACAGTATCATCTGTGTGGCACTTGTGCGATGGGGAGAGTTGTGGACTCAAGACTTCGTCTGATTGGTATAAAATCACTACGAGTGGTGGACGCCAGTGTTATTCCCAAACTCACCAGTGGAAACATCAATGCACCTACCATCATGATCGCTGAAAAGGCCGCCGATATGATAAAAGCTGATCTTTAATATGGACATCTCTAAAATAAAAGAAAAATGACGAAATGGAAACCTTTTCGTTTTTGAAACGGTAAAAACTAGCTACAATCTCTTCTAAAATGGGATCTTTGATGATATTTCGGATTAAAAGGGCATACCTGTTACAAATTGTATATACAGGCTACTTTTCTAACACCGCAGATATAGACAAATTCGCATTTATGGTGAAAAATTACCTGACTATTTCGGAAACGAGATACTTTAAGTCAATTAATTCTAGAGTACTTAATTACGATTTAAAGGAGTGTGAGGACCATGACTTTGCGAGTCACAATTATTGCAGGTGTTTCGTTTTAAATATGGCTACAAAGTTGTGTCACCCGGTGGGCACTTGTGCTATGGGGAAGGTGGTAGACGCGAGACTCCGAGTGCTTGGTGTGAAGTCACTGCGCGTGGTCGATGCAAGCTTGATGCCTTCTATTACTAGTGGGAACACCAATGTACCTACCATCATGATTGGAGAAAAAGCCGCTGATGTGATTAAAGAAGATAATTTTTATGGATATAGGCACCCCCTTGTTTAAGGGAACCATAATGGATTTGTGATAGATATTGTAAATTTCTTAAATTCATTAAACAACTAAACGTCACAAAAACAGATTAATCTAGGTATAGTCAAAATAAATTAGTCCCTAGAACTTTCTAAACTTGTTTAGTCATCAATCACCGTCATTGATAATTTCCAGAGACGGTGTGTCAAGTATTAGGTACTAAACAAGTATTACCTACACAACTATGGCTCTACAAAATTAATTTATTTGACCAAAACAGTCCCCATAGAGCAAATCATTAGCCTTAAAATAGAGCAAGTCATTAGAGCTTGAATTGCACCTTTGATTAAGGCAAAAACGGCTTTAGTTTATGTAAAGCCTAAAATTAGTTAAAACCAAACACAATAATTTATTGTTTTGTTGTTTATTAAATCCTTACTTTATGTAATTATTATGTAACTGTTTTTATTGTCTCGCAGTAGGTACAGTCGGTAATAACGCCTGTCTTAGTCTTATGCGGCTTGAATCACACGTTTCACTAAGGATTCTACATAACCTATTGAATAGATAAGGTAACTAAGCTGGTTAAATTCTTAGCAACCTCGCTCCGCTCAGGAGTTAACTATAGAGTCCTTCTTAATGTTTTAGATTTAATATGACGCCCTTTACATAAAACAGGGCTAGAGTTAAAAGTAAAGTAGAGTTAGGACCTACCATAGCGCATAAACTACCTAGTTACTATTTGATATGGGATCTACCATTTTTCATAACCACACCAAGATAACATTATAGGTACCGGGGCCGCGTAATTTAAAGAATGTAAAACCCGAATTCAAAAACGGATAAGCCGATGGCACTGTCCAAGCCAGGTTATTTTGTTCGTTTTTGAATTCGGCTTTACTATTTTTTTATTATTTTTTTTATTTCAAAGCTGTAACTATAATATTTAAACATTAAGGAGTTATATGATGAGAAGATATTAAGGTTTTAATTGCTTTATTAATCTGTTTATAGTCCTTTAGCTATAGCCGATAATATCAGTACAGTAGGAATTCAAAAAATATAGTTAAACAAGCATCGTATCAATCATACTATTTTTTTTGTCAGGTTTTTTTACTTAAAATTTACTTATATTTTATTACGAAACTTTAATTTATTATACACACCAACATATAGATTAATGCAACAGTTAAAATAGAAGATTTCGCCCGCTGCTGCTCCCAGTCCCCACGCGTCCAAGACTAACGAAGAAAGTTAAACCAAAGACCGTATTATCAACACACGGCTCCTTGGATGGCAACTTTATTTTTAACATTATCTTATTTTATTTTTTTATTTGTTTTCTAAGTTGTCGTGTGTTTTTGGAATAAAATATTAACTATTTTATTATATTCTTATTTGCCTAGCAAAAAAGTCTAAGGTCTTTGGTTGAAAGGCTATGTAATAAAATAAATACCAATACGCAATGAAGATCTAAGATAATTAATTAACATTATGCAGTGATCTTATAAGGTGATGCAGTCCTTTCAGTAAATTTACCACGTATTTTTACTTGAGTATCTTCTTTATTGGGACCAATAAACGGTAAACCCCTAGAGAAAATTATGTAGTGTAATCATCCCAATGATGTCTAAACCACCGTTGGGCCTAGTTGCCTATTATCAAATTAGAAACAATGGAATTGGTCCCTGATCCTAGTTCGAGGTGGACGACTTTCCCCCTAACCCGTTTTTTTTAAATTAAGTAGAATTTAAGGATAAAAAACATTTAAATAGAGATAACTTTCATTTTATTCACTTTCCTATTAAGGTAAATGTAAATTTATGTTGGCATTGATCTACTTTTGACATTGTTATGAAGGTACCTACTCATAATAACTAGGAAGTTACAAACTTTGTTTGTGTCACAGTCAAGTAAATTGTGCGGTTGGATTAGAAAACAAAACATAGAAATAAAACAAAACATTAAATTTACATAACATAGAAATAAATTATGTAAATTAAATAAAATATTAACATAAATACGTACGTAATGTCTAAAAAATAACCAGCAGACGCAAACACTAAATTAAAAAATCAAGCAAAAATGGATGCGGTTAATGCAGTTCGGACATCTATGGTGTCGACGCAACTGCTTTTTGCGATGCTGACATCTTTCTTGAATAACAGTCAGTTCTATCCACAGCAGGCTGTTGTTAACAGTAAGTTTTTAAAGGGTATTTCTAAAGATCCGTATACCTGATGAGTTTTAGGCCACTATAACCACCTACGGGCCCCTACCATCAACAGACCAGTAGACACGTCGTCAAGGAATATTCATTGCATTTTTTTTTTGCAAAAATAGTGCAAGTTAAATATCATTGTGTTTAATTAATTACATTAACATTTTACAGCACTAAAGTTTAGATGTTGGTCTTTTTTTCGCAAAAACTACAGAACCGATTGCGATGAAAATTGCTGGTGATCTGGATTAACACAGGCTACAGGATGCTTTTTATCGCGATATTCTATAGTTGTTTTTGCAAACAAAGTCACCTACATCATAATTATTATTTATTACCTAATGTCTGTCCAAAAAATAAATATTTGTATATGGTCTGGATGTTTTCTATATATCATGAGTAGGTATGTATTTGTATTTACAAAAAAAAAGTGGTAATTATTTATTTATTTATCCGTTGTCTAGTACTGTTGTTGAGACAGTAGGTACCTACTAGACAACGGATAAATTGGGAACGTAGTGTGTTTGTAATGTGTGTACTGCTTGGTTTGGGGCTAGATGGAGCTGTGTGTAAATGTCGTGCAATATTTATTTAAAAAAAGATATAGGTATTTCAATTCCAGACGGAAATCGTTTTGACTTCGTCGTGGTGGGAGGTGGATCTGCAGGCCTCGTAATTGCTAACAGACTAACTGAGATAAAGAACTGTACTGTGCTGGTTATAGAAGCTGGAGACTATCCTACAGCATTAACAGACGTAAGTTATAAGTATTATTGCTATTTATTTCATACTCTTTCAAATAAAAATATTTTTTATACGTTTTTGTAACATCTTAACGTTTTGGGGACTTCCCAGTTCTCCATGGTCACTTTAGTTTAAAACGTTACAAAAACGTGTAAGTAATCGTAGTTGTGTCTCTTTTCTTCAGAATCCCGGATTTTTGCCAATCGTACAAAATTCACCAGCAGATTGGAATTACACTGCAGTAAACGACGGGATAACTGCACAAGCTCACACAAACCAGGTAGTGCGCGAACCTAGAGGCAAGGTGTTGGGTGGATCCAGTGCTATTAATTTTATGATCCATGTCCGAGGGAATAAGGCTGATTATGACAGCTGGGCTGCAATGGGCAACAAAGGCTGGGCATGGAAGGACGTCTTGCCATATTTTATAAAAAGTGAAAGATATGTCGATCCAAGTGCAAGATCATCTGATTTGCGAGGTTACAACGGTTATCTAGGAGTTACAAAACCAAAATTTCCACCTCTAACAGATGTTTATTTCGAAGCTCTCAAAGAAAACGGTCGAAAGATAATAGAAGACTACAACGGTCGTGAACAGTTAGGATTTTCGGACACACAGTATACGATCTATTACGGCCGACGTCAAAGTACTGCCGAAGCTTATATTAAACCGATTAAAAATCGTACAAATCTCTTTCTTCTTTTAAATTCTCTAGCCACTAAAATCATCATAGACAACAAAATGAGGGCGATCGGTGTTACAGTCTTATTGCCAGATCAAACCAAAATTAATGTGATGGCGGACAAGGAAGTTATTTTATCTGCAGGGGCAGTCAATACGCCACAGCTTCTTATGCTGTCAGGAATTGGACCTAGAGAGCATCTAAAGGATATGAATATAAAAGTAATTTTGGACTCACCACATATTGGACAAAATCTCCAAAATCATCCTATGGTAGCATTCCCATTGAGCGGTGAGAAGGTTAATTCTTCGTCTTCAGATATAACGCCTGAAAAGCTAGCGAATCTTTATCAATACCCAGGACCTGTAGTAACTGGACATGTCGCTTTAAACAAATGTCAATCATACCCTGATTACCAAGTCTACCTTCAGCAGGCGTCTCCGGGGTCTCTAGCATTTGGTAATCTTGAAATTACTAAACAACAATCAATTTATTTTGTGAACTTGATCAATTTACATCCCAAATCGAGGGGCGAAATAAAACTACGGAGTAACAATCCCAAAGACAATCCACTTTTGTATATGAAGTATTTGACACATCCTGACGATACGAAATCTTTTCTATCATATATTAAAGATATCCTGAAAATTACAGATACATCTTACTTTAGGAAAATTAACACAAGTTAGTAGATGTAAAAGTGAGTCAGTGTAGGCACCTTCAATTAGGCAGCGACGATTATTGGAAATGTTACATCAGAAACACTATATTGACACAGTATCATCTGTGTGGCACTTGTGCGATGGGGAGAGTTGTGGACTCAAGACTACGTCTGATTGGTATAAAATCACTACGAGTGGTGGACGCCAGTGTTTTCCCTAAACTCACCAGTGGAAACATCAATGCGCCTACCATCATGATCGCTGAAAAGGCTGCCGATATGATAAAAGCTGATAATAATATATAATATGGACAGACAATATGGACATCTCTAAAAGAAAAGAAAAGCGACGAACTGGAAACCTTTTCATTTTTAAAAAGGTAAAAACTAGCTACAATCTCTTTTAAAATGGGATCTATGATAATATGGTGTTTGTTTGACCAATTTTGTCTCCCACATGATCCCTTAGTCGCCTTCTACGACATCCACTGGAATGATGATAGGGTACCTAACCCTATCCTGTGCTGGGGTTACACGACCAACGTTTTAATGTCTGTAGGTTAGCTTCGGTAAATATTTTAACTTTCATTTAGTTATTTAAGTACTTATTTATGTAATATGTACATAATAGATATTTTCTTAGAATACTACTTAATGACCGATACTTACTTCTTATGACCATAAGATCATGTTCGTAGAAATACCTACCTCATATTTACAAACCCCATAGGTTAACAAATATTTTTCGGGAAAAATGCGTCGGAAATAATACGTTAATCCGAGTTCGTTGCCTTTGTCCTTTAAGTTGTTTTAGTGTCTACGTTTGGAATAAACAAAGAGATACATATTTAATTAATGAAGTTTACATTTACCTCACCTACCTAACATAAAGTATGATTTATTACATTTTTTCAGGGTTTCGTAGTCAACAGTTTTAAGAAAACAGTTTGGTTACCTACCTACTACAAAACCAATTTTAAATAAGTGTTATTAGGCTTTTATTCAGTAGGTAGGTACAATTTATGTAAATACTAGCTGCGCCCCGCGGTTTCACCCGCGTAAGTCCCGTTCCCGCGGGAATATCGGGATAAAAAGTAGCCTATGTGTTAATTCAGGTCCCCAGCTACCTATATTCCAAGTTTCATCGCAATCGGTTTAGTAGTCTTTGTGTGAAAAGAGTAACAACCTCACATACATACATACAAACTTTCGCGTTTATAATATCAGTAAGAAGTAAGATTTTTTTAGTTTATCAATACATTCCTGTCACCTGTACCATCACGTCTTATACTTTGATAGTTCCAAGCGTAACTAAAAATAAAAACTTGTTCGTTGGTAATAAAAAGCAAGAATACCTAATTGTAAATTAACTTTAAACCGTTACATTTCCTAAACGGTTCTTTAAAATGAAAAATAGTAAAAGAAACCTAACATTGATTTTTAAATACCTATTCAACGATACCCATCTTGACATACTTTGACGATTTTGGATTTTTTAATTTTGACAATATGGCGTCTGGTTGTGACAAAAGTTAATTTGGATTACTGTCATGTCTTTAGTCACACTTGCCAGATTAAGACGAATCAATTGACGTAAGAATCATCAAAATCGGTCCACGCGTTTGGCCTCTAGAACGCCACATAGAAACATCCATACATACATACATACATAGACCGATAAACACATTACCCTCCTTTGCGTCGCGCAGTCGGGTAAAAAGCCAAACATGTAGTTAATACTTCAATACTACTTCATATAGGCTATTTTTTATCCGGTTATCAGGATAAAAAATAAAAATTGCGTAATTTCTTAGTTCCTTATACAATTAGAAACTACTAATCCGATTGAAATTTTGCTATCAACATTGGATGCTTCTATTTTGAGGAACCTAGTGGTATCCTTTACATCGAAATCCAATTAGTAGAACCCGAGTAATGAACAAAATTGTCGGGCTATACACAATTTCTACGGAGACGTAATCACAGGTAACAGGTAGTTATAAATAGTTACTTACATACTTTATAATAAATTATTTCGAAGGCATTCTATCTGATTTTTTAATGGAATCTATAGATTCTTATAATAAAAGGAAAACAAACAAGAAGTGTGTATGAATTAGTCATATAACTTTATAAGTTTTCGAGATGTTCATAAAGAGTCATATTTCTCGACTAGACTTGCCCAGTATGTTGATCATCGATTGTAGACTCTGGTGTGTTTCTGCGATTAGATTAAAATTAAATGGTCCACGTTAATATATTCTACATGTAAAAAAATGGTAACCGTCGACACGCCTGACATGTCGATGGTGAACCATCGAAATTGTTTCCATATAGCGTGGCGATGCGTCGCCACGACCTATATCGCCACGTCAACAATCAGGTTAGCCCCCCTATACATCAAAAGTCTACAAATAACAAGCCCTATAGATTACACTGGCTAGGAAACTTTAGGAAAGAGAGATGAATGAAGCCCGGAGAGCGAGGTTTTTTTGTAAAGCTTTAAATTAATTAGAAATAATCAAATTAGCGAGATAATAATATAATTGCTGTAACATTCATTGTTACGCTTGTCAGATGAATTAATTACGAGTGAGTTGTTACTTAATTGTAACTTTTAGGGTTCCGTTCAAAGGGTTAAAATTAGACTTATTTACTAAGGCTCTACCACAGCCTACCTACATACAGTCGTTTGACGAAGCCGTCTAGACAGGCCATCAGTTTGACAAATGGCTAGTCTTCTTCTTCTTTCGTGTCATCAGCTCATTTATCTCATATTTAACCGGCCCAGAACTTGGCTACGGATACTGCGTTATCTGTTGCCCCGTTTTGGTCTTCTCCAGAGCAGCTAACAGGGCAATGAGAGCAGGTCAATAGTCTAGTTATAGACAGGTAAGGCATCGGCCAATCAAAATCAATTATCCATCATCACCTACCCGCAATTCTCCAATCTGAACTGAACTGGTTGAAATTACCAGCGAGATATCGAGCTCTGCATATAAATAACTAGCTTCGCCCCGCGGTTTCACCCGCGTAACTTCCTATCCCGTAACGTTAATGATCCCTCACGTATGTCATACCAGGTGTTGCTTAACGATCATTCAAAGTACTATATAATATTTCTACCTCTAAACCAACCCTGTACCAAGTTTATGAATATCGGGTCACCTGCTCTTTATAACCCAACACGTATGTTGTACCAAGTGTTGCTTAACCCGTACGATCATTCAAAGTACCCTATATATTATTTCTACCCTGTACCAAATTTCATTCATATCGGTTTACGGGTTGTTGAGTTAGAAATAGAAATACACGACTTTATTTTTCAGAGCTGCCGTCCCGCAGTTTTACTTGCGTATTCCCGATCCCGAGGGACTATCGGGATCAAAAGTAGCCTATGTCACATCTGGATAATGTAGTTTTCTATTAGTGAAAGAATTTTTGAAATAGGTCTAGAAGTTTTTGTGATGACCCCCAAAATACATACATACATGTTACCAACGTAACCTCTTTAAAATATTAATTACCAACATAAAACAAAATATTAAGAATCAAAAGTACAATGAGATATTGCAAAATAATTATTAAAAAGCACTGCAATTTGGTGACACTACCGTCTCGCATGGAGCCGACCGATTGAGCCGCGCGGCATGATGCCTCACAGAGCTGGCTGGCCACCCTCATCATCGTCGCCCGCTACGTGTATATGTATATGCACGCTTGGTACTTGTTATTAATTATTTATTGTGGAGTTATTTTAAAACTGTAATATCTCGTGAGATATTCATTGGAATCAAGTGATGTTAAGGACATTATGTTTAAAATTAAATACTTTTAATGAATAACGCATTTATTTGGATAAGGATTAATATCACATTTACAAAATTACCTTCGGAAACAATGCATTGTTCTACAATAAATTTCATTACTCTAAAAGATGTTATATTGAGTCAACCTTAAGAGTTAGACATATGCTGTCGCGGACTATTTATTACATACTATTTAGAGGAAGAATTCTCTCATAAATGGTTTTTATGTAACTTTGACCGTTTACTCAGCGCACGCGACAGTATCTCGGAAAAGGGGGATTTTTTTCCCGTTTTTGCAACATATTTCATGGATGCTCCGCTCCTATCAGTCGTAGCGTGATGTAATATAGCCTATAACCTTCCTCGATAAATGGACTATCAAACACAAAAAGAATTTTTAAAATCGGACCAGCAGTTCCTGAGATTAGCGCGTTCAAACAAACAAACAAACAATCAAACAAACAATCAAACAAACTCTTCAGCTTTATAATATTATAAATAATAATAATAATAATAATAATATAGATATAGATTAAACATGCTAAATACCCCATTGTCCGGTTTCTAAACATCTGACATAAACTCTCACTACCTATTGATTCAATAAAGATATTCTTGAGATAAACTGCAGTTATCTGTCTCCGTTTTTCTATGCATGTGACAAGCCGTCACTCCTCCGGTGTTCGGAAACGCATTGACGCTAGTTATCGAACCAAAAGCGATATCGAATAGATAAACCACCGACAAACAGACTTCAGAAACCGGGCATTTTAGTAGTGAAAACAACCATGTAAGTTTAAAATCGTAAAGCGTGGTTTTTTTTTGTACGGAACCTTTCGTGTGCAATTCCGACTCGTGATTGGCAGGTATAATTTATTTCAGGTATATAAGTAAAGGTATTTAAAATGTATCTACCAAATATCAACACCATAATCTCATCTTAACAAATAAAAGCCAACGTGTTTTTGGGCAGTTTTTGTTTTAGATAGGTACTTATAAAAAAATCATGGCAATTGAATCCGTTATAGGGACTATGAGAGTTTTACAGTTATTATTAGGGATGTTAACAAATACATTTTTGAACACTGATTATATGTATCCTGAACAAGCAAAGGTGCATGGTAAGTGAAATAAAGTAAATGTACTACTATCGTAAATATATATACCTTACAGATGAGTCTACTATGATGAAAAACTAGCATTTTAAACTATTTTTAAAGAAAAGATATATCCACAAAAACACAACGCACGGTCCACGTCAGGCGGGATTCGAACCAACGCATCTTAATCCAATCCGGGGAATGCGACTTAGGCCTCTTAGTCTACCGACGCGGTGACCCATACGCCATATTATCTCTTCAATATCTTTACCATTTACTACAACTTAGGCATGTTAACGCCACGTTTTTAAGCACTTTAAAGCTCAATATTTCGAAAACGGAACCCTAAAATTGAAATTTGTTTGAGAAAACTTACAATGATTTTAAAAAAGCTATCTAACAATGCATGCACCCACACGATGTGGTAAGCAAGAAATAAAAACATCCCCCATGTTACATGTGGGGGAAGGTACCCTAAAAAAGGTTCATTTGTTTTATTATACAATTTGCCGGACGGACATGACGAAACAATAAGGGTTTCTTGTTGACTACGAAACCCTAAAAATGACAAAAAACTAAAGAAATAACCTCTAACTTCAGTTCCATCGACTTATCTATTTTATTACTAGCTGCGCCCCGCGGTTTCACCTGCGTAAGTCCCGTTCCCGCGGGAATATCGGGATAAAAAGTAGCCTATTTGTTAATCCATGTCCCCAGCTACCTATATTCCAAGTTTCCTCGCAATCGGTTCGGTAGTTTTTGTGTGAAAGAGTAACAACCTCACATACATACATACAAACTTTCGCGTTTATAATATTAAGTAGGTAAGATACTATCTGAAGTCAGGCAGTTTTACTGGATGGGTTCTTATTGTAGTTTGGCTACCAGACTTGAGGCTATTTCAGAAAGAAATATGATTGCGCGATTATGGATTTCATACTAGTAACGCCATCTAGTAGTTTCTGCGGCATCCGCCACATGTGTTATTTTATTTATTAGATATGGCCTATTACTAACCTAAGTAATTATGTATTTCAGACGGTCAGAATTTCGACTTCATCGTGGTAGGTGGAGGCTCAGCAGGTTGTGTGATAGCCAATCGGCTTACAGAAGTCCGGGACTGGAATGTTCTGCTTATAGAAGCTGGAGGGAATCCTACAATAATGTCTGATGTAAGTTTTACACACAAAACAATTATAACCAGGAAGTCCAGGACCCGTAGCCAGTAAGAGATCGTCCTTTGTTAAATTGTTTGAATGTGATCGATGTGAAAATTAAAATTAAATTGAACACATAAAAAGTATTAAGAACCATAAATAATTAGCCAGATACGTATCAGTCTAGTTGTGCGCCCATCGTACCACTCAAACCGTGATTAATCAAAAGAATGATCAGACGTACATAAAACCGTGGAGTGCTTTTAATCTACACAACGCATTATGCAATACATATCTATCACTGTCCGACAGAAGCGCCATTCCAGGCGAGCGTAATATGCCCCATGAGTAATTTATCTACGTAATTTAAGTGATAGATAATATAAAACTTCAATAAAGATTTTAATATTAATGAAAACAGGTAGGTACTTGTACACAATTTTATTAAATGAAAAAACTATTTTTAGAATCCAGGATTCGTGTTTCTACCTATTAATTCGGCTATGGATTGGAATTACACATCAGTGAATGACGGAGTGACTGCCCAGGGTCATAGAGATGAAGTACAACAACTGATAAGGGGAAAAGTATTAGGTGGTACCAGCTCAATTAATTATATGTTCTATGTCCGAGGAAATAAAGCAAATTACGACAACTGGGCAGCGATGGGCAACGACGGCTGGGCATGGGACGACGTCTTGCCTTATTTCAAGAAGAGTGAAAGATTTGTCAGTGACAGCCCATACTCATCAGACTTTCATGGTTCTGATGGATATTTAGGAGTAACAGAACCTATGTTCCCTGAAATGAATCCTTACTTTGAAGCGCTCAGAGAAAACGGTAGAAACATTATAGAAGATATAAATGGTGATCAACAGCTTGGGTACGGACGACCACAATATACAATTTTAAACGGAAAACGTCAAAGTACAGCCACATCTTTCATTAGCCCTATTAAAGATCGTCCTAATCTCTTCATTCTTAGAAATTCTTTGGTCACAAAAGTTATCATAAATACCAACAAAACTGCAATCGGAGTAGAAGCACAATTACCGGATCACCGAGTTATTCGTTTGATGGCAAATAAAGAAGTAATCATATCTGGTGGAACAATCAACAGCCCTCAGTTGCTCATGCTATCAGGGATAGGACCAAAAAAACATTTAGAAGAAATGAAAATTAGTGTTATTGTAGATTCCCCAAAAGTCGGTAAAAATCTCCAAGATCATCTATTCCTTTTATTTGCATTCACGGGTAAAAAAACACCTTCATACAATGAGACACTTTCTGATAGACTAGCTGAATTATTTCAATTTCCAGGGCCGGTTGCGATGGGTCATGTCGCTCTGAATGCATCCCAAACATTTCCTGACTATCAGTTTATTATTTATAATACTAAAAATTCACTATCGCCAGCAGTAGATTGTCATGTTTTGGGTCATAAAAATTCAATTTGTGAGAGTTATATTGAAGCTGCGAATGAACAAGAAGTTATATTTATGGGTGCAAGCTTCTTGCATCCCAAATCCAGAGGTGAACTAAAATTAAAAAGCAGCAATCCCCAAGAAAAGCCACTGCTTTACATGAACTTCTTATCAAATCCTGAGGACTTGGAGAATTTTGTGTTATACTTGAAAGATATGTTAACCATTCTCGATACTTCGTATTTTAGGGACATGAATTCAAAAATAGTCGACGTTAAAGTGAGTAAATGTAGTCATCTGGAAGTAGGAAGTGACGATTATTGGAGATGTTACATTACAAATACAATTACAACTAGTCTTCACTTTTCTGGAACTTGTGCAATGGGCAGTGTGGTTGACGCAAGATTGCGTGTGCTCGGAGTGTCATCGCTACGAGTAGTAGACGCCAGCATCATGCCCTCAATCACCAGTGGAAATACGAACGCACCCGCCATCATGATCGCTGAGAAAGCGGCCGATATGATTAAAGAAGATAATCTTGATTAAATTGAAACTTACAATATTTAGGGGACTACAGGTAATAAAACCGAGTGGTCTTCATAATTAATTAGTTCGGAGATTGGTTGAAATTTATGGTAATGGAATTTTTCGATCTCAATCCCTAATAATTATTGAGCGTTTTGTAAGGTTGTACGACGAAATTTTTTGCAATAAAATTTTCCTTCAAGTTACTTCAACTTGACAAGTACTTCAACAAGTTACAACTTCATTATCAAGATAGATAAAAACCCTACTGGTGATACAATGTATGTATATGTACTTACACTTATTAAAATATGCAAACCACTTTCACATATTTTGTTTGTTTTCGTGATTTTCGCAAAGTGGGTCAAAAGTGTCCCAATGACCATTATTTTTACCGGAAAAAAAATAGGAAGATACTATGTGGTCAACGACTTTCGACGCTGACCTACCTACTTGGCATTTTTTTTAATGTTGCATGTAATGACATTTTTGGTAATGTTGTAATTAAATATAGGTACGAGGTACGGTCAGCACCGATAGTCGATGACCAAATTCACATAAAGGTAAATGACTTTATTTTTAAAATCGACTTTCGATTTTGGCACTTGCCAATTTATTTGGGCAGTTTTACTGGCTGGTTCCATTTTGTACTTAGTTTGGCTGCCCGACTTCAGATGATAAAACAGATTAATTAGTCGGTGGCGCTGTATGTAAAGGTTATTTTGGTCCTTTTTATCAATTTTTTTTTGTTGGTTTTTAAATTTTTAAATTATTTTTTGTTCTTTTTTTAAGTCGGTTTTTAATTATTATTTTTTTATACTTATGTAACGATGACTATTTGCTTATAAAATTTGATAACTATATTTAGGTAACATCGTCACGATTCCTTTATCAACGTTGTAAGTAATTAAAAAAGAGTTAAAAGGAAAAAAATCAAAAGTCAATTCTTATAATATAAGTTATATAATATATGTTGTAATATATGTAATATATGTTATAAGTTTTTACGGAAATAAAACCCTTTGGATACCGTATATCTACCTAAATACTTATCTATATTTACTAATAAATAGGTAGGAAAAAACTGAAAATAAACAAGGAATAACTCCAACTATAATTTTGAAAGAAACGTTGGTAATATTTATTTATTTATTACAATCTTTACAACTATCATAACAGGATAAAACCTAATGCGCTAGTGTACTTACTATTTATATTCTACACACTTACAAAATCTTACTAATATTATAAACGCGAAAGTTTGTATGTATGTGAGGTTGTTACTCTTTCACGCAAAAACTACTGAACCGATTGCGATGAAACTTGGAATATAGGTAGCTGGAGACCAGGATTAACACATAGGCTACTTTTTATCCCGATATTCCCGAGGGAACGGGACTTACGCGGGTGAAACCGCGGGGCGCAGCTAGTATAATAATAAATTACAAAAATGAATCATACAATTTGTAACGGGCATGCCCTTTTAATCCGAAAGGGGGTTGTTCTAGACGTCTAGGCGAACACCTTTTGTTCTACGACTTTTGAAAATTCATTTTTTTTTTTGAAAATTTTGAGATTATGTTTCACTGAAAAAACAGCTGTATTTGAAAATACAGGTAATTGAAGTTTTGATTGTAAACCATCAAACTAAATAAAAGGACAACATAAGGTCAATAACCTCGAACTCTCAGAAACAGCTGATTTTCAAGTAAACTTTACACCTAAATTTTTCGAAAAGTACTTCGAATTTCCAAAAGTCGTAGAACAAAAGTTGTTCGCCTAGACGTCTAGAACAACCCCCTTTCGGATTAAAAGGGCTTACCCGTTACACCTTGTATACGTACATAGTTACATTTAAACAAATAATAAAATAATCTGAACAAAACTATAGTCTGGTTTCGTGATCTGCCGCGGAATCACAAACAATAAATAACAATAAGTATTATCCACCATCTACGGCACCGTAACAGATCACATAATGAGTCACTCTAGTGAATTCACTCAGCGGACACAAGAACAAATCCGTCAGCTCTGCAACTCGGTTCAGTAGCAGCATGGTACGCGTGAAGGGGGACTTGTTTACCAGGTTTGTGCGACCACGTGATACCCTGAACAGTTGCGGTCGACGCCGTCTTGATATATACCTAATTATCCGGAACCGATAAGCCTATATTGGCAAGAATATCTGGATTACTAGCCTTACCTCTGAACATGTAAGTATGTATATTGGGGTAATCTCCGAAAGTACTGGACCGATTTAAAAAAATCGTTCACCAATAGAAAGCTACATAATCGAAGAGTAGCACAAGAGTGTTTCCGCAATTAGCCCTACTATTCGGCCTTTGTGCGTGATTTTAAGCCGTGGGTTTTCTCACAATGTTTTCCTTCATCGTAAGATGAGCGATGTTAATAGCGCACATAATTTTTTCTTAAAGAAAAACACATAAGTGCGCGGCCGGGATTTGAAATCACGACCTTCAGAATTAAAGAATTAGAGTCGGGGTATCTACCACTAGTCCAACACCACTCTCAAGGGTGTACCTAAACGTCAAATAAAACTTAAGGCGGCGATTAATGATAATCATCGGTCCTTGTCCGATTGCATATAAATGAGCGAGATGGAATTGCGTGAAAAAATCTACAATTTCTCGTAAAAATCAATAATTAACGAAGATTAAAATAATATTTTTATAAAATGCGATGAAGGGGTTCTAGGTATTGTATTTTCTAATATTATGATGCCTATAAGAAAATATAGCGGTTAAGGATTTAGAAGAAAAATTGATATATTTTGTAAAACAGGGGTAACTTTGCCTGTATAATAGTGGTATTTAATATTAGTTTATACACCGAGGTACTAAAGTCCTGTCTTATATAGCGGGCGTTATATTGAATCCAAAGCGTACGAAGGACTCTAGAGGGTTAACTCCCGAGCGTAGCGAGGGTGTTAAAAACTTAACTCCCGAGCGTAGCGAGGGTGTTAAAAACTTAACTCCTGAGCGAAGCGAAGGAGTTATTTACCTACAGTCCTGAGTGAAGCGTGGGATTCAAGCGCCCAAGATAAAGACAGGCTTTAGTACCGAGGTGAATACTCTACTTTACACATCTACTGCGAGACAATAAAAGGGCTACAATAAAAAGCATTAACTAACAACAAAAAAATAGATGCAACGTGTATGAAATAAATTGACAGCTCTATTTTAATATTTATTTTTGTTTTTATTGGTCAAGGCATATTAAACTTAGAAATATTTTAGCAAGGAAATATATTTCCAAAAAAATCCCCATGACAGGACATGACAGCTCAATATTAATTATATTTAACAAAGTTACATCAAAATGACGAAACCACACATCGGCCTTAGCTGATGAAAAAAAAAGTTGGGGCTTTATACTAACCAAAACTTTTTGCTTTACCCTTCCGTCCGTGAAAATTGAAAAAATTAGCCCAGTTTTTATTTTTTTATGTGTTATGTCTAGGTGGCCAGTTCGAAATGAATCGACCAGAATCTTAGTTCCAAATTTAAATTACTTTATGCCCTAGGTGCATAATGAGCACTTTATGCACCTAGGGAATAAAGACTCGCTTTACGTTGACCTTTTTGGTCAAATAAAGTAACTTTGTAGAGCAGTAGGTGTGTAAAGTTATTTTTTATTGTTTTTGAAATGAAGGGGACACTTCTTGTATCATGTACAATAACATAATACATTGTTTAAAGATCTATTTGATACCGGTTGTGAAGAAAACTATTCAATCGAAAGGGATTTCACATGAGTCGCGTCCTTAATTGTAGCAGAGTTAACGCCAGCAATTTTCAGATGTGTACAACAATGACGTAAGATGAGACTATGCCCAATTTTAGATCAATAAATAAAATATTTACTAATTACAAGTTAACTGGATAGTTTATCAAAAAACTATGTTGAGCTATTCAAGAAATAGTTAATACCTACATAACATTATAAAAAAAATACAAAACAATGGCCGGTTTCAAACATTTAAACAAAACATTTCTGAAACACATGTTTTCATAATTGTTATCTATCTATTTTATTTTTAATAATCGTGTTTTCATACTGAGGAGATGATAGCATTTATATTCAAATTTTAGATTTTTCAATTCTTTCTATATAGGTACCATGAATGCCGAATTATTCGCAAGTTTTTCGGAGGAAAATTGGTAATAGCACACTCGTGAAGTTGTAGGGCATAGCTAGTAAGATATCAAATTTATTTTAAAACCACGTTTTTCACTTCTAATTAGGTACCAATTTTTATTTCCTATTGTATATTGTCACTAGTTTTATTTATAACATGGCTATGAATATACAAATCATTGCACGGACTATCAGAACATTACAGTTGTTATTCGCTATGTTAACAACTACATTTCTTAACACAGATCATCTTTATCCCCAACAAGCAATAGTGTATGGTAAGTAAAAGAAATAAACTAGCTGCGCCCCGTGGTATTTATTTTTCCCTCATCTGCGGAGATTGCGGCCGAACTATATAAAGTAAAAAAATATTTCAGACGGTCAGAGTTTCGACTTCATCGTGGTAGGTGGAGGCTCAGCAGGTTGTGTGATAGCCAATCGGCTCACAGAAGTCCGGGATTGGAATGTACTGCTTATAGAAGCTGGAGGGAATCCTACAATAATGTCTGACGTAAGTTCAGGGAATCATTTCATTATAACGTTAGTTACGAAAACACAGAATTAAACCATCACCCTTAATATGAATTGTAAGTCAGCTAATAAGTACCTAAGTAAAAATATATAGCCAGATAAGTTTTAAAGCAGGACTGCCCTGTCTAAAACGATCCTGCGTTCTATTTTTCTTATATTAGGGGTTAAAGTATGAAATTGCCGATTTGTACTGAAAATCTTAATTGTTTATTTTTTAAATTTTTAACAAATTTATTTAATCAAAATAGTTGCCATTATTATCTATACATTGCTGCCATCTAATGGGAAGGTTATTAATGCCTTTGCGATAGAACTCCGACGATCTAGACTGCACAAACTGTGTGAAAGCATTTTGTACTGCCTCCTGGGAAGAAAACTTCTTGTCACGTAGATAATTAATTGTCCAAATCACGAAAAAAATGGTAGTCCGTTGGAGCAAGGTCTGGTGAATACGGAGGATGACGAATGGTTTCTAAGTGCAGTTCCTGAAGGGTCAAAATGGTTTCTCGTGCTGTGTGAGGTCTCGCGTTGTCGTGGAGCAATAATGGTGAAGATCGATTCATGAGTCGGGGCTGTTTTACTGCTAGTTTTGTCAACATGGTTCGGAGTTCGGCACAATAGACATCTGCCGTAATTGCTTGACCAGATCGAAGAAAACTATAGTGAATAACATAATGCTGAGACCACCAAACAGTTACCATTACCTTTTTATTGGTAAGTTTTGCTTTAGGACACTGTTGTGGCATTTGACCTGGGGTCAGCCATTGCATTTTTCTTTTCCGGTTATCATAAAGAATCCACTTTTCATCACATGTTACAATTCGATTCAATATTCCTTCATTTCTGTACCGGTTCAACAAGGCAACACAAGTTTCAACAAGCGTTTCTTTCTGCAGATCAGTCATTTGACTGATCTAATAAAAAAAATAAAAAAAAATAAAAAAATACGAAAAATACGAAAAATGGGTGCCTCATGATTTCATGAGGCACCCATTTTTCGTATTTTTTTATTTTATTGATTTGACGCAAGTGAGTCAATAAAGTGGGTAAGGTAACGTTAAACCATGCCGCTAATTCCTGGGTAGTTTGACTAGGATCGGCTTCCACTATCTCTCTTAATTCATCGTTATTCACCTGTGTGGGCGGTCTTCCTCGTGGCTCGTTCTTTAAGTCGAAATTTCCATCACGAAAGCGTTTAAACCAAAATCGCACTATGCGTTCATTAGTAGACCCCTCTCCAAACGCAGCATTGATATTGCGGGCTGTTTCTGCCGCGTTAGTTCCGCGTCGGAACTCGTATTCAAAAATCACTCGAATTTTCGCAGTATCCATCTTTCTTGTCTAAATTGAATAACAAAAACAATTGAAAGTCGATATTCAAATGTTTCACATTTTTTAAAAAAAGAACATCACAGAAACCATTTGAAAAAAGTTTCATTCGAAAACCTCAAACCATGAAGATTCTATGTCAATTCAAAGAACCTATTAACGGCAATTTCATACTTTAACCCCTATTATATTCTTTTGAAGTTTTGCTGTTTTTCTTTGCTACTCAGGGTCGTTTTTATATTAAATTGCCTTGCTATAAGTATGGTAAGCTTTCTGAAATCTTCCTTTAGCACAGATGTAAGGCGTCCATTAAGTGAAAGGATCGTTTAATTCCATGCTTGTGCTTAAACAAATTATATTGCAGGACAGTTCACACAATTCACAAGGCTATATAGCCTAAAATCACTGGTGCTGAACCTAACCAACAAAGTAATTAAACCATACATTTTTGGTAGACATGTTCGTTGGTAGATTAAATACTAGGTACCTACTTCTGTGATTCTTGAAAAAACTCTGCGTTGATTTTAATAATTTTTAATACCAACGATTTTCCCACGGAAGCATCAAGGTTTCTTGCAAAAAAATATCACGAAATATATTACATTAATAAGAAAGTAATGGACGAAAAAACTTATTTTCAGAATCCAGGGTTCACATTTTTACCGCTCAATTCCGCCATTGATTGGAACTACACTTCAGTGGACGACGGTGTGACTGCCCAGGGTCATATAGATCACGTACAGCAAGTGGGAAGAGGCAAAGTGTTAGGGGGCTCTAGCTCAATCAATTATATGTACTATGTTCGGGGAAATGGAGCTGATTACGATAACTGGGCAGCAATGGGCAACGACGGTTGGGCATGGGAAGACGTTCTGCCTTATTTCAAGAAAAGCGAAAGATTCGTCAGTGAACACCCATACTCATCAGACTTACATGGTACTCAAGGATATTTAGGAGTTACAGAACCTATATTTCCTGAAATCGAGCCTTACTTTACTGCGCTCAGAGAAAACGGCAGAAATTTTCTAGAAGATATAAATGGTCACCAACAGCTGGGGTACGGTCGACCTCAATATACAATTTTAAATGGAAAACGTCAAAGCACAGCCGCATCTTTTATCAGCCCTATTAAAAATCGTCCGAATCTCTTCATCCTCAGAAACTCGTTGGTCACAAAAGTTATCATAAACGCCAACAAAAGAGCAATCGGAGTAAAAGTAAAGATGTCGGATCAGCGAATAATTTGTTTGATGACAAATAAAGAAGTTATCTTATCTGCTGGAGCAATAAACAGTCCTCAGTTGCTCATGCTGTCGGGAATAGGACCCAAAAAACATTTAAAAGAAACCAATGTTAATGTTATTGTAGACTCTCCAAATGTCGGTCAAAATCTCCAAGACCAACAAATAATTTTCTTTGCATTAACTGGTAAACAATCATCTGCATACACAGGTACATCTTCTAGTCAACTAGCTGAAGTATTTCAATTTCCGGGACCGGTAGCGATTGGCCACATCGCTCTAAATACATCTCAAACATTTCCTGATTATCAGTTTATTATATATAACACTCAAAAATCATTATCGCCAGCGACAGATTGTCATATTTTAGGTCTGAAAAATTCCATTTGCGAGAGTTACATTGAAGCTACGGATAAAGAAGAAATTATATTTATGAATTTAAGCTTTCTACATCCTAAATCTAGAGGTGAAATAAAATTGAAAAGCAGCAATCCTGAAGAAAAACCGCTTATTTACATGAAACACTTGACACATCCTGGTGACTTAGAAAATTTCACGTCGTACGTGAAAGATATTCTAACCATTCTCGATACATCGTACTTTAGAAACATGAATTCGAAAATAGCCGATATTAAAGTAAGTGAATGTAGTCAACTGGAAGTAGGAAGTGATGAATATTGGAGATGTTACATTACAAATACAATTACAACTTGTCTGCACTTGTCTGGTACGTGTGCAATGGGCAGTGTGGTTGACGCACGATTGCGTGTGCTCGGAGTGTCATCGCTACGAGTAGTAGACGCTAGCATCATGCCCATAATCACCAGTGGAAATACGAATGCACCCGTCATCATGATCGCTGAGAAAGCTGCTGATATGGTCAAAGACGATCATCTTGAACAAATTGAATGTTAAGTGCATTTACTGTGACCACCAGTGTTACTACATTTCGAGTATTACATATTATTCTCTCAATCATATCTTATTTGGTGTCCCTGTCCCGCCCGACTGCATCCACCATTCCTAAAGCTCCTAGAAGCATCGACCGATTTTTAAGGTTGCTTTACCTTTAGGTATTTCTAAGCTAGCTACAAGATCAGAGGAATAGCCAAATTAGACTGGCTTGAGTGGCTTGACTAAGACCACACTAAGACTGATTCACTGCAAGCCTAGTGTAGTTTTGTTAATCTTGTTTCACTTTTCAGTTAAACCTTATTTTTACACGACTGCCAAAGGAAGTGTTATATTTTTGCCGTGAGTGTATGTATTTCTAATGATCTTTTTATTCCTTGTCAACAGTCAAATATGACGTCAAGCATTTGCCCTAAAATCATAAAAACGCAACACCAGCGTGATCTAACATCGTATTATATCGCCATCTTTTGGCAAAAACTTATAACTAAATAAACTAAATAACTGTAGCTTGAATAATACGGAACATCTCGAAAAAGTCTTAAGCTACCTCCATACCAAATTTCATTGAAATAGGTTCAGTAGTTTCTACTAAACTTGGAATATAATAAGAATAATAGGTTCCTTTTGGGGATAACACAACCTCGGCACATGTCGCTCGTCTGCAATTACGAGTTCCTATTGTCCTTGTTTATAAACAAAAGTAGTAATTTAGTTATTTTTAGATATTTTTATTAATTTTACTCCGTAGATTTTGACTGTTTATATAGCTGCTCAAACAATAAAAAATTACAACAGGTATACAAAACTCCACGCCTTACACTGCTCGATTTTCGGAATATTATTACATTTAGTATAAATATCTATTTCAAAATTTAAGCAGGTAACCTAAATACATATTAAAGGTACCTAAATAGAAACCCTGAAGCATTAGACTTTTTTCAAAGATCTCGGGGCCCGTCTAAATAGGGTTTCTGGCGACGGGAGGGCTGGCAGCTTTTTCGCTTAAGGGATCGGCCATCTAGGGGCTCGATTCGGTAAGGACATAGCATGCGAAATGCAGGCGACGTGCAGGAGATGTACGTTAATTCGTATTCTGTAAATGTTATTTTACTTAATTACCACATAATTAATTAAGTAGTCTTTAAAATTAAGGGCTACTTAATTATTTAAATAGCTCCCCTTGTTCCTGAGCAAATCAGTATTGAAAGAAGTTATACAATAGCTGCAGAATAAGAATGCAGTGAGATCAAAATACTTACCTTCTCAATTTTTTGTTTTGGATCAATTTCGTTTAGGTACTTTAACTTGTTAGCATTTTCAACGGCATCATTTACCATACTCATTGATAAGAAGCAGTCGTGTTTTTGTGCTCTAAAATTGTAGAGTTTGATTTTTTTGGTATGGGTTTTTTTTCTAAAATGGTGATGCAAGCCATTATACAGACTATTAAAACTTTACAGTTACTATTTGGTATGTTAACATTTCCATACATAGATCAAGATTATCCTCAACAAGCAGTGGTGTATGGTAAGTCTTTGTTTTCGCATAGTGTTTATGGCTCCCAACAAGCATATACCGTGCAACTTCGTCATACCCATCTCTTTTTTTTCTTTGCGTTTATTATCAAAAAACTAAAATAACATGATTTTATTAAATATAGCATAATAAACCACTAAGGTTTGTAAAACGCTAATACCATGATGTGCGAAACGTTAAAAATAAATACAAATAAGATATACCTACTATTGCAAAAACAAAACAAGACCACACCATGACTGCCTAGAAATATCCATTGTGCCAAATATTATAAAGATAAGAACCACGAAGGCGGAAGTACTTGTATCATTAATAAGATCGAAGCTAAATCGATCTTCCCATGGTGGGTGTCGTAAAAGGCGACTAAATTATCTAGGGTTGTAGCAAACTTTGATTTCACCACGCGCGGTGGAGGATAAACCTTTGATTGATAAACCCTTAATTCTTTATTGCAACACACCAAAATTAAACATAGATAGATAGATAGATTAACACTTTATTTGCACAACCAACAACAATTTAAATCAGTTTACATTATAATAACATTACATAATACAACAAAAGAAAAAATAAACATTAAAAAACTTAAAACTAGGTGGCACAACGAACCAAACCTGTGGTGGTGAACCTTCTTTGTCCTTCTTAAGTTAGTTTTTTACTAATATTTTAAAACGCAAAAATCTATATGTATGCATGTGACTTTGTTACTCTTTCACGAAAAAAACTATTGAACCGTTTGCGATGAAACTTTGAAAATAGGTACCTATCTGGACACCTTGAATAACATATAGGCTACTTTTTATTCTGATATTACCGCGAGAACGGGACTTACGCAGGTGGGACCGCAGGGTGCAGCTAGCACATAGGTACATATACCTAATTTGCATATTATGTTTTATTTAATTGTCGCAATTCACATTATTTTTTTGTTATTACCTATAGATAAGAGAAAAAAATGGTGTGTATTGTTTTCATTAAAAAGTAGGTAGAATATTTTAAACGAAGAGATTAAAATTGTTTAATTATAGGTACTTAGGTAGTTATTTTTATCATTATCATAACAGCATTGTAATATAGAGAAGGGTATTTTCCTATATTTGATATTATAAATAGTCCTCTTCATCGGTTTTAATCAAGACGGAGACCCTGGCTATATCTTACTTCTTACTAATATTATAAACGCCAAAGTTTGTATGTATGTAGTATGTATGTGAGTTTGTTACTCTTTTACGCAAAAAATACTAAACCGATTGCGATGAAACTTCAAATATAGGTAGCTGGGTACCGGGAATAACTCATAGGCTACTTACTTTTTATCCCGATATTCCGCGGGGACAGGACTTACGCGGGTTAAACAGCAGGGCGCAGCTATCTTACTTCTTATCTTACTATATTATAAAAGCGAAAGTTTGTATGTATGTATGTATGTATGTGAGGTTGTTACTCTTTCACGCCACAACTACTGAACCGTTTGCGATGAAACTTGGAATATAGGTCGCTGGATATCGAGAATAACAAATACCTATGCTAGTTGTTATCCCGATATTCTCGCGGAAACGGGACTTACGCAAGTGAAACCGCGGAGCGCAGCTAGTATGTATAAATGTCCTTTAAACTAATATTATAAATGCGAAAGTTTAGATATTTGTTTGAGTCACAATCACGCTACAACTACTGAACCGATTGCGATGAAACTTGGTATTAGTGTTGCCGAAATATCGATAGTTTCACTATCGATGGTTTACATCGAAAATCATGTACCCTATCGATAGGCCTATCGATAGCATGGTTTACAATAATACTATCGATACTATCGATAGTATTGATAGTATTATATAATAAAAAGCAATATTATCGATAGTATTGATAGTATTATGCACTAAAAGTAAACTAACTATTGATAGTATCGATAGTATCGATACTATCGATTAATCTATATTATCGATTTCTGCTTAAATTTCGATAGTATCAGTCATAGTGCGGTGTTCAAGTATCAGATAGAATAACCAATGCAAACCAAATAATGCTTGTCGACCTGGACTTAGACAAAACAACACTGAACTTTTGACAAAACAACACTGAACAAAACTTCACTGGCATTCTACCCACTGCAACTTATTAAGATGATTGATACTATTGAATTTTAGGCCACTATCGATGGTACGAAACAATCGACAGTATCGATACTATCGATAGTATCGAGTGCTCTCATGCAATACTATCGATAGTATCGATACTATCGATAGTTTAGTTATTTTTAATGTATGATACTATCGATAGTATCGATAGTATTGATGGTAATCGATAGTATTAGTACACACCAAGCTATCGATAGTATCGATACCATCGATAGTATCGATACTATCGATAGGCTATCGATACTATTGTTTTTTAATGAACTATCGATAGACTATCGATATGCTATCGATAGTCGACTATTGATCGGCAAAACTACTTGGTATACAGATAGCTGGAGATCTGGATTATAACATAGGCTACTTTATCTCGATATTTCCACGGGATCGGCACAGCTAGTTTTCTATAATTGAATGTCTGTGATTTGCTATCGCATTAGGTAAACACCTGGGCCAACTTCTTCTATGCCTGTCCCTATATGCACGTAGCCTATGTGTAATTACAGATTTCCAACTACCTATATTCCAAGTTGTATCGCAATCGGTTCAGCGGTTTTTGGGTGAAAGAATAACAAAGTCACATACACATGCATACATACAAACTTCGGGTTTATAATACAATATCAGTAAGAAGTAAGATAAAAAGTAAGATGTCATTAATTGTATTTCAGACGGTCAAAGTTTCGACTTCATCGTGGTAGGTGGAGGCTCAGCAGGTTGTGTGATAGCCAATCGGCTTACAGAAGTCCGGGATTGGAATGTTCTGCTTATAGAAGCTGGAGGGAATCCTACAATTATATCCGACGTAAGTTCCAATATTATTATTTCGTAATCTTTAGGTAGGTACTTCATTTTTTAATTAAATGCAACCATTTCACACTTCTTTCCATAGATAAAATGTCAAATACAAGGAACCGAAACGTCAGCTTGTAGTCTGAAATTAAAAAAACGTGTACTAAGGTAAAGAAGACGGTTATTATTATTTCTTATCGGTTGTGAACCGATTATGGCCATTAGGAAATTAGCCAGTGTCAAGTATTATTATTATACTAGCTGCGCCCCGTTCCCGCGGGAATATCGGGATAAAAAGTAGCCTATGTGTTAATCCAGGTCCCCAGCTACCTATATTCCAAGTTTCATCGCAATCGGTTTAGTAGTTTTTGCGTGAAAGAGTAACAACCTCACATACATACATACATACATACATACTTACATACAAACTTTCGCGTTTATAATATTAGTAAGATTAAGCAAGTTATTTGAAACAAGGGTACCGTACAGACGCTGGGCGGATGAGATCAAGGCGACAGCAGGCAACACAATATGGTCCAGATCAGCAAGGGACAGAATCCTTGTTTAGGAGTTTAGGAGAGGCCTTTGCCAAAGAGCAAACGGATGAATCGAGTAACAGTGAAGATAATTTAATTTAATACAAAATAGAATAATTTATTGAATGTGAATTTTTATTAGAACTAAGTGGAAAATGTAGAAATCCGAATAAAAGGCTATTATTATTATGCAAGTTATTTGCATCGAAACAGTCAAGTCGTCATAGTTAAAGTCAAGTCTAGGGAATCATTTGTAAACACCGCGGCCATTTACAAACATTCTTCACGGAGCTTTGGAGACAACCCTAAGTCAATGTTTTGCACCGATTTACACTTTCATTCCACTTGTACACCTTCACAAAACTAAATTGATTAATATGCCCCTGAAATTAAACAATTTGCACGCATTTGAACTAGGTTTCACAAAAATGAAAATTTAAAACCACATCTCCCCAACGAGTTCCCGCTAAAACTCGAAAAGAAGACCGTTCAAAATGGACCAGCTATGTGACACACCACAGATATCAATAGATTTACGTTTTATTTTATTTTTGTAATTGAAACCAAAGATGTTCCAAATATTTATATGAAACAATATCTTTGGTTTCAATTACAAAAATAAAATAACAACCAATGATAACAACACCTACCTGCCAGTCTTGGTGTACATACACCTGTACTATAGGTACATAATAATATTTATGTTAATTTTTTGAATAAATGTTCCTTTTGACCTACACAATTTACTTATTTTGAAAAGATTATGACAAATACATTGTAACCACAATACAATATAAAAAAAATTAAGCGAAGATACGATAAGTTGATTCCATTTATACTTTTAGGTTTCCATATACCTAAGAATTATACCTAAATCCGACCATTTCTATATGGGTTTCGTTCGTGAGAACCAACAACCATAAAAATTCTAAAATCGTAAAAAAAGATTATTATATTAGCTCAATTGAATGAACAGAGTATTATGTCAAAAAACGCTGTTTTTTCAGGAGACCAATTTCAAACTTTCTTGGAAGCTTATCTCAGATTCTAATTATATTTTTTTTTACCTTACTTTAACACTTCTATAGCCTATTTATTTGATAGTATATCTGTTATTTTAATTACGTCTTCTGTTTTTGTTTTTTCTTATTTTTACTGCATTTCTTATCCAAAAGTCGAGATTTTTGAGATAATACCCTATTCATTCAAATAAAATAATAATATGTTATTATACCTACCACTAGCTACGCCGCGCGGTTGCACCCGCAAGTCCCGCTGCCAGATTCTCTTTCTTAAAGACGTGTATCTCTTTCTTTTATTTTTTTAATACAACATTCAGTTTTGACAGCAGATATTGTGCAATTTTCTCCTGTAGCTAGTCGTCTGCAAGATAGAAAATCAGGCAGCAGTTCCCGCGAAATATAAGAAGCCTAATAACATGTTATTTCATGTTCGCAATTATTGGTCCAGTAGTTTTTCCGTGGTAAAAGAGTAAAAAAGTCACATACATACTTGCAAATTTAGCGTTTTAGTATAATATTAGTAGGATGTGATTTTAGGAAACAATTTATCTTAAGTCAATGTTTAATATTTATAAAAATATTTTCAGAATCCGGGATTCTTTTCTTTACCTGCTAATTCGGCTATCGATTGGAACTACACTTCAGTAGATGACGGAGTTACTGCCCAGGCTCATATAGAAGAAGTACAGCATGAGACGAGAGGAAAAGTGTTAGGTGGCTCTAGCTCAGCTAATTTTATGTTCTATGTCCGAGGAAATAGAGCTGATTACGATAACTGGGCAGCAATGGGCAACAAGGGCTGGGCATGGGACGACGTCCTACCTTATTTCAAGAAAAGCGAAAGATTCGTCAGTGACAACCCATATTCATCGGATTTACATGGCACTGAGGGGTATTTAGGAGTTACAGAGCCAGTTTTCCATGAAATCGAGCCTTACTATACTGCGCTCAAAGAAAACCGCAGAAATGTTCTAGGAGATGTAAATGGTTACCAACAGCTAGGGTATGGACGACCTCAATATACAATTTTAAACGGAAAACGTCAAAGCACAGCCGCATCTTTTATCAGCCCTATTAAAAATCGTCTCAATCTCTTCATCCTCAGAAATTCGTTGGTCACAAAAGTTATCATAAACGCCAACAAAAGAGCAATCGGAATACGAGCAAAGTTGCCGGATCAGCGAATAATTTGTCTGATGGCAAATAAAGAAGTTATCTTATCTGCTGGAGAAATCAACAGTCCTCAGTTGCTCATGCTGTCGGGAATAGGACCAAAAAAACATTTAAAAGAAACCAATGTTAATGTTATTGTAGACTCTCCAAATGTCGGTCAAAACCTCCAAGATCATCCAATAGTTTTATTTGTTTTAACCGGCGAAAACGCAACTGCTAACAGTGGCACATTTTCCAATCAACTAGCCGAGATCTTTCAATTTCCAGGACCAGTGGTGAGTGGTCAAGTCGCTCTGAATAGACATCAGACGTTTCCCGATTATCAGACATTTGTCTTTCCTATTTCTGCGAAATCATTAATACCAGCGGTATTTTGTTACATTGTAGGACTTAAAAATTCGATTTGTGAGAATTATGTTGAAGCGACAGATAAAGGAGAAATTCATTATGTTAATTTAGTCTTTCTGCATCCCAAATCAAGAGGTGAAATAAAATTAAAAAGTCGCAATCCTGAAGAAAAGCCGCTTATTTACATGAATTATTTTACACATCCGGAAGACTTGGAGAATTTTGTGTCGTACGTTAAAGATTTCCTGACTATTCTCGATACCTCGTATTTTAGGAACATGAATTCGAAAGTAGTCGATTTAAAAGTGAGTGAATGTAGTCATCTGCAAGTAGGAAGTGACGATTATTGGAGATGTTACATTAGACATACAGCCACAACACAGTACCACGTGTCTGGTACTTGTGCAATGGGCTTTGTGGTAGATGCCCAGCTACGCGTGCGTGGTATAAAGTCACTGCGGGTGGTAGATGCCAGCGTTATCCCTAAAGTCCCTAGTGGAAACACTAATGCACCCACTATTATGATCGCTGAAAAGGCCGCAGATATGATTAAAGCGGAATACAGAGTAAAGTCAATTTAAATATGGCTAGGTAAGTAGGTAGGTACCCATAGGATCATTTTCATTCAATTCATTAGTATCCGCAGTTAGGTAATTTATTGTGAGTAACAACGTACAATATCCATATTTTATAATAACAGTTATTTATTCTAAAGGAGAACTTAAATCCATGTATGGGCCATGGCATAGTCGGCATAGGCATAGGCATACATCTTGTTTTTTTTTCAATATGTTGTAGCACGATGAATGGATTTTGGATAAAGATCTAAATAAACAGAAAACATGCCATCAATGTATTTTATAGTGAGTCGTTTCGGAGAAATGGGCCTATGAAATTTCAAAAGGAAACGATTAAAAGTTTTATAGAACGTCATGTCTAGGGTTGCCAACACTTTTTTCCAAAAATATAGTATTTGCAGCTAAAAAATAAAGTACATCCAAAAAAATATAGTATTTTTGACGACTGATTGCAAAAGATAAAAATAAAAAATGTCAAAGAAAACACGACATACTTTTTGTATTAAACCTATTTATTTCCATTAAAACTATATTTGGTGGTATTCACTTCTGGCACTTTTCAATAAGTAGCTTCTTTTCTTTTAGAAATGTTTCTAATGCTTCTTTACATCCTGTATTTAAATTTATAGTCATAAGTAGCTTATTTTTATTAAATTGATGTTTGCCCTTTTTCTTTCTTCTCTCCAATACACATATTTTTATTATAGAATATTTATGATGAGTTCACACGAAGCCAGAATATTAAAAGTAATTTAAAAAAAAAAATTGTATGTTAAAAATATAGTATTTTTGCGTACTTTATGTTTTTTAAAAAGTATGTAGGGAGTTTTGGCGGGAATACGTTAAGGAGATGTGTTGCTAAATTTTCATTTTTGTGAAACTTAGTTCAAATGCGTGTAAAATGTTTAATTTGGGGGGCATATTAATCAATTTAGTTTCGTGAATGTGTACAAGTGTAAATAAAAGTGAAAACCGGTGCAAAACATGTACTTTAGCTTAGTGTTTTCTCCAAAGCTCCGTAAACAAACATTGTAAAAAATGGCCCCCTTTTTACAATGATTCCCTCGACTTGACTTTAACTATGACGACTTGACTGTTTTGTTCAATGCAAATAACTTGCAAATATTGATAATACTTGACACTGGCAAATGTCCGAAAGGAAAAGCCATTTTTAAAGAAGAAGAAGAAGAAGAAAAAGTATGTAGTAAGTAGACCTGAAATATAGTACAATACTATATAATATAGGACGGTTGGCAACCCTAGTCATGTCGCAGTTGGATTCGTTTACCAATCGAAAGAAGACGTCTAAAAAAAAAACAATCTTTGCCTTCAAACTATGCCTCTAAACCGTCACGGAATATAGTTCTCAAGGACTAAGATGTCAAAACGTCAGTTGGCGTTATTACAACTTTTGAAAAATGTGTAGTTTGGTTGGTTTTTTTCAGGGGTTTTTATTCCGCGACATTTTCGAAGCCTTCAGACGACTTTTAAATGACAACCCTTGAATAGCTTTGGCCGTAACGGTTTAGAGGAATAGTTTGATTGAAGGCAAAGATTGTTTGGTTTGACGTTTTCTTTCGATTGGTAAACGAATCCAACTGCGACATGACGTTTTTTTTAAAGAACTTTCGAAGAGTTTACTTTTGAAACTTTATAGCCCCATTGGATAACTATCTCCGAAACGAGATGAATTTATCCCTTTGGGATACATGTGATGGAATGTTTTCTATTTATCTGGACCTCCTCTATCCAGACATATTTATGTTGGCGTTGACTATGCCAGATACTTAATTAATAGGTTCTTAGGTAATTATCACTATATTATGACGCATAAGTTGTACTTACGTGTTTTATTTTTCAAGATTTAATTAAATTGATGGCGATTCATAAGTACTATTCAGACATTACAATTTTTATTTCAATTTTATCAAATATCAAAATTGTTTTTGAATAGATCACCATTATCTTAAACAGGCAATAGTGCATGGTAAGTGTTGTTTTTTACCGCGTGTATGTATGTAACGATAAGGTAACCTCTGGATACATCTTAAAAAAAGTCACTCTACATAAGTACTAGGTACCTACATACCTACTAGCGGCGTGGACTATGCGTTGATTCAGTCAATCACTTACTCCCTTTCATACCGTGGTCATGCATTGATCTCAACCTAACTAGGAGTTCGCCCCGAACTGAGACCTCACGACCCCCTATCTCCCCAACCCCCTACCGATCCGGCTCATCTTCGAACTCATAAATTTTATGGACCTAAACTACGCGCATACCAAAATTCATGAAGATCGGAGCTACGATACTCAAGTTATCGTCGAACAAACATACAAAGATACAAAGTTACAAAGATACAAGCGCCAGGCCCGTCTATACTGGACCTCACTCGCTTCGCTCGTTCGGTCAATTAATATTCCACCGAAAGTAAGCAATTTACTGGATTGTAACTAAGTTTTTCACGAAATTAATAATTCTCAGCGCATTTCACCCGCCAAAATTCAAATTTTAACTGCATAGACATTGATAGACATAAATAAATAGATAGGCCACTGATTCAAGTGCTGATTTGATTTGCTCCCTGGATTTTTGGCGCTGTTGTCTATTGAAAGGTGATGGTGCGAGTCCACGGAACTAATATTTCAGTAGAGGTGTACATCAAAATTAGTTTCGTGGACGTTCACTATCACTTTCCAATAGACATCAGCGTCAAGATGGCGCAAATAAATAACTACTACAATAAAACGTTTTTTTTTCTAAGCTATGACAATACATTTCCAGTGGATATTTTGGGTTATTTTTTATTTCTGATCGGTTGTGAACCGATTATGGCCATTTGGACCGTAGCCAGTGTAAGTATCTATTTATCTTCTATACTTTTAATAAAGGAGAGAGGACAAAAAGTCTGTACTTGGAAGTAAATTTTAAAAAAAATTTGGAGAAAAAAGAGGTGTTAGGAGGAGTTTTGGCGGGAATGCGTTGAGGAGATGTGTTGCCAAATTTTCTTTTTTGTGAAACTTAGTTCAAATGCGTGTTAATTGTTTAATTTCGGGGGTATATTAATCAATTTTGTTTCGTGATGGTGTACAAGTGAAAATAAAAGTGAAAATCGGTGCAAAACATGGACTTTAGCGTAGTGTTTTCTCCAAAGCTCCGTGAACAAACATTGTAAAAAATGGCCCCCTTTTTACAATGATTCCCTCTACTTGACTTTAACTATGACGACTTGACTGTTTCGTTCGATGAAAATAACCTGCAAATATTGATAATACTTGACACTGGCAAATGTCCGAAAGGAAAAGCCATTTTAAAGAAGAAGAGGTGTTAGGAAAAGTAGTAGAACGAAATTATATAATATTTAAAATTCATGTCTGTCTGTCTGTTTGTGTCTCTCTGTCTGTTCCTTATACAATTAAAAACGACTTATCTGATTGAAATCTGGTTTTTAATATTGGATAGTCCATTTTCGAGAAATGTCGTGGTATACTTTGCATCGAAATCCAATTAATAGGACCCGAGTAATGAACGAAAAAGTGCAACCGCCCGCGCCCGTGATAACGCGTTTTTTACTTTCGCGGTTGACACCGCGGGGCGCAGCTAGTTATTAATATTTGCATGTAATATGCACCGAAACAGTCAAGTCGTCATAGTTAAAGTCAAGTCGAGGGGATCATTGTAATAAAAAGGGGGCCATTTTTACAATGATTGTTCACGGAGCTTTGGAAACAACGCTAAAGTCCATGTTTTGCACCGATTTTCACTTTCATTTCACTTGTACACCTTCACGAAAGTAAATTGATATGCCCCCGAAACTAAACAATTTGCACGCATTTGAACTAGGTTTCACAAAAATCTCCTCGAAGCGTTCCCGCCAAAATCCCTGAATGACGTTATGTACAACTGTCATCTGACAGCGATATTTTTCTTCTTTCTCACGCACGGCATTGCAAGTTCGTGCATTTCGCGTTTCGCGGATCATTTCGTTATTGTTATTACCGGAGTATGGTGTTAAGTTGTAGCATATTATATAGATAGGCCTACGGATGCCTTTTTTTTATTTCTTATCGGTTGTGAACTACGAGCGAAGACGACGATGTGACAATATTTTTGGATGTGAACCGATAATGGCCATTTGGAAAAATGCAGTGTCTCGTATTTTTTGCAAGTTGTTTGCATTAAAACAGTCCAGTCGTCGTAGTAAAAGCCAAGTCATGGAAATCATTGTGATGATTTTTAATTTTACTAGTAAGGTACACCATGGGTACATCTGTGGGGAACACCCAATGAGTCTATTAAAGTTTTACATATCTCTGGGTACACCTACGTGTTTTCATTTCCCATCCCTAGATTACATAGCTATAAAATGTTCATTCAAATGTCATCAACTCAACGTCACATTATTTAGTTCGTTCCAAAATCAATATTGCATTGCCAAAAATGATGATTTTGTTGTTGTGTCGATTTAGAAAATCTTGAAAATTTTAATTTGTTCTGTTTTCTTTAGCTAAAATGCAGTTTGGGTAAAAGATAGTTGATGTGTATTATCTTCCAATAGTATAGTTAAATAAATTAAGTGTAAAATGTTGAGGAATCTATTTATATTGATCATCGCGGTAATCAGATGTTCTTACTGCTTTTCCGATATAGGAAAATGGGATTTACCGCTTAGCGGGGTAAGTATAAACCCTATAGAAATTATACCGTAGTAAATTGTAAATAAGAATGTAGGTTATAATAATTTATAGCTTCCTCAGCGATGTGATAACAGAAGTATTTGATAAATCAAGTAGATCAAATTCTGTAAATGAGTCATGTTTTTATCCATTCTAGGATGTTGTGAATACTTTTCTGCATTTGTTTAGTTTATGTATCACGTATTGTGTCCTTCAGCTTTTTCGATGACTAAGAAATAAACAGAAGTTGTCTGAACATTTTTACTACTATCAGACTAAGAGGCTGGAAGGAAGAAGAGAAGAGGGATCCTACTGAAATAACCTTTTTTGGAAGTCAAAATATAACAGTTGTACTGGGGCCTACATACACTTCAAACATCACTTCCCCACTAGCCCTGAACATGTTATAAATTTACCTAATGCCATGGAGGGTTTCCCATCTTACTAATATTATAAAAGCGAAAATTTGTATGTATGTATGTGAGGTTGTTACTCTTTCACGCAAAAACTACTGAACCAATTGTGATGATGAAACTTGTAACCTATAAATTAGATACCAGTTTGCCATGTAAACTTCTGCTATGTGGGCTCAAACAACTAAGTGAAAATTAAGGAAGCATCTTTAGAATCTGATAAATTTATTGACACACTTCATGACTGATATCATGATATCCTAGGGAGAAGAAATATATGTCAACTATCACCAAAACATATACACATAGCAAAAACAAATCTTTGTAAGACAGGATAACCAGTGTCAGCATGCAAGCACAAGAATTATTTTGCCATCAACAAAATGGTTCTCATGCTTGAATGCTATAACCATCACAGCACAAAATTGTTAACTCTCGTAGGGTCATGATCACATAAAATGTAAACCTATACTCCCTATACCGATTGGGTTTCCAACAAGCTGAAGAAAGAGCAATGTTGAAATAGTTTGTCAATGTTTCTGTTAAGGCTTTTCAAGAAAGGCATGACCTTCAGAAATAATAAGGTGTAAGAAGATATTATTTTGGTATCAACCTTGAAATTCCAGTTGAATACATTACATTGTTTGTATGAACACCTGTTATAAGTAAAAATATACTAAACTCTATATCTAAAGGAAAAAAACTTTTTTAATTAGACCAGCTGGTACGTATTTGTATTTCCTGGTAATTATTCATTTACAGCTTATGTGTTATGTTCAAGTCCTGGCATTATAACATAAATAGGTACATAAAATATAAATTTCACTAAATGTTTTACCTGCCTGCAGACGCAAAGGAGGATAATATATCAATCTATGTGTGCAATGCACGTGTAGTTTGTTCTTTAGAGACCAAACAGATTGACCAATTTTGACGATTCTTACGTCAATCAATTCTTCTTAGTCCTGCAAGTGTCACTAAAGACAGGAATGCCAATATGCAATAACATCTTCACCCCCAAAAGTAGGAATTCAAAAATGATGTTTGTTGTAAATTGCGTTCAGGGATTTCTCTGGGTTTATAAAATAAGTTTATTTTAGACTTCTTGCTGGTTTTTTACGTATCTTTCTTTGTTTCAGGAAAATTGCGTGTACACATTACCTAAATCACTTTTTAAAGATACAAAGATTATATTAGTATGTAAGTATTTACTTTAAACTAGTCACATAGAAGCCAAATACAGAAACACCATTTAAAATTTGTTGGGTAAGTAAGTATTTAAATAATTGAGAAGCTTCTAAAAAAATTAGTAAAGTTTGATAGCCAAGTTTTGAAAAGCGTTTCTATATTCGGCCGTAAGTTTAATATACACCTATAGTCTGGCTAGGGAATGTGGGCCCTGATACAGGGCAGCAAATTTAAAAAATCTATGTATGGCAACATCAAATTAACGGTAAACGGCTTAACGGGTTAACGGCTATTTTTGATACTTGTTAATTAACGAATTGTATATTTATTATATTAAAAATGCAAGAGTTAGATTTTTATTTCTTTCTTTTTCAAGGTCAAACGGCTCGACCAAATACGACTAAACTTTGCATAATGAAAGTTTAGGTAATGGAGAGTGACATAGGATACTTACTTTTGTAATATAATATAATAATAATAAGATAACAATAATATGATTGTGCATAATACATCCAAAATTATTAAGGTGTTATATGAATGAATATGAATCAAAATAACGCAATTTTGGGTAACAAAAATTATGCACGTAGAAAATCAAATAATGTATCAAAAACTATTGTCGAACTAACCTAAGAAATTCGTCATCATAACTGACGTTGACGTTCGTATAGAGTTGCTATGTAAAAAGTTTGCAAATAATTCCTGGGCCAAAATTCGCTAGCCAGACTATACTTATACTAATATCAATAGTGGAATTAATGGTTCCATTATTAGCTCACATAAAATTCTAAATCCTATTTTTGTCTTACTACCGATTTCTATTTATAATAATCACTTCATAATTTTATTTTTCATACTTTTTTATTTATAAAATTATCAGTTGATTTCTATAAATCGCTCTTCACTCTTCTTCTTTCTTTCTTTCTACACTCTTTTCTTCTTCTTATCTCTTTCCTTTCTTTTTCTTCTCTTCTAATTATTTTTCTTCTTGTCTTCCTCTATTCATAATATTAGGTAATCATGTTCGAAACATTAACCTAACCTATCGTAGCCGGGGTGCTCTGTATAATTTTTCTGATACAAACTAAAAACAATAATATGGATTAAACACTTATAATAATTAAGAAATTAATAAAAACAAATTTTAGAATATTATAGTCATTAAATAAATCGGAATGAATATGAGTTTAGATCATTAATATAAACAAATTTATTAAGACAAATATTAGGAAAAACTAAGTGTATGATTTTATGATATTAGGAATTTCAATGATTATAATTTTTAATGTTTAGTTTTTAATTTTTTTATGAAGAGCGATCATTATAATTTTAAGTGATATGAGGAAATTTTTCGGACTTCCAATGATAGGAGTTGAAAAGTTATGTAAGACAAAGCGCCTCCGGAATTAATATTTGGGTATCAACTCAAGGTTTGCAAATTTCTATTGGATCCTAAGGGACCGTTTTCACGAGCGTTAGAATCGCGGCGATATCTTATTTTTATTCAACGCTTCGCCGCGTTAACATCGCGTGTGGAGACACGTTCAGAGATTATAATATAGAAATAAGTGGCTAGACGATAATATCGCCGCGATTTTAATGCTCGTGGAGACGATCCTTTAGTCTTCTTATACGACACCCTCAATAAGGTATGGGGTAACTCTATTCTATGCCAGGGCTACATGGGTGCATTAACAAAACACGAGAAGTACCTGTAAAATTTACAATATCAGAATGGTGAGTCACTTAAATGGAATGTTACCTTTGTTTTTCAGTGAACTGCGACGTGACAGAGCCTACCAATATAACAGTTAACTATGAAATATTTACGACATTCTGTTCACCGGACTACATGCATTATTTTGAACAGGTAAAGTTGTATCTATTGCTCTTAGACTTAGTATATGGGTATTGGCAACAAGGAGTAATGGTCAAAATGTCCGAATTTCCTTTTATGTACTTTTGTGTCGTTATCCTACTTGTAAATTTGAAAATTTGTGTTCAGTTAATACCTAATCAAGTATTTTAGTTACTTTTTCACGCAAAAGCTATTGAACCAACTGCGAACTTTTTATCCCGATATAGTCACGCTGCTGCTATAGAAAGAAATACAAATATTCTCAAGGAGAAATGCTTTATAAAAAATCCGACTTTGACGGGGCTCGAACCCGTGGCCCTCGCGTTCAGGAAATGACTCGCACACCTTTAAAAAATTTGGGAAAAAATTCGAACATTGTTGTTAGAATACCCACTATCTATGGTAATCTAAGGGACTAACTAACATTATAATCTATCTTTACCTAAAATAAAGGAAGAGACGACAAAAAGTCTGTACTTGGAAGTAAATTAAAAAAAAAGTGGTCTAGAGGGCTTTGAAAAGTAGTAGAACAAAATTATATAATTTTTAAAAATCATGTCTGTCTATTTGTCTGTTCCTTATACAATTGAAATACTTATCCGATTGAAATCTGGTTTTCAATATTGGATAGTTATATTTTCGAGGAACGTCATGGTATACTTTGTATCGAAACCCAATTAGTAGAACACAAGTAATGAACGAAAAAATAGCAACTGCCCGGGAACCGCTCGGCCGCTCGCGCCCGTGATAACGCGTTTTCACTTCTGCGGGGGAACCTGCGGGGCGCAGCTAGTAGGTAATAAATACAATAAAGGTTGTAATGCCTTCGTCTTTTTATAGGAGGTCGTTAATTGTGGCTCGAATCGCGTGGAGAGATCTATCGAAAACAACACAAACACAGTAATATTAAGCGTGCAAGAAATTCACACATGTCAAAGCAAACATCCTATTATATTCAATGTCGACAAAAAATTATCTCCAGGGACTAAGAAATCTATTATCGATAAAGTTGATTCGATTGTGCAACCTGTAAGTATTATTCGTCACTTTACACACATAACTCGAGGTCTTTAGTATAAAGTAAGAAGAGATTAGGGCTAAGCGTTGAGCCTTGTGGTACGCCAGATTCATGCAAAGTTTTTAGGGTGGGTTTAATAGTGGAATTCTCTGCCAGCTTCGCTGTTTCCCCAAAGCTATAACCTTGGAGTCTTCAAGTCTTAGAGTGAATAGGTACCTTCTATGTAAGCATGCTTCATCATCGACCTCATCCTCGCTTTCCATCGGGGGAGATGAGGAGAAATGCTTGCCTATTAAGTTAAAAAAAAAACCAGGACGCCTCAGCATGCTTCGGTGTCCATCGAGCCTGTCTGTCTGTCCAGACTGTATCTCATGAACTGTTATAGATGGATAATTAAATTAACACAGATTATTTGTCTCTGTTACCTAAAAACGGAATAAAATAAATATTTAAGTGGCCCCACTAGTGGTCCGATACAACAAATATGATTTCTGTTATTAAAATGAAAATCATCTTTTAAATAGAAAAGTTAGTTTAATTTTATATACAGCATGTTTTTACGATGACCATTTAAGGCGAAAAGGGGTTGATCTAAACGTCTCGGTGAACAACTTTAGTCTACGACTTTTGAAAAATCATTTTTTTTATTTAAATTTTGAGTTAATTATTGACTCAAAAAACAGCTGTTGTTGAAAATAAAGGCAATAAAAGTTTTGATTGTAGTAGTCCAAACTGAAAGGACAAAATAAGGTCAATGACATCTAACTTTAGATACAATTGATTTTCAAGTAAACTTTGTACTTAAAATTTTCGAAAACTATTCCAAATTTTCAAAAGTTGTTTAGCAAGACGTCTAGAACAACCCCTTTTCGGCTTAAAAAGGTATCCTCGTAACACCTTGTATAACTTCCTTAAAAAAGAATTCTCATAAGAAACGATTAACGAAATCGCAATCGACAGATTTTTTCGTATGAAATTGACATAAAAGCGAATTGCGATTTCGTTAATCGATAAGAATGTTGTCTAAGGCTGCTGTTCTGTTTATTTCAGAAAACCCCACCTCTATTGACTGTAGAGAAAGAGGGTATTTATGTTCTGCAAATGTCTTTGAAGAGTAACCTAAAGTTCAACGGAACGGTCCATGTTGAGATGGTGGCGCCATCTGGCTACCTCTCGGCTGCCATATGGCCTTTACTACCGGTCAGTATTATGGTTATTGTGAACATAATTTGACGACCTCTATGACGCGTCGGGCGAACGCTTGGCTGCAATGCAGAAGGTTGCGGGTTCGATTCCCGCTGGGTGCTAATATTTATGCTTAAAAATAAATATTTGTGTCTGGTCTGGGTGTATTCTATGTATAGTATGTATTTACAAAAGAAAAATAAATATAAGTAGTATATCCGTCGTCTAGTCACCGTAACACAAGCTTAGCAGCTTACCACGGGGCTAGATGGCGCTGTGTGTTGGTCACAGGATTTATTTATTTAGCCTTAGTTTGAGGTAAAATTGCGCTATGTGCAACTTCTCGCAATACTGATTTTTTTCCCTCGTTCCCTCGTGCGCAGTTCTTCGGCACAATGTGCGCAGTTTACACGATAGTGTGTAGCGCGTGGCTGTGCGTGTGCGCACTGCAGTGGCGCGACTTGCTGCGCATACAGTACTGGATCGGTGGAGTCGCCTTACTGGGCATGTTGGAGACTGCCACGTACTATGGAGTCTACTCCGCTATCAATAGATCTGGGTGAGTTTTTACCAATTTTATCAAAAATTAAAATATAACCAACACACAACAATAACTTAAAAACTAAACTTATAAACTAAAGACATCTACAAGTCGAAAACCCCCTCCAGAACGTCTCCCTGAGGCATCGTACTCACTCAGGTAGTTTTTACCTAGAATGCTGTTCCTACGTTTCGAAGCCTTTGCAGGTTCAGATAATTCGGTAGTAGATACCGTTTAGATCCGTGTTTTCTAATCGGCGGACCGGCCCAAGGCCTGAATGATGTAATGAATTAATAATAGATTTTCCATCTAGGTGACGGTTTTTTTTTTCTTTCGTTCGTTCGTAGAATTAAAAGCAGAGGCCCAGTCATAGGGCTAGTTGCGGAAACACACAGTGAAAACAAAAATTTAATGTTTCAGATATTTCAACGTGAATGTGTACATGTTCGCTGAATGGATATCAATAGCGAAACGGTCTCTCGCTCGAATGCTAGTCATTATTGTCTCACTCGGATTTGGAATCGTCAAGTAAGTTTATTAGTAAATAGATAAGATTTCCGCTGGGTGAAAATATTTATGCTTAAAAAATAAATATTTGTATTTGGTGTGGGTGTATTTGACCGAACGAGCGAAGCGAGTGAGGTCCAGTGTAGACGGGCCTGGCGCTTGTATCTTTGTATGTTTGTTCGACGATAACTTAAATATCGTAGCTCCGATCTTCATGAATTTTGGTATGCGCGTAGGTCAATACAATAGAAGATGAGCCGGATCGGTAGGAGGGTTGAGGAGATGGGGGGTCGTGAGGTCTCAGTTAGGGGCGAACTCCTAGTTAATTTATTTGATTTATAAGTAACCCCCCTCCCCCCCTCCCTGCAGACCCCGGCTAGGCCCCGCGCTGCAGCGCGTGGTGGGTACGGGCGTGGTGTGGTTCGTGCTGGCCGCCATCAACGCGTGGCTGCGACTGCACCACAAGGCGGCGGCCAGCAACCGCGACCTGCTGCTCTCGGAGGTCCCGCTCTCGCTCGTCGACAGCGCCATCTGCTGGTGGGTGTTCGTCTCGCTCGCACACACCATGCGGACCCTGCAGCTTAGACGGTGAGTGCATGAGGCTAGTAATTACTTGTCTTAAATAATCATGATGTCTTACAAGAACCGTAAATTTATAAATTTCCTAGATGCAGTCCCACCGCTCAAAGCTCCTAGAAGCATCGAACGATTTTTAAGGTTGCTTTACCTTTACGTATTCCTAAGCTCGTAGCTTCTGTAGATCAGAGGAATAGCCGAATAAGACCAGCTCGACTATGACTGATTCACTCCAAGGCTAGTGCGGTAAATCTTGTTTTTAACCGCCTTTAAAAAAAGGAAGAGGTTCTCAATTCGTCTCGTATGTTTTTTTTTCTATTAAAACTGCAGTCGGGTTTTTTTTTATTATATTCGTGGCTCTATTCACGTAATATAATTAACCAATTGAAATGATATTTAATTGATTGCAGTCAATTTTTAATTTCCTAGTAAATTTATAAACTTTCGTATGATCCTAAACGTCAGATAAATAAAACTCAAAATCAAACTGTACCTAATGTTACAACTAGACTGCAATCGTGACTTTTGACTAAAAAATGTATGAAAAATAGGAAGTAGGTAATATCAAGGTAAAAGTTTTCTTGATATTGGGCCTTACCATGATGTCTTATAAGTCGTCGTGTTGTCGTTCAGCTAAAAAATAATAATTTATAAACACATCAAATAATTAATAAAATAAAACTTAAAAACATATTTTTTAAATATTTAATATTAATAAGTATTTTGATTTAATTTTTTTTTGTTTTGTTGTTTAATTTTATGTGTATTTAGATTTAATTAGTTTGTATTTTAATTTAATTAGTTTGTATTTTTCATTTGATGTGTAGATAAATAAAGATTATAATAAAATAAAAACAACTTGGTTTTTTTAAATTGTGGTTTTAAAATTAGTTGGGGTATTTTTTATTTAACGTTTAAGTACCTTATTTTTTTGAACGACAAAAGGACGACAGCAACAAACGAGCATGGTAGCGCGGATTTACTAACGTCTAATTCTATATTAAAAATTGACTGCAATCAATTAAATATCATGTCAATTGGTTAATTTTATTACGTGAATAGAGCCATGAATGTAAAAAGAACATGGAATATATAAATTTATTACTTACATATATGACGACCTCTGTGGCGCGTCGGGCGAACGCTTGCCTGCAATACAGAAGGTTGCGGGTTCGATTCCCGCTGGATGCAAATATTTATGCTTAAAAATAAATATTTGTATCCGGTCTGGGCGTATTTTTATGTATAATATTTGCAAAAGAAAAATAAATATAAGTAGTATATCCGTTGTCTAGCCACCGTAACACAAGCTTAGCAGCTTACCACGGGGCTAGATGGCGCTGTGTGTTCGTCACAGGATTTATTTATTTATTTATTATTTATTTATTTATTTATATTTGTTTGTTACAGAAACACGATTAAGTTATCACTGTACCGTCACTTCACGAACACGCTGATATTCGCCGTGATTTCATCAGTCGTATTCATGCTCTACTCTATCAAATCTTACAGGGTGCTCTCTTGTATCACTGTAAGTAATACACATTGCTTGATTTAGCATATTTTAGTTACTAATTATTACTAGGTTATTGTATAGGTTAGGTAAATACTATAGCTATGGTTTTTTACACATGATAGATGGGCGTTTGACCACCATCCGGTAAAAAACCCCATGAGTCTCTTGTGTCTTCTTCTCATTCAAGGTCGCGTTCTGAAGAAACTAAATTCCTGACAATACAAAACGATCATGCAATCTTATTCGAGGCACAAACACAAATTCACACATACAAGCTCACTCAATCTTAGACCGTCTTTCGCCACAATATCATAATATTTTAATGTTTGTTAAATTTTAGAATATCTCTTTACCTCCTAAAGGTAAATTCTAATAAATGGTCTTATTTTATCCCAGGATACCCGCGACACAGGCCTTAACCCTAGTGCGGGATCCACTGTTTATTGTCAACTGATTTGTTACCTTGATTTGGAAAATAAATTGAAAACTGAATTGAATTGAGACATATTTTTAATTTTTGGCCCTTTGGGAACGATGCCTCGTGCAGATCGCCTCGATGACATTTCCTATTTGTAGCTTTAGGAAAAATGTTTCATGTAGTCTTATTGACCGAACGAGCGAAGCGAGTGAGGTCCAGTGTAGACGGGCCTGGCGCTTGTAACTTGATATGTTTGTTCGACGATAACTTGAGTATCGTAGCTCCGATCTTCATGAATTTTGGTATGCGCGTAGTTTAGTTCAATAGAATTTATGAGTTCGAAGATGAGCCGGATCGGTAGGGGGGTCGTGAGGTCTCAGTTCGGGGTGAACTCCTAGTTTTACTATGAATATTAATGTAATTGGAATACTTGTGTGAATTGTGAATGATGATAATAAAATTTTTGAATTTGTATATTGTTAGGACTGGAAGGAGGTGTGGATGGACGAGGCGTACTGGCACATCTTGTTCGCGAGCGTTCTGGTTGTGATCATGGTGCTGTGGCGACCCACCAACAACAACCAGCGGTATGCCTTCACGCCGCTGCTGGACAATGCGGAGGATGACGAAGGTAGGCTGGCCAGGAAGGCATCCTGAGACCTGGAGATCAAGCAGGCATCCTGAGACCTGGAGATCAAGCAGGCATCCTGAGACCTGGAGATCACCGTCCTACAGCAAGCCAAGCGTAAAGTCTAAGGCACCCGGTCTGTACCAGGATTGTTAGGTCACTTTTGTTATGTGTTTGTATGTTGGGCTTCAACGAGCTTTAACAGCTCCGATAACACCCTGGAGATGTGGGAGGTGGCTATTTTACCGGCCTCAGCGAGGTTTTCGCACTGCTCCGGTACCTGTCTGGAAACTGATCCAGGAGGGTGCTCTTCAGAATGACCTTACGCCCGCCCAGAACGCCCAGGAGCTGTCAAGTGGGGACGCAATACCATAAGCATGGTAGATTAGTTATGGAGTTGGTTGCTATACTACCCCTAAGGGTGCTTGGCTAAGGGCACTCTATACCTACCAGGATTGTTAGGTCATTTGTTATAGACAAATGTATGATCAATCTGTGGGAACGTATGCACCCCGCAACTCTCTTAGACGTCACTCGATGACGTAACGATTCTGCCTAATTGCTTTATGTGTAACCCATTGTTCTTGAAGCAATTTCCGTCTCACATTGATTGATATGACTCCGACAGACATATAAATTTATACTGGAATACTACATTCGTTTTCTCTTCACAGATGAAGAGGAAGAACAATTCGTGAATGACGCCTACGGTGTCAAAATGCGCGGCACCAACACCCCCTCTGACGGACAAGACCCCCCGGAGCCCCCCTCCAACTCCCTCGACTCGGACCTGCGCTGGGTGGAGGAGAACATACCCACCAGCACACTGCCACTGCTAGACTCCGACGAAGAAATTATAAATACGAAATTTGAAGTGTCCAAAATGCAGTAACTACTTAAATAAATTACCTCTTAAGTATTATGTGAAACTGTGATTTTGGCTTTTATTTTTTGGTTGTTAATTAATAATTATTATTAATTAAATGTGAAAACGCTCAAGGATTTTTTGTCTGGCATGCTAGAAAATTTTAAATTGTTTGGTTGTGCTAGGTAGAAAATAATCCTGTGGAAAAATGCAATAAAAAATTGTTATAAACAGACTTCGTAAAAACCGAAGGAGGTCAACTCGTCGCTATTGCTTTTTGCCGATCTTCACAATCAAATTAAGTATAAGTAAATGCTAATAAACATTTTAAAGTACTTTACATAATCCTTAAACCTTTAGGTAGGTACTCCGCGGTTTTACCCCGTGAATATCTTAAATCTTAATCCCGTGGGATTCCCGTAAAACCTTTTCTTATCACATGTCTTCAAAACATTTTAGGAGTAACTTCCTGTTGCGCTGCCGCACACTTATTTTTCAACTATGATCACTCCACAAAATTTAGCTCACTACTACGTATTTAGTTTGACGTGCGTTGATCCATCATTCAGTCAGGACTAAGCCTTTTATACATGTAGATAGATAATATCATTACCTTCCTTAGTAACTATCAAAAGTTTTAATAAAATAACCTTATTTATTTCATTTAACACTTTATTTTATATACATGTTCACATAATAATATTTTGTTCTTTAGACATGATCTTTGGTATTATAAAATATAATATGGTATATGGCCACGATACGTTAAAATGGAAGTAAAGTTCAGTCACAGTTAATGGAGTCCAGTATACATCAAAATATGATTTGAATAAAAATATTTATCTTACAATAATAATTTGTAAAGTAAATCTAAAATTAATACTAATAATGGAATACATTTTGTCATCAAGTTCAATCACCTCACATAGAAATTAGTATGCAATGTACGTATCATTGTGGAAGCGAAGTACCACAATACCATGTTTGGTTTATCAAATTTAAATGAACATTGCTTTACTATATTCAACTTTATGTCTTTAAAATACTGTCTTTATCATAGTAGAAATCGTAGTCTTCCGGTTCGTCTGGGATCTGTGGGGGGTCTTGCGGTATATCAATACCCTCTGCATCTAACAACCTCACTTTAATGTCCATTGACAGTAATGTTTGCAGATCATTTTCAAAAGATTTGCTAACCATCTTCTCTTTTAATAAAGCGTTGACGCCATCCGTCCAGTAATCGAAAATCTGCTCATCGGGCGCCACAAAGTCTAAGGAAGGAACCTCGGCGGATTTGGGTATCAATGAAAAAGCTAAATGTGGCGTTGTTTTCCTACCTCTCAAATCTTTCATGTGTGGACAATCTTTTCCTGTTATCACGCTTTTTATATCAGTAATTGCTATTTTGTTCCCTAATTCTTCTAAACTCGGGGTACTCTTTTCATCACAATCTCCATAGTGCAACACTTTGTGGTTCGGTGAGAGTCGAACAAACCAGAATTTATCCTTTATTCTTTGTCCTCGTGAGGAGTATTTCTTAAACCTCGACCCTCCAACTAGGACTCCTGATCTCTGCTGCTGTATCAGGTCAATGATTTCAGGTGTGATTTTCTCTTTCAATTCTACTATGGGTCGAGCATGAGACTCCCAAACTTCTCTATTTGTACGCTCTTGAAGCCATATTTGGGTTATTTCTGCATAAGATAACTGATTGATCTTTTGTCGAAATTTATCAAAACCTTTGGGAGATGATGAGAGGGCTCGACTGATTTGTTCACGAACAACACTCGATACTTTGACGAAGTCCTCAATAGTCGCTCTCATTTCTTTCCATGTTTTGTTGAGTAAACCTATACAAATACAGAACAATTCTTCAAAAGGATGGTCATGTGTGAAGAATAAAGGGTGGTATGTCTGCCCTTGTTCACTCGGTGCCTCTCCAATATGGAGAATATCACACAACTGCTTGACTAATTCCACACTAGTTTTTCCAAAAGGACATTCATGTTCGTCGGCTCTGCAGCTATTTTCAAGAACAATTTTTGTGTAGTCTTCTGAGTAATTTCTAGCAAAGTATAGCATACAGTCTAGTGCTAGTACACCTGGTGGCACTTCATTGAAATCTTTTATAGGATCGATCTCACACTTGAATCCGAGTTTTTTGAAGTCTTTCGAGTAACTTCCAACTGGTCGTCTCATTGTCACTTCCAAGTTGGGGTTGTTATCATTTTCGAAAGCTATTTTTCTAAGTTCTTTTATCTTTTCTTGTGATTCTTGTTCTTGAGCATCAGCTCTTTGCCTCATTTTTGGTTCCAGTAAACCGAGTATCAAAGTCTGGAGTACATAAAGTTGATGAGCAAGTTCAGTACCAAGGACCTCTTTGCCATTTTTCGAGAATTCACCAGCTCCAATCAGATTCTCGTAGATTACATTTCTGACTTGTTTTGAACATAGAGTAGCTGCAATAGCTTTTCTTTTATTGTAATCTGCCTTTGAAAATATGGCATTTATGAGAGCAATAGCATTTTGTTGAATAATACTGTCTTGGTTTGAATTCTGTAAGTGTGAGATCAGATTCGGTATTGTTATTTCTTTTTCAACATGTGAGTTTTTGGAACTGTTTAGTACTATATTTTCGAGTATTGAAAGACAACACTGTATAACCTTCGGGTCTTGAGCGGTCGCCTGGTTGCTGACAAAACCAGCAACTTTATTAATAAACTGATTTTCAAGTACATCCCACAGTATAAAGCTGTGGTCCATTAGTTCTACAAACGTGACGAGAGCGTATTTCAACGATTTACCTTTAAACTTTCCGTTTTCAATGTTATTTATGATGAGCGTTAAGCCCTTCTTGTTTATAAACTCGAGAGCGAATGTGAGATCGCTGCTTAGAACAGACAGCTTCGTTAATGCGGTAACTTGGTCGGTTTCCGAGCCTGAGTTTATCTTTGTAAGGATATCCTGTACCGTCCTTGCAGGGGACAATTCCAACCTCAGAACAGAACCATTTTTTATCTCGTTACGATTTTTTTCCGTGATGTAATTCTGGTTGTTGCTCTCTGAAAACTGTAGGGCGTAGTTTTCTGGGTCTGGAAGGCCCCAGGGATTGCATAGAAGCTGAATGATGCTCGACAAAGGTTGACTCTGATCGAATTCTATCAACTGGGGTTGATAATGTTCCTTGTCGGGAGCATTGAGCATCTCCACGGCGATTTTGAGGATCGTGGAATCCTTCTCTTTAGTTGCCGACGGCATTTTTATCGGCTTTGTAGACATTTATCGAACATTTGATAGTAAATATGGCGAAAACAACACACCACACCTCAAAATAACAATGTTTTTCTGCGATCTTCGACCGAATTCTGTAGGAAGAACGTAAATCAACAGCTGTCAAAATTGAATGAACAAAAATGACGCAAGCGAGGTGGAACGAAAGTTCCGAAAGAACGAATGAGTATTTTACGTTCCGTGTTGCGAAAACCATTAAAATATTTGGCGGGTTTTGTTTATCTTTTAAAATAGGAAAACAAAAACGATTACGATAATTAAAAAAACAGTAAACAAGTACCTTCTTCAGTTTCTACCCGACTGCCTAAGGAAGTGTTATTAATTCGGTCATGACTGTAGACAGAGTACGCAATCATGGTCTTAAAATATAATGTAGATGTTATGTAGGATGTAGCTCTAGGTCATTAAGTCTAAAGTTCTTACATATCTCTGGTCTAAGTACGTATACGAAATAATGTTGATTCAGTTATTACCACCAATATACATGTTTTATAGGTATAGCTATTTTGCATCTTGTAGATGTGTTAAATTGGATATGAAATATCATCTCACGCTATTAATTGAGGTCCGTTACAGTCTAGTGTAAGATAAGTGTCCTAGAATCTACTTTATTGTCTTAATTGCACTACAGTTAGTACTACACGTTAAACAATGAGTATTTTAGCAGTCGGGTTTTTACTATTAATGTTTAGTTTGAAACAAGCTAATAGTTTCAGATGTGATCGAAGACCTTATGGATCCACCACACAGGTATCTCCATCTGATGGGAGGTTTGTGCTGCAAGTTGAGGGTGCAGATGATAACACTTACATACCGGAGCAGTTGTATACAGGTTTATATTTTTGTGTTTGAACTGGGTTTGTCCGGTATAGGTAGATGTGTAGTACAGTATTTTACATCCTGAATATCAGTGATGAATCTCACAACTTAATCCTTTGGATCACATTTATGATTGCCTAATACATTGGTTAATTTACTAGTATATTGGGGTTTCCCTATTGTACCTACTCACTGGGTCTTCGTAAAGGATAGGGTCTGAATGGGAATGTTTTCCCAGTCGTACCCAGTGGGAACGTTAAGGTAGAGTACGGCCGGGAAATATTGGTACTGGCGTACTCAAATGCTCACCTGTGGCGCAAGTATCAGTATTGAGGTCAAGTACAGTGACTAATAATCATCCCTGTGAGCGGTGTTGGTCTAGTGGTAGATACCCTGACTTTCATTCCAGAGGTCGTGGTTTCGAATCCGGGCCGCGCACCGATGTCGTTTTCTTTAAGAAAAAATATGTGCGCTATTAACATCGCTCTTACGGTGAAGGAATACATCTTGAGGAAACCCACGGCTTAAAATCACGCACAAAGGCCCAATAATAGGGCTAATTGCGGAAACACAGAGTTAAAACTTTAACTTTAATAATCATCCCTTTGTTATTGTTGTATCAAAGGGATTATTGTTAGTATTATTAGTCTTATCTTTATAGAAGCTACCACTGAAGTTTTCCCACTTCACACCTATTAAATTACCAAATAATTTGTTCCATTTGTGTTTTTATTATTCGCAGGTAATAATAATAGATTTAACTATTTCATTGCTCCTTTAGCCAGTTTGTTTTTTACTTCTCTAGTTCAAATAACAGCAACAGATGACGAATCCCACTTCACCGCATTCATGATATCAGCTGAAGGCGACACCAAGCCTGACCCAAAGAATCCGAGACGTATGATGACACTATTTGCTGGCGACGTTAGACCTATCGACTACAGCACAGCCAAGTTCAGCGATCGATGCTTGTACTCTGTTGAGCAGGCCATGAGTTCTTACAAGTCGTCGGTTGAAGTAAGTCAATACTAAGGGACCCTAGACGCATGATATCGCAAATCTTCGCTAATTTAATGTAGACCTCAATACTGCTATAAATCCATTGCTATTTTATTCATTCGTAGGAGGTATGCACTTTTTTCAATAGGTACCTATTATTATTTTTTCCAGTTCCACCCAATGGTAGAATGATATAGTCTTAATTTTAGTTTTCATTATATTTTAATTATTTTGGTACTTACAATAAAGAACAATCTAATCTTATAAAAATGTTGGAATGGACAGTATTGAAAATACTTATCTTAATTAATGTTCTATTGAGCAGACCATGAGAATTCTTAGTTTTCGTAGATAATAATCACAGCAGGTTTGTAAATAAGGAATACTTAAGTCTAAATTATTATGAATTCCCATATTCAAGATACGGTTAGGAAAACCTCCATTTGGTCCGGACCATTTAGTACAACAGAATTTGGTTATCTAGGTGTACTGGCAAGCTCCACCTTCAGGAAGTGGCTGCGTGACCCTTAGAGCTATGGTGGTAGAGAACGATGAGATGTGGTTTGAAGATGGCTCACCTTTGACAAAGAAAGTTTGTGAAGACATGAGGCAGCCGGATGACGTTGCTCCTCAATTAAATTATGGATGTTCCATCTGTGATGAAGCTAAGTATGAGGTAAGGTGTTTTGGATTTGCAGGTAAATGATCATACCATTTTCGCAAGTAACTTCGGTTAAACCAACAATGTAGTTTTTACTACCTTTGCTATGTACCATGTAGGCCACTAACCATTGTGTAATGGATTTAATTTTTCTGAAGGAGAAATTATTATGATGAATCAGAAATCATTATGATGTTTGATCGCCTGGTACAACAATAATATCCGGAATAGGAACGACATTTTTACAGGATAAACTTGTAATGATAAAACGAGGATGAATTAATTTATCTTTCCCATTTTTACTCATTTTTTTCATTCGTCACCACATGAAACTTAATTACTAGGTGTTAGTGCTGGGGAATAATTGGGATTGGCTGTTAAAGATAGGGATTTTCAAACCAATTTATGTATCTATAGATATCTTTCACCGGAGTCTGGTCTCGAAACACACATCCTCAATTGTTCCCTGAAAACGACTGGGTCCCTCGATATAGTGATTTAGTTGGAGCTTCCCATGCGCCTGACTATATTCTGTGGGCCCCTGGGAGTTTGGCTTCTGATGGTTTGAAGGACTTAGCTGAACATGCAAACACTAGTAAGCTTGAAGCCGAAATTAGGGAAAAGGTAAGATCATTGTAACATTGTATCGAAACGTCGAGATAAGAAATAAAATAATACGCGATTGAGACCCGGTAAAATGTAAATGTAATAAAAAATCGTGTGAATTTAAAAAGTTCAAGGTAAGATTATGGAAATAGAAACTTAATTTAATGGCAACAAATATTTACCTACTGAATGACATGAATTTCCATGAAAACTACAATTTCAATTGTAGCAATTTAGATTTGTGTAAGTTACGTAATAAGCTAGCTCATTCTTCTATTATTATTGTCGTTTTTATTGAAAAGCTTCAACTTTTATTCAAGTCTCTAAAAATAAAATATCTTTTTTTAGATTGGTGATGGTGTCCGAACTCTAATAAAAGGCAAAGGCCACGGCTATCGTAAAATGGGTAATCCAACATATGCCTTTTTCCGAGTAGACAAATCTCACCACCTTTTTACGGTAGCTGTGGGTATATTCCCTTCACCAGACTGGTTCTTGGGTGTAACTAGGTTTGAACTGTGCCAGAACAATGAATGGCTGATGGAGAGAGAATTGAATCTCTACCCGTGGGATGCTGGGACTGATAGTGGAGTTTCTTATGAGGTTTGTATGGTCATTATTTTTAGTTTTTGATCTTGCTTTCTGTTACACAACATTCAATGTAGTTGTTGAATGTTCGAATGAAACAAATGGAATAACTGAAATTGGAAAGTGCACAATTGGGTTCACAAAAGTCTAAATTAATAAAAGTATCTACTTTTAGGAACCTAAATGATTATATGCAAGCCTACAACCGGTTACAACAGGTTAAGCCGCAGCGAATTGCCCATTACTTTATAATCATAATAAATACTAAAGACATTAATTGTTGATTAGTAAAAATATCTAATTTTACTCTTATTTTTAGTCTGCCAATATAGAAACTTTTCCCCAAGACTCTGTGTCGAGGGTCGAAATGAGTTCTTACAATAGAAATTCACCATTTTATGAAATGGATATGAAAAACATGCATCCGTTTGGCAAACTACACTTTAAACTAATTAGGACTTATCACAGAACTTGTGAAGAAACGACAGGTATGTTTTAAGTTCTTACTTTATAGTTATTTATTTATTTTCATAGGATTTCGTAAGTACTTAGTAATAGATAAACTAATATCAAAATGTGCAAAATCCGCAAAATTGTAACTTGTATCAAAAAAAAAATTACTCGTAGGCTACCGATAATCTGTAATATGTAGAAGTTTTTTTTTTTCATTTTCCCTAAATTCATTATAGTTCATGTTTCGCTTATTAACGAACTTACTTAACGGAACTTAATAGGTTTTTCACGAAATAAACAAGGTATTACAAACTTCTATTGATCGTTAGGCTAAAGACCTCCATAAGTATGCCGTGGTCATCATTTATCTATATATTATTCGTAACTTATCATAGAGGAATCTTCGAACGTAGAAGAGAAACCTTCAGAAGTTGAAGTGAAACCGTCAGAAGGTGACGATAAGCAACAGGAGCCCGAAGAGCCATCCAGGTACTCAAACACAGACCTTGATAGCGGCGACCACGGGGGGTGAGGCTTATGTATTGGTTCTTCATACTTTCATTAAACAAATCATTACAAATACCTACCTAATTTTTAGTAAAACACATTAATAATTGAAGCAAGTAGAGACTCATTCAAATCATTTGAATACCAACGTTCTAAATACTCGAAATCATGTAAGTTTAAAAAGTGCGAGATAGTCCTTAGTCCAACACTCACTTGTAATTAAACTCATTTTACGGTTTTTGCTAATCGCGTTGTTTGTCTATCGCGAAAAAGATTTTACTGAAAACCGTATTGAAATCGGTCCAGCCGTTTTGAAGATAGGTAAATGGGTACATTGGAATGCGCACAGACACTCTAACAACCTCACTCTAAACGCATATACCCTCCGTCGTCGGTAAAAATGAGCCTGTAATAAGCTCTGAAACGTTAGTTATACGCATAGCAACAATGCTGATATATTAAAACAACGCGATTAAAACCGTAAAATGAGTTTGATTTCAATACAAAGTTGCGAAAACGGAAGACTTTACTCATTTATTATGTTAAAAACTGTTCAGAACAACAGAAGCTCCTATAGTGCTCGATCCAGAAGCATCCGACGATTGCCCCATGTCGCAATGGTCAGATTGGAGCGCTTGTGAAGGGACGTGTGAGGATGAAAGGATAAAGGGTTACCAGTGGAGGGAGAGGTACCACTTAGTTGATGGAGTCGCTGTTGAGAAGTATGAACCTAATGTAAGTTTATTATGTTTGAAAATTTCATTGCATTTGTTAAACTGACTGTTTTTACTTCAGTGCTATTTTTCCTGTCAAGGATTTGTATATACAATTTGTAACGGTTTGTAGACGTCTAGGCGAACAACTTTTGTTCTACGACTTTTGAAAATTCAAACGTTTTTTTGTTGAAAATTTTGAGATTATGTTTTACTGAAAAAACAGCTGCTTTTGAAAATAAAGTTAATTGAAGTTTTGATTGTAAACCATCCAACTAAATAAAAGGACAAGACAACATAAGGTCAAGGTCAACTCTCAGAAACAGCTGATTTTCAAGTTAACTTTACACCTAAATTTTTCGAAAAGTACTGAGAATTTCCAAAAGTCGTAGAACAAAAGTTGTTCGCCTAGGCGTCTAGAACAACCCCCTTTCAAAGGACTTACCCGTTACACCTTGTATACTTGAACTGGTAACAAGGGTTTGTTAGCTTTGAAATTGTTTTTTTTTTTCAATGGAAGCGTTGGGGTTGGTAGGTACCAAGGAAAATACTTATTATTTTTATAATAAGATATTATAATTGATTTATTCCGAAAACGTATGAAAAAATAATGTTATGGGGACAATTTGCAACGTTTCCACCTATAACAAATGAAAAATAATCAAGTTATTAATTTGTCAAATATCTTTGATTTAGGCAAGACATCCATTGCGGAAAGAAGTATCAAAATACTGCAAGAGTAATTTTGAGGACTTTCAAAGACAAGAATGTGAGGATGATTGTAATGGAGGTGATAAAGGAAACGAAAAAGACGAAGAAGAAGATGATACAAATAGTGAGTTTTCCCCTTCTTGTGTACACCTCAACATAATATTTGTTGGATTAACAATTTTTGTTTTATTTCAGTGGAGCGTCGCGTCATGAGTCCCTTAGTGCCTGGATCACCTTGGTACAAGAGAAGGGAAATATCTCCAGAATAAAGTTGATTCTTAATCATTGATTAAGATTATTATGCAGTAGGATAATCATTTATAGATAGTGTAATAAAACATAGTAGTCATGCGTACACGCAACTATTTTGTTTAACTAACCTTTAATTCTAAGCATTATTAAGCTCTAATTAGCGCGAAAATGTGTTTTGATTAGATCATAATTTACCGTAAACCATTAATTTGTAAAAGCCTATTAACATATGAATATATCGAGATTTATTACTACATAATTGACCTGTTTATTTGTCCCTATGTCCCCTATTATATTATATTGTACGTACCTAAGTAGCGTTGTTGTCGCTTGTAACTTGTAAAAGATTCGATTGCATCAATTTGTGTGCTTTTAAACTGAGAAATAGACTTTATGAAGCGGAGTACATAGATTTATATAAAACCCGAAGACAACAGTAAATTTTAGAAAAGCTGCTTTTAAATTTTACTAATATATGAAATAAACTCATTCTTTTTAAGCATTATCAATGCCTTACGTTTTGAAATGTTTATAGACAAGGGTTTACAGGGGTAGACAACGGGAAAAATGAGAAAATAATAGGAGAAATATTTACTAATGTTTCTCACAGTATTTGTCATTTAAATATCTCGGCTATAAAATATCACGCTTACGTAGGTACAGTTAAGGTAATTGAAAGTACGTCTGTAATTCAACACTAATTGTGGATGAGCGCGTAGTTTGTGACTGACAATTGACCGTATTATACATTTTGGAATTAGTTCACAGGAATTATTGAACACCCGTTTTAAATTGCATTGTTTCAACTAAAAATAATCATGGTGAATTTGTTGTCGTTCCAAGTTAAAGGTAAGTTTTATTATAAACATACCTACAATAAACATACCTTATGTTTTAGGTGAATGGATGTTGAGATAATATTACTATTCAAAAATCAATTCAATATGGAAAATTTATCAATACTGTCGAAGTAATAAAAATATTTTCTCAAATAAAAAAACATGGTATTCATGCATGACGGTTGAAAAGTTCCATACATACATGCCTCCTTCTGATAAGAAATTCTAACCGTGTCTCATCACAATTCAAGCATACATGCATAGTCGCAATCAAAAAACTGAAAATGTTATAAGTATAACTCAATTTAATTTTATTCACGAATTTGTCTTAGAAAAAACGAATAAAAGTTCCTAATTGTTACAATAGTTTAAATTGATCTCATGTTTCAGTTGTTTACATACTATTGTTTCTAAAAAGCTGTATAAGTTTTGATGAAGTCTGTGACCGAAGACCTTTAGGGACGGAAACCGACCCATTACCTCCTGACAATCAATTTGTTTTAGACATTGAAGGTATTAGAGACAGCCAATACATTCCAAAATCTGAATATCAAGGTAAGTTATTAATTAGATGACTTAATTTTGAGTCCATATTGGCTCACGTGAAATTCTAAGTCATATCTTTTGTCTTCCTTCCGACTGTGTTCATAATAATCACTCTTCTTAATTTTATTATTCATACTTTTTTATTTATACCCTTCATATTCATAATCATACAGGCAAGTACAAATTATTTTTATAGATATAAATCTATTATCATCGGTTTAGGGTAAAAAAAACGATTATCTTGAAATATGCACTTTCTATAAAATATAATATGTGATATCTACGCCCCCAAAATGTAAGTGCTCTTGCCGATTTAAGGCACTTTCACTAAATCTATTGCTGAAAAATCTATCTTACATGTTTGCATAGAGACATACATGCAGTAAAGGCATAAATATTCTCATTCATCTTCAATTTAGGACGGATGGGAATAACTTTATTAATAGCCAGTTACAGTCGCATCGTATTATACCTATTTAGTAATACAAAGTTCAAGTAAGTCTTAAGATTAATATCTAGTTTTTTTTTAGTTTTCGCGATTGACTTGAAAAAAAAACTATTTTTTTTTTCGATTTTAATCTTGGTTGTAAAGGAGCGCCAATGAAACCGAAAAAAGAAGATAAAAGTAAAATATATCACCCATTTTCGTTTCAGTTCATCTACATTCAAGGGATGAAAAATCTACGTTTATAGCATTCACAATATCTCTTCGTGAAGATTCAATAGAAAATAAGCTAAATCCGCGAAGACCTACGTATTTGAAAGCAGGATCTTTGGAACCCCTGCGTGGCTCTACGACAGTAAAAGTCCACCCTAATTGCAATAACACTGTTATGGAGTTGGACATAAGGGCTAAAACTTCTGTCAGGGTAAGAAAAATTGCTTTTTAGGGGTTGTGTCATTAGGAGAAACAAGAGACCTTTTAAAATCGCTACTGCCTGATTAGGAACAATATTCACTCACAAAAGTAAAGTATTGTACTTCAATCATTTAATAGATTTCAAACAGAAATCAAGCGTTGAACTTTGGTTGATAATACGTGAAATTACAATTATGGTTGAAATACAACTCATATTTAGGTTTTAATAGCTTATTTAATAATCAGCATTGTTGCAATCGGAGCCTATAAAAACCCCTTCCTCTAGGTAGGCTACTTACCTTGAGGAAGGGGTCTGTAAAGGTCTGATAATAAAAACAACGCGATTATAATCGGAAAATGAGTTTATAACAGAAGAAAAAATACAACATTGACATTGAACCGATTTTCTACTTTATCTCAGATCCCCCCGAACTTTGATTCCAGGCCCTCTGGACGGCTCCCGACAAAGACAACAAATGTGTGACAATATTCGCGGTAGTGGCCGTTACTCCGAACGTCTGGTACAGCTTCGAGGACCCCTTGTCTAAGAGGGTGTGCGAAGACCCCAGAAAGGACGACGATATACCGCCCACAGAGAACGACGACTGTCGAGTTTGTGAAGATGCTAGATACATGGTAAGGCTGATTATTTATCAAGTATATCTAGTTGAACACACTCATTGTTTTTTAAATTTGGCTTGCGTCCCATATAAAATATTAAGGAAGTATAGCCACCGCTACTTTACCGACACAGGTCGAAATAGAGGATCAAGCATTTCTTAATATATATACTATAATATTTTCTTCCAGCTTACATTCGAAGGACTCTGGTCGTACAACACGCACCCCTCAATGTTTCCAAAGTCGCAAGACCTAGCACGGTTCAGTGACATTGTCGGTGCGTCGCACAGTATGGACTTTTCAGTCTACACTTTCAACTCCATAGCTAGTTTGGGATTGAAAATGTTGGCTGAGCAAGGGAATACTACGCAGTTGGAAATTGAAATTGAGTCGGAGGTTAGTGCAAATCAGTGCAATGCAGACAGTTTTCTTTCAGTTTTGGAAGATTATTTTCTTCCTTTGTTTGTCTTTGCTTGTGTTCAATTAATACTGTCTCTAATTAAAGCTCTCTAGCACTTATTCCCAGCTGTTCCCACTCCGCTGTAATCATACTCCGCTCCGACATTTTTTGGGAACCAAAATTATGTCTGACCTAAGCCACAAAAGACGAAAATAAAACTTTTAAACGCATGAATTTTTTTATAATCAATTCCAACTATAATTCACTGACACCAAATGTCACAAAAATCATGTACCTTGTTGCAACAAGGTACATTGTAGGTACCGTAAGTATCTTTAATTGTCACAAAAATCATGTATGATTATTTTGTAGTTAGTATCAAAAGTGCGTACAGTAATAAAAGCGACCAGTCCACCAAAACCAAACATGACAACTCAGACCACCTTCAGAGCCAGCAAGGACTACCATCGTCTCTCCATAGTAACTGCTATATTACCCTCTCCGGATTGGTTCCTGGGCGTCTCTAATTTGGAATTGTGTGACGCTAAGACAAAGCAATGGGCGCCTGGAGTTAGACTGAACCTGTATCCTTTAGATGCTGGGACGGATAAGGGGTTGGAATTTGAGGTAATTTTTTGATAAAAAGTAGCCTACTCTTCTTGCAAGCTATGTAGGTACCTAATGTATGATTATTACCAATAGGGCTTTTCCCCATTAGTTCCATTGAACAGTTACATGATAGATGAAATAGAAAAAAATCGCAACAGTTATTATTAAAACCCATACTACTGATTAATAAGTAACTACATTTCGGAACACCTAAATTTGAGTTCAAACACTAACTATAATGCTAAAACTTTAAAATGATTTTTTTTTAATTTACGATTTAATAATACATTAATGTTACATTCACTGTGTAATTATGTTGTATTTATTTATTTTTTACTGAATTACTTACATCCAAATTATAAAGGATTATTGTCTTGTCTATATAAACGTAAATAAAGGTGCAGGTACACTCCTTTGAAAATTGTCACTTTAATGTTCTAGTCACCCAATGAAGAAACGTCGCCACAGCAACCGATCTCTCGTGCCGAAATCGGCAGGAACAGTAAAGAAGAAACCAAGGCTTTTGCCCGTCTTTTGTTGACTTTAGTAAGAACTTATAGCACGCCTGGATGTGTTGTTGAAGATATTACTGAGCCGGAGGGTAAGGTTATATAACGTTCTTCAAAAGTACTTATTATAATAGAATTATCTTCTGAATTGGCCTGCTACATTTTTAAGCTAAACAAAAAAACAAGCAAGAAGCAAAAAATATTTTAGTAGTTTTCTTCTAGACATTCGTCACTGAGGTACTATTGACTAGGTGAGATCATCACTTACCAGGTGAGGTAGAAAAAACTAAATTGGATTTCGCTGAATATTATCTTTTACGTTTATGGTTTTTTAGTTCATTCTTCGCTGGTCTAAAAGTAATTTTAATTTCAGTTGACGGTCTAAATGTTGACGGAAACGAAGGTGACACAGACGAAAACGACTACAGACCTTATGAACCGGAACCTTCGGTTATTGTGTATAGACCGCCACCTAAAACCTACGCACCCACCACCACTACTAGGTAATTAGTTAAAAATCGGTTCAGTAGTTAAGGGTGTTAAGGTGGAACATACATAAATACCTATCTATACGAATGTCATAATGAGGACAGATTTATTTGTTTGTTTGTTTGTAACGAATAGGCTCCGAACTACTGGACCGATTTCAAAAATTCTTCTTAGTTCTACCAATAAAAAACTATAATACCGACGAGCAACATATGCTACTGTTGATCCCTGCATTCCACGGGATCGGGACTTAGCCTCCCTTATATTTGTAATTATTTGAATTCCAGCGAAGAGCCCCCATCAGTTGACCCTGAGTCGTCAGACAAATGCCCCATGACCCAATGGGAAGAGTGGCTGCCGTGCGAAGGTGAATGTGTGGACAATACAGTGCAAGGGGTGCAGATTCGATTCCGGTACCACATGGTCGACGGTGTGCCCGTTGGGAAATATGATGAAAATGTTAGTATTGTTATATTAAGGGGCCACCTCGAGCTAAATTCTAAATCCCTGTCGGGATTATCGAAAATTGGTGATTGTTTCATTACAGAATGTTGTTAATCTTCGTCTATGGATTGTAGGTGTACCTAATTATTTCCTACATTTAACAAAAGATGTTTTTTTGACTAAAATTGTAATTCGTAATTAAGATTAAAATTAATATTTAATGATTGCTACCTAGGAAAAATAAACATAAACATTGAACGTATGTATTTATGTTAATTCAGGGCCTCTCTGAAGACAAGGATATTCCTCAGGAATGCTTAGACGATTACTCCGACAGCGAAACTAGAGAATGCCAGGAACCGTGTGAGACAGCTGAGACTGAGGGCGAGGAAGAAGAGGATGGTAAGGGAACTAGGCACATACGTAATTGAGAAAAACTTTTTAGTCCCATTAATGACCCCTTAAACTAATGTTACTTACAAAATATCGTGGACCTCGGCTAATTCTGTTTTTATTTTTCTTATAGCGGAACAAGGTGATGAATCTGCATCTAACTTCAACAGCTGGAGAATGTGGAAACGAAAATAATAATTATTTTTTCAGTACCCACTGAGACTGTACGAAATATTTTTCTACAAATAAAATATTTATTTTAGAAAAGTAATTTTTTTATTTTACGTCACTGTTATTTCTGCGTGGAACCGAACGTAAATCATTTATAATCCACAGATTATTAAGTAGTTCATTCATTCTTAGTGTCAAGTGTCAAATTACTAACCTCTGTGGAAAAAATGCGTTTAAAAAGTGCTATTATATTGTCAGCTTGCAAAACAATAAAGATTTTATTTTTTGAAAACCGAATAAAAGTGATTTTTTTTTTCACATAAATCCAATACTAACTAATAATAATTTTGTTATGTAATTTATCGAAATGGCTGTAAAATGAAGATTCTTAAACAGAATAAAATATTAGAAAGAAAAAAAATGTAGTTTTCGAACGTATTAAAATATCTGTCATTCTTTCATTGACTCACCGAGGCTGATCTTTTATTTTTTCCAAATGAAAAACGCTATAGAATTGGAAATTCTCCGATATTTATTATGCTAACTAAAACTCCGAAGTCAACATTCAAGCGGGTCTTGAATACTAGCTTGAAAACTGTGTTTTTGGTGGAAGCTGCTGCCTTTGCTGTATCTTTCGGTGTCTGGTACAGACTCAATACCGACAGGGGTAAGTAAGTCAAGTAACCAAACTTTACAAAATAAACTACAATTCTATTCAATTTTTAAGAATCCGATGAGCTTAGTTCAGTTATATTGTGGCCAATATTCTTTTAGAGTTCAACATTGTCAAAGTGTCTATTTTTTTGAAGACTTTGACACAGGTGTTCAATCTTGTGTAACATTTGAACGCGCACCTAGATTTATAAGTCGTCATTGAAAGTTCATAATATTATAAAATAACTTATCGCCGAACAATCGGGCTTCAAATGGACTTTTACATGACATTAATTAAGTTCTTCACTTGCTTGAACATATTACACACTTAATTAGGACTTCGGGCGCGACTTGTCATCCCACCGGCCTACGCCGTAGCGCTCGTAGCATAGTTTACCTACTAGTTGGTGTTTTGCTTTTACAATTCTCAAACTTTCATAGAAATTTGTTTTTTGGGACCGCTTACATAAGTTGTGAGAAATGTAGGACTTGTCAAGATTCATTTTTCTTTCTACTATAGCTGTATTGCCATTTCAGGCTGTAGTTTCCTTGTGTATGTAGAAAAAGTAGATGTAACCAAGAGATTGTTAATAATTTGTTCTACTGAAACCAATTCTGAATCTCACTTTCTCTTTGCTTACCATACCACACAAAAAGCACATTTTAGATCACTAAGACTGGCTTGCCCAGCTACATTGAATTAACAAATCCAGGTAAGCTAGCATGGATTTTAACAACATTTTGCTAATCTGGATTAGTTAGTTCGATGGAGCTGTGCCAACCAGCCTAAGTATATCAATCAACCATCTTACACTGTAAAAAATAATAATATTATTGAATAAAACTTGAGTAAAACCCGGTAAATATTGTGTTTTATTCTTTAAAAAATTGTTTTATTTAGCTAGAAATATTTAAAGGAAAAATTCATCTTTAAAAATTCACTCATGACGAGTTTTGAACTCACGTCTGCATCAGTGCCACAGTGCACGATTTTTTTTATTTTTCCTTTAAAAATTTCTAGTAAATATGCCTTGTGGGATAAAAAACAAAATTCGAAATATTTTTGTTTGTTTTATTTCAGCATTTCGTCTGTACATGTATAAAAATCACAGCTGGGTGCTGGAGTCATACTACCAACTCGGTGAAAGGATAGCCGATCAGAAGACAAGACAACTTGACTTTAAAATTTGGGATAGCGAAGGGAAAATATAAGAAACTTACCAGATATTATAAACCTTGGTGAGAGATGAGTGTAGCTATTAAATCAGCATTCTGGACACTTATATTCGGATCACTTGGTTGGTCTTTGTTCAAGTTGGTCAAACCAGATGATGAACTACTTAAAAAGGTCATTATACATTGAATTTTGTGTTTGTTTTTATATACAGTGTTGCCAGAAGGGTACCTAATAATTCTAACTGTAGACATGTAGGCTATGGTCTCATTATCTGCAAGTTGACCTATCTAATTGAGTTGTTTTGACAGCTTTAGTAGTCCTGTTCCCTATTTTTTCCACAAACTATAATTTCAAAGAAATATGTGACTAATTTTGTGTGATTGTACCCCAATTTTACTTTAATTTACTTGAACCTGGCAACACTGTTGTTTTAGTGGGTTTGTTTTTCTGGGTTTCTATTATATAAATTGTGGATTAACACTGCATGTTATAATCTGTAGATTTCATTTTTGTCTAAATTGTGTTAATATTTTTCACATGCATTTAGAGGTCATCTCAATAATTCCCGTTAAATAGTTCATCTTTATGTTTGATCTATTTGATTGGTACAACCAATATTGAATTGATGTCCATTGAAATCATTATCATTTTTTTAGAATCTATATTATTTATTATTCATCCATTAGTCTTAATCCTGCCTGTTAAATTACAATAAATATTAACAAACATATTGATATTGATTACAGCTGATTTAGAACCAAAGGATATCAAAAGCTACAGACTAGAATTTATTTATTTATTTATAAAAACCTTTAAATCACATTGAGTTCAAATTGATGCCAGAATGTTTGTTATATGTGTTTTATATATTATTTATCCTAACAGTACTGTAAATTTCAGCTGGACGAAGGATCCAAACACACCGACACCAGGAAACAAGCAACAAAAACTCTAGATATACTAAAAGGAGCAGCAAATCAAGATCCAGAAGTAGTTAGGAAGGTAGACGAGTTGCTTAGGAAGGGACGATGAGTGATAAAAATAGTATTTTAGAAAGGCTTAGTAGAAGAGATGCACAACGCTTAGAAAAATTACAAAAGGCACACAAGGCCAGGGAAGAGGTTGATGTATGTAATGAAAATGAGGACTATTTCTCCGGAGGGTTTAAAGTCAAGTCTGAGTACATTGAAGACATGTTATCCCAAGTACCAACACTCGAAACAAACATCCTCCCATCTCATTTCGATAACATCAAAAAAGAAGTCAATGAACTACAAAAACATGTGGTCACTTCATCATTCTTTCTAAAAGAGTTCAACATGAGGAAATACCTTGGTATCGTTCAGAATTTACAATCGAAATGCTATGAACTCGAAGACAGGTATGTTCCGAGAAAAAAGTTTGGTTTCTCAAAGAAGAAGTTGCCTAAACAAGACAATCAGAAGATGAATTCTATCGATGATAGCGATGGGGCAAGCAAGAAAGATAACAAATGGGAAGAGAATCTGTTCGGTTTCGATTCACAAGAAAACAAAGTTCTGTTGTTGGAAAATGATGAGATATTTCAAAGGGATGTGTCGCTACGGAATTTGAAAAACTGTACTATAGGCCTAAAAGGCATTATGGGTACGTTACATATGAATAATTTAGACAACTGCGTAATCCTCTCTGGCCCTGTAACCTCTTCAGTTTTTATGGAACTATGTACGAATTGCAAGATCGTGACTGCATGCCAACAATTAAGAATGCATACATCAGCCAACTGTGATATTTATTTACATGTCACAAGTAAGGGAATTGTCGAAGATTGTACAAACATACGTACCGCTCCGTACAACTTGTATTACACCGATTTAGAAAAACATTTTAGTGCATCTTCTTTGAATAAGAATATTAATAACTGGGATCAGTTGGATGATTTTAATTGGCTTGCTCCGGATGTACCATCTCCTAATTGGTCACTATTAGATGTATCAGATCGCATCAATAGTTGGGACCAATGGTGGTCTAGAACTCCTTAGGGTCCATGCAAATATTATGTAAGCAATAAAGAGGGGGTTTCCGCTTTGCTTATTTTTTATGACATGAGGGATGGGGAGAGGTGATGATTATGTCAGCAATAGTTAATAGACAAAATGTGTACGAAACCATGTCCATCAGTCTTGCGAAGGCGCATGGTCTACGCAAGAAAGGTGCCCGCGTATCTGGTGTAATACATCCCTTTCAGTTACATACATTGCAAGAGAGAGGGGAGACGCGTTAGTGTCATAATCAGCTTTAAAAGTAAGCAAATCCCTTCAGTTAGATTATTGCTTACTTTTCCAGAAATGGGGGGAGTGCAGGTTAAAATACCATTATTCTGCTTACATAATATTTGACATATCGATAAATCCTTGTAATATTCTTGCATAGGTCCCTACTCCATAGATAGGCTAACAAATATTAATATAATTTGTATTACTATTGCACAGTTATTTTTTTCATACGATTCTTTTGCTGATTGAACTAAATCAAGTATCCTGTATTAGTACGTAGTACACTAAATAGTAGCTTTTATTGTAAAAACTACATTTTTTTACCCTTATTAAGTGAGCCATATGTTTTTAATACAAATATCAGCATTTATTTGTACCTAATTTAATAAAATAAAAGCGTTTATTAGACAAATATAGTGGTTTTATTGATTAGTCAGCCATATAGGCGTAGGTATATGTCATATAGATCTGCAGTGGTAGCAATAAGCACGAGAAACATATTGTCGGCCAACATGTTTCTTGAGAGATACACCTCTGACGAATATACACGAAAGAAGATGAAATAAAATGCAAGAAAACAATAAATATTACTTTATTTCTACTATAGAAATATATAAAAACCTTCAAGTTACAGAAATCACAGTAATTTTACACATTTATGAATTTATTAATGGTTTATTTACAGATGTATGATTATAAATAGGGAACTATTACATGCATGAATTGCACAGAAACATATTGTTTGGAAAGGACAACTTAGTTTTTTGCAATAAAATATACGTATAAGTAAGGACTAACGGTACAATTTTGGATAGGTACTAAACTTCAGTACCCATAGTGAGAGCTTTGCTAACTATAAAGCTTCACTTATTATTATTTCTTATCGGTTGTGAACCGATTATGGCCATTAGGAAATTAGCCAGTGTCATGTATTTTAATATATTATGCAAGTTATTTGCATCGAAACAGTCAAGTCGTCATAGTTAAAGTCAAGTCTGTGGAATCATTTGTAAACACGGCGGCCATTTACAAACAATCTTCACGGAGCCTTGGAGACAACACTAAGTCAATGTTTTGCACCGATTTTCACTTTCATTCCACTTGTACACCTTCACGAAACTAAATTGATTAATATGCCCCCGAAATTAAACAATTTGCACGCATATGAACTAGGTTTCACAAAAATGAAAATTTAGCACCACATCTCCTCAACGAGTTCCCGCCAAGACTGTCAAGCTTCACTTAAAATACAGGACGAGACTGACAGCTGTTAGTCTGACTGAACAGATCACACCTATAAAGCAATTCTTGCATTTGTTTATATTTGTGCTGTAAGTGGGGAGAAGTGTCGTCGTGTATTTGAAGCAGTTATGTAAACTCATAGATTTGAATATTTAGCTAGGCTTTACATCATTGATTCTGGTGCCGATTTGATTTGCGCCATATAGTGACCGTCCATGGAACCAATATTAGAGATGAGACTGTGTCGATCAGAGGTATCGATAAATCTACGATAATATTTGGGTTCGTATGGTTCAACATACAGGTAAAGGCGACTTGTGGCCGGCCAACAAAACAATATCCTGGATTATCGATATCATAATATAATCAAATTTTTATAAGCGCCATCTTGACGTCAAGATGGCGGGACCAGGGTTTTTGTTAAATATCTTTTAGACTAAAGAGGTAGGTACCAATTTTTTGGTACTTAATCTGACAATATAAAGTTTTAATATTGGAGAGTTGGTCCCGCCATCATGACGCTAATAAATTTTTATTCCGATATCCGAAGCGGGAAACAGACACCACAATATACGAGTAATGCCATTTTATTAGAAAAAAAAATTCGAGTGCTATATTTGAGTTCAGTTTGTAAACTGTATCTGTAGAACATTTCCGACAACAACATCAACAAATGTAAACATAGCAATATCAAAAGCAAATAAAGAGCTGTTGCTTTCAAATAAACGTGTGCGTTTTTTTGTTTACATATTTGATTTAAGATTCAAAGACAGGGTAATAGCGCCGAGACACCGAAACTATAAGTATTATAGGTAGATATTCTACCTATAATGCCTCAACCATGCTTCAGTATTGTAAGATTTTTCTAGAAAACGGTTTTTTATATAATGGACTGGTAAGCGTTTGACCACTATCTCACCTGATGGAAAGTGACGATGTGGTCTAAGATGTTACACGCTTACCTAGGAGATACCTGTTCCCCCGTGACTTGAAGACCCTCAAGTTTACAACCACGGTTTAGCAATTGTTGATAATTTTGCAAGAAATTACCAATAATAAGTTGAACAGTTTTCGTAAAAAATCTACCAATACTGAAGCATGAGACATAGGTAGAATATCTAGTTATTTACATATGGTTTCGGTGCCTCGGCATTGTTCAGACATGTTAGTTAGTTACCTATAGAAACGTGCCCTAGGTTCAAAAAGGTTATAGGAAACAATAGCAAGAATAATCATACTAGAATTGTTTTTTGACAAGGTCACAATAACTACAACAGGCCAGCGACTGATATGTAAGTGGAATCGAATGCGCTGTCCGTCAGTTATTTATTATTGTGAGTGTGTGAAAAGCTATTCCTAATACGAATTCTTCTAAAATTAACTTCTTTAACCCCCAGATACCGACGGCTTATAAAAATTCATAAACTTTATTATACATTTCAAGGTTATTTATATTATTAATAGTAAAATGATATAGTAAAATAATATATTAAAATAAAAAAATTATAAGTACAATGTTTTTTTTTATCTTAATTTCAATCTCTGGCAAGTGGCAAGTGAGCCAGATGAGGTATTTATTCCTTATTAGAAGGGACAAAAGTCTCGATTCCGTTGCACAAATGAATTATAAATAAAATAATTACTTGTTTTAAACACAGGTTGGTGTAGTCAATTAAAAAAATATTTCATGTAATTTATCTCACAAACGAGATTCATTTACTGTCTACTTTTAATGAGAAATTTTCCGTAAAAATAAATAAATTATATTAAGTAAATAACGACAAAAGCCATTAAAGTATAATAAAAAAGGATAATTTTATTTCAGTGTTTATGAGACGCCATCTTGACGAGGTTTTGACACAACTTTCTTTTCTTTTGAAAATCTCTCATCACAAATAAATAGTAGTAGCCCTAATATAATAATAAATAAATGCACATAACTAAATAGATTTCAAGACTAAAACAGAACTAAAAAAACTAGTTTTTCAAGTTAAATATAAAATAAGTATTCTCTCTTACATTGGGCTTATAATTATTAAAAGTTTATAGCTCCAAAGAAACCAAGCTCCAAGAAATATATTCATTAGAAATGAGGAATGTCTCACGTATTAAGTACATACCTACAAATATTTTAATTTATTCTTATGTATTACAATTATTTTGACTAAAGGCTGATTTTTCCAATCTATTGACAAAGATCTGTCCAAAAACAAAAAAAACATCAAATAAAAGCGTCACGCTATGTTTCGAAAATAATCAAACTTTAAAAGGATTTTGAATTACGTACATTACTAGTATTATATATATTTATTAAAAAGTATACCAAATTTAAAAAGAAACAATTTTTTTCAATTTGGTTGGGTTCAATTTTATTCGACAGATATTTTTTATCTGTGAAATGAAAAATCAGCCCTAAAACGCACAAACTCCACAGAATGGAAATGAAAAACATTTCCATCATCGTAGATAGAGGATAAGCGATGGACTAGCTGCTTAAAGAATTTACTAAAGTGAGATGGAGTTAATGTCGAATGACTCAGAGAGAACAGGACGAAGTATAAATTCTTCGTTTCTATTTACGTACCGCCACTAGTATCATTTAAATATAAAGAGGGATTTATATTATGAAACATTTTCAGAAAAAACAATAATTGCTTTCAGTCACTGCTGCGAGACTGCTTTTGTAATGCATGACATAAACCCTTTTACAGAAACATAGATCAAAAATGTAAACACAGAACTGTGAATTGTCTTTTTTGATCTACGTTTCTGTAAAGGGTATAGTTTCTTAACGTAAGCTATAATCGAAAAAAAAAGATCGAGCCAACAAGACAACCAGCCTAGTTGTCTAGAATAACCCTCCGTCGATACTTATCTTATCATGGTTATGATATAGCGATAGGATATGTGAACTATATCCTTTGCTAAAATTTTTTTAAATTCACACGATTTGTTAACATAGTTATATTTTACCGGGTCTTATTCGCGTATTATTATTTATTTTCTTACCTCGACGTTTCTGTCAGGTGACAATGATCCCTCCTTAGCCAGTCCCCTCGCGACTATCTCTATCTCACACTATATAAATACATACGTTGTCTTGTTCTCCCTCTATTATCCTCTATCTACGCCATTTATCCTTCCAAATACTTGAACACTGCGGCGTCAAGGAAGTTTGTTGTACAATACAATTTAAATTGTCATTAAAAATCTCATTTTTTTATATTCTCTACTAACAATATACTCTACTTTTCTAAAGCGCATGCGTTTACTTTTTTTTTTTGTAGATGTTGCCACAATCAGGGGCGATTTACACGTGACAAATAAAAATTGTGCCATCTACTTTCATCTAAAACTTGGTCGTTAATTACATTACTTCAAGTGACTTAATAATTACTTTATACGCCATTGGCTTTGAGTAATAAAAACTTATAAAACCTTTTTTTTATAAAATATAAAATCAAGACTAAAGGCCTATCAGCGCTGTTTCATCAAATTATATTAGAATACCTAGGATAAAAAAGGAAGAAAAACGAAAGAAAGAAAATCTAGAATAATGCCTTTAGATGCTGCCATTTTGTTTTACATTTTTATTGTTTAGTTTACTTTTCTTTATCAAGTTATTATTGAAGGAAAATATATGCGAAAGACATTAATAAAATGTGAATTTTGTGTAATATATGGCAACTAATATTATAAATGCTGTAAATGCAGTGCCCGATGACTACTGTTGGCGTAACTATTGAAGATTACTTGGATATTAAAACACATTCATTATACAAGGTGTAACGGGCAAGTCCTTTTAATCCGACAGGGGGTTGTTCTAGACGTCTAGGCGAACCACTTTTGTTCTACGACTTTTGGAAATTCGAAGTACTTTTCGAAAAATTTAGGTGTAAAGTTTACTTGAAAATCAGCTGCTTCTGAGAGTTCGAGGTCATTGACCTTATGTTGTCCTTTTATTTAGTTTGATGGTTTACAATCAAAACTTCAATTATTTATATTTTCAAAATCAGCTGTGTTTTCAGTGAAACATAATCTCAAAATTTAAAAAAAAAGTTTTAATTTTCAAAAGTCGTAGAACAAAAGGTAGTCGTAGTTCGCCTAGACGTCTAGAACAACCCCCTTTCGAATCAAAAGGGCATACCCGTTACAAATTGTATATTGAATGGTGTAAACGAAATAATACTTGGAAATTGCAATAAAAACCAATTATAGTGTCTCCAGAATATAAAAAAACTAAGACCAATATTACCTCCTCCATTTATGGAAATCGGTTAAGAATAAAATAATTATCATGAAACTTTCCCGAGAAGCTCTTGCCCTAGCTGCGTCCACCGATCCTTTACAGTCGTCCGAGTTAAGCAACGCCTGGCACGGTCATTACTTAGATGGGCAACCGATAATGGCAAAAAGTATTTCCTCTTACTCCTCCGTGCTTTGACTCGGCACGTTAAGCAGTCGATCCCGGTTGTTATCTCTGATAGCAGTCGTCAGGTAAAGTTAGAGGCCTTAGGGCGACCTGACAACTCTAACACTAGGTGAAATGTTCCACTACACGAAAAGAAGGATTATGGAAACAGCGGTGATGTGCTACGCTCCTAAGCCCGTATTACAAATACGCAGAAATATCGACTCGAAACACGAATTAGAAGCTCTGATTATGTAACTCTGTTGCACTAACAAATCTTAATTGAAACCATTGAAATTGTATATTTTTGTGGTCGGTTCACAATTTGACAGTTACAGTCGCTAGTTTTAATTGCAATAGCAATTTGTATTCTACTGAATGACGTAAAAAATACGTGAATACAACAATTTCTTATAAACCCCAATATGACAAAACGAAGGCTGAAGTTTAGAATGCCATAAGACCATTAACACCAAATACTGGTTATTAATATGCGGCTTCATCACATAGGATCGAGACCGCTCACGACTTCAAAACTAAATCATTGACCGAACGAGCTAATAGAGTGAGGTCCAGTGTAGACGGACCTGGCGCTTGTATCTTTGTATCTTTGATAACTTGAGTATCGTAGCTCCGATTTTCATGAATTTTGGTATGTGCGTAATTTAGGTTAATAGAATTTATGAGTTCGAAGATGAGCCGGATCGGTAAAGGGGTTGGAGAGATAGGGAGTCGTGAGGTCTCAGTTCGGGGCAAACTCCTTGTTAAAATATATTGCTGAATGTCGCTAAGTGACAGATTGCAGTAGAGAACGAATGAAAAAAAACAACAACTACAATTTCTATGTTATCAATCGAGATTTGTTAGCTAACAGTGTTACGTAATCAGGCCATACTTCTCTTCACACGACACTCGCTAGCTAGAAGAGCTCACCAGTTGGGCTTCTTGTGCGTGATGGTCCATTGTTGGTAGGTGTTGTTGGGGTCGCAGGGTGCGAGCCCGAGCTGGCGCGAGTGCGGCTGCAGCGTGAGGCAGAACCCGTGCAGGCGGTGGACTATGTGGCTATGTTCGTCGTCGTAACTGGGAACACAGAAATACAAGTTATTACACACTGATCATTATCTCGCTTGATAGTAAACGATGGTTTAACGGCTGCGGCAGATTGGGGAGACCCAAGAAATGCTAGCTTGGCGTTTATAGGGTTGACGTGGATGCAAATGGCCTTACTACACGAGTTGAGTGATAAGTGGAAACGTATAAATAAGGAAGCCCGAGCTCTCAGGTGGTACGTGAAGATGGAACCATGCTCACCTAAAAGAAGGACAGCAGACATTCGTTGACTTTACACTATTTCTAGTTTGTTATAGCGTCCCCATTGACGACCATCTACATATGTATACCCATGCGCCGTCGACTGTTCAAGGCCAGCAGTGAAACCATATCTTTTTCTTTAGTGGTTTCACCGGTAGATAGCCTGCTTCGTCTGCCTCCAAACATCGACCTTACCAGCTGTAGATGTGTATAGGATGTGTTACCTCCAGGGTCCGTCGACGGTGCCCAGCCTGCAGATGGCCTGCTTCACGTTGTCCTCGTCAGCCTCCACACATCGACCGTACCAGCTGTAGATGTGTGTCGGATGTGTTACCTCCAGGGTCCGTCGACGGTGCCCAGCCTGCAGATGGCCTGCTTCACGTTGTCCTCGTCAGCCTCCACACATCGACCGTACCAGCTGTAGATGTGTGTCGGATGTGTTACCTCCAGGGTCCGTCGACGGTGCCCAGCCTGCAGATGGCCTGCTTCACGTTGTCCTCGTCAGCCTCCACACATCGCTCGCCCACTCCCAGCTGTCCCGCAGCGTTCAGACGGAACAGTTGACTGCCGCCGGACCCGTGACAACTTGATGTACCTGTAACGTCCAATATTGAGAAATTTTACTTATTGCAATAGCAATTCGGTAGCAGATTCTACCCGAACGATTTGTAAAAACATTCTGCAGAAATCTGTTAATTTAAATGTTTATAACATAACAATGTCCTAAGTTTGCTGAAAAAAGAACATTAAGCTTATTTATTTATTTTTTATTTATTTATTTATTTTATAAAAAAAAAGTTTTTTCGTAATATCTCCTTTTCAATGCATAAATCGGTATATACAGTCAATAGGAAGTTTGTAAAGAATACAATTATCTATATGAATTGAGACGCAAAAAGCCAGTTTATCTGCTTTTTTTTCTATTTGTCTGTTAAATTATGCTTAAAATACAAGAGCAAGCAAGCAACCCTTACCAATATAAGCGGGCGCAGCTTTCCCCATAGTATCGAGACAGGAGCCCGTCGCCTTGTTTTTCACCATTCCCCAGTGCACGTTCTTGGGGAGTTTGGGGAACTTGTCGTACACATCGTACGCCACGTTCTCCATGAACCAGCTGAAGTCCTTGCACTGCAACCGGTTCTTGAGTTCCACCTGCGCCGATATGTCACCCATGTCCAGGAATCTGTAGTCAAATCACCCACAGTTATAAAGAAACACGAATACAGCATGGAGAACATGGAACTGGACCGGTCTCTATAGTCTAGAGACTGCTGAAAGCGACCTGACAGTGAAGCTTTTTTATATCGGCCCAGACGGTCGAGTTTAACTTAAAACCGGGACCTGCCCTCATAATTATTATCTATCCAGTGGACGTCTGACAACAAAGGAAAATGACAGGCACTATACAGTCCATTGCTGCTTTGACGTAACGTGGTTATTACCGGTGATCACCTCAAAGCAGCAATAGTGCCTGTCATTTTCCATTGTTGTTAGGTGTCCACTGGATAGATAATATGGGGGCTGGACCGGGCTCTATTAGAGACTAGAAGAAGAAAGACAACCTGACAGTGAAGCTTTTTTATTTCGGCCCAGAAGGTCGAGTTTTATACGTTCCAAAGTTAAACTGTGCGGAAATTTATTAACACACCAAGATGACGCAAAATTCAAACGATTACGTATACAGTACGTTTTTGAATTTCAGACTATAATCTGACGTTTTGGTTCCTTGTATTTGACAAATTTTCCTATAGAAAGAAGTGTCAAATGGTTGCATTTAGTTAAAACAATGAAGTATAGGTAATCTAAGTACAGCCAGTTATCTTTCTCAAATGAAGAGTTCCTGTTGATTTCTTCTTGTTTTGTTCAGTTTCATGATATAGTTAGAGGCGTTAGGGCGACCTGACAAATCTAACACCAGGTGAGTCAAACCACTACACGAAAAGATAAAGCTTTATTTTTGGATTTAATTTATCCCGATATTCCTGCGGGAACAGGACCTGCAGTATACTACATTAGTTTAAATTTACAATAGAATCCAAGTAAATAAATAAAAAACGAACCTGGCATTCGGCTCTCTAGTGTAGAAATATTCCTTATGCTCATCATCGAACCAAGTTTCAATGACTCTCTTGTAATTTATAGTAATCAAAGAGCCTTTGCGATTCTTAGCCAAATTACCAAAGTTGTACGGCATGAATGCTCTGTACACGTGTCCCACTCTGGAACACGGCACCCACTCGATACTCCCTCCACATTGCCAAATCTTAAAACTCAGTTCGAAGTTTTCCCCTCCCCAGACGAGTAAACCAGGATCATAAGCTCCGATTTCAAGGAAATACTGTCTGTTTATAGCGAACAAGCCTCCGGCGTGTGTTGGACTTTTGTACGGTTCCGATTTGTGCTTGTGTAGGTTCGCTTCCCTGTCCGGTACTTCATTCTCTTTGTACAACATGCCCCATTCGAATATTCCTCTGTAGTTTGTGCCGTGTTGGTAGACCGTCCTAAAACAAAGAGCATTTTTATGGTTAGATGTAAGTATAGTACAATATAGGTACTTATGTTTTGTGTGAATTTAGAGCGGTGTTGGTCTAGTGGTAGATACCCCGACTTTCATGCCAAAGGTCGTGGTTTCGAATCCCGGCTGACCGCACACCAATGTCTTTTTCCTTGCGGAAAAGTTCTTTCCTCTGGGCATGGCTGACTAGGCTGGGAGGGTGATATAGGTGCTGGGCAAGCCTATTTCACCTGACAATGTCCCGGACACTACAACACCATAAATTAGCATGGATTAAAAGTTGCTTGAAATGTATAAATCTAAAACACTTTATTTACCGGGTTTAATCGCGTTTTATTCACGCCAAATTTACAGTTGGCTCTTTCAAGGTTGACCTTGAAAAAGCCAACTGTACAGTTGGCTAAAGCTCGGTTCGTTTAAAAATCATGAATAAAACGCGATTAAACCCGGTATATAAAGTGTTTTATTATGCAAAATTGCGAAAACCAAAGAAGAAATTATGTATAAATCATCTAAAAAATTTGATGAAAAGGGCAATTATTACGTCCGTTTTGTTATTTAAGTAGAATGGGGAGTGTTCTAGGAGTCTAACCGAACTTATTTTTCGAATAATTTAGAGGTTATGTTTCACGGAAAAAAACTGTTTTTAACCTCGACGGAAAAAGAGGGGTGTTTATTGAGTTTGACGTGTCTGTCTGTCTGTGACATCGTAGCTCCTGAACGGATAAAGCAATCTTGATATAGTTTATTTTGTTTGATTTGTGACCTTTTTTTTTAATGTGGAGAAATGCAGCCTTATGCACCGTCCCGCCGCTCCGGGGGGAGCGACGAGGGTGTGTGGGGCTCCCTTTCTGGCCGAAGGTGTTGGACGGCCAGTGGTTTACCCACTAAAACTCCACCGGTTCCTCACACGCCTTTATGCCGGGACTACGGGGTGAGTTCTTAGCTATGTTGAAAGAAAATCGGTTAAGCCATTTAAAAGTTTGGAGGGATAAAAGTGGGGGTGAAAAACTGAAAATTTCCAAATATACCCGAGTGAGGTATCAAATAAAAGAGCGTTTAACGTACATTATAAAATTAAAAATGAATTATTAACTTGTATTTTTAATATGACTTTTTGTCAAAGGGTTTGGTTAAGAAAAGGCGAGACTAGTAATGAAGCCAGCATTCTGGGCTGCTTTGTTGTGTTTATCTTGCATTAAAACCTAAAAAATATATAAATTTTTCATTGCAACAATACCATTAGACGTACAATATAAATGGTTACCATTTAAGTAAGAAAAAATACAATAATAAATAGTTAAAAAGATAAGTAATGATAACAAATATGTTTGGACAAGTGTTAGTTAACAACATAACTTATATCAATAAAATAAATAAATAACATAGTTTAATAACAATGTGACTTGAATCTCACTAGTATTATAAAGGTGAAATGTGCATTGGTTTGTTTGTTACTCCTCCACGCGAAAACGACTGAACTGATTGCGATAAAACATGCTATGCTGATAGGTGGAGATCGGGATTAACTACTACTATGCTGGCTACTTTAATGTCGCTACGTCGTCGGTGACTCATACGCCGAATTTTTGCATCAGTGTTTACCATCTACTACAATTTAGACATGCTTGCAGTGCAGGCTTAAGCAATTAAAATAAAAAAACGTTCCATACCTAGGTGCACTTGAACAGACCAACTAGGAAATTCTACTTAATTACTAGGTATAATAAAAATAACTGTAGTTTATACAAAGACGCCCTGTCATCTAAACTATCCCAGATTAGGAGAACTAGAGAATCAATCCGCTGTACTAGGGTGGAGAAAAATACCGTGGTTAGTAAAGTACCTCAAATTACAGATATCTGTATTATGTATGACGATTGTAATTTAACACATGATTGCAAAAAAAACCATGAATTTCTTGTGGCTTCTTCTCATCGGAGGGCGCGTTCCGAAGCCACACTAAAATCTTTTAATTGAAGACGTATCCAAGTGATCATGTACATTTGTATTGTACAAGCATCCTATGGAAATAAATAATTTTGAATTTGAATTTGACCCTTATATTGATGATGGCAAATATTGCTGACAGAAAATATATTTCTTTGTTTTTTATTGCTCAAGGCATATTAAACTTGGGCATATTTTAGCAAGGAAAAATATTTTCATAAAATCCTCATGACAGGATTCGAACCTGTGCCCCATGCTAACCAGGCGAGTGCTCTAACCACTGAGCTACACAGGAACCACGTGTCATGTTATGAGCAAAGAAAACATTCCTTTATTGCATCAATATTAAAACTATTTTTCCTTCAAACGCTATATTTTTATTCTGCCCTGTAATTTATCGATTACCTGTACTCAAACGTCCGATGATCGACTCCATCTATAACGGGCACTGTCATAGTCCTATAGTCCCTATATATCGGCGCCAGCAGTGGAGGGAGCCAGTTGACGTTGACTTCACAATGCGCGTCCAAGAACACGATGACGTCACCCGTCGCCTCCTGCGCTCCGCGGGACCGCGTCCGGATGAGCCCTTCGCGTTGTGTGTTGCGGATCAGGCGGACTTTGCCTTTCCAACGTTTTATGTAGTTATCTAAGTTGCCTTTCAAGTTGTCCTTGTCGGAGAAATCGTCCACCTGGAATGAATAAATGGAGGAGTTTTGGCGGAAATGCGTTGAGGAGATGTGTTGCTAAATTTTCATTTTTTTAAAACTTGGTTTATATGCGTGTAAATTGTTTTATTTCTGGGGCATATTAATCAATTTAGTTTCGTCAAGGTGTACAAGTGTAAATAAAAGTAAAAATCGGTGCAAAACATGGACTTCAGCTTAGTGTTGTCTCCAAAGCTCCGTGAACAAACATTGTAAAAAAAATGCCCCCCTTTTACAACGATTCCCTCGACTTGACTTTAATTATGACGATTTGACTGTTTGGTTCAATGCAAATAACTTGCTAATATTGATAATACTTGACACTGGCAAATGTCCGAATGGAAAAGCCATTTTAAAGAAGAAGAATAAATGGAGTAATGGTTAGAGACCGCGTGGTTGCATCTATACAATACTAATCCTACTAATATTATAAAGCTGAAAGTTTGTGAGTAAAACTTGGGATATAGGTAGCTGGATACCGGGAATAAGACATAGGCTACTTTTCATCCCGATATTCCAGCGGGAACGGGACTTACGCGAGTGAAACCGCAGGACGCAGCTAGTTATCTATAATTACGGGTTTCGGTTGTCACTGTATCCAGTTAACTTATTAAATTGGAAATCTAGCAGCTAAGAAAAAAACATAAAAATCAGGGCCTTGTAAACTACTCCCTTACTTTTATAATATTACTAGCTGCGCTCCGCGGTTTCACCCGCGTAAGCCCCTTTCCCGCGGGAATATCGGGATAAAAAGCCTATGTGTTAATCCAGGTCCCCAGCTACCTATATTCCAAGTTTCATCGCAAACGGTTCAGTAGTTTTTGCGTGAAAGAGTAACAACCTCACATACATACATACAAACTTTCGCGTTTATAATTTTAGTAAGAAAGTAAGATTTACACATGACTAAGTTATGTGACGTTGGTCTCTGTCTGTCAACTTTAAAACAAGTGACAGTAAAAGACAAACGATGCATAGTTATGTAGCGCATTAATTAGCGTTTATAAGTAAGGAGGCTAATGGTAAAATACATGCAACGATAGAACAATTCCTCGGATATTTATAAAACAAGCGTAAAGAATTGATTAGGCACTGAGCTCGGTTTATAAATTTGAAATAACCTCGCTCTTTCTGGGTGTAAGCGAACAATTTGATAGCAGTTTTACGGCCTCAAAACTGGCTCAAAGTATAAAATAGCTGAATTCACAACCTACATAAGTACTACATGCGTAGCAACAACAATCTACTAAGTTCATTTACCTTGTACCTACTTACAAGACTTCGCAATCTTAGTTAATATTATAAACGCGAAAGTTGTTACTCTTTCCCGCAAAAACTACTGAACCGATTGCGATAAAACTTGGAATACAGATAACCTGGAATAACAGATAGGCTTTTTAGAACGTAACGAACGGGACTTACGCGGGTGAAACCGTAGGACGCAGGTAGTGTCTATATTGCGCTGTGTAATGTCGTGCAATATTTATTTTATTTTTATATGTACTAGCTGCGCCCCGCGGTTTCACTCGTGTTAGTCCCGTGCCCGCGGGAATATCGGGATAAAATGTAGCCTATGTCCTTCTCCAAGGTCACATCTATCTCTATTCCAAAACTAATCAAAATCGGTTCAGCGGTTTAGACTTGAAAGCGTACAGACAGAGTTACTTTCGCATTTATTATATTAGTAAGGATTATAAATTTATACTAATAACAATATCTATTATAATAACGATAAATGATTTGTTGTTTTATAACGAGTAGGTAGGCTCCGAAACTGCAAGAGCGGTTTTAAGAATTCCTTCACCAATGAAACGCTATATTATCAAGGAGTGTTTTATAACGAGTAGGTAGGCTCCGAAACTGCAAGAGCGGTTTTAAGAATTCCTTCACCAATGAAACGCTATATTATCAAGGAGTGTTTTATAACGAGTAGGTAGGCTCCGAAACTGCAAGAGCGGTTTTAAGAATTCCTTCACCAATGAAACGCTATATTATCAAGGAGTAACATAGGCAAATTTTAATCCCGATATTCCCACAGGATTGGGATTTACGCAGGTAAAACCGCAGGAGCCAGTTAGTCCTATTAAAATATGGCGGCCTCTTATGTTGTTTAAAAGACACTCAGAACCAGAAACAAACATTTATGGTCAGCAAAAATACTTGTCCCCGGCAGGAATCGAGACCTTCTGCGTCGCAGTCGGGGTTTCGCCGCAGAGGCCGTAAATAAATAATAAATAAAATAAATAAATAAATCCTCTGACGAACACACAGCGCCATCTAGCCCCGTGGTAAGCTGCTAAGCTTGTGTTACGGTGGCTAGACAACGGATATACTACTTATATTTATTTTTCTTTTGTAAATACATACATATTATACATAGAAAAACGCCCAGACCAGATACAAATATTTATTTTTAAGCATAAATATTTGCACCCAGCGGGAATCGAACCCGCAACCTTCTGTATTGCAGCCAAGCGTTCGCCCGACGCGCCACAGAGGTCGTCAAAAATAAATAAATATGAATTCAATTTCAAGTCTTACCAATACAACTTCATGCAAGACATCGGGCGGCGATCTGTCAATGACTGTGTGGACCGTCCGCATAAGGACCGAGAATCCTTCGTTGTGGAACACAATGATGACTGACGTGGACGGCAAGTTCACGGGATAGTGCCAATACTTGCACTCGTCCAGGCGAGTGTCCGGGATCGATCTGGGGAGGGAATCATCATCATCATCAGCGTTGAAGTTCACTGCTGGACATAGGCCTCTCCAATTGCACGCCACATAGATCTATTTTCGGCTTCTCGCATCCAGTTTGTGCCAGCCGTCTTGCGCAAATCGTCGCTCCAACGCGCCTGAGGACGTCCTACACTACGTTTGCCGAGACGCGGTCTCCACTCTAGAACTCGTTTACCCCAACGGTTGTCGGTTCTACGGCTAATATGGCCAGCCCACTGCCACTTAAGCGTGCTAATCCGGTGAGCTATGTCGAAGACTTTGGTTTTCTGACCAATCACCTCATTTCTGATGCGAGGAGGAGGGAATAGGGACGTTACTGGTTCATGTAAAGTTAAAAAAACATTTTTAACTTTACGCAACCCAGTAACAATGTAAAATCTATTTTTACAGACAATTAAAGTTTATATTCATACCAACAACAGATCGCAAGACAGGTGTTAAAAATTAAGACTAATTTGGCACAGGTGTTCTTAATTAATGAACCTACACTACATCTGATTAAAGCTACGAAGAATAAATAGAATGGAGATGTAACTTTTACTATTCAATTCGAAAAAAACATGTTCCACGGTGACACAGCAGCAGATGCACACACTGACATGTTCCGTACATATTACCATAATCGACCCTTGAATCGACAAAGAGCGGACGATCTTTAGACAGACAGGCGGTCTAATCATCGTTTCAGGCCCCGCAACCACCGTTCGCGTGGAACATTTTTTCAAAGGATTGCTACTTCAATATTTAAATATTCGAGTTCGTTGGATTAAAGACATACTTTGTTCGATGCTTGGCAACTCCACAACACTTCGGGAGGCGTGTGAGGATCCCAGGAAGATCCTACGCTTCTGATCGGAGCTGGGTTGGCTGGAATAACATCACAGTGCAATGGGTCCACTGGGGGACCTAAGTGCCAAAAATGGGAGCCCAAGAAGACTGCATGAATACTGAATTAAAGTTACCTATTCATAGCTATATCATCTGAGGCTACAATATTCATCCCGTATTGACTCTCCGACTCGGCTATATCGTTGGCTCGGTCTTGTGGCATGTGATACGGCTTGCCCTCTTCTCCCGGGCCTTTTATTGGCTTCACCGGTTTAGGTTCAAAGTTACCAAGTTCTGAAATAATAATGTAAAATATTATATATTAATACTTAATAATATAAAAATTAATAAATTTTGTGAGAATTACACAGCGTCATCTAGTCCCATGGCAAGCTACTAATCTTGTGCTATGGTGGCTAGACAACGGATATACATAATAGGCATGTACTTAAATATTTTTCTTTGTTGTCTAAGGTTTTCGTGATTTTGCATAATAAAACACAATATTTACCGGGTTTTACTCGAGTTTTATTTAATAACGGCATTATTACAAAATACCGAGCTTTCGCTTACTTTATAGTTAGCTATTTAAAGGTTGACTAAGGTGTAAACAGATAGACAAATTACATCTCAGTCAACCTTGAAAAAGCTAACTGTAAAGTTAACCAGCAAAAACTCTGTACTTTTGTAATAATGGCGTTATTAAATACAACGCGAGTAAAACCCGGTAAATATAGTATTTTATTATTTTTCTTTTGTTGAAACATGCATATTATACATAGAGGAACACCCAGAGCAGAAACAAAAAATCAGGAATATTTAGAATATGTATTTACTAGCTGCGCCCCGCGGTTTCACCCGCGTAAGTCCCGTTTCCGCGGGAATATCGGGATAAAAGGTAGCCTATGTGTTAATCCAGGTCCCCAGCTACCTATATTCCAAGTTTCATCGCAATCGGTTCAGTAGTTTTTGTGTTAAAGAGTAACAACCTCACATACATACATACATACAAACTTTCGCGTTTATAATATTAGTAAGAAGTAAGATTATTTCGAAATAGGTACACAATAGGAACATTCAAGTCTAAATTGAAAGTGTGTATCATCATCTCAACCCATATTTTTACCGTCCACTGCTGAAAATAGGCCACCCGAATACGACGCCACAAATAGCGATCGTGAGCTACCTCCATCCAACGACTCCCCGCGACCGCCACAATGTCGTCGGTCCACCGAGTAGGTGGTCTTCTAACACTCCGTTTCGCATTACATCGTGGTTGCCATTCGAGGATTTTTACTCCTCATTGGGTATCTGTCCTTCGAGCTATATGGCCTGCCCATTGCCACTTAAGTCTACTAATTTTGAGAGCTATGTCGGTGACTATGGTTTTCCTACGGATTTCCGTATTTAGGATTCTATCACGCAGGGAAACTCCAAGCATAGCTCTCTCCAGAGCCCGCTGAGCGACTTTTAGTCTTTTAGCTAGACCCATAGTTGGCGACACACACTGATTGAATGTGTATGTTTATTACTCATCCACACAAAAAGTACCAAGCCAATTGTGATAAAATAAGCATGAGATAGGCCTGGAATAAGACGGGGGAAATTGGGCATAGCTCGTATGATTTAAAACCAAAATTACTAGGTAAGTACTTGTTTTATGCATTAATAGATTAAGATCTGATGAATAGCAACAGTATTCTTTCCATTTATAAAATTATTATCTGAAGATTATCTATAATTATCTTCAAATAAATAATTTGAATTTGTGTTAGTAATTTTTTTATCAATTCAAAGAATAAATAGGTAGATATATATATTGATTACATAATCATTACAACAAATAATATTTTATATTCTAGACACCTAATTAAAGATTTCCAAAACTTCCAGGACAACACATTTTCTAATCAAAGAATTAAAAAAGAATCTAATAATATTTTGTTTTGAAGGTGAAACCCCTTTACTTATAAACAGTGATTAGCAGCTGCATAGACTATGTATCTTCTTTTATTGCAACATGAAGTTTCAAAGTTGACAGACAGACACAAACAATCCATAACTTAGTCATATGTAACTTGGTTTATATGTAAGGGGGCATATATGCTTCCAACATCCCAACATTCACCCGTGTAATTTACTATCCCGTAGGAAACTCGGAAAACTCTTTCTTAGTGGATATCTGCACATCACAAAAAACACTCTCCAAATTTTATGTAAGACCAGCGGTTTTTACTCTGCATAGTTCAATCAGTTATAGTTTAGGACTTTAAACTATAAATATTAGGGGTTAAAGTATGAAATTGCCGATTTGTACTGAAAATCTTAATTGTTTATTTTTTAAATTTTTAACAAATTTATTTAATCAAAATAGTTGCCATTATTATCTATACATTGCTGCCATCTAATGGGAAGGTTATTAATGCCTTTGCGATAGAACTCCGACGATCTAGACTGCACAAACTGTGTGAAAGCAGTTTGTACTGCCTCCTGGGAAGAAAACTTCTTGTCACGTAGATAATTGTCCAAATCACGAAAAAAATGGTAGTCCGTTGGAGCAAGTTCTGGTGAATACGGAGGATGACGAATGGTTTCTAAGTGCAGTTCCTGAAGTGGTTTCTCGTGCTGTGTGAGGTCTCGCGTTGTCGTGGAGCAATAATGGTGAAGATCGATTCATGAGTCGGGGCTGTTTTACTGCTAGTTTTGTCAACATGGTTCGGAGTTCGGCACAATAGACATCTGCCGTAATTGCTTGACCAGATCGAAGAAAACTATAGTGAATAACACCATGCTGAGACCACCAAACAGTTACCATTACCTTTTTATTGGTAAGTTTTGCTTTAGGACACTGTTGTGGCATTTGACCTGGGGTCAGCCATTGCATTTTTCTTTTCCGGTTATCATAAAGAATCCACTTTTCATCACATGTTACAATTCGATCCAATATTCCTTCATTTCTGTACCGGTTCAACAAGGCAACACAAGTTTCAACACGCGTTTCTTTCTGCAGATCAGTCAAATCATGAGGCACCCATTTTTCGTATTTTTTTATTTTATTGATTTGACGCAAGTGAGTCAATAAAGTGGGTAAGGTAACGTTAAACCATGCCGCTAATTCCTGGGTAGTTTGACTAGGATCGGCTTCCACTATCTCTCTTAATTCATCGTTATTCACCTGTGTGGGCGGTCTTCCTCGTGGCTCGTTCTTTAAGTCGAAATTTCCATCACGAAAGCGTTTAAACCAAAATCGCACGGTGCGTTCATTAGTAGACCCCTCTCCAAACGCAGCATTGATATTGCGGGCTGTTTCTGCCGCGTTAGTTCCGCGTCGGAACTCGTATTCAAAAATCACTCGAATTTTCGCAGTATCCATCTTTCTTGTCTAAATTGAATAACAAAAACAATTGAAAGTCGATATTCAAATGTTTCACATTTTTTTAAAAAAGAACATCACAGAAACCATTTGAAAAAAGTTTCATTCGAAAACCTCAAACCATGAAGATTCTATGTCAATTCAAAGAACCTATTGCAATAAAACGGCAATTTCATACTTTAACCCCTATTATATAGACAGGTATTAAAACCTTGTGATAAAACTACAAAAATGAAAAGCAAATACCGTAGCTTAACCATCAATTTCAGTAAGTACTCTAAATACAATTCTTGTTTTAATTCAAGGTACTTATGTTCTTTTTATGCAGTGATGGAACATCATTGTGTGTCTTTTTGTGAAATGCTTGTATACTGAGTAAATAGAGGATATTATGTTATAGCTAGACTAGTATTTACATTAGAAAATCTAGCATAGACAAATATTATTACTACAGCGTTCTAGGTACATTTTAATACTAAAGACCTGATAAAACACTTTATTTACTGGGTTTGATCACATTTTATTCATGATTTTTAAACGAACCGAGCTTCCACCTACTACACAGTTGGCAGTCAACCTTGAAAAAGCCAACTGTAAAGTTGGCGAAAGCTCGGTTCGTTTAAAAATCAAGACTAAGTACCTGGTTTAGAAAATAAATTAACAACACCGCCCAACAAGCCCACATTGTAATTGGAATTAAGGTAACTTTTGTCTGTGGAAATTAAAAATAAATAAATAAAAATAAATTAGATGTCACATTGGGCATGTGTGGTATGTGAAACAAACTAATGCATACAGGATGTGTATGGGGTAGTGATGGATAAGACAGGGGTTACCATATTTTAAGCTGGGTGCACAAATAATGTGATCGAGTTATACTAGGTAACTGCGCTTCACAGTTTTAGATGTGTATGTCACAATACTGCAGGAAATGGTGGAACAGAAAGTTTTCCAGGTCTTCAGCGATATACATTTGGAGTTCATCTTTATAAAATAAATAGGATAAGGGGCACACTGATTTGTTTCCACTGATATGCTGTTTGTGAACTGGCATTTGTATGTGATGAATTTGGTTTTTAAGTGATTCAGTGCATCCCTAATTTCAGCCTCAATTGCGGGATATGCATTGTAGTCTTGACATAATAAATAGAAGCTTTTGTAATTCCTAACTATAAGAATTGCAGGTACCTATCGATTGTGTGTACTCCAATACATTCTATTGAAAGAGTTGTAAAACAAAACAATAAACATGTAACAACCTTATGGTATTGAAATTATGTCGTTAACGGAATCCGAGTGCACAAAGCGTGCATTGACGTAATGAAAACATACTAGCCACGCCGGTGTTCTAGGGCGAATAACAGGACTTCGTGCAAAATGCCCTTTTGCAAATAGAACTACAGTATTTAACAGCTCACCTGTCTTTTTTACGGGGTACACATCCTTATGGGAGATATAGGACCCGACTTCTGAGTCAGAAAGCCGCTCAACAGTCTCCCGATTCGTATCATGATGGTCCCTAGACCAATTGTGTAGGGCGAACATCAAAATTATTAGAACACCACAAGTAACGCTTATGCGAATTATTCTACCACGTCTTACGTTTGTGATCCTCATGGCTGTGTTTTTAAACCTATTTCTTACTAAAAATAATACTACTTTCACTAAAATATATTTTTAAATTGAAAAAACAGTCGACGTAGCGACGGAACCACGGAACACAATAACGGAAGTCAATATGATTTTTGACATTTGTGACAGTGACGGCATTGGCAAAGCTGACAGTGACGTAGTGAGTGTAGTAAAGTCTCCTTGGAGTTTTGGCGGGAACGCGTTGAGGAGATGTGTTGCTACTATTTTTGGGAAACTTAGTTCAAATGCGTGTAAATTGTTTAATTGCATATTAATCAATTTAGTTTGGTGAAAGTGTACACAGTCATCAATCGACTTCAAAAAAAGGAGGAAGAGGTTCTCAATTCGTCGCCTATATATATTTTTAGGGATGTTCACTGGTTGCTTGAAAATGGCTCGATCGATTGAGATGGTTCTTTTTCTAATGGAAAGTTGGGACTTTGAAGAAATGATCCCATAAAATTTTTGGTAAATTAAATATCGGACAGGCTAAAGTGGGATTAGACTGTCTGGGTCTAATGTAGTTTGGCTTCCCGACTTCAGATAGCAAAATAAATACGTCAGTTTATCATTGTCCTATTTTTAAAGTCGGTTTTTTAATATGACGACTTGACTGTTTTGATCTTAGGTTTTGATGCAAATTACTTATAAATATTTATTTGACACTGGCTACTTTCCATACGACCATAATCGGTTCCAACGGTTAAGAAATAATAAGTCTCGTCAGAAAGTACTCCATTCCACGCAGTTGAATAAATTTAAAAAAATGAACAAAGAATTATCTTAAATGAACATGATTCATTTATAACAAGAAAAAACTAATACAAAATAGGATAAATTTGGGTTTAACAAGGCTAACCAAATAAATTACAGAAGATTTGACTCAAATGTCAAAATCTCGATACCGTTTGGTCGGAGTGAGCTTGTGAAACGGAACGTTAAACATATTCTTGTTGTTTTGAGCGAAGCGAAACGGTTGTTTGTTGTTTGAATTTTGAATTTCGTATATAATTATATCATAATTGTGTAGTGGAATCCCTATATTATCTCCACTGTTCTCTACAAGATCAATCTCGAGGCCTCTTTACTGTACAATAATCGGTCGTACTTGGACTTATATTATTCACCTCACCATTATTGGCACAATTGCAGCCTTGTGGCCAATAACTAAGAAGAAGAAAAAGAAGTAAATTTCACTTAGTGATTTAATTTAAAATAAAGAAACAATTCCACAATAGCATTCAGAAATGGAGAGAGGTGAGTTACATTTATCTGTTTGTATAATCGTAATAGCCAATTGAAGAAGTTTTTACATATCTCTGTTGAAATCACTCACGACTCTCTGCTGGTAAAATTCCTATAGAAGCTATACGTATAATTCTAATTACCATATTATACTAATATCTTTTCAGCTCAAGTAGTAGACAATTTCATAGTGAGCTGGAATGCTGACTTTCCAAACTTTGCACTTACGGTGGCAGACCTAAAGAAACCCCACATGCTAATGGGTGCGTTGTTCCAAGTGTTTGAAAGGCTGGAAATTGATAGAGATGCTGTTTTAGCGGTGAGTTAGTACCTACTGCCATGTAGCTGGTTAAAAGCCGCCGTTTTTAACCGCTGTCGCTTTAAAAAATTGAATTCTTCGTTAATATTGGTCGTTAATATCCAAAGACTGTTTCAACTTATAAATATCCAAAGACTGTTTCAACTGTTTTCAAAAAACATTGCTTCAACTCATAGAGTCGCCCATTGTGTCACCTAGGTTTAGTTTGTATTTGTTTTTCTGTTTATTGTAATTTTATATCTTAGTGGTGCAGTAAAGAATTAAAGTAAAGATATCCTTTATTGCTGAACATTAGTAGGCAATTTTAAACAAACAGTTTTATTTTATATTTTATGTTATCAGCTTGTCTGCTGACATAGACCTCCTCCAAGTTATAAATAAATTATAAATAAATAAATATTCCAGAACATAACACACAGTGCAATCTAGACACAAACTAAGCCGAGGTTTGTACTATGCATACTAGACAACTAATATAAGTACCACAAATCATACTTTTACTTTTAAATTACTTATCTAACCCTTTGATAATGTGATAATGATGAATAAATATATTTAAATTTTTAACTACAGCCACCACCTGAAGAAAGTCGTAACGAGTCTACTACCTACTACTGGGACTTGCTGCCGGTCATCAACATGACGCGAGTAATGAACCACCTCATCTCCGTGATGCCTCAAGTGGGGATCTCCTTCACAGTCTCTCACTTCCTGCAGCCCACGGCGGTCACGTCACATTCCATACTGCTGCTACAGATCAACATGATGGTGTTCAAAGATCAGAGGTTGAGGGACATTGCTCCGTTTGAAGAAGAGCTATTTGAGAGGACTAATCAGGTATAATAAAAAGGGAATTTTAAAGTAAAATATAACAACAATTCTTCGCTTGTTTGCACTTTGGTGAAGGCCACATTTCTCCATACTCCTATTTTCTGCCAAAAATAATAATAATAGGCCTTGTCATCTTTCTTAGAAGATTTATACAGCAAGCAATTTCTTATCCACACTATTTATGAAGCTGTAGTGCCCGGGTATTATTAGGGCCCATATTCATGAACTATATATGCGTTATACAGGTGCAGGTCAATGTATAATCAATCAGTTGATCATAAAATAAATGCGACCTTCTTTTCGTGTAGTGGTGTGGCTCATCTAGTGATATAGTTTTCAAGTCGCAGGCCTCTAACTTGACCTAACAACTGCTTTCAAAAATAACGACTGGGACCAACTGTTTAATGGGTGTTTTACATAAATCATTTAAAACTTGATGTCTAATACAAATTAAAATGACTAAATTCCAGGTGAAAGCGTTAGAAGACAAGAAACACAAACTTTTAGAAATGCTAAATGAACAAGCTGAAGAAAAGGGCAAGAGAGCTGAAAAGATGGAGAAGGTATGTCTATCTATTTACCTTTGACCAAAAGTCGGATGGTTAATGATGCAGTTGTTTAAAATGTAGAATGTTTTCCTAAAAGATAGGAAAATGGCAGTGTAATATGTTTGAATCCATCTTTCTTAGTGAGTGCACTAAGCCAGCCTTGGTGATTATGACCTCTGGAGAGTGGTGACCAACCATGGCCGAAGTCACCTACTAAGTGATTGCTTATGTAGCACCACTCAGTCACATGTAAAGCGACTGGGTTTGAGGACCATAATATCCATATCTATTTATTCTTTACTACTTAAACCCTGCGATTTCACCCGCGGGAATATCGGGATGAAACGTAAGTGTTATTATTATATTCGAAGTTTCATCGTAATCGGTTTTTACGTGATTCAGTAACAAACATACATACAAACTTTCAGCTTTATAATATTAGTAGGATAGGATTTTAAACTCTCTCAACTCGGAAGTCACTAAACAGTTTGCATTTAGTGTAATAGTAATAAACAATAATGTATTTGTTATTTCAGCTAAACCTTGATATAAAACAGTTTGAAGAAGAATTAAAACCAGAAAAAGAAATGAGAAAGTTAGAAGAGCAAGAGTTGGAAGGAATAATAAAAGAGAATGCACAAGCTAAAACAATTTTAGAACAGAAAAAAACTCATAGGTTAGTAAATAAATAACAAATACTAATTAAATATTTCCTAATTTGTTTTTTTTGCTCAAGGCATATTCACGAGAAATCCACAGCTCAATCGAGCCTTAGTCAAAAATAGTAGACAGGGGAAAAGTTCATATTCTAAAATTAGCCGCTCGAGATGTGTGGCCGAGTTGGTTAAGGCGCTGCGGTACTAACGCAAATACGCGAGGTCAAATCTCGTCGCAAGTGAATTTTTAAAAAGATCAATTTTTCCTTTCAAATATTTCTAGTACTTCAATATTTATTACATTTTTACCTTCTTACCTATATTTTGCATATTAGTTTAAAAAGTTTATAAATCTGATTTCCTCAAATCGAAATTTCTTGAACTGAGGTGCGTTATTTAGTCAGCTTGTAATATTTCATTATTTCCTTTTTCAGAGATGCTCTCAAGGAGGAGGGTGCTCGAAAACGAGCATTAAGAGTGTATGACGCTGACGATATTAAAGCACAAGCAGAGCAAGCTGCACAAAATGTGCAGGATGTCGATGAGAAGCTGAACGTCTTGGGAGCTATCCTGAAGGAAAAGGAGAGCAGTTTGAAGAACTTGCAGAGCATCAAACCGTGCTTGGATCAAGCACAGAATTTAAATAATGAAATTATGAATCTTTACGACAGTATGAAGTGAGTAATTTAGCATTAACAAAATATATTTTGCATGTTATTTTAAGTATGGTGTAGTTCCGTGCTTCACGAGACACATCAAGCAGTCTTTCCCATTTATTATCTCTGACAGCAGTTGTTAGATCAAGTTAGAGACCTGAGGGCGATCTGACAACTCTAACTCTAAGTGAGACACACCACTACACAAAAAGTAGATAGGTAGCTATTTGCAAATGGTTGGCAGTCTGGGCTGAAACGGTATGTTTTATGTGTTTGTTTAGACAACCGACAACAAAAAAGCTAAAGTTTTCACTGTGTTTCCGCAAGTTGCTGTACAACTGGACCTCTTTGTGTGACTTTTAGCAGAGTAGTGGCGCACTTGAATATTTTTTATAGGAAAAAAGATCGGTGTTCGGTCAGCCGGGATTCGAACGACGATCTTCGGAACGAGAGTCAGGGTATTTATCACTAGACCGACACCGATCTCATTTACCATTAACACTAGTTACTAACCCTCCTTACTTATAAACGCTAATTAACGCGCTGCATAACCATGCATCGATCGTTTGTCTTTTACTGTCACATGAAGTTTTAAAGTTCACAGAAAGAGACAAACATCACATAACTTAGTCACGTGTAAATCATATTTTGTAAACAAGGGAGTAAGTTTACCCGTCTATATCTGACGTTCGATTACATCACTCAGCTGCGGCCCTAGCCAACATTCTTATCGAATAATAAAATCGTCAATCGACAGATTTTTTTGTATGAAATCGACACGAGCTCGCGAAAAATCAAGCGTGACCTTATGTCAATGTTATACAAAAAAATCTGTCGATTGGCGATTTCGTTATTCGATAAGAACGTCGGCTAGGGCCGCCGATCGACTGATTTTAATCGTCGTCGGTCGTGCAAATAAAGTGTTAATCTATCTATCTATATGATGTATCTCAGGGAATCGGAGTTGGGTGACCTGGAGCAGGAGGGCTCGGAGGGCGAGCTGTCGGTGCTGGTGTCGGAGCGCGGCGCGCAGGGCGCGGCGCTCGCCGAGCTGCGCGCCGCGCTGCGCGACGCGGCCGCGCGCCGCGCCGCCGCGCATAGGCGCCGCCACGAGGACCTCACAGCCCTGCAGATGTAACTATACATAGGCTCTAAGCCCTAGGCTTGGACGATACTACATAACGGATATACTACATATTATACTTTTTTTTATAAATATAGGTACATACTAGCTGCGCCCCGCGGTTTCACCCGCGTAAGTCCCGTTCTCGCGGGAATATCGGGATGAAATGTAGCCTACGTGTTTTTCCCGGTATCCACCTACTTATATTCCAAGTTTCATCGCAATCGATTCGGCGGTTTTTACATGATCGAGATTACAAACACGCATACTCACAAACTTTCAGCTTTATAATATTATAGGATTTCTAGTAGGTGACGCCAGCGCAAGCACGAGACGGGTGATCGGTCCTCTCATGTTCGGACCATTTCACCCAGTTCCCCGAGACCCTTTTAGGGTTTGAGTTAACTGGTAACTCACGGTGATGGCGACCCACTAAATCTACCTGTTACTTTGCAAAATTTTAATAATTGCCCTATTGTCCCTTACCTACATGTTGTCGTTATAAAAGATATATCGCCCGACTGCCACAATGGAAATAAAGTTTAAAGTTTTTCTTTTGTTGTTGATTGACAATGTAACTTACTCCTCAACGTTTTGAAAAGCTAAAAGATAAAAAATGCTTGGTTTGACACGAAACCGATCGACATTATTCGACGCAGAAAAGCATTCCAATACAATTATATAAAAACTCATATAGGCAAATGTGGCGCTTTTGCGATATTTGCTTATAAAATTTGGAAATGTTTTTTTTTTTCATAGTGCCTTACAAGAAGCAGAAGAAAAGGACAAAAAGAGTCAAGAGTTCTGTAAAATGGCGGCGCAACGAACTGAAGAAATCAAACAGTTGACGTTCAAATATCAACAGGAAAAGATTGCAGCGTTCGAAGAGGTCGCTCAGATTAAAACAGATTTTAGTAAACAGGTATTTATTTTATTTATCAAAACTTAAAAACTACCATTACAGGAAATAATACCTAATGCGATTGTCAAGCACATTTTTAACATCTCACATAATTAGCATCAAACTTATAAGTAAACCTTATACTTTTATTGTATTATAATCTACTAACTTATTATTTATTTAATGAATAATGGATAACTTATAATGAATAGAGACACTTTTGTGGATTCACTCAGGGTACATACAAATAAGTCAATATCCTTAGCTATGAGGTCCTCATATCTCATTAACCTCATAGGTAAATAAGTTAGTTAGCCCGTTGTCATGTGTGGATTATGTAATCTATATTTATATTATAGGTAAGATTTATTTGTTTGTTTGAAATGAACAAGCTCCGAAACTACTCCGTAATAGAGCCGAGCGTGTTTAATACGCACGTACATCGACATTTTTTAACACACTTGCGAGGAAACAATAACAAATAGTGATAAGCCTAGTGCTTAACTGAATCAACTTTAAATAAACTCAACCATAACTATCGATCGTATACTAATCGTGGTCAGTTCCAAATAAAAATAATAATAAAAAATTGAAGCTTATTTTATCCATCGGGGTTATCATATCACTTGACTGTATAAAGATAGATGGTGCTATGTATGTGATATTCACAGATTTTATTTGTTTGCTTGTTACAGCTCGAGACCATTGAAGAACTTTTGCTGCGAGAATTTGATGCTGCACAGAAATATATTGAAGATAAGTTAAGTAATCGTAAAATTTAAACAAATTTATTTTGTAGAAGTGTTTGTAAGAAAAATGTATATCTATTTCAACAATTGAAGCGAGCCGTGTAGACTAACGGTAAGGTCACCGCCCGGTAAGCAGGGGTTCGAATGTCCTTCTGGTTGCTTCTTTGAGGTGCATTTTTTCTTCAAAATATATTTTTAACACTAAGTATAGACATAGAATTACTAAATTTATATTAGTTGTAGTTTTTACTGTAAATAAACTTGCTTAGAGAAACTTTATTCTAGTATAATTTGATCAAACAACAAAGTGATCTTGCAAGGGTTTCTTTTTATTACCTTTTCAGGTACTGAACTTTAAAAAAGCAAATCACACTAAAAAGTACCCGAATTGGATACTATTTAAGGGGTCGAAAAAAGGTTTTTGTTTTTGTATGGATTAACAATCTTAACAATAGGCCTAATCGACATGATATCATGTCATCAACTTTTTTATAGACTTCCATCTTTTATGTACTTATACAAAATGTAACGGGCAAGTCCTTTTAATTCGAAAGGGGGTTGTTCTAGACGTCTAGGCGAAAACCTTTTGTTCTACGACTTTTGAAAATTCAAACTTTTTTTTGAAAATTTTGAGATTATGTTTCACTGAAAAAACAGCTGTTTTTGAAAATAAAGGTAATTGAAGGTTTGATTGTAGTAGACCAAGCTAAATGAAAGGACAACATAAGGTCAATGACCTCGAACTCTAAGAAACAGCTGATCTTCAAGTAAACTTTACACTTAAAATTTTCGAAAAGTACTTCGGATTTCCGCAAGTCGTAGAACAAAAGTTGTTCGCCTAGACGTCTAGAACAACCGCCTTTCGGCTAAAAGGGCTTACCCGTTACATCTTGTATAAAATGGAAATAAAGGAAGAGAGGACAAAAATTCTGTACTTGAAAGTATATTCAAAAAAGTGGTCTAGGTGACTTAGGATAATTAGTAGAACAAAACTATATAATTTTTACCGCGCCCGTGTATCGCGTTTTTCACTTCCGCGGAAACCGCGGGGCGCAGCTAGTATGAAATAAGTTTCATGTGTGAATCAGCTGTGAATCACATTCTTTTCATCCGAGCGATGTTTCCGGTTTCATCCCTCTTACGGGTTCGCTAAAACCTTAAATTACTTGGGGTCGGCACAGTAGGTAAGTTCATCAGTAGCTTTTTCTACTGCAAAGAGATTTGGTAATATTTTTACGGTCAGACGCCTGCCTGACACCAAGCCTTCTAGGGACCAAGAAATTTATCCGCCACCACGCGTGGAGAACTCAAGGTCAACTAGTACCTCCCCTATATCCCTTATTCGCCTTTTACGACACCCACGGGATGAAATGGAGTAACTAACTAATGCCGCGGCTACAAGCTGTGAATTACCTACCTCATTAAACGGTTGGTTGTATACGGAATCATGATAAATGGGTTTCAGTGTACAAGGAAAATATTGTTTATACCCAAATATTACATAACATATAAACTTTTGAAATTCAAACGATTTGTTAATATAAAATGAATGAATAAATTATTTATTGTTCACACCATTATATAAAATTACAATATTTATAAACAAATACAACTTAAATTTAGGAGGCACAATGGGCGTTATATTCTTACCTCTGCTTTTCTATCATGTTACAATGATCTTGGTCGCTAGGGGACAGTCCCTTAATCCCACACTGAAAATAAATAATAATACGAGATTAAGGCGACTCGGTAAAATGAAACTATGTTAACAAACCGTGTACATTAAAAAGTTTATCTGTTAATAACATCATAATTATTGTATTATACAAGTTGTAACGGGTAAGTCCTTTTAATCCGAAAGGGGGTTGTTCTAGACGTCTAGGCGAACAACTTTTGTTCTACGACTATTGAAAATTCAAACTTTTTTTTTGAAAATTTTGAGTTTGTTTCACTGAAAAAACAGCTGCTTTTGAAAATAAAGTTAATTGAAGTTTTGATTGTAAATCATCCAACTAAATAAAAGGACAACATAAGGTCAATGACCTCGAACTCTCAGAAACAGCTGATTTTCAAGTAAACTTTACACCTAAATTTTTCGAAAAATACTTCGAATTTCCAAAAGTCGTAGAACAAAAGTTGTTCGCCTAGACGTCTAGAACAACCCCCTTTCGGATTAAAAGGACTTACCCGTTACAACTTGTATAATACAATAATTATGATGTTATTAACAGATAAACTTTTTAATGTACACGGTTTGTTAACATAGTTTCATTTTACCGAGTCGCCTTAATCTCGTATTATTATTTATTTTCAGTGTGGGATTAAGGGACTGTCCCCTAGCGACTTACCCGTTACACCTTGTATAACAGGTTTAAAATAAGGAAAGACATTTTTGGTATGCGCTGTGTACAGTAGATAAGTTACAAAAGAGGCAATGAGGAAAAAACTCTTATTTGATTGAGTCATGTATGAGACGTGCCTATCAAACAGTTTGAGCATAAAAAGTGTAGAGATATAATAGTAGCTGCAGTCGAATTGAATGTACATCGCAATCTCCAGTTTCATTTAATTTTGTGGCGAATGAAACTCGAAACATCTTTTTCTTAAAAGTTCAATTTTCGTGCTGACTTATTAGATTTTTGCCGCGAAGATATTTGTTTGAACCATTATTTGACAGACAGATGCGGTGTATAGTTTTTGCATATCACGACTGCGTCTCCGTCTTACTACTAGTTTATTGGCCTGTCTCATTTGAAGCTATTTTGCATTGAACTTTTTTAATTCACACGATTTGTTAACATAGTGACACTTTACCGGGTGTTAATCGCGTATATTTTATTATTTATTATCTTATCTCGGCGTTCAAACCATGTTGCAATGGTTTTGGTATATACATATAGGTATACAATTACACTACACACATTATACCATATACTTACCCTACTATTTTGTATTGGTCCGGGAAGAACCGATATGATTTCGGTTACGATTTCGATCACTGGATCGATATGATTTCGATCCAGTGCTGAATACTCGATGCTTGATTGAACTGAATAATGTTTACATTGATCCAGCGCTTAAGTCCGGAGTGGCTTGCGTCAGCTGGCTGTATCAATGTAAATAAGCCATACATTCTTTATGACATTTCGAATCTCTTGAACCGCATCAAATGGAGAGAAGTGCGTACCTTATGGGGGCTGCAATTCAAAAAAATTGTTTCCGTAAAAAACGTTTTTTTAGATGTGTTCTCTACATAAAGTTCAATCTATGTTTTATATTTCTTTGATCATGAGTAGGTGTTTTCAAAGAGATGAGTAAGTTACCGTCTACCTACCTATATTGGAAATGCCTATGTAGCTGGGGACGTACCGTCGCTGACCGGATAACTGAGTATTGATAAGCTAAAGAAGGGAAATAACCTCTGTTGGCTGTTGACGACCTCTGTGGCGCGTCGGGCGAACGCTTGGCTGCAATGCAGAAGGTTGCGGGTTCGATCCCCGCTGGGTGCAAATATTTATGCTTAAAAATAAGTATTTGTTTCTGGTCTGGGCGTATTATGTATAATATGTATGTATTTACAAAAGAAAAATAAATATAAGTAGTATATTATCCGTTGTCTAGTCACCGTAACACAAGATTATCAGCTTACCACGGGGCTAGATGGCGCTGTGTGTTCGTCACAGGATTTATTTATTTATTATTATTATTGTAGATTAAAACGACTTGAAGTTGCAATGAAAGCTCTTAGTGAAACAAACAGGGTGATGATGCACGCGTTATTGTTAATTCGCCGTGGCAGGGTTCTCGTGTGGCGCAATGTGTAGCGCAAGCAAGGGACTCAGCTTCGAATCTGTCACAGGAGAATTTTTAATAATAAATTTTCTCAACGTATAATATTTAATTTGGAATGCCTTGGGCAGTTAACGTAAAGTAATATTAAATTAAACTTTATTATTCTTTTATAAAATAAAGGGTTTTTTTAAATTACCTATATTAATATTTTATTTACTATTATTATTTAGGTAGGTAGATACGTGATATCGACTTACATTATAGTGCTCTCAATTATTATAATTTGTATTTACATACATAATGGAAGTACTTACTTACATGAGTTTATTTATCACACCTAAATTAATTACTCACAAAGTTATAAATTACGTAAGAAACTTTAGGTAAGTAAAAACCTAACTTAAGCGTGTATAAAAGTATGAAACTGATTAATTACGTTATATTTTGTAAGATATATACTATTATTAATTCTATGCAACGATTAGTTCAATATACCACTTATCAGATTATCATTTACTGTTTCATTCGGACTATTTTTATTCTGAGGTAATGGTTAAGTGCAAGTGGAGCCATAGGAATCAGAAAGAAAGAGTAAGAGTATACTTTAGAGTATTCATTCAGGAATGAGAGAGACACGGCTCGCTGTCTCACAAGTGGGATCTTCCCCCTCTCTCTCTCTCTGGCCCACTTGTGAGACAGCGAGCTGTCTCTCATTTTGTCTTCTGGAAACCCTTGTTTCCGCAATTCCCTCACCAGACAGTAATTTTATACATAAAAGTTCCGATCCTGTGGGAATATCGGGATCAAAAATAGCGTGTTGCTCCTGGACAATGTAGCTCTCAATTGGTGTTTGAAATCGGTTCAGTGGTTTCGGAGATTACCCCAATATACTTACCACTTCATAAATCAATTACCTCTTTATAATATTAGTAGGTATAGATTAGTTACAAAAAGTAGGTATGTACATTATGGTACCTATGCTAGCTATAGAACGCTATAGCTCTCTATTTGATCATTTAATTTAAATGAAAAACATTTATATTGAAAAACGTTTTTATTGTGGTATAAAAATTACATAAGTAGGTACATTTAATTAAGTATTTATATAAAAGGTATATGTATATAATGTAAATGATTTATACAGAGGTAGTTTATGCTAAAGGCAATATAACAAAGACCTTTGTGATGTAGGCCTGAAAAATTATATATCTACACAGATGGCTTATAGATATCACAACCTAGATCGGGGCAGGTTTATAATGCTAATACTGGACGAACTGCATCATTTCAAATGGCAGATACTAACATTTGCTAATATCAGGGAGAGATCCTCTGTTTTGGCAGTGGTTCTTCCATCCGTACCAAGCCTGGAACTTGTGGCGTTTGTAGATCTTCTTAGCGCAAGTGGAAGCCTTCGTAATGTCGTTAGTCATAACATCTAAAATGATTGCATATTATAATAATTAATTAACACTGGCTAATTTCCAAATTACTATAATTCCTAAGAAAAGAAAGAAAGAGGTCTCATTGATCGAAGAAAACCCCGAAGTATTTGTTCGACTTACCAGCGCATTTGACGTTACAGTCTTTCCCAGCAGCTCCGCTTGAGGTGCACCAGTATCTGTTGTTGATCTGGAAGAGGCCGTAGTCCTTGGAGCCATTCTTGTTTGTGTTTGTCTTAGCCGTGTTCCTACTGCTCTCGTGTTCTACCAGACATACCCCTGGAACATTGGAAGTCAACGTGCTATATTTTTGACTAACACACGTCATAAGATTTGGTAAGATAGTGCTAGAGTAGGTAGAAAGTATTCTCCCGGATGTGCGTTCACCTTGTCGTGGTGGCGGCGCTTATTAGCTGCAAAGCTGGCAGTGAAGCCAGGAGACGCGCAAGCCAGGCAAGCCCGGCTTTCCACCCGTAAGCCTGTGTTTCTGAGACGATGGCGAAATCATCTCAGACTGGGATTGTCATCCGGGATAGAGATGGGCCTGAAAATCCGCCCCTGATGGGGTTGGTGGACATAGTCCGGGGGGAATTCCCTGCTGGTCCCGATACTTGCGGAGCGAGAGTTATCGTGGAGTACCCGGCCGCTTATCCCCAGATTGGCCGAAGTACATTCCCCACGTAAGAAAAGGGTTAAATAAGGTATGCATTAAATCTTGTAACAATACTTACAGTCTCTCATTTTATCCTCCGGGAACCCTTGCTTCCTCAATTCCCTCACCAGACCACATCGGTCAAACGTTTTCGCCTCACATTGCAAAGCAATCGCCGCAACCACAGCAACAGCAATCAAAAGTTTATGCATTTTGATTTTAGTTAGCTAACCAAGTCAGACTGTCCAGGAAAACCAACTTGAAATGTAACTACGGTCTGTCCGGACGTTCCTTTTATATGAAACATGCAGTAAACTTAAACAACTAAGCTTGTATTATCAGTAAAGTACCTACCTACTGATCTTGTGTGGTAACTGGCAAAGGGGATTCCTTAGTAACTTAGATGGATGGTTGTTCCAAAGGTGTGTTTGGTATAACACGAGAGCGCCAGGAACAAGGTGAAGATAAACACAAATAAAGGCTCTTAGGACTACGGCCTTTTCCAGCAACGATACATTCATGTTTTCATATTTACTAGTTGTAGCCACGTGTGTAACATGACTAGCGAATTATTCGCAGACTAGCTGCGCCCCGCGGTTTCACCCGCGCAAGTCGCGATCCCGCGTTGTTCTTACACCTACCTACTGCAATGCAAAAATCCACACTTAAACGGTCGCCCATTGAAGTACTGTTAAAGCCAGGCGCTACCGCGCCTCGCATCATCAGTACTTACCTGGTCGTCCGTTTAAGTGTAGATTTTAGCACTGCAGTAGCTAGGTGAAGTAAGGCAAAATTTTTATGTCAGTAAGTGATGAAGACGATCGATGACGATGGATGCCGATGGTTCAAAAACAAAGAAAATTTCGCAAGTTTTATATTTTATCCGGTTATCCGGATATCCGGATAAAAAGCCTATATGTTAATCGAAGTCTTAAGCTATCTGCATACCAAATTTCATTGAAATCAGTCCAGCCGATTCCGAGATTAGCGCGCACAAACGCACAGACAAACGGACAAACATTCAAACCGTTAGTACGTACTACTACGTACCCCTAAAAATAGTTTTTTCAAAATATCTTTCAAAAACAGACACCGCTAAGTTACGATTTTATTATAAGTATAGATATAGAATATAGATTTAAGATTCCGCATTTCAATTTCGCAGAGCAAATTGACTTTCGTGGTATTTTAATGTATCAGGCAGTGATTGATGACAGATAGAATTTGCAGGCTTAGTGGAATTTGTAAGTGGTAATGCAGGTGAATAAACTAAAATCTTTCATAGATAGGTCGGTGTTTTGTGATGTATTACCATAGATATAAACTTGAGTACAAGGCAAACATTGTAAATACGATGTTAACATTGTGTCTACTACTTAGTATCTCGAACTGAATTCACAATAGCCTACGGCAGGGATGCTACAATACACAAAGTTACATAAACATTGCGACCCAATAAATAGTCATTAACACAACAAAATATTGTTCAATCGTGGTCGTGAACTGAGACAAAGATACTAAGGAATCCCCTTTGCCAGTTACTACACAAGAGCAGTAGGTAGGTACTTTACTGATAATACAAGTTAATTTGTTTAATGTTCACTGCACGTTTGATATAAAAGGAACGTCCAGACAGACCGTAGTTACATTTTAAGTTTGTTTTCCTGGACAGTCTGACTTGGTTAGCTATATAAAATTAAAATGCATAAACTTTTAATTGCTGTTGCTGTGGTTGCGGCGATTGCTTTGCAATGTGAGTCGAAAACGTTTGACCGGTGTGGTCTGGTGAGGGAATTGAGAAATCAAGGGTTCCCGGAGGATAAAATGAGAGACTGTAAGTATTTTTAGAGAGTTTATTTAAAGTTAATTTAGTTTTTTTTACGTGGGGTAATGCACCTCATGCACCGTCAGGCCAATCTCGGGGGAGAGCGGCCCGGTGTGTTTACCAACTAAACTTCACTATGTCTCTCGCTACGCAACTGTTGGCAGGAAATTCCTCCCGGACTATATCCACCAACCCCAACAGCGGAGGATTTTCAGGCCCCATCAGAACCTTTTAGAGACGGAATCGACCTACTGTCTCGGGGCCCTCAGACCCAGTTGTGATTGGTGAACCCCCCGAGTCCACCACCACGGCCCCATCGTTACGGAAAGGGCGGGTTAGAAGCGAGGCAAGCCCGGCTTCTCGCCTCGCGCGTCTTTTGGTTTAACTGCCAACAGCTACTAAGCTCCACTGTGACAAGGTGGACGCAATTTCCGGGGGATACTTTATTTACCGATCTTAGCAATATATTACAAGATATTATGACGTGCATCAGTCCAAAATATAGCACGTTGACTTCCAATGTTCCAGGGGTATGTCTGGTAGAACACGAGAGCAGTAGGAACACGGCAAAGACAAACACAAACAAGAATGGCTCCAAGGACTACGGCCTCTTCCAGATCAACGACAAATACTGGTGCACCTCAAGCGGAGATGCTGGGAAAGACTGTAACGTCAAGTGTGCTGGTAAGTTAAACTAATACTTCGGGGTTTTATCATCGATCGAGGAGACCTCTTACTTTCTTCTATTAGGAATTAAAGCAATTTGGGAATTAGCCAGTGCTAATTAATTATTATAATATGCAACAATTTCAGATGTTATGACAGACGACATTACGAAGGCTTCGACTTGCGCTAAGAAGATCTACAAACGCCACAAGTTCCAGGCTTGGTACGGATGGAAGAACCACTGCCAAAACAGAGAATCTCTCCCTGATATTAGCAAATGTTAGTACCTATCTGGCATTTGAAATGATCCAGTTCGTTCCGTATTTATAAGCATTTTAAACCTGCCCCGCTCTAGGTGTGATGTCTGTCAGACATCTGTACCTATAGATAAATTGTTTACATCTGTACTGTATAGATCATTTTACAGTCCGCACTACATCACAAAGTCCATTGTTATATCGCCTTTAGCATATGCTGCCTCTGTATAAATTCATCATATTGTTTGGATCATTTACTTTAGATATACTTACAATTTAACGTACTTATGTAATTTTTATACAGTAATATATACTTTTTTTCAATAAATGTTTAGAATAGAATAGAAAAAAGTTTATTTTTTCTAATGTTACACACACATAGTCATACAAAAACATAAAATATCAACCTTAAAATGTATAGGTAGATACGTCTAAGACCAAATACAACATGTGTTTTCAATTTGATCTTGAATAAGATCCGACACGTATTCCGTAACGTTTCGTAATTTAATCTTTCTTACAAAATAGATTAACAATCAGTCAAATATCTAACAATAAACATTATTATCTTTAGTCAGTCAGGTACATATGTACTTACTGTTTGTACATAAATACAATGTTACTATTTTTAGTCAACGCTTATCAGTATAGTATTTTAATTTGCAATTGATAAAAAAACTTTTCATTTATATTCCACGCTACCGTGATTGTTTGTCGATGCTTTGTCGTCCTTTTGTCGCACAAAAAAAGAGTAAATTTTTAATAAAAAAATAAATACAACAAATTGGCACGGACACGGACATGTTTTTTACCATAAGTACTATTCACAGAACAAATGGGAATGGAATTCCCAGTAGTGCTGTTCACGAAACTTGTACTTCAAAACTATTTCTTCTCCATATCTAACTATCAATAAAGTACCGCCTACTGGCCACTTGAGGCAGTAGGTACTTAATTGACATATTAGATATAGCATATTATATTCATAAAACAAAACGGAGCACCCCGAATAGGGGTGTGCATCAGAATGGCGGGTGTACAAATGCAAATTATCATGAATCTAATATGGCTCAAATCTACCTTAATTCTACCAATAAAGAAATTAATAGTACCTCACTGTACGCATAGAAAACTCAATAAATATGTGAGCCGCCAATCTGACGTCAGGATGGCGGGTGTATTCCTTTTCTGGGCGAAATATCATTCGTCAATATTTATATTCACTGCCATATAAATCTACCTAATTAGTAACTTACAGAATCGTGCGTAGTAATCAAATTCAGGCAAAGGCTAGAGAGTAATTTTGAATATAAAATTTCGAAACTTTAAATTTCTGCAATGTTGGTATTTAGTAATAGCGGGCGTGTCGAGAATCTGGGCTAAAAAAAAGTGCAAATAATAATATTTGCATTATAGAAACAGCCAAGTTATCGTTATCATTTACGAAATAAAGACTGACTTTATAGTCAATAGTCTTTATTTCGTAAATATAAAATGTACTTGTCAAATGGCTAACATAAGACTAATTCGATTCAATTATAACATAATACTTGACACTGGCTACTTTCTAAACGGCTATAATTATAAAAAAGTACAATCTTTTTTTAGCCCAGATTCTCGACACGCCCGCCATTACTAAATACCAACATTGCAGAAATTTAAAGTTTCGAAATTTTATTTTCAAAATTACTCTCTAGCCTTTGCCTGAATTTGATTACTACGTACGGTTCTGTAAGGTACTAATTAGGTAGATTTATATGGCAGTGAATATAAATATTGACGAATGATATTTCGCCCAGAAAAGGAATACACCCGCCATCCTGACGTCAGATTGGCGGCTCACATATTTATTGAGTTTTCTATGCGTACAGTGAGGTACTATTAATTTCTTTATTGGTAGAATTAGGTAGAATTAAGGTAGATTTGAGCCATATTGGATTCATGATAATTTGCATTTGTACACCCGCCATTCTGATGCACACCTAATAGGGTAGGTTAGATTATTAGGACATGATCAGCGCTTTGACGAGCGAACGAAGAGAGCGTGCCGTTGCATCGATCACCAAAGCGTCTTAATACTATAAATATAATAACAACATAACTTCGTTACAGAAATGGAGGGAAAAGTTAAAATTTACTAATGGTAAATTAATAATAGTAAATTACTAACAGTACTAATGGTAAACAGTACCTAGTTCTGCCGACAGAACTACTCAACAGAACAGATAGAAGTGACTCGAATTATCCCTAACACCGCATTAGATATGTCTACCATCCTTAAAGTTTTAGACGTAGAATTTTAATACCATTGCTGCCACCCGCCCTCGGCTTGACTGATGAAATAATTTCCGACTGTGCCAACTCTTAGAATTCAAATGGAAATGAAATTCATATGAAGGATATTAAGGGTTCTATCAGAAATTTTAATTAAGATCCCTTTGGCTTACTTACCTACCTATGTTTTTTATTATCATCTTCTCTTAAAGTTAAATGTGGATTTCTCAATAGTTCTATCCGATCTGATTGTCCTTGGTTGCATTTTATACAGTCCACTTCATCGATAGCTAGTTAAGTTGTTATTGAAAAGGGCTTCTACGTGTTGGCTTCAACTCTACCACGCAAGCCTTCCAAATTTCTGAGGGCTTCATAGCCCGGGATACGGGATGTATATTTTTGGATATCTTTTTACCTATAAGTGTCCAAAAGACTGATGGTCACAAAATGGGATGATTATAATCAGATCCTTAAAAACTTACCGCCTATCTACTACTAACAATAATTTGGTGCCATTGTTTGTTGCCATGTTTATCGGTCTATGTATGTATGTATGTATGGATGTTTCTATGTGGCGTTCTAGAGGCCAAACTGACCGTGGACGTGGACCAATTTTGATGATTCTTATGTCAATCGATTAATTTTGTATTTTTTTTAATTTGGTCTCGTGAACAAGACAGTTACAATTAGGTAGGTACTAGGGAAATATTGAGATCCGTAAAAACAAATTAAACATGATAAATCCAAACACCCCGTTTTAAAGTCATAATATTATGACTTAATTTTTTTCCAAATATCATTTGGAAGTGAGACCTAATTTAGTAATTTTAACAAGGGCACTGCTCATTGATCCAAAAATTCAACATAATTAGAGCCTTGCAATTCCGTAGCATATTGCTTAATTTCAGCCTGTATGTTAGATATTATGTAGGTATATTTTTGTGTATGATATCGAGGCGCATCGTGGCGCATGCGCGGTGGTAACGAAGCCAGGTGAACGAGGAAGAGGAACGGAGGTTTACGTCAGTTCGTGCCGCATCGTTGTGATGTGTGCAGTCGGATGGGCGGCGCGGGATGGGCACGCGGCGAGGCGCGCGTCGCTGACGACTCCGACTTCCAAACACTCAAGAACCTGCTAGGATCCGAAGTAGGCTGGACGTTGGAGTACGAGAAAGAAGGCGTCAAAGTCTGGGCGGAGGATGCCGCGCACGGTGCATTGCGGACGGTCAAGGTCTGTTATTGTATTAATTTTTGAATTGAATTGAGTAGTTTGTTTTCATTAATGTTCAAGTGCTTTTAAGTATATTTTCGAAACGTAGGTACCTACAAGTAGCGTTTATTGGTGACCACTGAAGTGATCATTTCAGCATAATGACCGCATACTATGTCATTAGCTGCACGAACCACAATTCGTGCGTTTAAAATGGGTCGATTTCCATACTTAAACAGAGGGTTATTTTGTTTTACCTACAGTAGGCAGTTACTGTTGACCGTTTTTTATGTGATGAGCTGATGAGATTCAACAGTTTGTTTAGGTCTAGGTACCGTGGTAAATTAGATTGACATAGTTGCTGAGTTGTGACCCGAATTCATTTCGTTAGGTTGGTAGGTAGCTCTTAATTAAGTCGACAAATACTCAGCCATTTATTTAAGAGCTTGTTTGTTAGTTATTAGAAACATAAGTGAGTTGTACTTACACATAGTTTTCTAATTGTCTTTTTCTATGTATAGGGTCAGTATTTGATTTTCTAGAGGTTTTTTACAAAATAAGGTTGACATGCAGTTTAGAATATAAAATAATACCTTTTACACCCTTTTACGGGGATGTAGGTAAATTGTTATAGCTTTTAGTGGAAACGCAGCCCACACGCTCACTTAAGAGGAAAGGATGTAGTCTACTGTTCCTTCCTGGATAAACACATTAGATTAAATATGATTAAGTTTAAGTGAGCCGTTAAACCTTTATTTATTTTTGTTATTTTATATGGCTTATAATACATTTGGAAATTAGCCAGTGTCAAGTATTAATATTTGCAAGTTGTTTGCATTGAAACAGTCAAATCGTCATAGTTAAAGTCAAGTCGAGGAAATAATTGTAAAACGGCGGCCATTTACTATGATTGTTCACGGAGCTTTGGAGACAACGTTAAAGTCCATATTTTGCACCGATTTACACTTTCACTACACTTGTACACCTTCACGAAACTAAATTGATTAGTATGCCCCCGAAATTCAACAATTTACACGCATTTGAAGTAGGTTTCAGAAAAATGAAAAGTTAGTAACTGTAACACATCTCTTAACCGCGTTCCCGCCAAAAACTCAAAACCTATACATTTTGCCATGGCAATAATATGCCCCCCTACTACGTTTTGTTTTTCCACGTTTTTTTTTTATTTTCTAATTAGTTTATAAAAATCGTATCACCTCGTTTTTAGGGTTTCGTAGTTAACAAGAAACCCTTTTTCTATTGTTGATTACTTACGAGTTTACACTTTTTGCTGAATAATAATGCCAAATACAAGAAACCAAAACGTCACATTGTATACTGAAATTAGAAATTATAGTCTGGAATTTATAAAGCGTACCTACTATTATAGGTCACTAGCTGCGCCTCGCGGTTTCACCCGAGTAAGTCCCGTTCCCGCGGGATTATCGGGATAAAAAGTAGCCTATGTGTTATTCCCGATATCCAGCTACCTAGTTTCCAAGTTTCACCGCAATCGGTTTAGCGGTTTTACGTGATGAGTAACAAACACACATTACACATACTCACAAATTTCCAGCTTTATAATAATAGGGGTTAAAGTATGAAATTGCCGTTTTATTGCAATAGGTTCTTTGAATTGACATAGAATCTTCATGGTTTGAGGTTTTCGAATGAAACTTTTTTCAAATGGTTTCTGTGATGTTCTTTTTTTAAAAAATGTGAAACATTTGAATATCGACTTTCAATTGTTTTTGTTATTCAATTCAGACAAGAAAGATGGATACCGCGAAAATTCGAGTGATTTTTGAATACGAGTTCCGACGCGGAACTAACGCGGCAGAAACAGCCCGCAATATCAATGCTGCGTTTGGAGAGGGGTCTACTAATGAACGCACCGTGCGATTTTGGTTTAAACGCTTTCGTGATGGAAATTTCGACTTAAAGAACGAGACACGAGGAAGACCGCCCACACAGGTGAATAACGATGAATTAAGAGAGATAGTGGAAGCCGATCCTAGTCAAACTACCCAGGAATTAGCGGCATGGTTTAACGTTACCTTACTCACTTTATTGACTCACTTGCGTCAAATCAATAAAATAAAAAAATACGAAAAATGGGTGCCTCATGATTTGACTGATCTGCAGAAAGAAACGCGTGTTGAAACTTGTGTTGCCTTGTTGAACCGGTACAGAAATGAAGGAATATTGGATCGAATTGTAACATGTGATGAAAAGTGGATTCTTTATGATAACCGGAAAAGAAAAATGCAATGGCTGACCCCTGGTCAAATGCCACAACAGTGTCCTAAAGCAAAACTTACCAATAAAAAGGTAATGGTAACTGTTTGGTGGTCTCAGCATGGTGTTATTCACTATAGTTTTCTTCGATCTGGTCAAGCAATTACGGCAGATGTCTATTGTGCCGAACTCCGAACCATGTTGACAAAACTAGCAGTAAAACAGCCCCGACTCATGAATCGATCTTCACCATTATTGCTCCACGACAACGCGAGACCTCACACAGCACGAGAAACCATTTTGACCCTTCAGGAACTGCACTTAGAAACCATTCGTCATCCTCCGTATTCACCAGACCTTGCTCCAACGGACTACCATTTTTTTCGTGATTTGGACAATTATCTACGTGACAAGAAGTTTTCTTCCCAGGAGGCAGTACAAAATGCTTTCACACAGTTTGTGCAGTCTGGATCGTCGGAGTTCTATCGCAAAGGCATTAATAACCTTGCCATTAGATGGCAGCAATGTATAGATAATAATGGCAACTATTTTGATTAGGTAAATAAATTTGTTAAAAGTTTAAAAAATAAACAATTAAGATTTTCAGTACAAATCGGCAATTTCATACTTTAACCCCTAATATTAGTAAGATGGCTAATATAGGTTTTATGACATACTTACTTATATTTTCTCTAAAGTCCTTATCCAGGGAGGAAACAGTCGAAGTACAAAGTCGATATTCTTTTCCCTTACAAGCTGCCACATTCAGCTGCATGCCTTTAAAAAATCTTGTACCTCCACATCAACGTTTTCTTTCAATGTGCGCTTGGGTAGATGTGTCACTAATTTCCGGCAATATGTGGCAGCTCTTAGATCGATTAGATCCTTCTAGAAAGTCCTATAAAGTGACCTTTTAAATAATTCACGGTGGACTAAGCAATAGTCGGTCGCGTGACTGACTTCCTCGCGTATATCGGACGTTCTCTCATGCTTCATTAGCTCTACGGGAATGTTGGGAAATCTGGACATCAAATATTATGTTGTTCTAATTGTACTTATACGTAATTAACTTAGGTCTTAGCTAAGTAATAATACCTGTAGTTGACCAATCAATCAATCTTAACACATTCATTTTATTATAAAACTAGCTGCGCCCCGCGGTTTCACCCGCGCAAGTCCCATGTAAGATAACATGTAGCCTATGTGTTATTCCCGGTATCTAACTACTTATATTCCAAGTTTAATCGCAATCGGTTCTGTAGTTTTTGCGTGATTGTGTAAGAAACATCTAAACACACACATTTTCACATTTATAATATTACTAGCTGCGACCAGTGGTTTCACCAGCGTAAGTCCCGTTCCCGCGGGAATAACGGTATAAAAAGTAGCCTATGTGTTAATCCAGGTCCTCAGCTACCTATATTCCAAGTTTCATCGCAATCGGTTCAGTAGTTTTTGCGTGAAAGAGTAACAACCTCACATACATACATACAAACTTTCACGTTTTAATATTAGTAAGAAGTAGGATAGTAGGATATGTATGTTAGTCTATAAGGTATATACAAGATGTAACGGGAAAGTCCTTTTAATCCGAAAGGGGGTTGTTCTAGACGTCTAGGCGAACACCTTTTGTTCTACGACTATTAAAAAATCGAACTTTTTTTTTGAAAATTTTGAGATTATGTTTCACTGAAAAAACAGCTGTTTTTGAAAATAAAGGTAATTGAAGGTTTGATTGTAGTAGACCAAACTAATTGAAAGGACAACATAAGGTCAATGACCTCGAACTCTAAGAAACAGCTGATCTTTAAGAAAAGTACTTCGAATTTCCAAAAGTCATAGAACAAAAGTTGTTAACCTAGACGTCTAGAACAACCCCTTTTCGGATCAAAAGGACTTACCCGTAACATCTTGTATTTATGGACCTTTGTAGCCTGAAATAAATGGATTTATTTATGTTGTAATAACATAAAGGTCTTCTGCTTTTCGTATAGTGGTTTGTCTCATCTAGTGTTAGAGTGTTCAGGTAACCCTAAAGCCTGTTACTTGACCTAACGACTGCTATTGAGATAACAATCGGGATCAACTGCTTAACGTGCTTACAAAGGCGTCAATTGCTGCGTAAGTTTTCAGGAAATGAGCATGTGTGAACATAAACAATCGTTTTTATCTGCTTTTGCTTATATGTATAGATTCGAAATACATTGTTGATTCATATTTTATCTGTAGGTACGATACACAATACCACACATATCTACTTATCTACCTAGTACCTACCGTTCTATCTACAACTCCTACAATAGACATATAAACGCCTGAAGACAATAAAAATTAGTACGGGTAGGTCTTCAATTAGGTACCTAGCTTTTGTACGTATTATGGAAAAACATAAATTCCTACTAATACAAAACTGATAAAAAAAAGCGTAGGTAGGTACCTACCAGTCTTACATATAACCTAATTTATTACTTAATTAAATAATTTTTGATAGGCAAAAGCCGCAAAAATTGATAAAAACCTTTTTAGTAATAAATTACCAATTTCGTAAGGGTAAACGAGGGCCAATAAAAGTGAATAGTGAAGCGTTAACTAAACCTAGTTATCCGTTGTGAATAGTTTTCCTCAATTTACCTTCCAATCAGTATTCAAGCCACATCTCTGTCGATACCCGAAACCGGTGGAATCGGCTTTTATTGTTTTGACGTGGTGGTTCAAGGGACAGTGGAAAGGTTCTATAACCAAAAAGTTAATGTAGATGTCAAGATTCTGACCGTGAAGCCCCGGCATAGAAAGGGTTCCCCATCTCTTCTACGAGTGTCCAAAAATATTGTTTTTCTAACTTAGCCGTATAAAATAAATAAAATAGGGTTACCCCATCTAACCCATCGCGGGAGCCCTTAGTCATCTTAAAGACGACAAAGGCTTCCCGCGGCTGAAGAGCAAACTTTGTGGTCTCCCCGCGCAGTTGCGAATAAACTGCTTGGTCCCTAGGAGAATTGGTGTCAGGCAGGCGGCCAGTCGTAAAAATATTGCCAAATCTATTTTCAGAAAGTTATGGCCAATGATGACTTTAGGATCACCCCAATAAATTTAGCGAAGCCCGAAGGCTCGGGGGAAATCCAACATGGGAGCGATTTTCCGCTCAGATAAGAGATTGATCTTCTAACTCTAAAGACCATAGAATAGGACACGTATTCCTGCAAATAGGATATCTCAACTATTCCTCAGCTCTGTAAATTTTTTCAAAATTTTGCTGAAGATTTTAGACTAAACTAATGTAGCTAAGATAGAAAAATCTAACTGGCTTTACTAAATTACTTCCTCTTATAATAAAGTATTCGTGTCTAGCGTGGTTTTAGATATCAATTTGCTATACTTACGAGAAAGTAATTGGAAAGCGCGCTGGCTTTGTCCCTCGACGTTCGAGACACATTTTCTATATCGATAATAAAGTTGATTTATTTCTCACCCATCTGGGACGGAACGGGACTCTTGAATCAGCAGAAATAAGAGGAAATACTTTTTTATTTTCAATGTATAATGTAATTTTTAAATTGTAATTTACGATTAATTTCAGTTCAGTGTAGTCTTAAATTGAGGAGCTCTGGCATAGCTTCCACCGATTATGAATAGTCGTGCGGGTTAAGAAACGCTTGGCTCGGTCATTACTTCTATGTATGACCGATAATTTGTGTGAGAAATAAACACTTTCTCGAGCTCTTCGTGCTTCAAGACCGGAACGGGAAGACCGGTGTTGTGGCTTCTTCTGGAGTCACAACGTATGCCGAGGCAGATCCTCGTTGGCAGCAGGCACACTGCTCACAATTAATTGAACCTTGTATTTCATTTATGTTATATTTCTTTCCTTTTCAACGATCTATGTTCTGTCTTATATTATTGTCTATGTGAAGTTGTGTCCCATTGTTCTTATGTATACTTGTGTGTGTGTGTTTGTTGTCAATAAATGTTTTTCTTTTCTTTCTTCAGTAGGCACGTTAGGCAGTCGGTCCCGGCTGTTATCTCTGATAGCAGTAGTTAGGTTAGAGGCCTTAGCCTGAAAAAGGCATAAAAACTCTAACACTAGGGGAATCACGCGACTACACGAAAATAAGAAGTCTTAAATTTTAGGGGAGTAGGTGGATATTATTCAATTCCTTAACTCAATTAATTAACTTTTAATGTCAACATAATTTACCTTTTACACTTTTGAGGTGTCTCTCTTATTCGAAAGTTCTAACTAATGGAAATGAAATTACTTTTCCTTGGGATTATGATATTTCCTTACAAAATGTGAATATACCTATGCATTAGATATCTAATAATGATTTTCTTCTTCCATTGAATCCATCTATCCATTGCCCAAAAGAATTTTCCGAGTTTCCCAAACCCGATAACTCATCAGAATCTATTTTTTCTACGGATGCAGCCTCGTAAATACTGATCCCTTAAAATACTCGCAAATCTCATGGCCCGGTTAGGGCGAAAGAGTAACCCTTTTTACCCGACTGCGAGAGGGTATTTTTTTTTGACTCAGGTTTTTCGATTTGTCGGTCTGTAACTAAGTAGCTTTGTAGTCTGTATGTTTGACAAGTTTTTACCAATACATTGGGGGTCACCATTATCTCCTAACTGCACCTTATTGGATCCTTATCGTCCAGCAATTAAATTTCATCATCATCATACACCATAAACCTGTTGCAGTCCACTGCTGAACAATCGCACGCCACCTATTATAGATCTATTTTCGGCTTCTCGCTTTTAGTTTAAATAAATTTAATAAAAATAAAATACTTAATACAAAAAACCCGAATTACAAAGAAGAGCATTTTAGGCAGTCTGGGAATTTTAATTTAAATTATTAACTGGACGATTTTAGATCCTGCCTGCGATATGGAAATCATGGTAACCCCCTTTATCTACCTAGGTTTATTACTTGAATTTGTTTAACACAATGCAAAAGTAATTAGGTGTATTTTTTTCAAAAATGTTTACTATTAGTCTACGAGTGTTACCAGTTCTTACCTCAACCATAGTTTACCTAGTAGTTGTTTAAGACCCTGGAAAAAATGTAATTTTGCCAATTGTGTAAAATTAAACTCGTTTTTCCGTTGTCTTTTGTCAATGGCCGACGTTTCAATATTTATGTATTTACAGACTCTCTTTAAATCTAATCTTCTTTTATATCAAAATTAATCCCTATTTCGCGTAAACGGCTGAACCGATTAAGCTAATTCTTTTTTTGTTGTGTTCGTTATCGTCAGGAGAAGGTTCTTATGAAAAAAAAATGTAAATTCCCGCGGGATCGGGACTTACGCGAGTGAAACTGCGAGGCGTAGCTAGTCAAATATAAATATAAAACTTATAAACATTTCCTTAATTACAATAGAAATCGTTTCTACACTAAGCACACGCTTGTTTCACAGTAACCCAGATACTAAGGTGAGTTTAAATTTAGGTACCTACTCGTATAAAATCGTGTAAATCAGAAGAAAAATCTAAAATTGTGTGAATTTAAAAAGTGGGTAGGTACATAAATGTTCACTGTTTCTGAAAACAGAAAACTAATAATACCTAAATTTAGAGACAATTTAAACATAATTTCAATCAATAAAACTCAAGGTTTTTCCAACTTTCCCGAATTGCCACTTAATTAATGTCACCGCCGATCGATACTTATCAAACTGACTTGTTAGAGCTAACAACCATTTATTAACACGCGAAAGGTTCCATAGCTCGGTCCGAAGTCCGACGTACAATTTATCACTTAACATTTGTTATTCGATAATTAAGATGATTCTTTTTTTAATGGATAGGTAAGAGCTCCAAAATGGTCCCATAAAATTTGATGTGGATCTGATGAGGGTCTTCGGAGTGATGAACGGAAATGCTCCTCAAAACGCATTAATCAATCCAGTTGTTTATCGATTACTCGAAGATGGCTTGACCGATTGAGATGATTCTTTTTTTAATGGAAAAGTGGAAGCTCCGAGATGGCCCCATAAAAATTTGATGAGGATCTGATGAGGATCTTCGAAGTGAGGACCGGGAATGCTCCTCAAAACGCTGTATTCAATTCAATTGTTCATCGATTATACGAAGATGGCTTAACCGATTGATATAGTTATTTTTTTAATGGAAAGGTGGAAGCTACGAGGTGGTCCCATGAAAGTTTGGTAAGGATCTGATGAGTATCTTCGGAATGATGGACTAGGATAGCATCCCAGAATTCAATAAATTACTTATTTTTGGACTTCTGCCAAAAAGAATAGACCCCTAAAGAACTAAGTATAAGTACAGATTGATGGGGCACCTGAAACCACCTTCTCATCAGCAAACTCCTCAATAATGAAAATTACGGTAACAATATTGTTTATTTTTAGGTAGGTAAGTATACTGAAAAGGGTAAAATAAAAAACTAATTTAACAATTAAAAAACCGACTTCAAAAAGAAACAAAAAATAATTTAAAAAACAACCAAAAAAAAGGAATTGATAAAAATGACCAAAATAACCTCTACATAGCTACAGAGCCACCGACTAATTAATCTGTTTTATCATCTGAAGTCGGGCAGTTTTACTGGTTGGTTCCATATTGTACTTAGTTTGGCTGCCCGACTTCAGATGATAAAACAGATTAATTAGTCGGTGGCTCTGTACCTATGTAGAGGTTATTTTGGTCATTTTTATCAATTCCTTTTTTTTGGTTGTTTTTTAAATTATTTTTTGTTTCTTTTTGAAGTCGGTTTTTTAATTGTTAAATTAGTTTTTTATTTTACCCTTTTCAGTATACTTACCTACCTAAAAATAAACAATATTGTTACCGTAATTTTCATTATTGAGGAGTTTGCTGATGAGAAGGTGGTTTCAGGTGCCCCATCAATCTGTACTTATACTTAGTTCTTTAGGGGTCTATTCTTTTTGGCAGAAGTCCAAAAATAAGTAATTTATTGAATTCTGGGATGCTATCCTAGTCCATCATTCCGAAGATACTCATCAGATCCTTACCAAACTTTCATGGGACCACCTCGTAGCTTCCACCTTTCCATTAAAAAAATAACTATATCAATCGGTTCAGCCATCTTTGTATAATCGATGAACAATTGAATTGAATACAGCGTTTTGAGGAGCATTCCCGGTCCTCACTTCGAAGATCCTCATCAAATTTTTATGGGACCATCTCGGAGCTTCCACTTTTCCATTAAAAAAAGAATCATCTCAATCGGTCAAGCCATCTTCGAGTAATCGATAAACAACTGGATTGATTAATGCGTTTTGAGGAGCATTTCCGTTCATCACTCCGAAGACCCTCATCAGATCCACATCAAATTTTTATGGGACCATTTTGGAGCTCTTACCTATCCATTAAAAAAAGAATCATCTTAATCCGTCAATCCGTCTTCGAGTAATCGGTAAACATACAAAAAAAAAAAAAATATTATACATACAGACGAATTGATAACCTCCTCCTTTGTTTTGAAGTCGGTTAAAAATATACTTAGAACTTCTAAGTTAGAAGTAAAGTACGTTCGACCAAACTGGATTAAGCAATGAGTATTTTTATTTTAGTTCTTTTTGTATTGTCCTGTTTACTTTTCTTAATGAGTTGTTGTGTGCTTGACGTTCGAAGAAACGTTTCTTTCTTTCTAAATTTTCCGCATAAATCGTTTTTTCATTAATTTAACTTAAGAGTCTCTCAAACAAAAGACAATAAAAAAAGTTGCTTATTCTAGTTTGGTCAAATCGACCCTAAGCCGATCTGGGCCTCTACTTTAATTCTACGAACGAACGAGAATAAATCTAATAAACCTTTTAAACTAACACGACTTGTACTCATAAGACCCAAGTAAAATATTAATTACGAAAATTAATAGTCTTTCAGAAATAAAATCTGTCATAATGCCTACTATAATGACAGAATCTCTTCCTGGAAGACGTTCGTAGACTTGAAGTAGAGCCAGAAAAAAATCGTCGTGTAATGTCAACGGACCGTAGAACAAAACGCCGCGAGGCGCACCAACTATTATTTAAACTGTGGTAGAATCGAGAACAGCGTTTGGCTCTATTACTATTTCGCGAAAAAATTGTTAAAAAGTTTTCGTTTAAAAATATTTAAACGAAAACTTTTTAACAAAAAAATTTTCGTAATTTTTTAATAGGAAATAAGCGCTTTGGCAACCGCTCGCTAACCTATCCTACTCGGGGTGTTCCGTATAGTTTTTCGTGTAAAAGCCTATTCGTGATAAAGTATTTCGTGAATATAAAAATTTCCTGAAAAAAGTCTTTTGTGAAAGCGTTTTTCATGGGTGAGTGCTGATACGACAGCGTATCACAGACTGATATAGCGATAGGTGACTTTTGTTCTAAAATTAGACCTCACAATATCAAAATGTAGGTATGCTATTTTATATGATTTGAGTTTGTTATTGTCTTTGTGTCTCTGGGATCAGTTATATTTTCTCTGCGTTGGTATAATAGTTCAGTCATTTACTTAGTCAGTCAATCAATTAGTCAGACTGTGAACTTAAGGGATGATTTATATTAGACCGTCATTCCGAGCTTCGTTGTCCATTGCTCGCCGAGAAGTCGATCGGTCTGTTGCAACCGAGTGGTGGCCGAGCAATAGGCAACGAGCTCGGACACGGTACGGCCTAATATAAATCATCCTTTATTCGTATAGATCAAAATGAATATTCAATTTGGAAAAGAAAACCCCGACCCACCGAGCTAGCTCTCTTATACATTCATCGATTGTCTAATTCTCTTTCCTCAAATTCATCACGACGTCAGAAAGACTTTGTTAGGTGCCTGTAGGTAGGTAAATAAGTAGGTACTTTATCTAAGTGCTGAGAACTCTGTTCATAAGTATTACATTGATGTTCCGTGATCCCATTGTGATGTTACATTTCGAAGTGCCTGAGAATTCCTTTGATTATTTATGAATTTATTATCATTCTTATAGTTGCGTACCTACCCACACTTGGTTGCCATAGATAAGCTATATTGGCAGCAATTCTGTTATTCATTTACATAAACTAAACCTAAAATTCTTTAATGTGATGTTTAGAAATTCCAAAAAGCTTTTCTGTTGTTACGCTGGGTTAAGTTTAGTACCACAAAATGAATAGTTTAGAACTGTCAGTCTTAATTTAAGTTTAGGATGGCACCAAGAGAATAAGAATGCTGTCTAAACCTAATTTTAGGAATTGTTGGCACCATATTGAAAATCTTCCTTTTCAACATAATGCTTGCCTACCTACATATGTTAGTTTATTTGTCTTTTGTTTAGCTGCTTAGTATAGTCATTCCACTGTATTTATAAGTCCGACAAATACTTAGTATAGGTAGCAGAATTACTTTTCCAAGATTCTATTTATCTCCATGTAAGAATTCATCAAAATTGACAGGCGTTAAGTAACAAGTACTTTCGTAGCACTCACAGAATATTCGTAGCACTTTTTTTTTAAATATTAAAGTGTCTCTTGTCAAAGGATGTTTTTCTTTTACATCTACAAACTTTCTCCAGACAATTACGAACACAAAAGTAAGGAGATTCAAAATTTAATAAGTTTTTAAAACTATCACAGGTTAGTAGTTGGCGGCTCGCGGCGCTGTTGACGATCCACAATGTCAACTTTGAGATATTCCGCCCCACCATGATAATCTTAAAGTTCGTCACTAAGTTTAGTCGCCGCTATATAAAAAAATTAAAACACATCAAATAATACTAGAAATATTTTTAAAGGAAAAATTCATCTTCAAAAATTCACTTGCGGCGAGATGCCGCAAAGTAAAGTAAATATACCTTGAATATGCCGGGTAAATATGCCTTGAGCAATAAAAACAAATTTACGATATACATCAAATAATTTCAAAAACCTTGAATAAAATAAAGATTTCTTTATTATTACCTGTGAATGAATTCTGAATAACCTGTGGTTTAGAAATATTTTTAGCAAGGAAATATATTTCCAAAAAATCCCCATGACAGGATTCGAACCTGCGTCCGTTCGCTAACCAGGCGACTGCTCTAACCACTGAGCTACACAGGAATCACGTGACACTGTATAATTTTTCGGCCATATCTTTCCTCGCTAATTGTTTTACCAACTAAGGCTTGGTTTCTGCGCCATCTACCGGTCAAGCTTTGCAGCTTTTATTGACTGGTTCAGGTGGTTTACTTTACAGTAAACATACCCAACATGAGATGCGCTTTCTCTCCAATTTAATATTTCTTTTGTGTTTTTATTGCTCAAGGCATTTTAAACATAGAAATATTTTTAGCAAGGAAATATATTTCCAAAAAATCCCCATGACAGGATTCGAACCTGAGTCCTTTCGCTAACCAGGCGAATGCTCTAACCACTGAGCTACACAGGAATTACGTGATAATATTTAAATATAATATATTTTTTTGTTTTTATTGCTCAAGGCATTTTAAACATAGAAATATTTTTAGCAAGGAAATATATTTCCAAAAAAAAAAAAATGCTAAAAATATTTCTATGTTTAAAATGCCTTGAGCAATAAAAACAAAAAGGAATATCACATCAAATAATTTAAAAAAACCTTCTATAAAATAATGGTTTCTAATTACCTGTGGTGTTTAAAAGTTAAAGGATATTTTTTATTTAAAATTTACTTTATTTTATTGACGACAAACCGATTGAGCGACAAAAGAACGACCATGATAGGGCGGATTATGTATACTACTCTCACCACAGACTACATACAAACTACTCGATATTACTTTGTAAATGTTCTCAAACTCAACAAACCTACCACATCCTGTCTGCAGCAAGCGAAACCGATGGAATACGAGTACATGTACCTACATTTTCCAGTGTGTGAACATTGTGAACAATCTCTCGCCCTGTATGAAGCACTCGGGCTTTCATCTCTTGAATTATCTTCCACATAATTGAATGCTTTCACGCAACGTTTGTATCAACATCAAAATGGAACTTCGAGGTGGTTTTGAGGTTTTCAAATGTCAAAGGTATCGTTAGGTGTCTTAGGAGGGTAGTAATTTACGGGTGTGGTTCAGTGGTACTTATAAAGTTACTTAATTGTAGAACGTTTTCATCTCGTGAGAAAACTCTAGGCTAGCTTTATTAATAAAAGTAGAGCGGTGTTGGTTTAGTGGTAGATACCACGACTTTGATTTCGAGGTGGGTTGAGGGTACGAATCCAGGCCGACCGCTCACCAATGTCTTTCTTTAAGAAAAAGTTATGTGAGCTTGTAACATCGCTCTTACGGTGAAGGAAAACATCGTAAGGAAACAGACATGTCCTAGGACTCGCCATGGTCCGAAGACATGGGACATTCGCCAATCTGTGGTAGGTTCCCGTGGCGTTTACTGCCTAATCCGTCTAAGAGGAGGCCCGCGCCCGCGAGTGAGACAAACTAACGGGGGATTTTGTTATATTATGTGTAGTAAGTTTATTACTTTTGGTTTCAGTTTGTCAATTTAAAAAGTTTCGTCCATGGACATAAGTCAAAGCATGTTTTTACTACTCCGACCGTACTCCAAGTTTATTAATAAGGCAAAAACAGTGAACTAAACGTAGAAACGCCTAGCCTTGTTTTTGCTCTCTCTACTCGCTTTAGACTCAAGATAATTTACCCCACTTTTTGTAGACGTGAAAATAAAAATGGCGCATTTGAAAGGCGAAACTACCTGCATTTTATGATACATCACTGGTAAAAAATCATATGTTTTTCCGGTGATAAAGATCTATCCCTATAGCCCATGTAGACATCATAAACACTATTCCGTTCATAAACAAACAATCACCTGTTTAATCGACTTCCAAAAAAGGTGAAGGTTATCTACTTAGTCGAATGTTTTTTGGGTGTGTATGTTACAGAATCTCTTCGCCGCGCGGTTTGAAATCCGATTGTGATGGTTCTTTCTTATAAAAAAGGTTAATTTAAAGCTGAGGTTTGAAGTTGGTCACATTTGTGGTTCCCCTAATTTGGCTTAGATCTGATGAAAACTTTCCGAATTATAAGCAAAATAGCAACCTAGAATGCAGTACATTAATCATTTTTGGTTTTGCATGCTCCAAAATAATCAGCCCTAAAGGGAGCACCTTTTCATCAGGAAATTCCTAATGATGATTTTGAGTAGATAGTCGAAATTAGGAACCTACACTAAAAAGGGTATAATAAAAAATACTCGCTACGAGTATTTCGCCAGTAATTTAAACTGGCTTGATTACGAGGCACTGATTACTGGCGAATTATCGAGCTCCGCAAAAAAAACATATAGTAAATCAGTACTTACACGGCTAAAACCGCGGGGCGCAGCTAGTTTAACAACCACATAACTTTAAAATCGGTTTTTAATATTCTTTTAAAGTCACCGACTCGTATCTATTCTAACTACCAATAAATAGATTAAAAAACGATTGTTTAACACAATAAAGAAAGGTAGAATAACTGTTTATTCGCAACAACAAACACGAAAAGAAAAAGAAAAAATTAAACACAAACAAATTGTTGCGAAACGGCCCTCAACTCAGCATAAATGCTAGTCATTCGACAAGCGCTGCTCTTCCGTTGGAACCGTGTCGGGAAGGCGTCCGTATAACCGTCAGCACATGAGCTAATAGTACTTATAATAATAAGTAGTACTCAAGTAGGTACTTATAATAAAACACGTAGGAAGCCAATATGACTAATACACCCCGATATGAAGGGAAATTTTATTATGTCAGCGATTTATTAGACCCTTCGCAAAGACAGGACTGTTTGTTGGTCGATAGACGATCGCTCGCAATCTACTTGACCAGTGGCCCGATTCTGTTAAAACATAGCATGCGAAAAGCAGGCGGGATGCATGAGCATTGCAGAAGTCGATTTGTTGCAGGAATAAAAATAATAGCTATTCTATAATTTCCTTTAATACTGATTGGCTGAGAAACAAGGGGAGCTATTTAAATAATTAAGTAGCCCTTAACTTTGAAGGCTACTTAACTAATAAAGTAGTAATTAAGTAAAATAACATTTACGGAATACGAATTAACGCTCATTTTCTGCATGTCGCCTGGAGCCTTATTTTTGAATCGCTCGTTGCACTTCAAGCGATTTAAATAATTCGATACCTGCTGATTTTCGTTCGATGTCGGACTTCTGCAGTGAGTGGTTGATACCACTCGTTTCGGTCATGCGATTAACATATAGAAATTACAAAAATCAAATGAAAATTAGTAGAAATCGAGGTATTTAAATCGCTCGAAGTGGCGCATTTGGTTCAAAAGTAGAGTCCGCCGGCATTCCGCATTTCCTTATATACCGAATAAGGGCCGTCGTATCCCGTGTTAGGGATACGACGGCCGAATACAGAAACGCCGGTTATTTAGAAGATGGAATATTTAATGAAACAATATTTACCGGGTTTTATATTTAACTTATTTTTATACGTAATAGGCATTTGACCTCATGTCATCTAATGGGAAGCGACGATGAGGTCGACGATGTAGCATGCGTACTATAGGTACATACCTATTTTAAGGTTGACATCGGAAAAAAATGCTGAGTACAATGTAACAATACCATTAATAAATAAAACCTTTTTCCTAAGAAAAAATCTCTAGTTTGTTTTCTTAAAATTATTCGAATCACGTATATTTCAAGTAGCTACCGAGATAGAATGAACGGTCTATTCTTAAGTCAATAAATGTGATTCAAACGTTACAGGCCGGTAAACCTATGTTAGGTATTCTAGATATTTTATCGTAATATTCTATCTTGAATTTCGGATCGCATAAATCATGACAGGTAGAGGTAGGCAAGTAGATAAATTTGCTTAGGATAATATGTTACGTAAGGGATTCTTGTTCACTGTAAAACTAGTTGATGTCATCCGATTCCTAATCGTGTTTCTTACTAAAAATTAGTTATCAAATGCTAGGTCATATCCCAGTCATTTAAACGGCAGAATCATACCGGCAATTTGTATGATTCTGCCGTTTACAAAAGGCGTCGTCAGTTTAAAAACTCCTACAGCTTTCGCAGCCGAGGCGACAGGTCATTTACTTCTGGTAAATTCTGGTCGTTTGACCAGAATATCTCCTGATGGTATGTGTTGATATGATCTTAGATATAGCACGCTCATCAATACCGGTCTACGTATCGGACGGAACACGGACGAGTATACACTTTGCAATCAGGCGACCAATAAGCATTGGTGACAAATTAATAATTTATTGTACGTACCTACTAACTGTACAAGAAGAAGCTTGTAAAGAATATCATTTTTCTTTCAAATACCAAACCAAACATTCAACTGTACGTTTGGTTTATTGTTGTAGACAATGTTGCCACACTGCGGGGTGGTCTATTTGGCGGTTTATGCTGAACTCCGAGAGACGCCTTGGATGAATAAAACGGAGAGGTTCTAAATTGTACCTAAATAATAAAAATATGTGAGTGGTACAGTAAACATACCGAACCTAATGTGCTGAAAGTAGTAAAAGCTAACTTTGAGCACTAAATGGAGTGAACGTTAAAATTACTGAATTTAGCCGTTAGTTTACCTACCGTGTTTGTTACCTAAACAAGTTGAATTTCAGCACGTATTTTAGATCATTATATCTAAACTATAAAGGAATATTTTACCATGTACCTAAACATAGAGAAATGTTTCTTTACAGGTTAGGAATAATTATATAGTGCTATTGGTATAGGCGAAAATAGGCTATTATCTATTTTACATACCCCTAAGTGATACTGATAAGGGTTGTCCACCCCAAACATTTAGGTATTTTTAATTTTTCGGACCTATTTGGAAGAAATTTTGCATAAGGATAGTGCAATAAGGCAATATGTGATCTGTTGTTTAAGTGATGGAGAGTAAAATAGAATAGGTACTTTCGATATTCCCTCGGGATCGGGACTTACGCGGGTAAAACTGCGGGGCGCAGCTAACGATTTCTAACTTTAATTGTTGGTCAGCTAAAAGTATTCCTTAGTTTTGACGGACATATTCCTGAGTACCTACCTACAACCGCCATCATACCCCGGGAAGTTATTCAGTTCATCAAGTTACAGAAAAAATATGACATAATAGACCAATATGATAATTTTTTCCATAAACATATTGGTTTTCCCCAATTCAATACCATTATAAATTACTTTCACCAATTTCAAAGGAAATTACCTGACAAAAATGTATCAGGGATATCCATCCATCATTGCGTGCGGCAGAACTTAGGTTAAATGTCAAAAAGATTACTGCCCGCCCGCGCCGCTATAAACTGTTGGAACAATGCCAACTAAAGCTAAGTGTCCACACTTCGGCATCGTACGCACCGGATGCATCGCATCAAACGCAACGTAATTGTATAGTAAGTCAGAGAAGTGCGTCACCAATCCGCATCGTGCGGATCTGCTCATCGACAATGCCGACGCCGTTGCTTAATGCCGACTGCCGATGACGTCATTCGATTGCTTAGTTGGCTCGGTAGTTGCGTCGGCAAATGCAATCGCTGCCGATCAGGTGGACGCACTGTGAAAAATTTATCCGTTTGATGCGATCGGTCCGGTGCGTACGATGCCGGTAAGTGGACGCGTAGCTTTACCTCCCCCTCTCTGAATGTGCCCCGCTAGCTAGCTGTACCAACTTATATGTATTCTGTGGTTGTACCAAAAGATACAAAGGCGATCCCGCCCGCTCTCCGTTTATTTATACCTACTGTAATTAATGTATTTTTGAAGCTAAAATATTACGCGTCGTCATTGAATATCGGTTTTCAGATCATTTTTCCATGTAATAGCCGCTTTACATGATGGCCTATCTTAGTAGGCCAGCATGATGGCCTATCATGTAGACGGGCTATAAGACCGATGACAATAGCGCGCGCACATTCTGTTTTAAAGAAAAAGTGCATTTCTTATTTATTATTAACTAGCTGCGCCCCGGGGTTTCCCCCGCGTATTTCCCGTTCCCGCGGGAATGTCGGGATAAAATGTAGCCTATGTGTTATTCCCGGTATCCAACAACTATTTCAAGTTGCATCACAATCGGTTCAGTAGATTTTGCATGATTGAGTAACAAACACACAAACTTACAAACTTTCAGCTTTATAATATTAGTAGGATAGGATTATTATTTAAAGTGTTAGTTAAGAAAAAATATAACCAATATCTCGCCAGATGATAAGTAGGTACTAGGTACCTATGTAATCTAAAACGTAGCACGTACATCTAAATCACAGAAAGGCGGCAAGCTCCGCAGTGTTATTAAATACTTAAACCAAGTTAATTGGACCTCGTATTTCTTTTCTGTTATTTTTATTTCCTTTTCATAATAATATAAGACAAAACGATCTTTGTTTTGTCTTATATTATTATCTATGTAAAAATTGTGTCCCATTGTTCGTATGTATCTTCTTATGTGTGTCTGTTGTCAATAAATGTTTTTCTTTCTTTCTTTTAATTTTACGGACGGAATCCAAAAGATTCTTTACCATGTACTGTGTATTTAAAGGTACTTATTTAAAAAAAAACCTACTATACTTGATAATAATGGCGGTAATTGCCACAGTCATCGGCTATAGCCATAATTTGGGTCCTCATCGTCATAGTAAATTACCTGCCACAAAGTAGGGTGTCTCAATCCCGACGAAATATTCCTTGGCCTTAAACGTTATTGGTTATAACGCCAAGTAGGTGTCTATTGAAAGGAAGCTTTTATCGGCTTTTCCACCGTTACGGTCCCCGAGCTTTATGGAATGCTAGTAAATTATTTTTTAACGTTCAACTCGTAATTAACTTCTATTATAGACAATAAAGTTTATACATATAATATTAACGTCACCGCCCACTGTATTATATTCAGAAGACTAGTAGATTCACGCTGTTTCACCCGCTGAAGTCCCGATCCTGTAGGTTTTTCCAAAAACCCATTCTTAGTGGATCCCTTCTTCCACAAAGAACTCACTCTACAAATTTTATGACCCTACAACCAGCTATTTGGGCTCTGCGTTGATATATGTTTAGGTCAGTCAATCAGTCAGGACTTTGATTTTAAATGTATAGAATATAATATTACCTAAGTTAAGTCTTCGCCTTTTCGAATAGTGGTGTGACTCACCTAGTGTTAGAGATTTCAGGTCGCCCTGAGTCCTTTAACTTGACCTAAAAACTGCTATCTGAGATAAAAACTAGGCCTGACTGCTTATCGTGACTTTCGAAGCATAGAGGAGCTCGTGAGAAATGTTTTTTGGGCCAGGCGTTGCTTAACTCACATGAATACTTATAAAAGATCTATGCAGCTGAGCCAATAAGCTCCTTAAGGTACCTATTAGTTTTAACTTAGGTAAACTAGACTGGGTTAAATAAGATAATACTTAGACCTTTTTTATTTTTGGTCTCTTTGTTCTCGTTGATTCTTTCTCCTTGGGAAGTGAATTTTAATTATGTTAACAACAAACTGGTAGACCTCGTTCTTTAAATTAGTTTAAATTGTTTTAGGTTGTTGCCGAGTTCGACGACGTGGAGCCAGACGCGTTGTACGATGTATTACACGATCCGGAGTATCGGTCCGTGTGGGACACACATATGTTGGCGGCGGAGGACGCGGGACACATCAACGTCAACAATGACGTCGGATACTATGCCAGTATGTTCCTTTATTCAATTTTAATGTTGTACTATAAGTTACACTAGTCGGAGACCACTCCGTGTGGGACACACACATAGTTGGCGGTGGAGGACGCAGGACACATCAACGTCAACAATGACGTTGAATACTGTGCCAGCATGTGTCTATACTAGATGTCCTACGATGTATTACACTAGTCGAAGTACCGGTCCGTGTGGGACACACACATGTTGGCGGCGGGCGAAGGACGCGGGACACATCATGCATGATACATTATAACATCATTATACTACATTATTTAGAAATTTCATTCTAAATAACGTACTACTTGGATTGAAAATGTCCAAATAGTTAAGTACATCAATGTAACTACAATGTAACTAACTGGAACAGACCACTGGAACGCTTCGATTTGCTTTTAAACACCTTCAAATGAACGATCGCAAAAAGAGTTTCAGTCCACGACTATACGTCCGTTTCGTGTACGGCAACTATAAATCAAAACCAGCGTCTTTCATTTATTGTACGATACAATCTATTTTGTTATTATTGCGTTCACTATAGCAGCTATAAGCTCTTTGTTAGACAATTGAATGCTTATTTCAACCACCGATTTTCACCGATTTTATTGAATCGGTTTCCCTTGACTTGAATCCCAAAAACATCTTAGACGGAATAGATTGATTTTATAAGTATGTTCCATACTCTTAAAAAGTATTTCTAGTAACTGTCGTCCAGTTGGGATTTTCTAAATAACTACTTAATATATAACTTTTAAATTGCATTTTTTTAATCTAACTCTCATTGAAAAAGAAAGAATTCCCGCCTGAATACAAGACCTCTATTTGAAGTCTACGAACAAAGGAAAAAACGAAAAATAAAACTGTCAGCCAGGAGGAAAATCTGTCATATTTTAACAGATTTTTCGGCCGATCGTAGAAACATAGTACCACTTCAACTTAAGAGGGCAAATTTAATAATTGAGCAGCTTCAAATCTTGCGAAGCGTTTCAATATTCGGCCGTCATAATCCTAACTTTCCTACGGCATTTTAAAAGAAACTATTTTATACCATATCCATATTCTTTGACGCATACGCGTACACCCCTGTAGAGATAATGCTATCAAGCTTAGCATTGAGTCGAAATCGTCGTTTTATCGAAGGTCCCTTAATTACCAGTCAGTTTCGTATCAGGGCAGGCTCTCGATAGCCCTTTAGATGTAACCAAGGGATTTAAATAGGCACTCTGGTTATTGGCAGAGCTTTGCTAAGCCGGGATTCTGTGATACAATGAAAACAAAACATCGTAGTGTGGTGGGACGTGAGTTGAAGCCTGAATGAGCCTTTCAGAATAGGATGGAGGGAAGAGCTATTGTTATTGCAGAGATAGAGGTAAAAACATCTCTAAGTAAGCATATTCTCCTATTTCTATCTTTTTTTTCACTATTTATACCTTCGTACATTTACCTACAATTTTCCTCATGCTTCACGTTTTTAGGTTAGCTCAGTTTGTTATTTCTTTCTTCGAAAGATAAATTGATTTCACAGGAAACTTTAATTGTAGGTAAACTTCAGCTATAAAACTTTGTGAAACTTCTTAAACGGTCTTTAGTAAAACTTAACTTTTTCTTTTCATAGATTTGTCCGCTAACGTACCTACGTTAGCGGACAAATCTAAGAAAAGAAAAAGTTACGTCAAGTACCTACTTGACGTGTTTGTTATCTCGATGATGCTAACATAAAGCTTAAGGCGGTCATTTGTGTTTTTATTTATAACATTTTTATATGACCGATACCGTTATGTGTATTAGATATAAAAAAACAACAATATTTCGATTTTTCTTATGTTTTCGCGACGTTGAATGATTATCATTTATTTTGAATGAATGAATGTCATTTATTTGCTCGAAATATGGTTACAGAGATGTGACTTATATAATATAATTCCAACATTTTCACCAGCACTAAACTTGGTATGCAAATGTTATTTTTAAGGATTTTGAATTTAATTACAATCTTATAAAATTTTGATAGTTATTGAGAATTATTAATATTAATCTAAATAAACAAAACGTCAACAATAGGATAAAAAAATTAAATTTTAAATTAAAAATGTTAAATTTTTAATGTAGTACAAATGTCAAATTAAAAATAATATTAGGTAATATAAATAACATTAAAACGAAATTCATTTTCCCACGTTTTTATACTCTCACTTTTCTTGTTTGTTTGTTTGTCGGTCCGGGCGGAATCTTGCAACTTCAATTCCCGACTAGCTAGCGGGCTAGGGCGGACTAGCTTGGGAACAGTTCAGAACCAGATGTCAATGTACAAATTTCTAACCTTACAGGAAGAACGGCACTCAAAAGGTTCACTAGCTTTCGGACCATTAGAAAAGAGTCTATAAAGACTCCGAAAACTAGGAACGGTATTGCAACAATGCTGACTATAATAAAACAACGCGATTAAAACCTGTTAAAATGAAACTCATTAAAAAAAGGTACTTATGTACTGTACTTACTTTACTTACTAACTTACTTAAGTACCTACTACTTTACTTACTTACCTACTTACTAGACAGATCTCTCAATATGAAAACATTTGCATGTAGGTATGTAGATATACTCGGGTGAATGAATTTACGTCATCGCAAGACTGATTTTATACTGTTTTAGTACAAACCCACCCCCAATCTCCATCATCGCGCCATCGGCATCGCCGTTAAAAAAATAAAAAGATTTAGTCAAGTACAATGTCTATTTTATGTAATAAAAATCTATTTTATGTAATAAAATACTCTTTCTTTTCGTATGAAAAATATTATCTCGTTTTCTTTTGTTTGATCTTTTGCGCTTGGTTTTTCTATTTCTTGTAATTTCTTATGATTATTTCAGTAAGAGGATATCAAAGAGAAGTCGGTAACAATTTACGTAGATGGTATAATATATACGAAACTAGCTGCGCCCCGCGGTTACACCCGCGCAATTCGCGATCCCGCGTTTTCCACTTCCCTGATTCCGGATTTTTGCACTGTAGTAGGTAGGTAAAGTAAGGTAAAGTTTGTAAGTGATGATGATGACGATGACGATGATGATGCCACTCTACATCACTGATCCTTACCCTACCCCTTTGACGATTTTTATTCAGATCTGTCTCGATTTGTTAAATAATTATCACCCGCGTAAGTCCAGATCCCGCAGGATTATCTGGATCAAAAGTTACTCTCCATCACCTAAACTATCTCATGGCAAATCTTCATCCAAATCGGTCGAACCGTTTGACCGTAAAGAGGGAACAAACAAATATACATACTTTCGGATTTATAATTATATTACTATGAACATGTCATTGTGTTGTTAACAATAATTATTCATCCAGCCTATTCCCTTTATTCGCTGAATAGAATACGAATCGTGCTTGAGTTTATTTAAGACTTCCATTAGAGTATTGTATGTACTGATGTATTTTTTTTTATTTTTCAAATTGGTACCTACATACTTATTTAGCTATGTATTGTTTTTAATTTACGATCTCCCAAGGTGTTATGATAACACGCGGTCTTGCCCCATCGCGAAGGTATAACGCTAAGTACACAAGTTTAAAGTAAGGACTATCTAAAGTTTAAATTTACTGTCACAATTTGTGGGGCAGGTAAGCACAGTAAATGTTTATGTAATTAGTTCCTCGTAAGCAGTTCCTTTAAGAAAATAAATACCTTCGGCTCTATTTCGAAGTTTCGGTGAAGGGTGAACACAATCTATCTATATCTATCTATTATACTCGTAGGTACTCTATTATTTCGTACTTTACTTTTTATGGTTACGTTGTGTACACCTATAATTGGTAAGCGCACTTGTCCATCTTTAGAAAAATGTTACTTTCTGTATTAGCTTTAGTGTATCTTACTGTTGGTGAACCTAATAAAAAAATAAAATAAAATAAATAAATAATCTATATCTATCTTTAAATATAAAAGAAAGTCGTGTTAGTTACACCATTTATAACTCAAGAACGGCTAAATCGATTTGTCTGAAAATTGGTGGGGAGGTAGCTTAGAACCAGGAGAAGGACATAGAATACTTTTAATCCCGCGGGAACTGAAACGGGAACGGGACTTACGCGGGTGAAACCGCGGGGCGCAGCTAGTCTATATATATAAAAGAAAGTCGTGTTAGTTACACCATTTATAACTCAAGAACGGCTTAACCGATTTGACTGAAAATTGGTGGTGAGGTAGCTGAGAACCAGGAGAAGAACATGGTATTTTTATCCCGATATTTTCGCGGGGACGGGACTTAAGCGGTTAAAACCGTGGGGCCCAGCTAGTATAATATAGAGTAAACTAAAATAACATTAGCCCAGACCAATGCCCGGCACGACCAACTCTGGATCCCACGGTTTCACTTGCGTAACTCTTGATCGAGGGGGGATTTAGAAAAACCCTTTCTTATCGAATGAATGCCTAACATACCTACAGGTCGTATTTTTCAACCGATTTCCACAAAACTTGGTTTATAAGTACTACCTACTTTGAATTTTAATAAATAAACTCTTCCAAATTCTCTCACGATTTTCTTACGTTTAAATTTTGCACCAGTTGATTAATCTTACTATAATATTATAGAGCTGCAAGTTTGTCAAACATAATGTATGTATGTTTGTTACTTAATCACGTGAAAACCGCTGAACCGATTGCGATGAAACTTTCAGTATAGAGGTAGCTGGAGACCTGGTATAATACAAAGTCTACTATTTATCCCGATATTCCCGCGGGAACGGGACTTACGCGGGTAATAGTGCGGGTTGGAGCTAGTAATTACTAAAACAAAAGCTATAACTACTTAGCAAGACCAACAGAAACAGCTCTCGTCGATGTAAACACAGAGCAATGGAAGTGTTTCACGTCTAACCAACTTTGATTGTTACAAACAAAGTTCCAGACATCTAGGTAGACGTTAACTTGTACCGATTGAGTAGCTTTACCGTCTTGTTAACAAAGTTACTGCTGTTTCAGGATGGATCTAGGCGTTTTACTTACATTACAAATCCATTAATAGTATTTTAATTTGCTATTTAGATACTTTTAAAGGATTCTATATCGTGTGTGTGTGATCGTGTGATTCTATATCGTGTGATGTCAGTGGGTGTAATTAAAAAAGTGTTATAGTAGTGTCAATATCATGAAAAAATTCCAAAAGTCACAAACAAATAATATAATTAGATAAAATAAAATAAAAATTAAAAATCAAATATAATATCATCGGCATCGATTCGGCATCGGTACCGCCAGATGTAGACGTTACTAGACGCCAGACTAATAAGACAAGAAGGATTTTGTATGAAGACAGTTTTATAAAGAAAGTTATCGTCAGTTTCGTCATACAAAAGTAGCTCTGCTAGGACACGGCCCGATCCGGTTCGGTATAGTAGTATAAAACATCCCTCGATATTTTTTTTTTTTTTGTTATTGACATTTATACTTTATTTACCGGGTTTAATCGCGTTGCAAAATCGCGAAAACCATAGAAGAAATTACATTTGATTTTGTTAGAAGACTCACCTCAAGTGAAACCGCAAGACCCAGCTAGTTAAAAGGTGTCGTAATAGTTTGTTAGTATTTTCCCCACGTTTTTATACTCTCACTTTTCGTGTTTGTTTGTCGGTCCGGGCGGAATCTTGCAATTTCAATTTGAGGCACTTCCCGACTAGCTAGCGGGATGAAACTCTGGGGAACAGTTCAGAACCAGATGAAAATGCAACCTAAATCTACTTTCAACAATATACACTCGAGAGAGATAAAAAATAAAAAAACTCTTTCAAGAACATATAAATTCATACTAAAATCTATATATCGTTCCAGTTCGGAAACATTTTCATTCCATTCGACCACAATTTCAATAACCCGATTTCCAGTACCCATTGAATACAAACTGATTCAAACCGAATCGACCTTTGGTCTCAACTCGATCTCTTCACTCTGTTCATTTTAATTGGATAGAAATAGCATTTGATCCTTAGTTGTGTGCGATGGAGGTTTATTCCGCTTTGTCCACCTTGGTGATATCACCTGGGTGAGGGAAGTGGAAATTTTAGTCATTCACGTAACTTTTTAAGTTAGTTGTCTTATATTATCCACATTTACCGATCTTTTTGTATAATTTCGTATTCAAATTGTAACTTTTGGTCTCTACTCGTTCTCTTCGCTCTGTTCATTTTAATTAACAAACCTGGGGATCCAACACGGCTTTTCCACTTGTTGATATCATCTGGGTGAAAGAAGTGAAAATTTTAGTCTTCATATCACCTCGGAATCAATTTACCCGGGTGAAATCACTCAGTTGAAATAAGTCGACATAAGTGGTGAGTTTATTTTTCTGTCAGATAAAATAAGTCGACACAGCTTATGTCGACTTATTTCACTTGGGTAATATCACCTGAGTGAAATGTTCATCATCTGATATCTGATAGAGCTGATATGAAGACACTAAAATTTCAATTTTCTTCGCAAAGGTGAACAGAGTGGAATAAACTGTGGTGGCTCTCCAGGTTTGTTAATTTGTCTACAAAGACTTCAATGAAATATGGGTATTTTGTCTATCAGAAATAATAAGACGTATCTTGTTCGTCACTTTAGTCAAGTTGAAAATTAATATTAGGTAGCCCTACTTATTACTTTTGATTGACGTAAATTCTATTAAGCTGATCTTTTAGTTAAATATTTCAAGAAAATTCGGAGTGAAATTCTCGTGATTTCAGGGAATTATTTAATGATCTCGCCCGTCCCTCGGCCGAGAAAAATAAATTAGGTACGATGCCAAAGGCAGACATGTCTCGGAAGCGTTGAATTGATTTTAACTTTTCCTTTTATTTGTTTAACAAAAGGAACATTTTTTCTGGTTTTGTGCCCGTTTATCATAGTAACAGCCTGTAGATATCAATTTAATTTATTTTCATTCAAAATTTGCTTGAAATGGAAACTTAGTATAAACACCTGCTCGGTTACACAGCCTAAATCACTGACAGTAGACACCTGAAATTTCTTCTTCTTCTTCTTCAAAATGGCTTTTCCATTCGGACATTTGCCAGTGTCAAGTATTATCAATATTCGCAAGTTATTTGCATTGAAGGAAACAGTCAAGTCGTCATAGTTAAAGTCAAGTCAAGAGGAATCATTGTAAAAAGGGGGCCTTTTTACAATGTTTGTTCACGGAGCTTTGGAGACAACACTAAGCTAAAGTCCATGTTTTGCACCGATTTTCACTTTTATTTACACTTGTACAACTTCACGAAACTAAATTGATTAATATGTTAAACAATTTACACGCATTTGAACTAAGTTTCACAAAAATGAAAATTTAGCAACACATTTCCTAAACACATTTCACCAAAACCCCCTGAAATTTGGACAGGTACTAGCTGTGTCACTTGGTCTCACTCGCGTAAGTCTCGATCACGTTGGTCCAATATGTCCAATAAATGTTTTTGAAAAAGCTTGAAAAAGTTTAAAATACTGAAATAATTGAGAGGTGGAAGACGACATCTCACACGCAATGTTATAAGTAGTGGTTACTATTTAATAGTTTGGTATTGGGAGTTAAACTTAAGTTAAACTTGTTTATTTTAGTAGCAAAGTTCAATCTATGGCAGCGGAATAATATAAAGAGAGTAGGTAGGTACTTAAAAAAACGACTGCCTTTCATTTCAAGAAACAGCCCTCTCACCCTCCACCTTATAAAATATCGATAAATTTAATTAAAAATTTCTTCCTCATTGAATGAAATAAATGTAAGTAGGCACTCCAGGTAGTTAACTCATTTGAAAACCTTATTAATGTTTTGCCGAGTATCTAAATGAGAAAACAGTTCATTAGGTATTCAGAGGTTGCGCAGACAAACAAATTGTATGAAACACGTAAAGTACTTTCGGAAGCTGACAGTTTTGTACTATTTTGTGGGATAATTGTCTTTTATTTTCCTACTACCTCCCACTCCCACACTCCGGAAGTTTTACCCACGTAAGCCCCGATCTCGGATCAAGGAATAGAAATAGACTCTGTGGCGCGGCGGGCAGAGGCCCGACTGCAACGCAGACGGTTGCGGTTCTGATTCCCGGCGGGAAATTATAGCGTGAGAGGCTAAAGGATGGAGAGACCTGACTGGATTTTAAACTATCCTAGGTAATCCTGTGGAGCGGGCCAACTTATCACTGACGTGAGGTGTCCAACCTCTGAGAATGTCTGCTCTCGCGACACCACTCTCATCGGCCGGTGAAGGCAAGCCAGAGGCGGGGGACCGTTTCCTCGTCAATGTTCACTCTGACCAGCCAACTAAGGCAAGCCGGAGGTGAGGAACGGTGATTTCCCCCTGGAGCACTCGGGAAGCCTCGGAGTCGCTACTTCCCGACACTTCGCCTCAAGGTGCCCTGCCTGCTTATTACTATTGTATGTCAATCCAAATCTCCATCTATCCGAGTACCAAGTTTTATCAACAACTCGTTTTCTTACACTTACACACAAACTTTTACGTTTATAATAATCGGACTACAATGAAATTATTGTTTGAGGATTAAATTACGAAGAAATGCATTTACAGTTAGAAAGTTAAGCTTACAGGGTGATTAAGTTAAGACAATCAGTAGGTAAGGGAGCCTTGAACCGCTATTGCGTACGCGAAAATTTACTGAGGAGGCCTTCCCTTGTTCTCTTTCCATTTCCTGCAATTTGTTATAGCCACCGAGAAAAGTGTCATTTTTCGCACAATTTTTAGTTGATAAATCGATATAGTTTCCAAAATCCTTTACAGAAATCCCTCAAACCACCATAGATCAAACCAAAAAGAGTCATCTCCATAAATACGTTTGTATTACGAATATCTCATTCTACCTAGATACTGCATGTTTTTGTAACTTCCGTATCGCTGATTGCAATCACCATCCCCGATTGATACCGGATCGATACTAACCTAACTGCAGACGCGACTAATTCCTTCTAATTGAAATTCGATTAACTCGTTGCTCTACATTTCGGGATTAACCGGTGTGGACAGCGTTTGGCTGTAGTCGAGCTTTAGCTGCTCACTCAATTGATAAAATGTTTGGGTGTATATAATAGGGGTTAAAGTATGAAATTGCCGTTTTATTGCAATAGGTTCTTTGAATTGACATAGAATCTTCATGGTTTGAGGTTTTCGAATGAAACTTTTTTCAAATGGTTTCTGTGATGTCCTTTTTTTAAAAAATGTGAAACATTTGAATATCGACTTTCAATTGTTTTTGTTATTCAATTTAGACAAGAAAGATGGATACTGCGAAAATTCGAGTGATTTTTGAATACGAGTTCCGACGAGGAACTAACGCGGCAGAAACAGCCCGCAATATCAATGCTGCGTTTGGAGAGGGGTCTACTAATGAACGCACCGTGCGATTTTGGTTTAAACGCTTTCGTGATGGAAATTTCGACTTAAAGAACGAGCCACGAGGAAGACCGCCCACACAGGTGAATAACGATGAATTAAGAGAGATAGTGGAAGCCGATCCTAGTCAAACTACCCAGGAATTAGCGGCATGGTTTAACGTTACCTTACCCACTTTATTGACTCACTTGCGTCAAATCAATAAAATAAAAAAATACGAAAAATGGCTGCCTCATGATTTGACTGATCTGCAGAAAGAAACGCGTGTTGAAACTTGTGTTGCCTTGTTGAACCGGTACAGAAATGAAGGAATATTGGATCGAATTGTAACATGTGATGAAAAGTGGATTCTTTATGATAACCGGAAAAGAAAAATGCAATGGCTGACCCCAGGTCAGATGCCACAACAGTGTCCTAAAGCAAAACTTACCAATAAAAAGGTAATGGTAACTGTTTGGTGGTCTCAGCATGGTGTTATTCACTATAGTTTTCTTCGATCTGGTCAAGCAATTACGGCAGATGTCTATTGTGCCGAACTCCGAACCATGTTGACAAAACTAGCAGTAAAACAGCCCCGACTCATGAATCGATCTTCACCATTATTGCTCCACGACAACGCGAGACCTCACACAGCACGAGAAACCATTTTGACCCTTCAGGAACTGCACTTAGAAACCATTCGTCATCCTCCGTATTCACCAGACCTTGCTCCAACGGACTACCATTTTTTTCGTGATTTGGACAATTATCTACGTGACAAGAAGTTTTCTTCCCAGGAGGCAGTACAAAATGCTTTCACACAGTTTGTGCAGTCTAGATCGTCGGAGTTCTATCGCAAAGGCATTAATAACCTTCCCATTAGATGGCAGCAATGTATAGATAATAATGGCAACTATTTTGATTAAATAAATTTGTTAAAAATTTAAAAAATAAATAATTAAGATTTTCAGTACAAATCGGCAATTTCATACTTTAACCCCTAATATTTTGTTCAAAGTGGAATCTAGTCATTAATTGGCACGCAAATAGTTATAGATATATTAGGTAATTAATCTTACTTCTTACTAATATTATAAACGCGAAAGTTTGTATGTATGTGAGGTTGTTACTCTTTCACGCAAAAACTACTGAACCGATTGCGATGAAACTTTGAATATAGGTAGCTGGGGACCTGGATTAACACATAGGCTACTTTTTATCCCGATATTCCCTCGAGAACGGGACTTACGCGGGTGAAACCGCGGGGCGCAGCTAGTTTAATATATTTTTAGGTTTTTCTTCTGTTTTCGCCTGAGGCTTTCGCTAAATTCATTTTTCGGTATTAATCGTGTTATTTTTGTTATTTTCAATGCTGAAAAGCAAAGCAACCGTGCGGTTGCTTTGCTGTTCCGACGTTTCGAAACCTTTACAGTAAAATCTTTCCTCAAAGTAGACTAAGAGAGATGTAATCTATCATTCATTTTGTTCTAAAAAAGTAACTGTAAACTACCGTCTCATCTAATATTTGTATCAAAACGTTCCTGTAAACGCATACGTTAGGTCCCAAAGGGTCGGGGAAGATTTTCTAAAACTGTATTTTTATTTCTTTCTCTTCATACACAACACAATATATGGTTACGCTGATAAGGTAAGGAGATATAATGTAGATACTCGTACCTGAGCTACAAATGCCATGCAATATTTTAAATCTAGAACTAAAAGAAATCTGTCGATTTAAATATTATCGAACACAACCTTTTTAATTTAAAAACCTTCAAATCGGTTGTCGGAAGCATTCGGTTGTGTTTCATTTTAAGGGGTGAATCCAAAGACATTTGATAGACTTTTGAAGTGTTGTTGTTGCACTGTCTCCACTTGTTGCACACTATTGCGCATTGTTATAAAAATCGAATAAAACAGCCACATTAAATGCCACATTAAATATTTATTTCACACTTCCTTTTTGTAAATAAATATGAACTTTCAAGAATTAATATTTATATTATAACTCACAATAAGTCCCTCAGAGCGGGGGACCTGGTTTAATTTAAACTTTTGCATGGGTATTTTAAGGCCTTGTTTGATGTCAAACTTAGAAGCAACTTACATAGACAGACACACCACACTTAATTTCTTACTTTTGTGTTAATATATTTTATATTTTTTGGTTTAAAATTTCGCAACTTAGTTTCTGCTGCCCTTTTATTTATTCTGTGGCTTAGATCTAAGAATCTCTGATAACCGTCTATGACTGCGTCATAGACTGCGGGAATGCGTTGAGGAGATGTGTTGCTAAATTTTCATTTTTGTGAAACTAGTTTAAATGCGTGTAAATTGTTTAATTTCGGGGGCATATTAATCAATTTAGTTTCGTGAAGATGTACAAGTGTAAATAAAAGTGAAAATCGGTGCGAAACATAGACTTTAGCTTAGTGTTGTCTCCAAAGCTCCGTGAACAAACATTGTAAAAAATGGCCCCCTTTTTACAATGATTCCCTCGACTTTACTTTAACTATGACGACTTGACTGTTTTGTTCAATGCAAATAAATTGCAAATATTGATAATACTTGACACTGGCAAATGTCCGAATGGAAAAGCCAATTTAAAGAAGAAGAACCGTCTATGAGAGTTGCCTAGATTAAGTGGGTTATTTTTCAGGAAGTTTTGACAATAGTTGTAAAGAAGGAAGAAGGAAGTGTGGAATGAGTCAAGAGGAATGTTTAGGTGTTTCAATTTGTCAAGGTTTTATGTAAATACAAGTATGGCGTTGTAGTTCGAATTGTAGGACAAATAATTTTCTCATACTTACTTAAATTTTCCTTGGTTTTCGCGATACTTGTGAGCTGTAAAGACCCCGAACGAAAATAACCCAAACCCAACTGGAAAACGAAAAATTCGAGGTACTTACTATATAGTACATAATATGTAAAAAGGGTCTACCACCTTAATTATATTTTTAACCTAGCCTGGCAGAAGACCCTAAGGGCGACTTGCATAACACTATTTAAAAAAATATTTAACTTATTCAATTTTAAAATAATTTGTGGGAAATCGAACATTGGACTCTATTTCATTAATTAAGTGGACGATTAATAATATGTTGCCACACATTGACAGTTTGACAGATTTTAAATACGATTAACAGCTTTAAACATGTTTAGGAACCGTTATGCAAGCCGGCCTAAGACTTAGTTGAATTTGCTCATAACAAGTGAATTATTATTTTCGGTTTATTATTATTATGGAGTTTAGAGTTTAAATTACAAGTCATAGAGTTCAAAGACACTTGACAAATCTCGATATCTGAGATTTTTTTTGTTATTATTGCCTAAGGCATATTAAACTTGAATATTATTCGCCAGAAAATATATTTTCATAAAATCCCCATGACAGGATTCGAACCTGCGCCCCCTCGCTAACCAGGCAACTGCTCTAATCACTGACTCCTGATTACACGGATTTCTGTGTACCTAGCTCAGTGGTTATAACACTCGTTTGGTTAGCGAGGGGGCGTAGGTTCGAACCCTGTCATGGGGATTTTTCGAAAAATATTTCTAAGTTTGATATCTGAAGTTAAGGACGCGACTAATGTGAAATCCCCTCTGATTGAATAGTTTTCTTCATAACCGGTATCAAATAGATCTTTAAACAATGTATTATGTTATTGTATATGATACAAGAAGTGTCCCCTTCATTTAAAAAACAATAAAAAATAACTTTAAATGCCACTATTATACAGGCAAAGTTACCCCAGTTTTACAAAATAAATCAATTTTTCTTCTAAATTCTTAACCGCTATATTTTCTTATAGGCATCATAATATTAGAAAATACAATACCTAGAACCTCTTCATCGCATTTTATAAAAATATTATTTTAATCTTCGTTAATGATTGATTTTACGAGAAATTGTAGATCTTTTCATGCAATTCCATCTCGCTCATTTATATGCAATCGGACAAGGACCGATAATTATCATCTATCGCCGTCTTAACCAACGTACGTTTGCTCTAGTGTCATGCCCTGCCCCGCTCAAGAACCGCGACTTCGTGCTGCAGAGGTCATGGCTCGACACTGGCGACGAGAAGATGATCCTCAACCACTCCGTCTTCCACAAGGACTACCCGCCGCGGAAGGGGTATGTTAGGTAAGATCGGCATCGGTACTACATATTGGCATCTATACTAATATTATATCTATACTAATCTTACTAATATTATAAACGCGAAAGTTTGTATGTAAGTATGTATGTATGTATGTGAGGTTGTTACTCTTTCACACAAAAACTACTTAGCCGATTGCGATGAACCTTGGAATATAGGTAGCTGGGGACCTGGATTAACACAAAGGCTACTTTTTATCCCGATATTCCCGCGGGAACGGGACTTACGCGGGTGAAACCGCGGGGCGCAGCTAGTGTTATATTTGTATTGGCTGCGCCCCGTTTTACCCGCTATCTGTGTACCTATAGTTTCATTGCAATCGGTTCGGTAGTTTTTGCGTGAGTACCTACGTCGTAAAAACATACTCACTTACTTACACACTACACGTAGAAACGCCAAAGGTAGCTACTGTATAAAGTCTTACATTTTTTAAGTTTTTATTTAAATATATTGCATAGCCGACTTTTTTGTTGATTACTCGGGTTTCTAGGTACTAAGTAATTGATTTCAAAGTAAAGTATACCACGACGTTCCTCAAAAATAGAACTATCTAATATTGAAAACCAGATTTCAGTCGGATTAGTATAGTTTTTAATTGTATAAGGAACAAACAGACAGACAGACATGAATTTTAAAAAATATATAGGTAATTTTGTTCTACGAAAAGTTGTCCCTTAGACAACTTTTTTTTAAATTTACTTCCATATGCAGACTTTTTGTCCTCTCTTCCTTCTTTATAAATAAAGAGTACAGATAATTTACTATTATTTTTAAAGTATTTGGCTGCCTTAGCTAGTAGGTAACTGTTATAAAAACGTTTCTACTGGTAGTATTCGAAAACTGAAAAATTTACTGCACGCTGATGCGAAATTCTGTTCATCACTCTGAAGATCACCAAATTTTTATGGGACTCTTATGTTTTAAGACTGAATAATTGATTGAATTAGGCGTTACTTTTCGGAACTCCATATCAACTATGTTTAAAAATTAATGTTTAGTTTTTAGTCCCGACACCTGACTAGTATCATACATATCGTGCTGTGTGCAACGTGTAAAGAACACCACCCTCCCACCGCTCTTTGCATTAAAAATAGATATTATGTTAGTGTTAGTGACACCAATCATTAAGGGTTAATCGACGCGTTTCGGCTTCAAAAAGCCATCATCAGGATCGTAGACTCCGACCGAACTGTGTGGGCGACAAAAATTAGTAACATCGCCATTCACCCGACACCGTTGACTCGCCGACAGCTGGAACAAGAGTGAGTGAACAACACTGCATCCCCACTTTTATACCAAGACTGAATAATTTGTCAAGTGTTGATAGTTCTGCTTTCACCGGCACGATTAAGTTCTTTCAAGGTTTCGTGCCAAAGTATGTAGGTATTCTTGCGAAATGAGTTCTTTTTATTTTATAGCGTAAAATGATATAATTAATGAGAAAAAAAACGTTTTTTTTAATTTTGTATAGAAACACCACTTATTATTTTTTAGCACACTTGCTCAGTGGGTCTAATTTTACCGGTTTTTGATATATAAAGCTGCTCATAAAACATGCGTGATTATGAATTAAAATCGTAAAGTAATATTCCATAACTCACACCATACCCGCATTAATAGCGCGCCGTGCTGATTTAAAAAAGCAGCAGAGCAATGTGTATCACAGTTTTATATTTGAGTTTATTCAAAAAGTATAATTTTTATTTCTATTATCAAAATTCGTCAAAAACAGTTCAGCGTAAAAACGTCACAGACAGATACTTAGACCGAATTGCTTTCGCATTTACATAAAGATTGAATTTTCAATGCTAGACGTATCGCGGTTTTTCTCAGACCTCTTGCTGAGGAATAAACATCAACGGAAGTCTATTTTATATACTTATCATAAATACCTTACCTAATGTTTATAGACAAAAAAGTATCTAAAGTTAAATTCCTGTTCTCCTGCCTTTTCTAGGCCTCCATTTACCGTAAGTAAAGGAACCTCAGTAAATGACTTCAACTACATCCATAGTACCTATTCTAAGTAGTAAACATATCCGCAACAGGTAAACCGCTACAACCTTCATACATACATACATATGTACGCTGTAACCGTACAGTGTACAGTACACTGCACACGTAATACCAACTGATGCCGGCTTACCTACTCTATTTGCAAAATTTGCCGGCCACTCGATTGATTAGATAACATGGCACGCGTCAATCCGTGACCGATGAACGATACGACCTTGCTTGCTTTTGTTATAAGTTATAAATAAAGTATAAAAACATTTACCAAGTAGGCAAGTGCTATGGTTTTTTGTTAATTTTAGAGTTTTGTGGCGTGAAAAGTCTAATTTTTATTTGTATTATGTATTTAACATCCTTTATCTACTTACGCTAAAATGTAATAAACCCCTTAGAGTGCGTTTAAAATTGCAAATAACGACCTGCATTCATGTGAATTGTTTTTAACCGACTTCAAAAAAGGAGGAGGTTCTCAATTCGGGCTGTATTTGTTTTAATGTTTGTTCACTCATACATAACTCCGCCGTTTGAGGTCCGATTCTTTTTTAACCGACGAAAAAACGGAGGAACGTTCTCAAGTCGACACGTACGTACCTACATTAAAAATTTTTAATGTATGACCACGAATAACTTTTTACAGAGGTCTTCGATTTTAATAATTCTTTTTTACTTGGAAGGCTTATAGTACCTACCTCGAAGTTGGCCCCATAAAAATGGTGAGGATCTGATGAGGACCTTCGTAGTGATGAACAGAATCCCGCATCAGCGTGCAGTAAATTTTTCAGTTTTACTACTACTAGTAGAAACGTATAACAGTTATTGCTAGCTAAGGTAGGTAGGCATTTTAACAGTAGTCAATACATAAAGTTATAAAATAAAAACTTTTTAAAATAAAAAAATATTATTAATTAAAAAAACTTAAAAACCGACTTCATTATGTACAAAATAAAAAATATAAAAACACATACTTATCTGTTATGTTATATCTGAAGTCGGGCAGCCAAACTACAATCTTGACCCACCTAGAGTAAAACTGCCCGAATTCAGATAACTTTATAAAGTTTTTTTTTGCTTTTAGTACATCGTCAGTTTATTTTTTTATTTTTTTGTTAAAAAAAATTTGTTTTGGTTTTGTTTGGTAATGTTTTTTTTTCTTATTTAAAAATCAAATTCGATTCGAATTTCGTACATTTTGGAAATGTGTATGAATCTATTACCAGCCGAGGGCGGGACGTCACACACACACACTAGGTCCCTGGAAATGTGTGGATAATTGAGAATTAAGTTTTTTTTCACTTTGTTGATAACATTTGTATAACTAAAGCAGTGTAAACGTGACTGTTATTAATTGGTATTAAAACAAACATAAAAACTACCTTCTATTCCTTTGCTTTCCTACTGAAATTCAACATGGCTAAAACACATTAGCCACAATTCATTCCTGAGTTTGAAAAGATTATCGATTAGGGAGTGAGTAGGTATTTCCTTTGATAAGAACGTACGCCCTAAGCATTATGTGGATATAACATAAAAAGTCATTGTCGGTAAACGATTTGGGTTGGACCCATGCGGCGAATTAGCCTTTACTCGGCGGAGTAGCCGGAGGTAGCAAATACAATATTAATTCTATCACTTTTCCAATACACTTTTAGGTCTAAGTAGGTACTTACCTGCTTCATTTTCTTTTTAAGTGCTTATAATTCCGGTAATTGGGTAGGCTTGCTATTGTGTAAAGTGGCGAACGGCGTATAATGTAGGTATTTCTAACCTTTAGGATCAAAATGTTAACTTCCTAAAATGTAGAATTTTCCAAAATAAGGTATTCCCATAATATATCCAATTTGTTCAAATATTATGCCACAAAAGGACGGCCTTTTGTGGAGCATCAGACAAATCCCAAATTGTGACGCAGGATTTGGTTTATTCCCGCCGGGGATAAATATTTATGTTGACTTATTAATTAAGCAACTATATAGGCTTTTACTTTGGGTACTGGTAAAGGCTGTAGGTACTAACTATACAATGGATAGATAGACTACATATAATATTTTTTTTCTGTAAATACAACTAATAATCTCATCTCACTAATATTATAAACGCGAAAGTTTGTATGTAAGTATGTATGTATGTGAGGTTGCTACTCTTTTACACAAAAACTACTGAACCGATTGCGATGAAACTTGGAATATAGGTAGCTGGGGACCTGGATTAACACATAGGCTACTTTTTATCCCGATATTCCCGCGGGAACGGGACTTACGCGGGTGAAACCGCGGGGCGCAGCTATTATAATATATATCTATGTATCATAATATGATATTATGATTCATTGATTTTTTAATTTGATATTTATTTATTAGACAACAGTCAAAACCAGAAACAAGCATTTGTAGTGCGGGTGGGAATGTAGAACATGAAACGAAAGCTTTTCATTTATCCCTAACCTAACATAGCTAGTGAGTATACGAAACGCAACTTGTTCTTAGCGAGACCTAAATATTACGTCATACCTAGGTTTGAAGTTCAGCTTTCATGTTTGGATGAAATGGCTCTGAAATTGTGTGTGAATTATTAATAACATTTCATCAAAGATATTTAGGTCTTAAATTACGGTGCAATAGAGAGTATCAGGTCTCTTTCTTTAGCAATATCATATATTATAAACAAAGCGAGGGTTTGGTAGTAAAGGGTTTAGATTTACGCCATTTTTTTTTTTAATCGGGATGTTTTATTATTCGCACCCGACGTTTCAAGGTCTTTACAGACCTCTTGCTCATGGGTACACTGAGAAGTAATTTGTCATTCTAATTGTTCTAAAAATTTGCATGAAAATTACCGTCTGAACCAATATTTCTCAATATATTCTTAGTTTTTTCATCTTGAACGTATAGTAATTATTCGGTCGGTACGTTTCGTAATAGACCTCCTGTATTCACAGTCTTCGAACTTTGTGATAGAAGTAACGCGAATAGAAGTAAAAATTAGTTAAGAATTTGTCTAACACGTGTCATCCATCAGCGAAATAGTATAAAAAAAATAAGTATAGCAACTCCTAGCATAGATATTTTCTAGGGAACCATGTTAAGGATAATTTATATTAGCACGTCACGAGCACGAGTTTCGTTGTCCATTGTTCGGCGAGCAGTCGATCAGTCTGTTGCAAGTTGCAACCGAGTGGCGGCCGAGCAATGGACATCGAAGCTCGGACCCGGCCGGCGGGCGGCGCTGGCAGCGGTCTAATCATCCCTTGTACCGTCTACCTCATTGTCGCTTCCCATCGTGTGAAATGAGTTCAAAGGCTAGCCCATATAAAAAAAAATAGGCACCTTCTCTTTCTCTCTGATTTCTCTTTCTTTCGTGATCTTGATATCTATACCTACTGCTATTCTGAAACATTTGCGCAGTGTTTGCTGAATTCATTAAGTAGGTAACGTTTCGTGATTGTCTTTGTATCAGGGACGAAGATAATTGAGTTATTTTACCCTTTATTTAGGTATCAATTTGAAGGAGCGAGCGCGCTCGCGCTGTGCAAGATAGGGAAGCTTGATTAATTGATTATTGTGTAGAATTGGTAAATGGAAGTGCTGAATCTGTATTTATGAATCTGCATAAATTTATGTGACCCTAAACGACCTTTGGGAATTGAAAATTATAGATAATAGAGAATTGCGAATGTAGACAGAGAAATGTAACCATTAGAAACGTCTTGTTCTAACAAAACGGTGGATAAATTTGTTGCTGAAATTCGACAGCTGTCTTTTTCCCCTCTCACTTAAATTGACATCGCTCGCGCTCAAGGTAATTTATCCTTACTTTTTGAAGCTACGAGTAACACAGTCTAGGATCTAAACCTACTTGTTTTATAATATGACACGTCACTGGATGTAGGTAAATGAGTTTCTGGGTTGGATCCTATAACCTCGTTTCAACAACTTGTACGTGATTAGGTGTGCAGAGGGATTATTCCTATGCTTTTCCTGTTTTTTAGGTAAATAAAGCACACACTCTACAAATTTCAGTTATCTACTATCTGTAGCCTTTGCGTTGATCCATCAGCTAGTTAGGACAAAGCATTTTATTTATAGATATAGATTGATTAATTTTACCACACATTTCAGGTAAACTTCAGTAAGTAGGTAGTAGATAATTACTAATTACTCTTAAAAATAGAATTATCATTCTCTGAAGAATAAAATTTCGTTCCGGAAAGCTTAAAAAGCTTCTAAGCTGTGTTGAAAGACTTACATTTTTGTTTTCGAACACCCAGAGCGATGTCCCTTCTGACTGGCTTCGTGGTCCGAACACGCGAGACGGCCGGCAGCTGGCTCGGCTACGTGTCGCGCTCGGACCCCCGAGGGGCCCTACCCGCCTGGCTGGTTAATAGGTAAGTTGTAGAATAGTGGGCCAAGTGTTGTTTGAACATAAATGTATGAGTCCCTGATGCCTGCCGCCGCGCCTACTTATTTCACTAACATAAAGCTTCTTGCCCATTAGGCGACAAATGTCGAGCGCGACTCGTGTCGTGACCCGGACTACTGTCTCTGAGACGCATCGGACGAACCCTAGGCAGCAACGTATAAATGTTTGTTTCTACGGCCTGATTACATATGTCTGTTGCTAACAAATTTTAAAAATTGAAATTGTATTAGGGATGATTTATATTAGAAGACCGTCACCCGGCCGAGCTTCATTGTCCATTGCTCGGCGAGCAGTCGATCGGTCTGTTGCAACCGAGTGGCGGCCGAGCAACAGACAACGAAGCTCGGACCCGGCACGGCCGGGAAACGGTCTAATACGAACCATCCCTTATTCGTGAAATTTTTTGGTCATTCAAAAGCAAACTGAATTAAGTAGCGTCTCTAACTGTCAAATCGTAAATCTGTAATCACAACAGTGAAAAAAGAAAAACAATACATTAGATTTTTTACCAACACAGTTACAAAAAAAGGGTAAGTAATATTAGCAAGTAAATATTCACGAATGAATGTGACAAAAGTTGAGCTCTATGCGTGGCCTCACGTCACATTCTCACTGATGTTGATTGTCACTCACAAGAGCAGGACAAAGCAATAAGTCACGCATAAGGTTGTTTGTGAATACGGGCTTCGTTTGGGCCTAGGGTGCAATTTGTGCGACTTTCTCTAATACTAATATCCATACTTCTATACTAAAATATTTCAAAAATCCTTTCACCGATACAAAGCTACATCTTCGAGAAGGCTACTTTTGATATTCCCACGAGTTAGGGACTTATGCGGGTGAAACCGCAGGACGCAGCTTGTTTATTTATATGTTTATTTCTTTGTTTCTAGAGTAACAGCCCAACTGGCACCCCGCTTAGTCCACCAGCTGCACGCGGCCGCTCGCCGCTACCCCGGCTGGAAAGCGCTCACGGACCTGCCATACCACAAGCCTTGGAGGCATCCCGAGCAAGTGCCCTCCTACAGGATATCACTGGATGACGTAAGTCTATAATTCTTGTAATTACTACAATACTGACTACATCTTTAAATGCAGTTTTACTTATTTTTTGGAATTGAAGGAATAAATAAATAAATAAATCCTGTGACGAACACACAGCGCCATCAAGCCCCATAGTAAGCTGCTAAGCTCGTGTTACGGTGACTAGACAACGGATATACTACTTATATTTATTTTTGTTTTGAATACATACATATTATACATAGAAACACACCCAGACCAGATACAAATATTTATTTTTAGGAATGTTGTTTTCAGCAAAATTTGCGACTAAGGCACGTAGCGACATCTACCGGTTTCTTTACAGATTACCGGCTTTCATAATTCTATTTACATAGAATTTAATACAACGTTGAGATGATGCTTCCGATTACCTTGATTTTTATTTTTAAAGTATTTCCTACACTTGGATGCTTTCCAAAAATTGCACCCGACAGGACTTGAACCTCTAACGAAAATATTCCGTATCGTGCGCTCGCCAATTGCGCCACAGGTGCTTGCTCTGTCGTCGTGTCGGTTTTTTTTGGAAAGCATTTCTTCAAAAATTAGTCGGCCAAGCGTAGAAAACACTATAAAAATAAAAATCAAAGTCATAAGTATACTTATTAGCGGCACGCCTTGTTTGAAGGCTCCGGAATACATGCCTCATACGATATCCTGTAAGGAAAATAAGTTTGACTAAACCCCATTCATACAAAACAAACTTTTTGTTAAATTCATTTTATTGTTTACTTATTTACACAAAATTCTTGAGTGCTTTCTACTTAACTAAATTGAATTTCGTTGTTCATTTTCTATTGGTTGAAAGTGTTATTTTATTATTTACATTGAGTATTAGGCTTTTGTTGGCTGAATTGGTATGTTATGTAGGGAATTTATTTCCTTTTACTATACCTCCATTCATATTATTGAAGCATAATTTCAAAATTAGAACCAAAGAAGCGAAGAATTTGTGTGCATCAGAATAGCGGGTGTACAAATGCAAATTATAATGAATCTAATATGGCTTGAATCTATCTTAATTCTACCGAATTCTATACCGATAAAGTAATTAATAGTACCTTTTTGTACGCATAGAAAACTCAATGAGTATGTAAACGCGGGAACATCGGGATAAAAAGTAGCCTATGTATCCTGCTACCTATATCCTATATTCAAAGTTTCATCGCAATCGGTTCAGCAGTTTTAGCGTGAAAGAGTAATAAAGTCACATACAAACATACATACATACTTTTAGTAAGATGAACTATTAGTAAGAAAAGATAAAAAGTAAGATGTAAGATAAATAGGATAAACAGGATTCGAGACAAAGCCTAAGGCAGTTATCCGTGTACTGGCCAGACAGACTAAACTGTTTATTGACCGGCACATTGCCAAGAAAACTGTATAAACGCCCAGAGGGAACGCTCTACAAACTTTTGGGCATTGATACTTGTACAATGTACTCGGGAAAAAGGCACATTTTCGTCATTTTTAAGGTTCCGTACTAAGAGGTAACAATGGGAGCCTTTTACTAAGACTTCACTGTCCGTCTGTCTCCTTGTCAGCAGACTGTATCTCACGAATCGTGAAAGCTATGAATTACTAGTAGATGATGTATTTCTGTTGCCGCTATAACTACAAATACCTACATAAAATAAATTAAATAATTCAGTGGGACGCTCCCATTAAATGGTCGTGTTTTTTTAATATGGTGGCATAATATGGTGACTAAGGGAAGTAAGGGATGATTTATATTAGACCGTCACCTGTACCAACCCGTACTGCCAACAGCTTTCTGCGTTGTTCTGGCACAGCGGCGTGAAAGGCACCAAAGGGTTTAGTGGGTATACCTCTGGCCGCCCACCATCCCAGGCTAGAGGGAACCCCCACTCACCGGGCTGCTCTCCTCCGAGAGTAACCCGACGGTTTTAGTAAGATATCTCCTTGTAAAAAAAAAACTTAGACCGTCACCCGGCCGAGCTTCGTTGTCCATTGCTCGGCGAGCAGTCGATGGGTCTGTTGCAACCGAGTGGCGGCCGAACAACAGACAACGAATCACGGACGCGGCTCGGCCGAGAAACGGTCTAAAATAAATCATCCCTTAGCCGATTTTTAAAATAAAATAATACATTTCAAAGTCCTGACTGACTGACTGAACTATATATCAACGCACAGCCCAAACTGCTAGTCTTAGAGACATGAAATTAGGAGGATGTGTTCTTCGAAAGGGTTTTTGGAAATCCCGCGGATCGAGACTAATGTGAGTGAAACAGCGGGACACAGCTAGTGACCGAATAAAATATTTATACTGTTGCCTCACACGGTTGGGGGGTTGTGGTAGCTCTGTGATCGCATTACGTAAACATGGATGAAGATCCGCAGGGCCAACTTAAATTTAAAATTACAGAGTAGAGAATTTTAACTTTTTGTTTTCGCTTCAAAAGTTTGTATCTCATTCGAGTGTGTCAGTACTAAGTATTACCACAGTTTACGTAGTAGTTGGTACCTCGCGATGCTCTTACGGTTGTCCATGTTCCATACTAATTGGCTTCCCGGGAGTCCCGGGACCGGTCACATAAGTTATAGAAAATGTCACAAAATTGTAGGATATGTAAAATAATTGGCAAATTACAGGCCATGGGGTTGTGTCAAAATAGTATGGAATAGGCACGCTAAATTTCTCAATATATTTTATGAAAGGTTCTCTACTTAACATTTTTTTATCCGTTTCTTAACACGAGCATAAAGATACCTGATACTTTATACAATGAACATCGTTAATCAAATTGCTTACAAGATTTTCATGTAATCTTTAATTCAGCGTTAAATTTCACGAGCCTTAGAATCCTACCAAGTTTATAATATTCTCTCTAAATTTTCCGCGTTGTATCGATTTTGTTTCTTTCTGCTGATCGGGGATTATTCAAAGTGGCGAGATGTTAAAGCTGTTGTTTGATTTTATGTAACACTAGCTGCGCCCTGCGGTTCTACCCGCGTGGGTCCAGATCGTCGCAATCGGACTAGTAGTTTTTGCGTGATTAGAAACGGCTAATGTTGAATTTATATATTCAAAATACAGAAGGTTAAAGCATAGATAGTATTTTGTACAAGATGGATATCAAAAATCTGCCAACTTTGTGGAGACCTTCTATAACATCTGATTTAGTTTTTGACATATTTTAAAGTGTTTCCTTGTGTCACTTGGATGACTATAATTAATTTAATCGCATTTAATTTTATGAAAATAGAATAATTCAAGCTGGCAGCAAAGACCATTAATCTTATCTGGCAGTCTGCAATGCTTTTCGTTAGACGGCGCTGCGTGCCTTAAACATAAAACAATAAGAAATGCAATCTTTAATTGCGACTCGATTGAACATGCCCAAATTGAAAAAGCGTCGAGAGTCGAGACGTATCCCCGGAGTTGCAGGTTCAAGTCCTGTCGGGTGCGGAAATTTTTGGAAAGCATTTCTTTAATTATCTGTAATATTTTTAGACCTTAGGGAGATCAGGGCATACGAAAAGAAAATAAAGTTTTTCTTTTGTAAAGTTCTGTAAAGGTCTTTTCTCTGCTATTTTGTATAGAAAATACAATTCTAACTGCTATTCTAAATAACAGGTAGAACTTTGAGATCGTTATGCTAGAGCGAGATGGTTTTTCCCAAAATAAACATTTGGAAAAGTTTATTCCAAAGCACAATGTTTTTACCTAAGCGTATTCTACATTCCAGTGCGTAGACCCCGATGCCCCTCCACCGCCCGAGGAGCCAAAACCAGAGACATCCAAGTCCAAGCTGTTCGTGCCACAACCAGCGATCGAGAGCCACAGCGTCGAGGACCTCGGAGACATATCGTCGGAGTTCAGTGTGGAGGTGGAGGAGGACCACGATCTCACGCATGAGAAGAGGAAGGGAAAGTTTTACAGGTCAGTTTGGTTGATATTCTGTGGTGTACCTAGTATTCAAATCAAACTTGACTATGTTCTGAAAACGGCCTTCAAAAAAGTCATGTGTCAAATTTTCTACGTTTCCTACAATTTATAGGACCTGACTGATTAACTGTTAACTGATTGTATACGTAGCTGGCGACATCGCCAGTTTGTTTCTTTGTTTATTTGGGTGAAATGAAAGATTCTTTTTGTGTTTGATAGTCCATTTATCGAGGAAGATTATAGACTACTTATGATCCCGATATTTTCGCGGGATCGAGACTTCGCGGATGAAACCAAGGGCACTGCTAGTGTCCAATAAACACGTTTTTACACGACTGCCAAAGGAAGTGTTATATTTTTTTAATGTTATTGTTTTCTAATAATTCTACAGGTTAGTTAAGTCAATGAAGAATAGACGGAAAAGTGTTCAAGTAGCGAAGAGTGCGGACAATCTCGTCGACAAACCTCTAGAAGAGAGGCAGGAGAAGAAGAAGTCGTTCAAGTTCCATCGGAGATTCAGTCTCAGTAGAGGACGGGAAGATTGAAGTGTTGTCACTATCTAACAAATGTTAAAAACGCGAAAGTTTGCATGTACGTCTATAAATTTGTTACTCAGTCACGCAAAAACTACTAAACCGATTCCGATGAAACTTGGAACGTAGGTACCTGGGGACCTGGAATAACACCCAGGCTACTTTTTATTCCCGCGGGATCGGGACTTACGCAGGTGAAATAGGTACATAAAGTAGCAAACTGGCTGATGTGAGATGGAGTAAGGTTTTGTATTGGAAAAGATTGACTGTAGGAGATAACGTTATGTTTGTAGCTATTAAGGGTTGTACTTGTAACTTTATTATTATGAAAATACTTATCGTGAAAATGTTTGTAAAAAAGTTAGTAGTTATTGTGCAAATGTGACAAAATGACTTTTTGTCTTAATTAAATATAAATCTGACAAAGCGACCGTTTTGTCTGTGGAAGGACCCATTTTCAGTATTCCATTTTATTTTATTTTTCAAATAAATAAATAGAATTTAGGAATTTCTTCTTCCTATATTCTAGGAATATTGGACGATTTTCTTTCCTTCTACTTACCCTAAATAGATATTTAATATGACTTTCCAAAGAAGTTTGTTTTGAAAATTTAATTAACTCTCGATTTTATCATAGGGATAGATAATGATTTTATTTTTACGACAAACGTACAATAATATTTTCAGCGCTGCAGCGGTTTCTTGTGTTTAGGTATTTCGCTTAAAATTAACTTGGAATATGCTTGAGACTTGTACATAATATCTCAATGGTTTTTGTACTTTCAACTTTTTACTGTTATTTTATAGTACTGTTGGCAAAAAAACAGTCGTTTTTTCTAACGCACAGTAATTCATATCAAGAATGACAAACTAATAATCAATTTTAAAAAATGTTGGTGTTACCTTATTGTGTTTTAATGGACTTTTAGAATTAAAGTAAAATGTTGTTTAAATAAAGTGATCATAACGCTCTCTTAGAATATACAATTGGTACCGTATAAAATTAATCGCTCCTCTAGAATTATAGAGACCTATTTAAAAAAAAACTGCAGTTGCATAATTATGCAACTACAGTTTTCATCTCATAATTTTTATTGCATAGGAATTCTATGTATATATTACTACTTGTAGTAATATATATACTCTAAGATTCTATGCAATAAAAATGTTAAAATAAGCCCCTAAAATTCTAAAGGAGCAATTTCTAGATATTTGAAAAATCAGCCGAATAAAGCTTTGTTCAACACTTAAAACGATTAAATGTCAGTTGAGTGAGGTACTTAAGTATGTACTCATTGTTAAATAATATACCTACCCGTGTTTACATTTTTTGTAAGTACTTCGATTGAAATTGTAAGAAATTGATCAGAGATTGGCACCGCGATTCTTTTGTCGTGTTTTTATAGTACGTATCGGTTTTATATTATGAAAAGATTAGTACCTAAGTACTAGAACATAATCTGAATTCAGAGTTTTTGTCATATACTTAGGTAAGTATCTAATGTTTAGGTGGCTACTGGCTTACAAAGTTACATTGTGAATTTGAACAAAGGAAACTTGGTTCAAGGATTTTAAGTAGTAATTGAGTTTGATAGGAAATTTGCATAGACTTACTTTTATGATTGTTATATTCCTATTTTTGTTAAACCTCCACTTCAGCTTAGGGGCTCATAACTTTATCCCCAGTTAAAAGCGACTAAGGTGGATTTTTACAATCTACAGATAAAATATATCAAACACAACATTTAAAAAAAACTTTTGAAAGTCGTTTTTTGTTAATAATGAGACTCTAGTGGTAAAACATTTTATCAATTATTCGACATATTCCGCCCTACCATGATGTCAACTTATAAGTCGTCTAAACTCACCGCGTTGTCGTTCAACTAAAAAAAAACAACAGTAAAAAAACAGGATTTTTTTTAATTATCTGCGGTTTTTTGAGCGACAAAAGGACGACAAAGCAAACGACAAACGATCATGGTAGCGCGGTTTATTAGATATCTAAATAGCTGATTCTTAAAATGGCAGATTCCATTGTACACATATCTTTATCTACCAAGAGATTTTAATAATGGGTTCTTAGTTAAATTTAACCTTCTTAGTAGGTAGGTACCTAAAATAAGGACATTAATTTAGTGTTAATATCAACGAACTCGAATACATAATGGAAGTAGCAATCCTTTGAAAAATGTTCCACGCAAACTGTGGTTGCGGGGCCTAGAACGATGATTCGACCGCCAGTCTGTCACTAAATATCGTCCGCCATTGGTCGATCCAAAGGTCGATCATACGTAATACTGTACCTACGGAACTTGTCAGTGTATGCATCTGCTGCTGTGTGACCGTGGAACAAGTCCTTTTTTTCCAATTTAATAGAGAAGTTAGATCTGTATTCTAATAATTCCTCGTAGGTTAATATACTTACATATTGAAATGTTACCTTTCTCTTATAATAAATTTATTATCAAATGTGGTAAAATATCTCTCTAATCTATAAGTTGAACTGTGCCTTTCATTTAGGTACTCATTGTTTTTCCATTTGTGTGATATTTTTAAATAAAATCTATGTACAAAACTGCAATAATTAAACATTAATATACTTATATATGATATACCTAACTATCTAGATAATATTTCCAATGAAATAGATGACTTTTAGTGGATTAAATTATGCTTATCGAGGGCTTAGCCTTACAAATGTTTTTAAGGTTTTTAACCTTGTTCAAAGTTCAATAGTTGAAATTTTATTCAAATTTTTAACAAATAATTTTATAAAAGGGTGAAATAGTAAAAATAAATAGAACCATACAATAATTTTACTTAAAATATGTAAACTTATACTAATCTTTGTAAATGTACTTAACTTCTTATAAATGTAATATGTACCTATTCTTATATTCTTAATAACTAGCAACGTCCCGCGGGCGTTAGTCCCGATCATACGGGAATACCGGAGTAAAACGTAGTAGGTATTGTGTTACATAAGATCTCCATCCATCGGCATACCAAGTTTCATCGCTAAAGGGTTAGTGGTTTTACGTGAAGGAGCAACAAACATATACACATACTTACGAACTTACTTACACCTTCGTAATTTTAGTATGATTAAACGATGACTTAGTCCCATACAATGTAACTAACTACATAAACAATTTACTGCAAAAGTATGTGGGTCGATTCTGTAAAAACATAGCATGCGACAAGCAGGCGGTATGCATGAGCATTGCAGAAGTCCATTTTTTGCAGGAGTAAAAATAATAGCTATTCTATAATTTCTTTAAATACCTACTGATTGGCTGATTAACAAGGGGAGCTCTTTAAATAATTAAGTAGCCCTTAATTTTGAAGGCTATTTAACTAATTAAGTAAAATAACATTTACAGAATACGAATTAACGCACATCTTCTGCACGTCGTCGCCTGCAGTTCGCCGTCATTCCGCATGCTATGTTTTTACAGAATCTAAGCCACTGGTTATTTTTGACATCTTTATTATTAACTAATTAAATTCGCAAATTACAATAACCTACTCCCATATTTTTAATTAACTATTTCAAATTACTTTTATGATTTCCTCAATTTGTTGTAACTACTTAAACTATCAGCTTTTATTCTATCAGAACCTATTTTTAACTAAGATTGAATCAAGCTACAGATAAAATGTATCTTTGAATAAAATAGAACACTACCAAATTTAAAAACCATGCAAGTTTGATTTCTTTTAAAAAAGCGACGTGCTTATACGGCGATGTTAGATTTTATTTGACAGATATCTTTTATATAGAGAATTAAAAAAACAGTTCTTAAAATGAACGCTGCAACTTTAATAACGAATATCATTGTTATTCCATACCAAAGTATCTCGAAAATTATGTTCAAAATTCTATTTTTATTTTAAGTTCTAAGCCTGTCCGCACTGGGCGTTATAGAAAATATTTTAAAGAAAAAATACATTTACAAACACCTGTGACAAATGCACAACAGCTTTTGTTACTCCCGAATTGAGTAAATATACGTTGTTGGTTTGAATCTCGCTCACCATCGACCGTGCGTTTAGTTTTTGTAGATGTATTATTCCTTTAAAATAATTGTTTTTCAAAGTTTCTATTATGTAGTATTTATTACAAAAAGCGATCTCCTGTTACAAATAAGACTCTAATTGCTTAAGTTATCCTCGTTCTGTTTAATTTAACTATACTTGTTTGTTTACAGTCATATTTTGCCTTGCCTTACTTAGCTAGCAAATAGTTGGTGATCGTGTTACTTATGTGTTGTTAAACTAAGATATTTAGCAAAATGTTACCGGTTCTATTTGTTAAACGAGTTAGCGTAGGATAATAATGTTAAAATTATATAATGGTGATACAATTTCTTGTCTCTTTTAATTTTTTACTCCCTTTTTAAATAAATGCAATAGGAGGAGAGCAGGACGTTGCACACAGCGCAATCTAGTCCCCAAACTAAGCAAATAGGCTTAGTACTAAGGGAACTCGACAATGACAATACTACTTATAAAACAGATACCTACATAGATTTGAATCATATATTATAGCGTAGCATATTGAAATAGCGGCGGGAAACGAACCTGCAATCTTGTGCATAGTAGCTGGATATTTAGCACGTCTGTTATAAACATAAATACTTTTTCAAAAACTTATATTGATCGAATTCACGCTTCTAACTTGGATTGATTGGAATTAAGGATTTGAATCCATGCCTTCCAAATCGCTGCTCTGCTCAAGCTACCTTATTATAAAGTTTCTTCCCAACAGGCGCGTTAGGAATTTTTTAACGGAAAGTTTTAATCTAAAAAACCAGTTGATTAGAGCAAGTAAGTAGTAGGTCATTGAAAAACAGTATCAAAATCAAATAACAGTAACTGATGTGTTTCTATCTATCCTATTTTATGGCTGAGTGAACACATTAATAAAGGCCTAGTAAAATACAAAGTTAACAAACCTTCGTACAGTTTCAAAGGCTACGGACCGCGTAGCGCGTCTACGAAGGTTCTTTGTTATTCAAACTCTTTAGTGATTTTTAAGTATAAAAAACAGATAAAACCTTTTTTTCGGATTGAGCTAGAATATTAATAATAGCAATTAATTAATGCTTTATCATGTTGTGTAATTTTCCTGTTAATTATCATTAATTTATTCAATTTTCACGCTACGATTAAAAACCCGTCAGTAGTGGCAGTGATTTGTATTTTATAACAAGTGTGATTGATCTTTCTTGACTTTAAAAATTACCTGCATTTGGCGTTAGAAATTAATACGATCAAAATTAGATCAAATTAAAACAAATGACAATACATATAAAAAATTGGTAACCAAAGCAATAACTCTAAAGGGAAAAATTACATTTTTTAGAAGGGTGAGTAACGATGCATTTATAATTAAATTAGAAGTAGGTATTTGAGTTGTGGATTTCGTAGAAAACATTGATTTTTAGTGGTTTTGTAGGTGAAACCCTAAATTTTAGTTTGATCGTTTTGGAGATACTGTATTCTTAAAAGAAAAATACATTATAAATACTTATTTAAGTTCTTTATTCAACATAAATCCTTCTATGGTTTCCGCGATTTTGCATTATAAAACACTTTATTTACCGGGTTTAATCGCGCTTTATTCATGAATTTTAAACGACCGAGCTTTCGCCAACTAACATAGTTGGCTGTCAACCTTGAAAAAGCCAACTATAAAGTTGGCGAAAGCTCGGTCGTTCTTTATTCAACTTTTTAACAAAGACAAAAAATATTTCAAAGAAAAATGAAAATTAAAAAATTCACTTGCGGCGAGATTCCAACTCGTGCCTCAAGACCAGTACTCCAGGGTCCTAACTAACTAGACTACGCGAGTTCGCAAGTACGAGTTTTTTTTTCTAGTAAAAATATCGAGTTTTTTTCTAATAAAAATATAAAACAATAAAAATTCTTAATTCTTGATGCTAGAGCAATAAAAATCCAATTACGAAACATAAAATGTGTTATTGTTATTTAATTATTTTTAGTTAAATTCTTAATGGTTGTTAATTACATTCGATAGACAATAGTAGAGTAGGTAAGCTGGGTTGGTGAGTACCTGAGAATAAAACTGGTTAATCTAAAGTACCTATAGTTTGTAAGTAGATCTACTAATATCAAGCGCCTGTTGTTTTTCAAATAGCATTGGTGCACATTAAAAATGTAGAAATGGGTATTCTACATTGAGAACTAGGAGGGCTTTTACGAAACATACCGACTGATCTGATCGAACATCAGTAGGTAGTTAATGTTCGTTTTGAACCAATAATTACTATACGATCAAAAATATACAACAAAAATATTATTGGTTTAGAACTAACATTAACTACTTACATACCCTGATCTTTGGTCGGATCGGTCGGTACTCGTATTAGCCCTCCAGATTATACTAAACTGAGACCGCGGCTTCGAATGATGGCACAAATCCACGAGTCATTGAAAATTGGTCCTCTCGGATTCATTCCACTATTTGAAGCCGCGGCGGACAGTTGAACGAATGTGCCATTCAAAATGACATAAATAGGCCTTTTAGGTTAAAAAAATTCGTTAACATCTCACGGACTTGTTTTATTCAATTTCAACATCGACCTGTCCTTGTTGAAATATTGATTATTTATGATTTGATTTATTTCCTTGTTCGCTAGTTTGTTTGCAATGAATAACTACTGGACCGATTTCAAAAAATCTTGTAGTAATGAAAAGCTACACTATCGAGAAATAACATGTACTACTTTTGATCCCGATATTACTATGGGATCGGGCCTGACCGATTCCATAATAATATGAACGCTACGCTAGTTTTTTTTTAATGAGGTCACCAGACATCAATATTTATTTACCTGTCCATTATTGATTTTCTGACCTTTCGTACTATCTCCTAATGGTTTTTTAATAAATAGATTTCATAAAGTGTTTTCTATTAAAATAAGTTCCATGTCATTTGACATTCGTTTATGTATTTTACTAAGGTACACCTACTAGATGTCTGTATCAGTTGACCTAACCTAAATTTAAACTTTACTTTCTTACCTTGTCATAGTACAGAGGTTAAGCTTCTTCATCTGTCACCCCGGAGGACAGGGCTTAAGGGGACTACTGGGAATAATCGGTGATCCTTTTTTATGTCGACCCAGATATACAAGATGTAACAGGTAAGCCCTTTTAATCCGAAAGGGGGTTGTTCTAGACGTTTAGGCGAACAACTTTTGTTCTACGACTTTTGAAAATTCGAAGTACTTTTCGAAAAATTTAGGTGTAAAGTTTACTTGAAAATCAGCTGTTTCTTAGAGTTCGAGGTCATTGACCTTATGTTGTTCTTTCATTTAGTTTGGTCTACTACAATCAAACCTTCAATTACCTTTATTTTCAAAAACAGCTGTTTTCCAGTGAAACATAATCTCAAAATTTTCAAAAAAAAAGTTCGAATTTTCAAAAGTCGTAGAACAAAAGGTGTTCGCCTAGACGTCTAGAACAACCCCCTTTCGGATTAAAAGGGCTTACCTGTTACATCTTGTATAGCCGAGTTTTATTCTATAGTTAGTTAACATATTCGGAAATTTACTCATACATTTTTTAACTTAAAACGAACGAACGACGTTGTTTTATTACCCACCAACTAGCTAGTTAATCTAAAATATTTTAAAACAGATGTCAAAGAAGCAAAAGGATCACAATGACCTGCTCTTGCCGGAAGACCATCGAAACTTGGAGAAGATAGAGTCAGCCCAATGTGATGACGATGATGATGATGATGAAGTGCTTGACAATGAATACCAGTTCGTCTGCAACCATCTCTCATACGGTATAGGTACTTCTACGTTTTTCGATTTTGTGGTTTCCAAAATCCCTAGATTTACATTCAAACATTTTGATTTTTTACCTTCAGTTAAAATTTTGCTTTTCTTGAAACCCTTTTGAAAATTCAAAAGAAACACATTGTAATTAATCAAATACGTACAACATGTAGTGGTGTGGCTCACCTAATGTTACGTTACGTTCGCACTGGAAGCTGGCTGCGTGCCTAGAGGCTAGCGAGTCACCTAACTAAAACTAACAGGCTTGAAAGTTTGCATCCGTCCGCACTGAGCGCTTGGCGCCTAGCTGGCGTATCTTGTCAGAAAGCGCTAAGCAAGCCGCTTACCAATGCAGACGTAGCCTTAGAGTTGTCATTTCGCCCTATAGCTTCTAACTTGACCTAAGGACTACCTTCAGATATCACAACCGTAACCAACTGCTTAACGTGCTTTCCGAAGCACGAAGGAGTTCGAGAAAACAATTTATTGGCCAGACATACATTATCGGACACACATCCAAGTAACGACTGCGCCAGGCCGCACTATACAAGATCGATGGCTGATGGGAACAAATGGACGGGGCAGGGTTACATTTATAGTTTCCCAGCGGCCATCGTAACCGAGCAGACGGTGCGGTTGGCCGTTGGAAATAAACAGGTGACTCAGTCAGGCTAATGATGTCCTTATTGAGAGAACTAATCTATAATATACCCTATAATACCCTCGTTGTAGCGGACGCAGTATTCTCAGCTTGTATCGTCGCTCCGAACGTGGTGTCTGTATGGCGCGGCACTTGGAGCCTTATGGACAGACATGCGCAATTCATTCCGTATGCACAGACCTTTCTACTGGGAATATTGGTGCATTTGTGCTTTGCATTCGTTAGGTAGGTAACTAATAAACCATAAAAACTTTCACTTCACATAAGTGTTCTTAACAGCCGGTAAATATTCGGACATTTAGTTTTGTATCCCCATGTTTCTTTTCCAAACAAACTAAAATATTTTACCCTGACTTCTATAAGCAAAGACAACTGAATTTTTTTTAAATCTTTCTAAGTTAGACGTGATTTTATTCTCATTGGAAATTGGAACCAACCTTAGTAATTGTGAATAGGTAGCGTGACTACTGGCAATCCAAACTAGCGCGTCATATAAAGACGATGAAACCAGTTGACTGCTCTGAAAAAAAATCTACAAAAAACAACTCACTGTTGCGGGCAGTGGGTGGGGGTAATCAAACTTTGTGATTGACCATTGCGTTACCTATCAATACTTAGACTCCTTTTGATTGGCCGATGTGTTACCTGACTTATTGCTTCTTGCACGCGAGTGCTACAAATAATACATAGGTACTATTTTTGTGAAGGAGGAATACTTAATAGCAGTCAACTGCTTTTGTCACCTTTGGCGTTACACCGCTTTGCCACGAGTGCTAGTATCCGATAAACTGAATTTATTTGTGAAAGCATTTTCTTGTGTTTTCTAACTATCTGTGATTCATATCCCTAGGAACCACCTCCTCCAACGTTCAGTTCGTGGTTTCTCTCCACGAACCTCCTGGTGTTGGTTGAAAGAGCGAGTGATCGCTCGTCTTTACACATACGTGTTTATATTGTCCAACATCATGCATTGGAGAGGTGGCTGGGGACTTTTTGATGCCACTGTAAGAAGCATACTGCCCGACGATTCTGATCCACATAGGTAAGTCTTTCCCGATTTTGTTTTTATGTAGAAAAAAAAAGACAAATGTAATTAAACTTAATTTCAACCAAATATCGCGAAAACAGAACAATAGTCTTAAATTTCAGAATTATACACTAAAATAGTAAATATAGCAGCTTTTACCTGCGTATTGCTGATCTCGGGAATTCGCGGCGAAGTTTAAACTCGCGGTTCCAGATCCTCAATCCTATCTGCGAGTGAATATTAGTAGATGTATTTTTCCTTTAAAAATATTTCAAGTAGAAATGCCTTAAGCAATAAAAACCAATTACGAAATGTATGTAGGTATTATAGATTAGTATATATATAGGTAATATGTGGGGTATATATATATACTAATCTGTACCCCTCTTCCTCCCTCTATTCCAGACCGGTCCTGCTGTTCGCGATGACCCTCATCCCGTACCTCTGCAGCATCTCACTCCGCTCGTCGCGCAACATTCTCGCCTCGCCGTACTTTCTCTTCACGGACGGGAAGGAACCCACTTACTTCTTCACTACGCGCTTCCAGACCAACGTACTGGTGAGTGATTCTGCGAACAGTAGACTTCGAAGGAATTTTCCTCCTTAATGGGCGAAATAAGTCACCAATGAAAAATGCCCCACGACTGGAACTTTCTATAAAGTCAAATTATATCTCTATCCCAAGTTTTGTGAAGATCGGTTGAATAGATATCGGAAGCAAGCATTAGATGTAACTAAGGATGATACATCCTTAGTTACATCTAAGTTCGAATCTAGATAGATATCCATAGATCCATTTCATTCTATGCACAATTTAGCATTGCTAGATTAGAATAAGATTTTCACAATAATCTAATGTCTTTTATGCATCAGTACAAGACCTTACTCTAACTTACATGTAGATACTTATTGTATAAAATTAGTAGGTTTCTAAAGTAGGCATTGACATCCATCTTAGCAACAAAACTATGAAGGGCAAATAGCCTAAAGGTCAAGCCTAAATGATCAGGAAGGAAATCAGTAATTTATATCTGGAAGAGTCCTGATTTGTAGCCTGTTACGCAGATTATTATCGTCGTCTAACTAAACGCATTGTGTGCTCACTTGTCCACTCATGGCCTATTGTCAAACATCTTCGGGGAATTTTCCTTAATAAACCTTTTGATCTACATTCAGACATATCAGTTAAATGAAGAACTGCTCCACCTTTCTCTAGAGGACTAAAATGACCGGACAGGTCTAACAGCAGAAAATTGCAACTTAAAACGGCAAACACTTTCACCGGTTGACCTTCCTCAGATGATGGCATAAGGATGATGATTTAAGTACTTTATAGACCAATTTAAACAGAATTTCTCCCGTGCTTCCAGTTGTTAAAGTTCCAATTATAATCGCAACCAACCATTAAGTCCTAAACAAACGAACATCACGTCGCTCGTCATTGATACTAATCTCGACAATCAGTGTCTAATAACAAAACAGACAATAACACATCCCTTATCTCGATCCCTACAATTAGCACGGTTTATCTGCGTAGTATGGTTTAGCTACGGTACTAGTAGTTAGTTACCTGAGGCGGGGCGGGGGCGGGATGCGGCGATAATGCAATTAGGGTGTGCGGGCGGCCACAGTCGGTCGTTACAGCCATGCGCGGGTCCACGGCCGGGCTCGCGGATACCGTCGCAGGCGGCGGTCGCGCGCGCGCCGCTTTCTTGCACCTAGCTGACGCGGTCTTTGCCAGCATCGTCGTCGCACCAGCTGTCGTAGCCTACTGGAAGGCAACATGGACGTTGCTCGATCTCTATGCTCTCCCAGAATCTCCAGTCGCAAGTGCTGCTGTTTGCGCCGTCTTCGGTCTTACTTGCAACTTGGTTGTGTGCGTGGCGCAGACACAGTTTGCGAAGGTGTTGACGCCGACTGGTGCCCCTCATCCGTGGTGGTGGTACGTGGTGTCGCGGGCGTATACTGGAGCCGCGGGCGTGGCTTGTGTGGCGGCGTGGCGCGGAGTATGGAACTTGTTGAACGAATGTACTGGAGACAGCGCTCGAACGCTTCTATCCACAACAGCAGCAGCAACGCTTTCACTGGCAGCCTTAAGATCCCTTCGGAATATCTGCGCTGCTCCTTTCGCCATCGCCATCGATTCGCCGCAAGATTACTTCGATGTGCCGACTATGTTCCGGACGGTTAGTGTGGCTTTGTTCCCATTGTGATCTTTCTGTGTTGTCTCGGTTTTAATGATGTTTTGTTGTTGTTGTTGCCATTGATGCGCCAGGATTTGCTATTCTGGGACAACTACGTATGTAAGTTTATCATTAAAAGTGGCCATTTGGAATTTATTGACCAAGATAGTGACATCAATTCTAATAAGATTCGTATGTTATAGAACTTTATGAATGAACATAATATGTAATTGTGAACATGAAGGGTTTGTTTCATTGCGTCACAGTACTCACAATTGAGATAAAAATGTAGGAAGTTCCTATTATAGCCATTTCTACATTCATTACATAATTGTTCTTTAATTTCTACTAAAAATAGCTCAATGTATCTAACAAAAGTCAAAATAATAATAATAACTCTCAAAAGAACTAAAAATACCTTAATACTTTAGATTGTGAAAAGTCCTATAGATAGGTACTTCTAAAGCCAATAAGTTCAAAAGTACTAATTTCAATCAGCCAAATTTCAACCAGTGAAAGGTTTTGTAGTCAGCTTTCTACCTTATTCTACTTCTTCTGAGCAGAGACTTTAAATGCCTCAAAATTTTGATCTAAAATTACAAATAAGGTGAGCTACGAGCTTTGCTACGAAGCTCTACGAAATTTGGACATACATTTTTATATTCGCTTTCTACAAGACTTGCCGCAACTAATCCTTATTATTTCGATTTTAACATTAGGTATTCATATACCGAGAATAAATCCTCTGGTTAATTTTCGCATTTTCTAAAAACATCTATGAGGTAATTAATAGTTTTATCTACAGACTTTTAATTCAATAGTTTAAATTCTAAACTGCTTTACCTATTTATAGGTAATTTGTGTTTATGTTTTTATTAACATTGTTAATTATTGACTAGGAAACGTTGAATGCTCGTTGTATGCAACGCAAATTGATCGAATTATGTTATGGTGATAATGGCAACGCTCTAGTACCACTTTAGTTAATTTGTAACATACACTTTAGTCGTAGTCTGACTTTCGGACGAGCATGGCCGCAGGCTGATTGGCATGATTCTGATATGCATAATAATAATTAAAACGATTAAAAAAGAAACTCGAATCGAATCTTCGCTTGTTCACAATGTAAGTTTTTAATCCTATGGGCACAAAATTCATACTTATTTTACGGCAATGTAAAAAGATTTGAGGTTAATCGATCCGAGGACTTCGAGACTACATCAAGTAACAAAATACAACAATTTGATCTATTTTATTGAATGTCGAGTTTGGTTCAACTCTTTTGGCAACCCTACTTGTCTATTCTTTAAAAAAAATATACAAAATAATCCATTGCCGACAAAAATGAAAAAGTTAGCTTCTTATGAATCAATAAAGAAACGAGAATGAGAAATGTAAATAAACCGTAATACCACAATATACGATTTTCAACTAACATGGTGGTGTGTTACTGGCGAAATATCCAGCTCCTTCAAAACAAATTGAAACATAATAATATTTTTACAAGGAGCATATAAATGCATTATCAAATTTTTTTCCGTGCGTGACGCGGTATTCGAACGTGGTGAACGTTCGATTATCTCTTTTATATGATGATTTTTGATTATGCCTTTCTTCTTAAAAAATATTTCTAGTAAAATGAAGAAATAACAATAATTATACAATAACCATAAATATAAACATGGTAAATATCCCGTTGTCAAATAATAACTGATGATTCGTAAGCAAGTAGATAAGATGTTTGCGTATCCTCGTTGACGGCGAGAGGGGTGTCAATAAGAATCCTACTAATAAGTAATAAACAAAGACAATAAATAAACATTGGCGTAAAATCTGTTAAGATATTTAAATAGCTCACTATAATTTTAGTTTCGTTTTGAGTGTATGGTTTCGAATTACAACTATTTTTAAATAAAATTTAGGATAATTGTAATTCAGGAATAACTCCCCAGATTAAAATTAATATTATTTTTTACTTTATTGCGAATTTATCAATGTCTTACTTTTCGAAGATTTTCATACATCTTCAGCAATATTTTTCATACACCCGTCAGCAAGAGGTATTAAAAAACTTTGAAACGTAAGGCATGGATAAAATATTTAATGTAATAGAAGCTACTCGATTAAAACCGAAAAACGAAGTCTCGTAAAAAAGCTGGTTAAAATTGCCAGCGAAATATCGAGCTCCGCGGTTAAATTAGTAAACATGGTAAATACCCCCGTTATTAAATAATGTTAGTAGTGAAAACAACCATGTAAGTTTAAAATCGTAAAGTTTAATTTTAATTCAACATTGCGAAAACAGAAGCAAAATCAATACCCAGATTAAATTTGAACCCTATGTGAACAGAACAGTCGTGAGACAGCCCTGTACGTGCTTGACTGCGTGTTCTCTGTGGGTGTGGTGGGGTCGTTGGTGGTGTTCGTGTGGCGCGGCTCCTGGGCGCTGCTCGACTTCTTCGTGTACCCGGAGGATGCGGCCAAGTCTAGCTGGTGTTCATTGGTAAGTCACTACGTGGGTGTGAGTGTGAGTGTGGGCGTGGTGGGATCTCTAGTGGTGTTTATAGGGAAGATTATATTTCATTTACATTATTTCAGCATGATTCCTTAGCACAATTTCAGGATGATTCCTTCAGGATGATAGTTAAAGCTGGCAAGAAAAATTTATTTAAAATTAAAAAAACCGACTTCAAAAAGTACGAAATATAATGAAGTCACGGAGTTTTACTGAGTTGATTTATCTCGTTCGGCAATTATTGGCCGTATTCACAAACGACTCTTTGCGTAGCTTAATGCTTTGTCTTACCATTTACTCTGTTTGATGATAACCAATGGCAGCGATAATGTGACAAAAGCTAAGCTAATTAAGTAGGCATAAGTAGTTTAAAATGAGTAAGTCCCTTTTCGCAGAAGTAATCTTCAATTTCTTAAAACATAACAACTACAAGCACCTTCCTGCCACCACTTAACTAAGATCTATCTTATTGTATCTTCTTATAACAAGGAAAAGCCGATGTCATTACGTCTCTGTCCATAAATAGAGACAATTCATCCCATTACCCGTTTAAATCGAGCTCAGTTTCAGGAACTCGAGTTAATGAGGTAAACGTTCATTTCGCAAGATGTTTACTAATAAAGGTTATGACTGCTCAACCCACGTGCGTTTGTTCAATGTCAACGGTTGGTCTTGAAACTTGGGGGTCTTCAAGTCTTGGTTCAATCTTTAGGTAGATGTTTGCTCTGTCTGACGTCAGTCAAACGAATAATAGAAAAATACAAGAGAATATTTGTCACGGTTTTCATAAATCTAATGAATGTCTTTAAATTCAATAGATACATTTATAAATGTAAACTGTTGGTCATAAAACTTGGGGGTCTTCAAGTCTTGGTTCAATCTTTAGGTCTATGTTTGCTCTGCTAAAGGCATACGCAGACTGCCATTTGTAGTCAATGAGAAAAAAATACAAGTGAAAATCTGTTGTGGTTTTTATTAACTTAGTGCATGTGATGCCTTTAAATTCAAGAGATAGAAGGGTAAGTTCGCGTTAGTCCTAATTCCGCGGGACTTACCAAAAACCCTTTATTAGTGGATATTTACACATGAAAAAGAACACACTTTCCAAATTTCATGTCATGAAATTGCCAAACTTATTATTATTACCCTTCTTTTTTGCTTCGTCGTAGTTGGGTAAAAAGTCATATAGGCTATTATTAGTGAGGTTAAATCGAAAACAAGCCATAAATCTCAGTTACTCTCAGAGAAGTGTAGGGCAATTTTGGCGAATCTATTCTAACCTTCCAGCTTATTTGTTGAGTAGGTGCATACCTACACTTATCTAGACGATGTCGTGAACTCGAGTCCAAATTATACTTGAGTGGTGATTTGTTGGGATGTACTCAGAATGTTTATTCCATATAGCGTATTTTAAGGGCAGTAATTCGATCCGAAAGGTAGCAATCAACTTTTGTTCCAGAACTGATAGACTCAAGTTCATAATTTTATCTAAGGTTTTCGCGATTTTCCATAATAAAACACAATATTTACCGGGTTTACTCGCATTTTATTTGCGTGGTGCGATAGTGAAGCGGCAGTGCGGATCGATCGTTTGGTACAGCTATTACAAATTCAAATAATTCGTGTCATTGATATGATACTATATTCATCACTAGCTGCGCCCTGCGGCTTTACCCGCGGAAGTGAAAAACGCGTTATCACGGGCGCGGGCGGCCGAGCGTCTCTCGAGCGGTTGCACTTTTTCGTTCATTACTCGGGTTCTACTAATTTGATTTCGATGTAAAGTGTACCACGACGTTCCTCAAAAATAGAACTATCCAATATTGAAAATCAGATTTTAATCGGATTAGTAGTTCTTAATTGTATTAGGAACAGACAGATAAACAGACAGACATGAATTTTAAAAATTATATAATTTTGTTCTACTACTTATCCTAATACCAGGTTTTTTTTAATTTCCTCCCAAGTATAGACTTATTTCTTGTGTATATTTTTATGTCATAGACTTGTCCACTCTTCCTTTATTATAAGTATAGATAAACGTTTGTTGTGGTTCGTTTCTATTCTTGTACGGGTAAATATCTAGTAACCGGTACCCGTAAAAAATACCCCCTTACTTATAAAAGGTGATTAACAGATAACATTTTGATTCTTAATTATAATAAATCCTAAAATTATAGTGACGTTTTCTATTCGGTAGGGTTACATTTTATTTGCCAAATATCTATATCTAGGGATTTTTGACTCTGTCTATCAAAATTAAAACTTTACGTCACAGCAAAGACAAACTATAGGACTTTTGTTATTGACGCGTTAGTGGAATGTTGTCCTGAATTTTCATTTTTACCAAACATTGTTTTATTGCGTTTAAATTGTTTAATTTCGGCGGCAAGATACCAATTTAGTTACGCGAAGTTCAACGAGTTGAGTGAAAATAAAAATACCAGTGCCAAACACGAAATTAGCATGTTACAAACAATTGTTCCATAGGGTTGGAGAAAAATCGTTGCCATTTTTTGTACAGCCTTCACGCATTGAAAATTATTTCAAACGATTACAGTATAAAAGTGGTAGTTTACTATTTGTACGAGTATTTGGCTAAATTGTCCTATATTGCTGACAGAAGCCATAACTAAGAAAAAAAAAGAAAGAAGACATACGATACACAGTTGCATATGTAAACCATCCTTGGAGGATATTTATCTATGGAGCGATTGATTCGCTCAAACTCCTTAGAACGCATCGTAGGCAAATGAGTTAAAGACAAAATATAAATACCTAACCTACTTATATTAATGATATTATGACAAATAGGGATTGTATTGTATACGTCATTGTATTACAGCAACGATCGATAAATTAATAATGTAAATAAATAAACTGTAATAATATAATCGACACCATCAAGCTTTTTTATTATTTTGTTTCCTACTATTAAACAAGAAATATGTGTATAATTGTATATTTATTTATATATTTAATTGTTGTCGTGCACTAACGATTTCGATAACATTTGCAACATAACGTTCAAAATTATGCGTAAATGTCACGAAATCGTGTAGACTATAGGCAAATCAGATAACTCGCGGAACGCCTGCAAGGAGTTGCGGGGATGAAGGCAGCAGGCGCGGAGCAGGTAGCACATGTTCCCTGCCGCGAGCCCGCCCCGCGCTTTAATTAAGGTATCGTTAGATTTGTCCCATTTCGCAAATGGATCTTAGATAGATGACATAAAAATATACACAAAATGGCGACCACCAGAAACCATAATGTTAAAAAGTAAAAAAAACATTTAATGATACCACTAAGTTGGTATTAATTAAGCCGTTCATAAATAGAACGATTTGTATCCGACCAATCAGAAGCGACGTACTCAATATGACTTAAAACAAAATCCCTTTATAATTTTCCTTTGAAGTAATTCCCATAAAAACTTTCACCCCTAATTTACATTACATACCTACATCCTAAATATAACTGATTATCTTGAAAACATTCAAAAAATAAATCAAATATCGACAAAAGCGTTGGTGGCATCACATCACTATAGTTTTAGTTTTACGCGGAAGCGCGGTGCGCGGGGAGTGTTTTGCATGACCCCCCTCTCAAGTTACTTCACCCCCGCGATGCGTGATATGTTTTAATAAAAATAAGCAGATAAATCGATTTACCGATGAAATGTGATACTGGATGTCAGCTTTGTCTGTTACCTACTGGTTACCTAGTATTTTTTGCAAGATCGAACTGCACATTTGACTATTTTGACACCTAAATATTTAAAAAAATCAAGGACTGCACAACGCTAGCACCCTGTCAGGACTACAAATGCTCACGGCAGGAACATCGTCTTGTTCTAACCCGTGCGTACGTTCTCACTTGTGCTGTCAGTTCTCTATAACTACTTGTAGTAATATATACTCTAAGGAACCATGGTTTATAGTTTATACTATGGGAGCAGTAGTTTATTTAACTAAATTAAGTAAAACTATTAGCACGCATTACAGATTACGATACAACGATACAATTTGATCGTAATCTGAACTGGTTTGTGTAGTGCCGTACTCCGTACTATGTGGAATGGGGGACCAAGACACGCTCACGCTCAGGATGAGCCAATTGATTGCTGAACTGAACGACTAGCGGCTGAACTACGAGTAACTGGTCACTGACTCAATGCCGCCGATTCATAATGACCTAAATGCGCAAAAATCACTGGAAATAAACGATTTCACGTTGCTTTAATGAGTTGAGTAATGGCGTCGGACGGTGTAGAGAAAGGGGTTTAGATACCTCTATTTTATTGGTTTACTAGCTGTGTCCCGCGGTTTCATTCGCTTATGTTATAGGAAACGAGATTAGGACAGAATTAGGATTATACCGGGCCCAACTGTTAGGATAGGTACCTACCTATTTTCATTTCTATCAAAATAGATTTTTTTTTTTACAATATTGAAACACTTTATTTACCGGGTTTAATTAATTTGACGACCTCTGTGGCGCGTCGGGCGAACGCTTGGCTGCAATGCAGAAGGTTGCGGGTTCGATTCCCGCTGGGTGCAAATATTTATGCTTATTAATAAATATTTGTATCTGGTCTGGGCGTATTTCTATTTATAATATGTATGTATTTACAAAAGAAAAATAAATATAAGTAGTATATCCGTTGTCTATTCACCGTAACACAAGCTTAGCAGCTTACCACGGGGCTAGATGGCGCTGTGTGTTCGTCACATGATTTATTTATTTATTTTTATTATTTTATAATCGCGTTTGATTCATGATTTTTACAGTTGGCTTTTTCAGTTGCTTGGTTTTTCAGTCAACCTCGAAAAAGCCAACGTAAAGTTGGCGAAAGCTCGGTTCATTTAAAAACCATTGAATAAAACGCGATTAAACCCGGTAAATAAAGTGTTTTATTATGGCAAATCGCGAAAACCATAGACGAAATTATACAAAATTGAACCTCACCTTTTTCCTCCTTATGGATGGAATTTAAGTACCTACACAGACCACACTCTCCAAATGGCATGGTCGAAACCAGTAGCTTGGGCTCGTTGTTAATTGTTATAGGGACAATTCAGTCACATACTTCAGTCATTCAGTCAGTCAGTACATTGAATTTTACATTGTATATAATAATGCGTAGTACTTAGGTACATAGTATAGATCTACTTTAGCTAAATGGTAATTGCCTACCTCATTTAGTTTCGTATATTAGCCACAGTTGTTTTTGTGTTTGTACACAAAATAGCTATTCGTTTTTTTTTTTAAGATAGGTAGTAGGTACTTACAGCTATGTGAGCAACTAAAATTTATATCGACAGCCTCTGTGGCGTGGCGGGCGAATACTCAATTGCAACATAGTAGTTATGGGTTGGATTCCCGTATAGAAAACACGTATTTTTGCTGATCATAATTGCTTGTTTCTTTTTCTATTCTTTTACGGAAGTAGCTTTTCTAAATATATTGTCTTTTGTAAATGTACTTTTGCAAAAAAGAAAAACACATGTAGTATATATCCAGTGAACTCCGGTGTGTGATGCTTAGAATATACACCTAGTTACTTAGTTCGTGCAGCCTGTCTCCCTCATACCTGGATTTATTCAGGTACGTAGGGAGTTTCGGTGTCCTCATAAGAAACATAGTAGTTGTATTTGGGTAGAGGGTGTTCCGTCGACGACCATTTAAGCAGATAGGGGGGTTGTTCTAAACGTTTAGTCTAGGCGAACAACTTTTAGAAATTCGAACTTTTTTTTACGAACATTTGAGATTTTGTTTCACTAAAAACAGCTTTTTAAAAGTAAAGGCGATTAAAGTTATTGTATTATTACGTATACTTTGTGTTGAAGAAAAGATTAATTATTATTTATTACCTACATAAAATAGGTAATCCAAATAATATACAAACGCTAAGAAGTTTCTCCAGTCTCTACTTCCAGATTGCGTTTCCTCAATCAACTAACTGTCATAATATCAATACAAACAAAGTTATTTATACAATATCCAACGATTCCATTGAATAAGATAAGTTATTGACAAATATAACGCGTCGGTTCAATTACCTATTGTAGATGTACCTAAGTACGTACAGTATATTTACATTGTTATCTATTACGTTACAATGATTTGTGCAGTTTAACATTGTTATGTACTAAGTATATAATCCCTTGCATTCTTAATAGTGTTGACGGAAATAACTTTGGTAGGTACAGTGTGCTGCAGAATAGCATGCCCGCTTAAGGGATGATTTATATTAGTTGCTCGGCCGCCACTCGGTTGCAAGTGTTGCAACAGACCGATCGACTGCTCGCCCAGCAATGGACAATGAAGCTCGGTAGGGTGACATCCTTAGGAATGGTTTATACTAGACCGTGCCAGGTCCATGCTCGGCGAGCAGTCGATCAGTCCCTACCTACCGCAATGCATAAATCGATCATTGAAGTACTGTTCAAGCCAGACGCTCCACGCCTGGCATCATGAGTACTTCCCTGCATGGTCGTCCGTTTAAGTGTGGATTTTTGCACTGCAGTAGGTAGGTGAAGTAAGGTCAAATTTGTATGTCAGTAAGTGATCAATCGTCATCAGACGATGGTTAAAAACAACGCAATTTTTGTTTTTTATCCGGATATCCGGACTTGATATCCGGATCCTAGCCCATATGTTAATCGAAGTCTTAAGCTATCTGCACACCAAACTTCATTGAAATCGGTCCAGCCGTTTCCGAGATTAGCGCTCACAAACGCACAGACAGACGGACAAACAGACAAAAAATTAAACACGGAAATGGGGTGGGTCTGTTACCCCTAAAAATAGTTTTTCCAAAACATCTTTCAAAAACACCGCTAAGTTACGATTTTATTACAAGTATATATTGAATTGATTTGAATTCTGTCAAAATTTTGCTCCTACGGTAGTTTTCACCACAGTTCCGTCATTTTTCAAGAAAGCATTTATGTCGATACCCAGGAGTAGGTGCCTTCGTTTTTAGTTATACACTCATGCCTATCCAAGTTGTTAGTATAGTATAAACAAATAAATACACTAAAGGTACCATGACTATTAGAAACGGTAACAATCGAGCAGGTGCAATTACCAGGAAGTTTTAATTTGTTGTAAGTATTTTAATGAGAGAAAGTTAATCAACTTTAAACCTGCTAATACAATTTAAACTTTAAACAAATATAAGCACTAAAAATATATAATCTTGTGACTACAATGTCAAGAAAATCCAAATTTATAAAGTTCTTTGTCCTCACTGACTGATTAGTGGTTTAACACACCGCCTAAAACATACCTAAAACACTGATAGTAGAGTGCTGAAATTTGATGTGAGTGATAGAGTGCATTCTTTATCCTATAAGAAAGGGATTTTCAAAATTCTTACGGGATCGGAATTTACGTTCTTGGTGTCTTTAATTATATTAAATACTTAACCTACAAATAAACTACTTGCCTATTTAAATTAAAAAAAAATGTACTTACCTACACCTACATTTGTATTCAACTACACCGTATCTACAACATATAATAAACTTTATTATATGTAACAAGTTATTTTCCAGTTAAAACCATAAACATTCTATTTTTACTGTGTTTACATAAATATTAAAACTTAAGTATTAGGGCTTACAGTTGATCTCTGTAATGATACTTATTATATTTAGTAGTCATAAAGGAAGTTACAGAAATGTTTGATTTGGATTAGTGGAGGCGCCTTGCGTCTTCATAAGACATACTCATTGACCTACCTACTTACTTTATTTATGGTCTTTTATATTTATTTTTAACATTTTTATAGAACTTACAATATATTTAACTACTAGCGGCACCTTGTTAGTTTACATTAATTGAAATTAAGGGATAGTAACCCTTTCCTTGCAGCCCGGTAAAAAGTTGGCACCTATGTGTTAAATAGTGTTAATCTAAGTCTTATATCAAGTTGCGTAACAATTAGTTGATTAGTTTTGGCGTGATTGAAACACAACAAACAAACAAACATCTAAACTTTCTCATTTTAATGGGATGGTGTCAATTCGAGCAAGATCAAGAAGATTCTAAATTCCCTAGATTGTCGGTATATTAAAAACGACTGACGTTCAAACTTTGATTCATCTTTTTTAAATGCGTGTGAGCAATTTTCCAAATAAGCCAATAATTTAGATTTGGAACCGATGAAGTATTTCACTATCAGGCGAACTTTCTCCTTCTAGTCTATAACAGTCCAGTTTTATATATAGGATGTAAGATAATTAAGAAGAAATCTGTGTATCATTATTTGTTATCGTGGTACCCTAATTTATTAATATTTAATTTCATTATCTCATTAACCCAATTCACAAATATTTATTCCAAATACTTTGATCCGAAAGTTTGTGATTATACGAGTACCTATTCACGCGCTCGCGTGTTTCGCTGTCAATTTATGTCACGATCCATGCTTTGAACTTTGCGTCTAAACTTTAATTAAAGCCGTGTTCCTATCGCTAAAGATAAATGACTCTTGTAAATATATCTATGTAATGGTACATAGATTGTTTTCAAAATCATACGACTCTTTCGCGCTATGAAAACGATTGTTTTTTCGCGAAAGAGCGGTTTCATTTGGCGGTCAGAATGTGGCATAGCACAGCTATATAAACGGCCTGGCCTGGGCCGACGGCCTCTGTGGCGCAATGCAGAAGGCTTCGGGTTCGATTCCCGTCAGGTGCAAGTATTTATGCTTAAAAATAAATATTTGTATCTGGTCTGGGTGTCTTTCTATGTATAATATGTATGTATTTACATAAAAAAAGTATAATAATTATGTAGTATATCCGTTGTCATAGTACAAGCCTAGTGCTTAGTTTGGGGATAGATTGCGATGTGTGCAATGTAGTGCAATATTTATTTATTTATAAAAGATCTGTATCTTTACCATTACTTACTACGTAAATTCGAGCAATATAGCGTTAACAGTTAAACCTAGTGCCCAGCGCGCCCGTTTTGCTTGTTTCCAGTCGCGTGAGTCGTAGCTTGTCGGCCGCGCGACGCTACCTATATTTTGCGTTGTGGACTTGTGGACATGCCCAAACTGTTAACGTTACAGTAATGAATACACCTTTCTGGTCATTATTGTACGGTTTTCCAATCTCGGTTTAATATTTCCCTTTTACGGCGTTTGCGTCTATCGTTTGAGAATGGAGGTTACCTGGAGTACTTTATTTAAAATGTTTTTATTTTTATATCACAGACGGTAGGGTACGCGCTAGTAGTGGTGACATTCTCCCTGCAAGCCCCGGTGCGCTGGGCAGCCGCGCGGTTGCACGGCGCGCCGCGGTTGCTACTGGCTGATGTCTACCATCTGCTCTCTTTCCTCGCGACCGTCAACGTCTGGAGAGGCGTCTGGGGATTGCTTGACGTCTACTTCTTTCCAAGTAAGTTATAACCATTTGTATTTTCTTCACACGTGCCGTTAAATCCCAAAAAAAAAAAGATTAACTAGGTACCTTGGCTAAATCTCCCTTATTTGAGTTAAAAAGTATATTAACTCAAACTCATTGTATATCTACATTGTTTTTTGTTCGTGAGATCCTATAATTGGCTTCCTGGTGATACACGTTAATTTATACTTCTGTGATAGCTGTTGGATTTCCTAAATAATAAATAAATAAACAATGGAAATTATTTAGAAGACCGTACGTGGTGTGATATTAACAGCACTGTTAGCTCTTAATTTGTATCTTCTAGGTAAGTACGGATAGGGTTTTCAGAGAATTTTGGTCCAAAACCGATGTCAGAAATAATAATCGTGGTTCAATATAACAATGACAGCCATCTTCGGTTACATATGGAAACACGCTGAATTATTATACCTTTTCTGGTTTTCTGCCCAAAAAACATATATTAAGGCTTCTTCTTATTCTTTTCATATACCGGTGTGGCTCGCCATATAAAGGCTACCGCTAAATTACCCTAACCAAAGCAGAAACCAAGAATCCAACATAAAAACGACGTCTAAAATCGACGTTTACATAACTATGACGACATGACAATTCTTGCTCTACCTTCAACAGAGAGCCCAAAAACCAGCAACTGGTGTTGCCACATCATCAGCCTAACGCTCCTCATCTTACTGAACTGCTCCAACTCGATCCTGGTCCGAGGAGTGTACATCGACGCAGAGGAACCGGCCGGTGAGTGCGTCGTATTCCCTTGCCACTACCTCAGGTTGTACTTCCACAAGGAACGGACTAAGAAGAGGCATAAGGCTTTAACTGCGGCGGCTAAGAAACCTGAGGACGCCAGTGTTCCGTTACAGATACCGGAGGAGAAAGTCTAGGTGTTGTCTAGTCGTGTTAGGTGGTCAATAACAATGTTGAATTTAAGAATTTGATACCAAGATGTGAAAGGTTAACGCAAAAAAAAAACATAAAACAATCCTCCTAATCATGCTTCCCATTCTATCCTACTAAACTATGCCAATTACGCTCACTTGAATGTAAAACTGGTGTGATAAAATAGCGTTAGGCTATTTGGCATGCAAGTTGTATTCCTTTGTGATTTTCGCCTTTCCGTGGATATCTATAAGGAATTCGTGACGCTACGACGACGCGCCTCCGCCATAATCTATATTAGAACAACCCATACTTCAACCGAATATGACGAACGACAAGTTCACAAGAAGGATGTTAAAAATGTACATACAACATGTTTCCAAATAAAACAGAAGTAAGAGAAAAAAATAGTTTCGAATTGTATTGTTTTTGAATTCAGCATCGTTTATGATCGGTCGATGGTACAAGTTTCAGTGATATGATGATAATAAAGGAACATTTACAGGTGTGAGTGTGATTGTCTTTGAACGATTTTGGTGATCATTTTTAAGTTATCTAGGTATACATTATGTACAGGGGTACAGGGGCTCCGATCCGGGGTAGGCTCCCGTGGCGTCTTACTGCCTAACCCCTTTAAGAGGAGGCCCTTGCCCTGCAGTGGGACAAATTAACGGGCGGATTAATTATTTTTTTACCCATATGTACTATACCGAATTATTATCGTGTGAAGTTTAACTATCAATTGTAAACCTACTAAAAATATTGTAACCAAATGTAAACTTATGATGGACGTAAACCTAAATGATGAAGCTGATGTGGAGGCTTAGTAAACAAATATTTATTTTGAAGCATACCTAAATATTTAATCCCTGGCGGAAATCTAACTCATCTCATAATCTTCTGCATTGCAGTCGGATATTCGCCCGACGCGCCACTGAGGTGGTCAAATAAATAAGTTAACTAATTAACCCTAAATAAACAGTTATTAAGACGTCGTCGTCGTAAACATGTTGTAAAGAATTATAATTGATTTAATACATTGGATAGATAATAATAGGTACCTAGGTATATGTAAATAAAGTTACTTATCGAGTTATTATTTATTTGTAATTGTTCAAAGTTGTGGCAGTTTAAAATGAGGGGTACAGGAGTAAACTAATACTCAAGTCGAAGTTTTTTTTACAAATGAATTACTTACCTATTGAACTAAAGAAATGCGTTCCTAAAATTTGAACTACCACAGCATAAAATAATAACTATTTCCTTCAAATAAACCAGTTTTCTAAGTGTTGGAACACTTTAGAAACAAAGCATAATGTCTGAGTACTAAGGTCAAAAGATAAGTTACACCGAACGCATAAAATAAGTGATTTGATCATAAACTTAGTTGTTCTAAATATGTGTCTAAGTCAAATCATGTAAAGTTAGCATCTAAGCACTGTAAATAAGTAGTCGTAAGTTGTTAAGTATACATAACTTAGAAGAACACAATAAAATTATTATTACTGTTATCTATTGTTTTACTGACTGTTTCATTGAATTAAATTCATTAATATTGTGTAGAGCATTAATTATTATAATATGACATTATTTATGACAGAAAACAAAGCTGTGTGTGGTCAAGATTCAAGATGTTATAAATAGTCAATAATTTTAGTATATTTCATTAAGAGCTTGTATACAAATTTACGTACATGATCATTTCGAAACGTCTCAACTTATAATTATGATTGCAGTGTTGAACCACACATGAACTCATGGGGGTTATTAACCAATCCATAAAGCATAACCATAATAATTGATTAGCTTACTACAAGAATAAATTGTTACCATTGATCGTAACCTGAACATTAGATATAGCATCAGCAGGAAGACAGTTAAAACAAGCCTCTGAAATAACGCTACCTCAAATTTAATGGTACAGCGATTTTCATTTAATTTTTACGTAGGTGTAACAATATTTTCAGCGCTGGAGCGGCCTTTTATAATTAATTCGTGAAAAAGGAACCCGAAACACGTTTGAAACTCTAGTACCTACTAAAGCTCCCTATACAAAAACGTCGACGTTATAAGAGTCAGCGCAAATGGAACCATTCCTACATATTATTATGCATACATAAGAAGTCTGTTAAAAACAAGACAACTTAATAATTTCACAATTAAACACAGAAACATCCATTCATCAATTATAAATAGGAATTATGTCCTTGGAATAACGCTAGTATCAACCCTATCTACTAATTTATAGAGTCGTTTCTCAATGGATGAAGAATGTTTCTGATTTCATTGAAGCTTTTGATAAGCAATCTGAAGTCATATAATAAGTAGTCATAATTTTGAAGTTGGTAGGTACTTATACCAACAGTCAGATAAATGTGGAAAGTAGACAGTAAGTAGGTACTTCAGCTTTCTAGAAACAGTTTATTTTATTATTCTGGACGGTAGGCAGAAAGATATAGTACAAATTCTCCTTAGCATCTATTATGAAGAATATAGGCTCAAGCAGAAAGCCTTGTGGAACACTTACCTACACAATCAAATATAGTGTTGTTTTTTAATTACTTTTAATCATTCACTTAGAGATTTTATTATGTTAAGTAAAAAGATAAGCTCATTAAAGTAAAAAAATGTTTATTAACAAAAAATACACAATGAAAAGAATTAGAATCGTATGCTGAAATCAGTATAGCTCCATTTCGTCGAATACTCCCAGTTGGTGAGATCACACTTCTCGATCTTGCAGCCAGGCGAACCGGCCGTACTCAGCCAGTCGATCCTGGAAAATATACGAAGTAAGTAAGTATATCGTGGAAGATCTAAACCTTAAGTATCGAGTAGGTATCTACAAAGTGAAACACTGCCACCCATAAGGCTTAAGTCGTTCAAGTTTAGCTTAGCTCGATATAATTATAAGCTAGCATTTTTTATAGATGTGCGTTTACCGCAAACTATAACCCAGCCATGATAACAAGTTTAGAAAACTGGCGAGCTATGCTACAGCAAATTAGTTAAGTCGGTGGTGGATACTGCTCCTCTATTAATCGCTACGCAGCCTAACACCTCCGCGCGGTGGCGTGGCGGAGCGGAGGCGTGGCGCGAAATCGCGGAGCGAAGGATATGAGCGTTGGGCCTATTATCACGACCCACTCTTTTTCCGAATCTTAGATCAAAAAATGTAAAAATAGAACTATCAATTATCAAAGGAAAACGAGGAAAACGTAAACAAAGAGCTGTCACTTTCAAATAATTGAGTTTCTTGTTTACATTTTTGATTTAAAAAAAGGGTTTAGGTGAAGTGATCTAATAACTTCTAACTCATTAGATTGATCAGGTGCATGACCTACCTAATTATGGGTGAATTTGGGACATTAACTGGACTTGTAGATGAAATGTTAATTAATAATAAGCAATCTACACGGGTACGGGCACAGGGGGTATCAAAATACTATGTTTTATTAACACGTGTGACAACAGATCGTGTGACCATTGTTTTAACTAATAACTCTGTTTGTGTAATAAATACAAATAAATGATTACATATATCCTTAAATTGTAATTTACCATGATTTAAAACCATGAACTACATAACTATAACTAAATTAATTTGCGTTACAAAATATGTTTCTTCTGTTTTTGCGATGTAAGATTGTTATTTTTTTTAGGTTTTAATCACAATGCGTTTATTAGGTATACTTATTAGGCATACCTACTACCAATGCCCTAGATTTCGAGATCTTCACGGACCTGAGGAAAAATATCCCACGGTCGTGTTATTACTATATTTGTTGCTTTCCTTAGTCAAAAGTCTAAACTGGAGATGATGTGCATATTAGTGAACGTGTTGTGAACCAAGCTAGCAACTTCTACAGATAGAGCTTATTAGATAAGATAGATAGAAAAATTCAATATCATCCATAAAATGTTGATGTGCCAAAACGTCAAGCATTTTAATCAACACTTTTAATCCTCACCTAAAATATTGGCACTAATTAGTGGTCTAGGTAGGCCAAGACAATGACAATATCAAGGAAGTATATTTGCTCTATACTTTTAGAAAATTTGGGATGAGTCCAATTTACTTGATGAAAAATATCGTAGCTATGTGTAGGTACTAAGGTGTATGTCTGAGATAATATTAAGGCATGTGTGTGAAATATTTATTACTAATTAATTACTAGATCGATTAATCATTGTAGAAAATTCTACGGCACCGATCATTACTAGTGGAATTTTAATCAGTCAAGGAAGGTAGGTACATTAATAAAATAAATCTAACGCAATTCTGTCTAGGCTTTTGTACCTACAGTTAAGACCCATTTGAAACTTTAACTAAGGTACCTAGTTTCTTAATGTTTTAAGTGAAATGATAAAACATTAAAATAAGCATAGCAGTGTTTTTTTTTCTTTTATTTATTTTATCTTTCATCTTTTACAGTTTTTATATAATAAAAGCAGACCAAAAATCACAGAGACCAAAATCTAGCTAGTTGATCTAGCTAGTCATATATTTCTCGAATTACATGTCGAAGGTCGTGGTTTTGAATCCCAGCAGACTGCACATCGCCTAAAACCCGCATCTTAAAATCCAGTACCTAGGTACAATGGCCCAATTGGCTACGTACATACCTACGCTGTAAAAAGTATAAGAAATCAAGTTCACAATAAACTATTGTTAGGTAGGTACTAACATGTGATTGAGTTCCTCCTTATGTCCCTGTATCTTGCCGACAATCGTTCCCTTCTTCGAGTTCTTCACGAAGCCGAGGATGCCCAGCTGTTCCGCCAGTTCCTTGCAGTACTTTGGGAAGTTACAACCTGGAAACGTCAATAACTGTAACTCTATAGCTAAAGAAGTAGGAATTAAAATCTTAGACCTTAAAATCTAAAAGTATGATCATCCTTCATCTCTTATGCTTGTCCGTCTATCTGTCTCTTCTGTCACAACCGATTTTTTTTAGGAACGGATAGTTAGACAGTACTACTACGGTTTATGGAAAAGTAATGTTCTTAGTCAACACAATAAAAAGATATGAACAAACTTAGATTTTCTGTAAAAACTTTTAAGGTACAAAATTTAGCTTAATTTTTAACTTTTTAATTTTAATTTTCATAATTGTAAAATTCATGCCAATTTTTAACTACAGGGTTGTCTTAGTAGTGTATCTGTTACTATTGGATGTTCAAATAGCTCATTGACATCGACCCAGATGCAACTAGCTCTATTAATACAACACTCGTGATTTGATTACAGATCAGCCGCGAATTGATTAGGTACTAGATACTTTAATTAATTAAGCCTGAGGTATATATGTGACAATAAACACATGAATTATTGGTCTTCTTTCCTTCCTTACTTACATCCGCATAATGACTTTATATGCCCTATTTTTACCCGACTAGGAAAGGGCTATCGAGCCTATATCTTGTATGTTTGTCATACTTATTCTTTATTTTCATAAATCTTTCAAACCACTTGAACTAAAGGTGGCCTTTTTAATTAATTTATGAAGAATTTGTAAATGCTTAGTCATTAGATCTTGCCTATTTTAATTTGATTGGTATAAATGTTGGTAAAATCTACCAATTAACTGCTTCATGGAAGGTCTTTCTTATTGTCAAGTAGTAAATAAATATTGCACGATGTGATGTGTATAGTAATCTGTAGTCTGTCTTAGTATTGAGTCGCTAGAATTTTAAGTATCAGTAAGGACTCTAGGTAATATTTCAACTCCCTCGCTACGATCGCGAGTTGACTCTAGAGTCCTTCGTTACGCTCTGAATTCAATATGACGCTCGACGCCTTGATACCTCAGTGTATAAACTATCTAATTACAAGAAGCAATAGCACACAAGCAATAATTATTGTTACGTCTTTTCAAAAACAATTTACCTTGAACTTGGCCATAAACTTCAAATTCTACTGCTGACAACGTGTTAGGGTCGTCAGATGCACTCATCACTGTTATTATTTAGCAACCAACACTTGGAAAAAACACAAAACGTATGCTGAGACTATCTGGCTGGTGAGTTGTAACTGCAATGTTCTACAGTTGCGCAGGCGCCGCGCCGCCCGCCCAAACTTGAGTGTTACACGCCCGCCTTACGATGATACACGTATATAGCTATCTACAGGTGGATAGCAGGTTGTTATATAGGTATTATGGTGGATTACTTTCAAGTGTGATAGTAAAATATGAATTTTCATTGGATATCATTTGATGTATGTACTTAGGTAGGCACGAGCAAAGCTTTAAAATTATTTCGTAATCCTAGTTGGAGTTATTTATGCATGGATGATGATAACCCATCTGTGTGTATATTCGATACAGACATGGCTAATACAATTTCGAGTAGTTAAAGAACAAAATGGACTCGTCTATGTTCCGATATATGGGCCGGTCCAGACACTATTGTTCCACTGCTAGGTGAGCGTGCTACATCGTAGACCATTATCACCATTTACAATCTGGTAAGATATAGTAAACAACAACAACAGCAACAACCAGCAACAGCAACAGGCTGATGATGATGATGATGAAGATATAGTAGTCAAACGCTCATCTATCATATTTTATTATAACAAAAAATAAAAATTACTTACCTACAAGCTTAGTGTGAGTAAAACCCGCAGGGAGCTGCCAGTATATACCTACAAATAACAACAGAGGCAGGCCGGTAGGTACCTAGTCGCCGGTAGGTTAGCGGGCTGGGCTCTGCTGAAGAAGGAAGCCGCGTCCTGTAGTGGACAGTTCCGCTCACAATTACAATTATTTGATTGGACGCTCGCTGATTGCTCAACTATTTCCTAATAAACTAGTCTCTGACGTTCCACCGTCAACTAGGTTAAGGATATTTCTTGTAAAACACGTTATTGTAGACAGGGGTGAATGCATAATATAAACAATCAAATGGATGAACGATACTTAGGAAAGTATTGTCTAATGATTGCTCTTACTTTTTAGGAAGGTGCTTGCTATATTCTACTATCTCTACCTACCCTACAGCCTACTGGCGCTACGGCCGCCGACACGCATTGAGATGTTTAGTAATAGGTGGTAATAGAATGGGTACGTATTTTATAACTTTAACATCTCGACAATACCTCAGAATTTTAAGAGCGAGCGTTTGCGAGCAAAGCGTCTATGTTTCAGGTTGGCCAAATTTTCTTTTTTCTGTTCCTATGTTGGTTCTCCTCTAGTCGTATTTCTTAAACGATTTTGATGAAACTCGGTCGGTATACAAGCTGAGCATATGGATTATTTGTCGTGGGGGATTTTTGATGGTTGGGGTATTTCGCCAACAAAGAGGGGTGCTAGATATCTCCACACTATGAGATCCGATTTTGATAAAACTTGGTATTAAGTACCTACAAGTTCAGCTTTTAGTTTTTTTTTGTCGTGGGAGATTTTTGTTATGGGGGATATTTCACCCACAAAAAGGATATTTGAATAACTACTTGTGTTTTAATTACATACTACGTAGTACCTATAATTGTTTAAGAAAAATCAGTGTTCGCATCGTGCTCGCGAGGTCTACTGTTCGCAGAACTATGGTCAATTATTAATTTATTATTAGATCCAAATATGAAATAAACCAATTACAAAAATTTAGGTTCGAGAAATTGTAGGTATAAAATAAGTGTACGTAATGAAAATGAAAATTAGTGCCAAACATGAACTTATAAGTTGCTTCCAAACATCGTTTTTTTTGTAAAATAATCATCATTTTACAAAAAAAACTATCTCGACTTGACATCTACGATGACGACTTGACTGCTTTTGTATATATTTATCATGGAGGTAAGATAAATAACTGGAGGAAAAACTGTCAGAATAAAAACGAGCTGAGCAAGATGGTTGTAGCAAAGGACTTGTGTCATTTTCTAATAGGGTGACAATAAGATTTTTTTTATGTGACAGATGTTAGATTTAATAATGCAAGTGCAATTGTATTATTTACTAGCTGCGCCCTGCGGTTTCCCCCACGTAAGTACCGTTACCGCGAGATTATCGGGATAGCCTATGTGTTATTATAGGTTTTCAGCTACCTATATTCAAGTTTCATTGCAATTGGTTTAGTAGTTTTTGCGTGATTGAGTAACAAAGTCACAGACATACATACAAACTTTTGCGTTTATAATATTACTGAGACTTACGTCTCAGTCTCTGTTGGCAAATTGAAGATTTCCATTAGCAATAGACGCTCTTTAAGGATTAATGAAATAATACAAAAGGACACGGTTTAAAACAGTTTTATTAATTGTTACAGTATGCTTATTAATTTTTGAACACTTTGATTAATAAGTATAAATATTTTACAAAAAGAAATGTATCATCAAAAATCACCGTATCACGACGGGTTCCCGTGAGGCAAAGATTAGCGCTCTCGCCCGTCATGCAAGAGGCACAGGTTCGAAGAAAGAAGAAGAAATTAAATTAATTTTCTTTGGTGTGAAGCAGCAGCAGAAGAAGAAGGAAAATACATACACACAAAGACACATACTACATACTGACTGACGAAATCAAATTTTAACAGACATGACGGTCAATTACGTTAAATTTAATATAGTACTTCCCTCAAAATTCATCAAATGTAAAACTAGAGGAAATTTCAAAAATAAAACTTTTTGACTAATTACTTATTATCACTTATGTTCAGCAGGTAAGTAGTAAAATATCTAACAGTATTCGTACCACCAGCGGAATTGTTGGTATTACATCGGCTTTCAATAATCGACGGGAGTAAAAGCAGGAAAGATCGAAGGGACGACTGCATACGACTGATTTTTTTGTAATTTTCTACTTCATATCCATACTGCTGAGTCATTTTTGTCGTATTTGTTCATTTTTCGGAAAGCTGAAATAATAAAATTACAGTAAAAAAAAACTTACCCGAACTCAATACAAAAATCCAAAAATCATAGTCACCATAAATTCTTGTAATAGAACAAAACATTTGTAGAATACAATAATAAACATATTTTGGCTTACCTATGAAATGATATATTGCAACCACCATATGATTCACTTGTACAAGTAAAAACACAACACGTTTTCACCATTTTATGCAATTTAACGCAGAAATTTTATAAATTAAATAATTAATATTTTACCGCCATGATGCCACCATGACACTGACGCTTGGGTTACCATTAAAATAATAAAAAGGAAATGGGAGCCAATAATGTACTTGACAACCACTTATTACACGACCCGATAATTTACGACCTGATAAATGGAAGCCAGGATATTCGTGTAAGATCCTATCCAATTTGTACGGAGTGTTAAAAGGAGACCCTGGCGTCCAATTAACAGGTCGTGTATTATAGGGACATTATCGGGTCGTGCTTTATCTGGCCGTACAATAACTGCAACCTCTTTTAATGTTTTTTTTTAAATATGATAATTTTTGTAGGCTGGCAAGATGAAAGAACGAGACACACTACATCGTCGATTGCTATCTCATTCGGCTCGGATTAGCCTCTGTCTATTGTAAGGCAAAATGTTCAACTAATCAGTCCTGTTTATTTCTTAAGTCCATTATATTTATCTGCAAATAATTTTAGAAAGATGAAATACTTGACACTGGCTGAATTGCAAATGGCCATAAAAATTGGTTCCAGACCGACAAAAAAAATAATAACATCCGGTCGGTGTTGTCCGTCACTGTGGTCAATGTCATTTCAATCAATTCCTTGAGTAGGTTGTGTGAGTCGCAGCGCAGGTACCTACAAACTGAAATTAAAATAAATATTATTTACGAGTAACTATTAATTGCGTATTAATTTTAAATTAATTGTTCACCGTGAAAACAATAACTTACAGTGTAACTTTAATTTTGTAAAACTTGCAAGTTCTGTGTAAAAACGCGAAATACATTATTCTACAGGAATTTTTACTTTTACAGTTTTCAGTAGTGTTTCGGAAGAATGTCTACTTGTAACAGCGGTGATTTAAAGCTAGATGCAGCAGTAAATAGTTGGCTAAAACATGACAAGGTAAGTACAGAGAATACCTACTCAGTTTTTAAGATAAAAAATTGTTTTTGTTACTTACTACTTACATACTTTACTTACAAAAACCAACAGCTGATACCTACAAATTAATCTTAAGTTGCTAAGGAAAATACCATAGTTAATTCGTACGTATGTACTTGATTTGTACCCGTATGTATCTATTCATAGAGAAACATTCTTTATACATTCAACAACAAATTTATACACAACAAGGTAATAAAATTACTGCCTCTATACATTATGCGCTAAATATATTAAAGTTTTTTGGAGATCATCATTTAAAAAGTAAATATCCCTATTGAAATGCAGAAAAAAGTACAAGAAAACTCTACCAATTGCTTTAGCATGAAGCTGTATTGCAGCTGATAGTTAATTCCTTAAAAAACAAACCTTCATAGTTTTCATTTTGTTAACAGAACCCAACAACACGGCAAGAAGTGCTAGACGACATAGCGGGAGCAAAATGGGAGCACCTCCGCAGCACTATGCTCTCAAGACAGAAGTTTGGCACAGCTGGACTGCGCGGGCGCATGGCCGCTGGGTACAAGTGTATTAATGATGTTGTCATATTACAGACTGCACAAGTAAGGATTTTTCTTATTCTTCTTTTTGTGTAATGGTCCGACTTGTCTAGTGCTTGAATTTTCAGATCTCCCTAAGACCTGTAACTTGGCCTAACAAACAGGTGATTTTTGTGATGTGTAGAATAAAGATTTAACTGAACCGATAATTTAGTATAAGACCACTTTGAAAAAATTCAATGAAGACTTAAATAACCAGTCAATCAACTACTGCTATCAGAGATAACAACTAGGACCAACTGTGTAGGTAATGCTAATGAGCCTCCTGAATCACAGAGGGACTTGAGGAAATTATTTCTAAATGTTCATCTATCTGCTGAAAGATAGATGAATTATTTAGTTACATAACTCAAGGTAGCTTTGATTATTGAAAGTAGCTAATTGCATCATCATTACAATATTTACAGTACTCAATTAAATTAAATTAAATAATAGGATTTGCACAATGTATAATATTTTATGTGACATCATTCATCATTCATTCTGAAGACAACTAAATAAAGAATTTCATCATGTTGGTGCACCTACCAACATGACGAAACACTTGACTTATTTAATTCTAAAATCAAATGAATCATGCATTTACCAATTCACAATTTGCAAGAAATCATTAACTGTGTATTGTTCATACAAAGAATGTTAGCTTACGGAGTCACAAGTCAAATGACTTTTTTTTCATAAAAGTGGCTTGAATAACCAAATTATCTGTTGCTACAAAATCTTGATTGAAATCAATGAAATGCTACTTACAACGTTTCGGTTTTGTTACTTACTTGTTGTTATTTTCAACAGTTCATATTTTTATCTCTATCTATAGTTGGGTTGAGATTACAGTAACTCACACGACCCCCAATTTGACCCCCTGTTGTTCCTATGTTATTTCACTGATTAATTTGATATTAACTAGTACTCACTACACACTAATTACGTCACAGTAGGCAGATAAGTATTACTGAATTTAACTGAATCTATAACTACCTACTAGCTTAGCAAATGCATGCAAATTGTCTATTCTATTACTAACTACTATATTGCCTCGCGGTTTCACCCGCGTAAGTTCCGGTCCCGTGGGGATAATATCCTATTTCCAGCTATCTAGATACCAAGTTTGATCGAAATCGATTTATTGGTTTTATACGTAATATCAAACATAATCGTTCACTAACACACCAACTTTTACCTTTATCTACTCGTATACTTATCTATCTTCTATCTGTATACTTATAATAAAGGAAGAGAAGACAAAAAATCTGTACTTGAAAGTAAATTAAAAAAAAGTGGTCTAGGGAACTTAGGATAAGTAATAGAACAAAATGATATAATTTTTAAAATTCATGTCTGTTTTTCTGTTTCTCTGTATGTTCCTTATACAATTAAAAACTACTAATCCGATTGAAATCTGGTTTTCAATATTGGATAGTTCATTTTTCGAGAAACGTCGTGGTATACTTTGCATCGAAATTCAATTAGTAGAACCCGAGTAATGAACGAAAAAGTGTGACCGCTCGCTTACCTCTCGGCCGCCCGCGCCGATGATAACGCGTTCTTCACTTTCGCTGGTGAAACCACGGAGCGCAGCTTGTACTTAATTTAGTAGGACAGTCGCATTCGACGGGAATACAAGTGGTATGTCTTACACATCTTTTTCCCTATACTAGGTGGCGTGCTTAGCGAACCTAGAATTATCCCCGCGTGGTGGAGTGTAAACTACTTGGTCCTAAGTAGAACCCTATTTGTATCAGACAGGCGGCCGACATAGAGAGATCCAGACACACAAGCGCGCCACGCGTCGGGTTGGATCACCTGGCCCCCTCCTTACTTATAAACGCTAATGAATGCGCTGCATAACTATGCATTGTTTGTCTTTTACTGTCATATGAAGTTTCAAAGTTGACTGACAAACGTCACATAACTTAGTCATGTGTAAATATATTTTTTTTATGTAAGGGAGTAAATGTGTTACTAAAGTATGTTTTTTGTTTCAGGGCCTATGTTCGTACTTGTCGAAAGTGTGCAGTCAAAGCCAACTTCACAGCGGTATCGTTGTCGGATTCGACGGACGCTATAATAGCAAAAGGTATTATTTTCGTGTAGTGGTGTGTTTCGCCTAATGTTAGAGTTTTTAGGTCACCCTAAGGCCTCTAACTTGACGTGATGACTAGCATCAGAGATAACAACTGGGACCAACTGCTTAAGGGCATATATTAAGACCCAAACTCAAAATCGCGGTCGTAATAGTAAATTATTTTCTGAAACAATTTTTTATTTTGAATAATTTTATTCGAAAGCTTTTGTAGGTGACATTATTTCCTGCCATTGATTGATTGAATGACTGAATGACTGAACTGTACTGGGTGAACCATTTCGATGGGCTTTCAGGGGGATATACCTACTAAACTATAAGAGATAGCGAAAATTACTGAAAGGAGTTGGGTCCCCGATTTTGACAAATTTTGACATTATTCGATTTTTGAAAAAGTGATTACCCAAGCCAGGAATCGAACCGCGTCTTTTTGCAAAAAAATAAACACTGTAGTGTAGACATAATAAATAAAATAAACACAATAAATGTATTATACTGATCGGTAGTGTTACTGATAGAGATCAAATCTTGGAATCAAACATAATTATGTTGTTTTGATTCCAAGAATATCTACTTAAGCGTGTCGTTTGTGGTTTGTCGGAATATCTATTGAGAAAACTGCGAAATCGCGACTTGAGTGAAACCGCGGGGCTTGCTAGTACTAGCTTATTCCTGTGTTTCAATTAAGCTTGTATTGAAACATCACGACATTATGTTGGTTTACTTCACACCTCAAACAAATTAACACTTGTATCAATGATTAAATAATAAACATAATTATATGATACGGCGAGACGCAACTAGGCTTGTACTATGACACGTGCAGATATAAGTTAGATATAAACGGACTTTTCTTATCGATTTGGTTGAAAATTTGCATAGGGATAGTTTAAGTGATGGAGAGTAACATAGGATCCTAATAATTCTGCGGGATCGGGGCAACGCGGGTGAAACCGCGCGGCGTAGCTAGTTTATTACGTAAAAACGTCGGGTATTATCTAGCTTATTATGATCTATTTACAAAAAATCATTGTTATGCATTGTTAGATTACAATTTTCACTCATTGGATTAAAAATCATAAGTATAATGAGCATTGCAATATCGATAACCTTAATTTCGCAGTACTGCACGTCTGGCGAAATTTGCTTTCTCTGTCAATTAGTTTGTTTGTTACTTTTAGGTCAGAACCGCGATGCGCAGTTAGTGTCGCAGTTAACCATTAAAAAAGAAGTTCTTATAATTTTATTCGTATTCTAGCTGCGCCCCGCGGTTTCACCCGCAGAAGTGAAAAACGCGTTGTCAGTTGTCACGCGCTCGGGCGGCCGAGCGGTTCTCGAGCGGTTGCACTTATTCGTTCATTACTCGGGTTCTACTGATTGGATTTCGATGCAAAGTTTACCACGACTTTCCTCAAAAATTGAACTATCCAATATTGAAAACCAGATTTCAATCGTATTAGTAGTTTTTATTTGTATAAGGAACAGACAGACAGACATTAATTTTCTAAATTACATAATTTTGTTCAACTACTTATTCCAAGTCCCCTAGACCACTTTTTTTTTTAATTTACTTCCAAATACTTACAGACTTTTTGTCCTCTCTTCCTTTATTATAAGTAGACAAAATTCCAAATCAAAGTTTAAGCTTAGTTTTTGCCAAGCTCAGTGTGAGCAAAGTCAAAGTACGCACTATAGTTTCAGCCTAAGATTCAAGAAGTTAATTAATACGGTAGAGCTGACCTATTTAACCAATTTTATGACTTCCAGGTTTAATTAATACGGTAGAGCTGACCTATTTAACCAATTTTATGACTTCCAGGTTTAATTAATACGGTAGAGCTGACCTATTTAACCAATTTTATGACTTCCAGGTTTAATTAATACGGTAGAGCTGACCTATTTAACCAATTTTATGACTTCCAGGTTTAATTAATACGGTAGAGCTGACCTATTTAACCAATTTTATGACTTCCAGGTTTAATTAATACGGTAGAGCTGACCTATTTAACCAATTTTATGACTTCCAGGTTTAATTAATACGGTAGAGCTGACCTATTTAACCAATTTTATGACTTCCAGGTTTAATTAATACGGTAGAGCTGACCTATTTAACCAATTTTATGACTTCCAGGTTTAATTAATACGGTAGAGCTGACCTATTTAACCAATTTTATGACTTCCAGGTTTAATTAATACGGTAGAGCTGACCTATTTAACCAATTTTATGACTTCCAGGTTTGCAGAACTAACAGCAAAAGTATTCGTGAACTCGTCCATCCCAGTCCGTCTCTTCACCGCGGTGTGTCCCACGCCGCTGGTATCGTTCGCCACGATCCGTTTCGGCGCGGCTGCAGGCGTCATGGTCACCGCCTCACACAACCCCAAGGAAGATAACGGGTACAAGGTGTACTGGGGGAACGGGACACAGATCATTGCTCCGCATGATGATAATGTCTTAGAGGAGATTGCTGCTTGTTTGGAGTAAGTCTATGCTATTTTAAGTGGTTTTTATGTATTTTTTAACGTATAGGTGTACTTTTTTTGAGTTTCCATAAGCCTGAAAAGCAAAAACGGAATAAATAAATAATAACAAATAAATAATGCACGACATTACACACAACGCTATCTAGTCCCAAACTTAGCACTAGGCTTGTCTTTGGGTACTATACAACGGATATACTACTTATTATAGTTTTTTTTTGTAAATACATACATATTATACATAGAATACACCCAGAACCAGAAAAAAACATTTATGGTCAGCAGAAATATCGAACCCGCAACCTTCTGCTTTGCAATCCGAGCTTCACCCGCTGCGCCACAGTGGCCGTCGGGGATATAGAGAGCAGTATGGAAACTGCACCCAATATGGAAAATGCACATAGTGCATACTCGTCGTGACGCGGCACTCAGTACCTGCCTGTTCTACTAGCTACTTTCAATTTCCTATCATCTGTAATGTGTGTAGATTAGTTTTTTTTTTCTTCATCTAAATGTTGCTCAGAATAGATCGCTTTTGCCGATAAGGCCGCCAATTCTACCCTTGCTTTATAAGTATATAAGTAGAGTATAAGTACTCTATTACAAAATCGTGGACCGAAAATACAATCGATCGAACTATCATTCGAAGAAAAAAAATTAATAAGTTTAAAAAATCTAAAAACCCACGTTTTTAAATGTCCTAAAAAGAGTTTAATAACACTGCGGGGGCCAAATGAGGGACCACTCAAAACGTCTAAACATATTTCAAAACAAAACAAAACTTATTTATTTATTGGGCGCATATATTGCATATTTATTTATTTATTGTTGTTTTAGCATCCCAGCAGACAACTGGGATATATCCTCCATCCGCACACACCCGCTAGTGCAGGACTCCCTCGGCGAGGTAACTTCCTCGTACCTCGCGTACGTGCGCGGCTGCCTGCTCCCCGCCGCGGTGGACACCAACCTCGCGGTGAAGCTACCTACCGTGTACTCTGCGATGCACGGGGTCGGATATCAGTTCGTTGTGAAGGCGTTTGATGCTGTCGGGTTAAAGGTAAACTTATACAAACACTAGCTGCGCCCCACGGTTTCACCCGCGTAAGTCCCGTTCTCACGGGAATATCGGGATAAATGGTAGCCGATGTGTTATTCCCGGTATCCAGCTACCTATTTTCCAAGTTTCATCGCAATCGGTTCCTTAGTTTTTGCGTGAAAGAGTAACAAACTCACATACATACATACATACAAACTTTCGCGTTTATAATATTAGTAAGATTTAAAAATAGTTTATTGTACACTTAATTCAATTCAATTCATTTATTTCACCATAAAATTACATTGCATAATATTCATAATTTATTCTTATGTATTCAATAATTCTCATGTATACTTATTGTTTGATATTTTATTAGTAACCTACTAGTACTAAATACTGTCTCGGGAGTAGCTTTGATGGTGCATTTTTCCTTGTAAAATATTTATATTTACTTATTTTTTAGTAGTACTAAGACTGAAATCTATAGTGCGTACTTTATACTTGGTTGAAATTAATTTTGTAATGTACGAATAAAATAAAAAGAACTTCATAGTTGTAACAGAGAAGCAAAGTTTAGGTAATTATTTACATTCTAAATTTGAAAAACTTGGGAGTATAATCTTTGGACAGTTGCGAAGATCGCTTTGTAAATATCAAAAATTGTCTTAAGTCAAAGTTTTTGCTTAGCAAAACAAAGTATGGACTAGAGATTTCAGCCTAAGAAACTGCAACTATGCATGAGTTTACATATTGAGCGAGATGTCCCCTAAAATTATTTTTTTGGTTGTACGATTTTTATACAGGGTGAAACATTTCGATGGGCTTTCAGGGGTAATCCTAAACTATATGAGATAGAGATGATTTTCAGGATTTGATCTTTATCAGCAACACTACCGATCGGTGCAATAACATAAGATGTTTGTTTTTTTTGCAAAAAGATTAGGTTCGATTTCTAGCTAGGGTAATCAATTTAAAAAAAATCTAATGATCTTTTAGCTTTTGTCACAATCGGGGACGCAACTCCTTTCAGCATTCATCGCTATATCTTATAGTTTAGGATATCCCCCTGAAAGCCCATCGAAATGATTTACCATGTATACGTTGTCTCTTTCAATCTTGTGTAACGCGCATATTTGATTGAAAATAATTCAATTAATAAGTTGCTTCCATAACGCCAGATGGCGCTGCATTAAATATTTACACTTACTTACACTTATATTAAACATCCTCTCTTTCAGACGCCAATAAGTGTGAAAGAGCAACAAGATCCGAACCCCGAGTTCCCGACAGTAACATTCCCCAACCCGGAAGAGAAGGAATGTCTCGTTCTGAGCCAACAGCTGGCGGAAGATAACGGAGTGAAGTTGGTGCTGGCCAACGATCCCGACGCGGACAGACTGGCTGTGGCCGAATATGATGATAAGTAAATATATCGGTTTTATACCATCTCCTATAGTTTTTTAGGATTTCCTTAACTCAAAAATATATTGTACTTTAAGTGCTTAGAATGAACGCCAGTGCAGTCATTGGGCGTTCATTGATATATTTATAAAATGGCATTTGGCAAAAGAGTTGCGTCTCTTATTTTAATATAACAAAACCAAATGGCATTTTAAGAGATTAAAAAAAAAGGCGTTTTAAAAAATATGTGATAATATTTGAAAGAATAAAAATAATAACCACCTAAATATTGCACGACGTTACACAGATTGCGCTGTGTGTAATGTAGTGCAATATTTATTAATACTAGAATGTTTTGATATTAATACTAAAATATTTTGATATTGTTTTTTTTTAATTGCAGCTATCCCGCGACATAATTAAATAGAAGTTGTTATGTTGTATTGCAGTAAGAAGTCGTGGAAAGTATTCAGCGGTAACGAGATGGGAGCTCTGCTCGGGTGGTGGATTCTAGACCAGTACTACAAGAGGCATGAGAACGTCGACCCAGACGAGGTATGGCATTATACAAGATGTAACGGGTAGCCCTTTTAAGACGAAAGAGAGTTGTTTTGGACTTCTAGGCGAACAACTTTTGTTTTACGACTTTTGAAAATTCGAAGTACTTTTCGAAAAATTTAAGTGTACAGTTTACTTGAAAATCAGCTGTTTCTCGGAATTCGAGGTCATTGACCTTTTTTTGTCCTTTCATTTAGTTTGGTCTACTACAATCAAAACTTCAATTACCTTTATTTTCAAAAGCAGCTGTTTTTTCAGTGAAGAATAACCTCAAAATTTTCAAAAAACAGTTCGATTTTTCAAAAGTCGTAGAACAAAAGTCGTTCCTCTAGATGTCTAGAACAACCCCCTTTCGGCTTAAAAGGGCATATCCGTTACACTTTGTATACTATACATTACGCTCTTAGGGACCATCTCCACGAGCGTTAGAATCGCGGCGATATTGTCGTCGAGCCACTTATTTCTATACAATCTCTATGTACGTGTCTCCACCCACACGGCGATGTTAACGCCGCGGTGCGTTGTATAGAAATACAGTAATATCGTCGCGATTCTAACGCTCGTGGAGACGGTCCCTTACTTGTAAACGATGATTAACAGATGACCAAGTTATGTGACGGTTGTGACGTTTGTCTCTGTCTGTCAACTTTGAAACTTCATGTCACAGTAAAAGACAAAATATACATTAGTATATGCAGCTGTTAATCAAAGTTTGTAAGTAAGGGGGTAATCTTTAGAATTGGTTAGTGTATAGCCGACAAAATACATATTAATAAATAACATATAGATATTATCTATATTATATAGAATATAGGCAGAAGGGATTGCCACATTCTTGTTTCGCAAATATTTATTCATTCTTCGGCTAGCTTCGAAATCATTTCAGCAAACGCTCTCCCTTTTTTCTCTCTCTCATAATATGACCTATCTCGTGCTTGGCCGATTGTTTAGTCATACATTACATTGCAGGTGTACGTACTAGCCAGTATTGTTAGCTCAAAGATATTGGCAGCCATCGTGAAAGACAAGGGACACTTTGTGGAAACGCTGACTGGCTTCAAGTGGATGGGTGAGTGGAGGGGACGGACGCTTCTGATTGGTCGAAGGAGAATCGAGTTGGCATTGAGCATTCAAAATGGCCGATGTTTGAACATTTTGAATTTTTTTATTCTATAACTATAACTTGAGTTTTTCCTACTAAATATTAATTGAGAAAAATCTTTTTTACTGTAAATAATACATGTTTTATAATTAATCTATATCTTTAAAATGTCTGACTGACCAATGCACAGTCTGCAAACCGCTGATAGATGATGTTTTTTTATATGATGTAGGCATCCGATTAGATTTTCCCAAGTACGCGAGGGATCGGGACTTGCACGGGTAAAACCGCAGGACATAGCTTGTGCTAAATATAATAATTAAAAGCTACGCGATTAACACCAAAAAAAAAGATTACAGGAGAGTTTTTCAAAATATTTCATATATATTTCGATATTGGTTTTTATTGCTCAAGGCATATTTTACTAGAAATATTTTAAAGGAAAAATTCATCTTCAAAAAGTTACGAACTTGAAAACTTGCGTGGCCGATGCGCGTGGTTGCGGTTAAGGGACTGGGGTACTGATCCAGGGACGAGAGTTCAAATCTCGCCGCAAGTGTATTTGTGAAGATGAATTTTTCCTTTAAAATATTTCTAATATTTCATATATGGTATAATTCCAGGTAATACAACTCTACTGCTACAGCAGCAAGGCAAAACTGGTCTGTTCGCTTTCGAAGAGGCGATCGGCTACATGTGTGACGCACGTGTACCGGACAAGGACGGAGTGTCCGCCGCCGTGCAGGTTAGTGGTACACTCAGTCAGGCAAACTGACGGTCGGTCAGTCAGTCAAACTAACGGTCGGTCAGTCAGTCAAACTGCGACGGTCGGTCAGTCAGTTAGTTGGCGGTCAGTTGGGAAAACAGCCAGTCAGGCAGTCAGACAGACAGAAGAACAGACAGGCGGTCAGTCATCAGACAGGCGGTCAGTCAGACAGACAGACGGTCAAACGATACTTGTATAACATGCTTGAACATAAAGTCTAATTATTTTATTTTTATTTCCATAGGATACTTGTACAATACAATGATCACTTGGATAGGTCTTAAATTTTAAGATTTAATGGAGCTTCCGAACACGCCCTCCGATGAGAAGAAGCCACACGAAACTCATGGGGTTTTTTTGTGGGGAAAAATGTAACACTATTCCTACTAATATTATAAAGCTGAAAAGTATGTGTGTATGTGTGTTTGTTACTCAATCACGTAAAAACCGCTGAACCAATTACCATCAAACTCGGTATGTAGATAGCTGGAGACACATAGGCTACTTTTTTATCCCGATATTCCCGCGGGATCGGGACTTACGCGGGTGAAACCGCGGGGCGCAGCTAATATACCTATAGTTAAAGAAATGCTTTCCAAAAAAATTATAGTCATGCAAGTGTAGGAAACATTTTAAAATACCTATATCAAAAACAAACAAAACATCGTCATCCATCTTCATCATCACTTACTGACAAACAAATTTTGCCTTACTTCACCTACCTACTGCAGTGCAAAAATCCACACTTAAACGGACGACCAGGGAAGTACTGATGAGGCGCGGCAGCGCCTGGCTTCAACAGTACTTCAATGGGCGACCGTTTAAGTGTGGATTTTTGCATTAAGAACAACGCGGAATGGCGAGCTAGTCATGAATAAACGCGATTAAACCCGGTAAATAAAGTGTTTTATTATGCAAAATCGCGAAAACCATATAAGAAATGACATACCAGCTATATGTCGTGTCCGCAGGTGGCGAGCCTGGCGTCCCACCTGCAGGCTGCGGGCCGCACCCTGCAGCAGCAGCTGTGCGCGCTCCACCAGCAATATGGCTACCACGTGTCGCACAACGCGTACTACATCTGCCACGACCAGGCCACCATCAACAAGATATTCCGCCGGATCAGGAACTACCACGGCCCGGGGAAGGTAAGTTAGTCATTCAGTTTCATCCATCTGCCTCTGTGGCGCGGTGAGCTGACCCGACTGCGATGCAGAAGGTTGCGAGTTCGATTTAATATTCTCCGAATTCACTGAAGCGATTTAAAAAAAATCCTTCCACTTTTATTATTTCAGTATCCCGCACGTGTGGGCTCGTCTGAAATAGTCTACATGAAGGACTTCACCGCCGGCGTCCAGATACCGGAAAGTAATGGAGAGGCGCAGCATCTGAGTGAGTAATCCTTGCACTTTATAGTAGTTTTCACATAATTATTTCAGTTTTCAATGTCATCATTCATTGTAATACTACGACCTCTGTTAAGCTTGGGGTAAATACTGGCAGCCATGTAGAAGGTTGCGGGTTCGATTCCCGTCCCGGAATAACTTTTTGCAATTTTCAGTTTTCGAAGAGTTGCATTTGTCAAATCTATACTAAAATCATGAAAAGATAACGTTGGTAACAAGTATGTATGTATACAAGATGTAACGAGTATGCCCTTCTAAGCCGAAAGGAGGTTGTTCTAGACATCTAGGCGAACAACTTTTGGAAATTCGAAGTACTTTTCGAAAATTTTAAGTGTAAAGTTTAATTGAAGATCAGTGTTTCTTGTAGTTCGAAGTAGTTGACCTTATGATGTCCTTTTATTTAGTTTGGTTTACTACAATCAAAACTTCAATCACCTTTATTTTCAATAGCATCTGTTTTTTCAGTGAAACATAACCTCAAAATTTTCAAAAAAAAAAGTTAGAATTTTCAAAAGTCGTAGAACAAAAGTTGTTCGCCTAGACGTCTAGAACAATCGCCTTTCGGCTTAAACGGGCTTACCCGTTACACTTTGTATTGAAGGTGATCTCCGAAACTACTCAACCAATTTAAAAAAACTTTCACCAATAAAAAGCTGAAAAAGGGGAATTACGCGAGTGAAACCGGAGGAGGCATTTAAACATAGTTTATATTAAAGATAATGAGTACCTAACCTAACGAACCATACGTTTCCAGAAGTAATAGGCACGGGTTTAGACCAGGACTACACTTGCGGCGAGATGATAATGTTCCGTACGTCCGGCGGACTGTCCGTCACCGTACGCACGAGCGGCACCGAGCCCAAACTGAAGTACTACACCGAGCTCGTGTGTACTGCTCCTACTGAGAAGTAAGTCTAAAATGTTTTTAATAATTTATTGAACATTTTTTTTGTATTTTTTATTTTTTATGTTATTTATTATATGTTTTTAACTTAATATGACTATGAAATTGATAACTCATAGCTAATTAATATGAATTGTTAGATTGTATAGGTACCTATAGAATGTTCCTTCTGATAAAATGACGTGTAAAATTTTCTTTTACAAATAAATCAGTATTTCAGTAATGTAATACGACTGTAACCTTCATATAACGAACCTCAATATAACGATTTTCTCGATTTAACTATTTTTTTCTTAATCTGCTTGACGATTTTGCTAAGACAATTTTTGGTATTTATAAAGCAATCTTCGCAACTATCCTAAGTATTTGTTTAGTAAAGTCGAAGTTTTTCAAGTTTAGAATGTAAACCAATCAAAAAAATGACCTAAACTTTGCTTGGAATTTTGGCGGGAACGCGTTGAGGAGATGTGTTGTTAAATTTTCATTTTTGTGAAGCCTAGTTCAAATGCGTGCAAATTGTTTAATTTGACGATCTCTGTGGCGCGTCGGACAAACGCTTGGCTGCAATGCAGAAGGTTGCGGGTTCGATTCCCGCTGGGTGCAAATAATTTATGCTTAAAAATAAATATTTGTATTTGGTCTGGGTGTATTTCTATGTATAATATGTATGTATTTACAAAAGAAAAATAAATATAAGTAGTATATCCGTTGTCTAGTTACCGTAACACAAGCTTAGCAGCTTACCGTGGGGCTAGATGGCGCTGTGTGTTGGTCACAGAATTTATTATGTTGCCGATGTAACAACAAATACTAAAAACAATAGATACATATTTAAGTGGGGCTCCCATACAACAAATGATTTTCAACTGTTTTCAACTATTTATCTAACACGACTCATGAGATACAGTCTGGTGACAGAGCGACGGACGGTGGGGTCCAGTTTTTACCCTCTGAACACGGAACTCTAAAAATAAAGAATGATCTACTAGTAACCTTCTACATTTTAACTTTTCTATCCGCAGGGAACAAGAACACATGAAGATCAAATTAAAAGACGTGGTCCAAGAATTTATAGAGGAATTGATTCAACCCAAGGAAAATGGTCTGATATGAACTGTACGTTAATAATAAATTTTTCTTCTGTTTTCGCGATGTTGAATCAAAATGAAACTCATTTTCCGGTTTCCTGAGGAAGGAATCTATAAAGACTCCGAAACGTAGGAACGGCATTGCAACAATGCAGAAAATAATAGAAGCAAATCGATTAAAACCGGAAAATGAGTTTTATTTCAAGTTAAGTACTCGAAATAAAAATAGTATTTCATATAAAATAAATTAACTTAGCACAAATGTTATTATTATATTCATAAAAATCTATAGATTCTCTTCTGAATTCGCGATCTTGTATTAAAATATAAACATTTAATTTATTTACGGTTCCCGAAAAAAAAGGCGAAATTAAACGCCAATAAATTTTAACGGGTTTTAACGCCATACGTTTCGAGGTCTTTGTAACTTGTCAGACAGATAGACGTACGGACGGACAACAAAATAATCTTATAAGGGTTCCTTTTTTACCTTTTGAGGTACAGAAATCTCAGATTATATAATGATTTTCAGACACAGCGCTCCGCGCAAAGTGAAGCAAAGTTTAGTAATACTAAATGTATGAGTAATACGTTTCCGCGCTCAGTTGGCAACCAGCTGTTACCCGTGTCATACGTGTCATAGAGATATGTATGGTCGAAACTCTCTGTCTGGAAATTATCTAGTCTGAGACAGAACTCTTGAGTTCAATTTCAATCCAACATCGCGAATCACAAGAAAACTCTACGGAAAATTGCGTTTTAATTTCATAACCCAACAACATAATTGATCAATGACATACTTACTGTACCTACTTAATATTTATAATAAATTAATAATAATCGTCTATAGTTCTCTTAGATGTTTGTGTAGATAAAATAGTTTATCAATGAGGGTTCTAGACAATTAGTTCTAATGTATCTCGGTAGATGGCGCTGTGTAGTTAAAAAAAACTGAAAAGTGAAGATAATCTGCCCTACCATGATGAAGTCGCCGCGTTGTCGATCAGCTAATTTTAATTACATTTTTTTTAAAAGTACTTACTCGAGGTTTTTTATTTTTTTTACCTACAAAATGGACGACAAAGCAACGACAAACGATCGTGGTATAGCGGATCAATGTCTTTATTTAAAACTAGTTATACTTTGTATGTATGTATACGTATAAAAAATACCCTAATAAATGATAAAATGATAATGATATGTCAAATTTTATATTTAAGTAAAGGAGTATGTTTGTTACGACTTCACGCAAAAACTACTTAACGAATTGCAATGAAATTTGAAATGCAGATAGCTGGAGGTTTTATCCCGATATTCTCCCATATCAGATCCATGTCGTATGTCTGATCCCGGGATCAGACTTATACGTAGCTAGTATGAAATGTAAAATAAAACCAAATTAACGTATTTTTTTACTTATAATTTACCAACTAAACGTTACGTTTCTCATGATAGTAATAAGAAGCTTTGTCTTAATCCAGGACTCTATTGATCAAGCTTTATGACAATCGGTTCAGTAGTTTTCTTACGACCTACCTACAAACATGCTTAAAAACTTTCATTTATATTAAGTACAGCGTGTTTCGATTACGGTGATTGAAGACAAATTTCCAAAAGTCGTAGAACATTTTTTTTGCTTAGAACAACCCCTTTTTGGTTTTAATTACTATCTTCGAAATATGATGAATATAAGACGACTAGAGCGGTGTTGGTCTAGTAGTAGATACCTCGACTTTCATTCCGAAGGTCGTGGTTTCAAATCCAGGCCGCGCACCAATGTGTTTTTCTTTAAGAAAAATTTATGTGCGCTATTAACATCGCTCTTACGATAAAGGAAAACATCGTGAGGAAACCCACGGCTTAAAATCACGTACAAAGGCCTAATAGTAGGGCTAATTGCGGAAACACACAAGATAAAACTTTAACTTTAACTTATTCGTTTATCTACTTGATTGTTTTAATATATTTTATTTTTTTTTATATTTTAAACTATCATCGTTTTTCTTATGTTTTCGCAATGTTCAATTGAAATAAAACTTATTTTCCGATTAAATCTTGTTGTTTTTATTATTTTTCTACTTTAAGAAAGAAGTCTGTTAAAGCTCCGAAACGTCGGAACGGTATTGCAACAATACTATAAATAATAGTTTTATTTCAATTAAACTATCATTTTTGTAAAACCAAAGAATGTATCATTCCATTTTATGATAAGTTCTAATATTGATAATAAGTAATAACTTTGTGATATCGTGACGGTCCAAAGAGATCTGGTAATTATTGTTAAATAAATAAAATTCATTATCGTATGTGTTGTGATTATTTTAGATTTGTACTGATTCATTTAGGCCTGATTTTTCATTCTACGGATCTATCGAATAAGTTCGAACCCTGCCAAATTTAAAAGTTTTCTAAATTTAGATTTATTTAATTTTTAAATATAGTGACGTTTTTCATTCGGTGGTGTTATTTTATTTGTCTCTAGATAGATATCTCTATCTAGGGATTTGAGAAATCAGCCCTTAGTTAAATAAGAAGTATTTTAAGTACAGAGAACTCCAACTTCTAAAGATGATTGTTTTTTTTTTTTTTTTTCAAACTAATTATTTAACTCAGTGGCTGAGAAAATGTATTAGGTACATCGAATTACCTGCAACAGCCATTTTGTACATTTATCATTTGAATTATCTTTACCTCATTCGAATTATCTTTACCCCCTAGGTGTTCTTAATAAGTTACTTACAAATAAAATGAAATAGTGTAGGAAACACTTCAAAATATATCAAAAGGTTGAAATAATTTAACTTAAATATCCAACTACAAAACAACATAATATAAAAATCAAATCAAATCAAATTTAAAGAGATTTAGCCAAACAAGCCGGCACCCAACGTCCCCGATACAAAGCTGCCAAGTTTTAAGGCTTTTTGTATTTTATTTAATTTTTTCTCATTAAATATCCAATAAGAAATTGTCAGCAATACCAACCCGAGGCATTGTGCCCAAGATACTGGCAGCGTTCCCGCGCTGGATAGCAAGGTTTATCGGATAAGATACCGTCAGCAGCTTATCATAAGCAAAGCGTTTACCAATCATTTTTATTCAAAACATCAGCAGTAACAACAACCATAATAATAACAACAACATCAAACAACAATCATAGTCAGGCAGCATCCGCTTCAGCTGCGGCTGCGGCGGCTGCAGCGGCCTCCTCCTCGATCCTGAGACGCTCTTTCTCTTTCAAGTTCAAGTCTATCAGGTTGTCAAGTTCTGGGCTCAGTAGCACTGACAAACCTGCTGTTACTGGCACCTACACACAAATAACTTTGTATTGTATTGTGGCGTGTTTCACCTAGTGTTAGGTCGCCCTAAAGCTAAGAGTACCTACGCCTTTCGACATCGGCCGCATCACATAAAATCGGCCGCATCACATAAAACGGCGAAGTTACCGCGGAAATTCCGTCGTAATCGAACACAGCAGTGGTTTGAACCAAAAATTATATCAATATAACGACGGCCCCTGTGGCCCGTCGGGCAAACGCCTGACTGCAATGCAGAAGGTTGCGGGTTCGATTCCCGCTGGGAACAAATATTTCTGCTGACCATAAATGTTTGTTTCTGGTTCTGGGTGTAGCTATGTATCCTAAGTATGGTATTTACAAAAAAAAAGTAAAATATGTAGTATATCCGTTGTCTAGTACCCGTAGTACAATCCTAGTGCTTAGTTTGGGGCAAGATAGCACTGTGTGTAATGTCGTTCAATAAAAAATAATATGATAGTAACTAATGATTTTACCTCGGCAAAAACAGTTTTAGCAGCCTCCCATCTTTCAATATGGCCCTCAATTACCTTTATACCTAGTTGAGCTTTTGGTATAATCGTACCCAACATTCTGAAATTAACAACATTCGTGAGGATACTTGGTACTCCTTCAATAAGAAACAACTGATCCAATTCCGATGAGACTTATATATGAAATATTGACAGCTGGACTTCTGGCTTAACACTTAAACAATACAATGAACCCATGTACATTTTTCGACGAGGCGAGGCGCCGCGCCTCAAAGCGTATCTTTTACTACATAACAATAAAGTTTAAGAAGTATGGTAGGTGTACTAAATATTAAAGAAATATTTTCCGAAAATTCGCACCAAACAGGACTGGAAGCTACATCATCGGGAAATCCATTTCTTTAAAATTTAGTCATCCAAGTGTAAGTAATACTTTAAAATTTATCAAAAACGGATGGTACTAACTGAAAAAGTGGAACACACATAGACTGCATAAACTCTATTTCCAAATCTGGTATGAAACACTTGTCTCTGTCCATCATATAGGCAGGCAGATCGCCGCGACTCTTCTCATCGTCGCCTTGCTTGAAGAACTCTGTTAGAACCGCAGCCTAATCGGGGAAAATGGGTTAGACTATTTGTAAAATCTATGTCTATAAGAAACTGATTAACGCATGGTAGATAGCTTAACTTTGGAGAGTATGTTCTGTATGTGATGTGAGGATTTTATAATAAAGGGCTTTAGAAATTTCAAACAGAATCGAGAGTAATGCGAATGAGATTCCGGGTCACAGCTAGGCTATATCTATAAAGACTTTGTCCTGACTGACTGATAGATATCTACGCAGAGCCTAAACCGCTGATAGTAGAGGCCGAAATTTCATAATATTTTATCGGCATCAAATAAGGGTTCTCGAAAAACCGACGTGTGCGGGACCTCCGCGGGTGAAACTTATTGCACTTATCTTCGACCGATGGCTAACCAATGGGGGTGTTCAGGAGCTTAGATCCGATACCGAAGAGCGGAAACATATCCCCGTCTTGCCCAAGATAACTCAGTATGATAGTGACAGGTTCAGTCATTTTCACCATCGATTTCGGATCGGTGGCCGTGAATAAGTCCTCGCTAGACGTAGCTTTACTCTACAGTTCCTCAACAGCTAAATGTGTAAGCCATACTGCTAGTAGATTAGCTGTTGCACTTACAGCCGTATTTATAGACGTGTCTAAGTAATTTCTTTGGCTAAGTAATGCCTTGTCTCCTTATGAAGAATTTTCAACGTCAGAGAAAATGTGACATATTTTCTTAGACAAGTAATTACTAGACTTGTCTATAGATACGGCAGTTAGACATCCTCGTTACTCTGTATTAACTAAAACGCTAAATGCAAAGTTTCTCACGCAAGGAATATGATAAAGAGATTCCAACGGACCTTTGTGTCGATAAATAAACCTTTAAGAATCAACTAACAGCAGTCTTCTTAACACTGTTCCAGTCTTTAAGCTGATCGCTGAGATCGGCGGCGTTCATCAATAGGGATTGCAAAGCGTTCGAGTGAATCTTGTTGCCTTTTTGGAAATCACGTGCTATGTGCATGTAATCATTTTCATTTCTAAAGAGATATATAAATATTATGTCAATCAAATGCTACATAAATTGTGGGATCACTGCAAAATGTTGTGTTTAGATTCCCACTACCAAGAACCATGGATTTTTACCAGAATCCATTGAGATGCACCGGCATCCATATCTTCATAAACACAAAGCAAAGAACCCCACCATCCTCCTTTAATGCTTAAGTTTAAACTTGACCTGATGGAAGCGATTATGAAGTCGTCGATGTAGCCTAAAATTTTTCATTTCGTTCTGTACTTGAAGACTCCAAGGTTAGCTTGGAGGTAAACGACACGGCCAGCATTAAGATACTTTCATTGCAAATCACACCAGAAAACCTATATCTTCAAAATGACTTGCCCTTACTGACTTAAGCCGCTGAAAGTAGAGGGCTGAAATTTGAAGATTCTTTATTTTATTGTAGGCATGCGGTAAAAGTTTTTTTAAAATTGTCACGGGATAGGGCCTTGATAGATAGCTTAATACTTTATTTGCACATTCAACAAATACAATCAGTATACACGCTGAATACGGTGGTGAAACAGCAGGAGACATCATAAAACGCTCATAACTAGACTAACTTGAAATAATTAGCCAGATCGGAAGCCAGTATATAGTCCCTGAGCAGCATGATGGCTCTGTCATAGTCCCGTCTCGGCAAAGCTTCGAGCAAGTCGCAACCAGTGGTGTTAAGGATGCAAACAGCTTGGGCAATATGGTGACGTTCCATTACGCTACCTTCGCTAGAATACAGCGCTGCTAGTGTTGTCTCTATCAAAAATATCACCAAGCTTATTACTTCGGAGACCTTTCCCAATTTGAATGTTTCTTTTTGATGGAGCGTTAAACCGTTATTTTACCCGATAGTAAGTGACGAAATGGTCTGAGATGTGAACGTTTATCTAGCATATATCAATGGCCCCGAAATTGAACCAAGGATTGATACTCGAGTGAATATACAAGGGCTATAATACACGGCAAAATAATATGCCACATTCATCCTAAACTGCTGCACCAGACTACGCAACATATTTGGTGAAAGATAATGGAATGAAAGGTGACAAGCGATCTAGACGTACTTATCTACCTAATTCGAATACTCGTATTGACAAGACTACATTAAAAATATTAAAGATTCAAAAAGGTAAATGGTTGTTTCCATTTAGAATATTACAAAAATGAGTGTGAACGACTTCTTTTGATTGTCTTTTAAAAGTTCCACTGTATCCTTAATTTGCTAATTCCGTCTTTGCATAAGGGACTTTAACAGATTTTAGGACTATAATCATATTTTGATAAAGAGATATTTTTGATTCTATCATCTTAAAAACCACTCCGGAATTAGACTTAGAGGCTTAGACTAGACAATTAGAAGAAGTGTAAAATGTAACTCACGTCCAGCTATATGAAAGCTGTTTGTCGTCCCTCGATGGTCCAGATCGTGTGTCAGACCAGCAATCAGATACATTAGACCTTGCAGATCCCTAGAATCAAGACAACTCGAAATATTCACTTTTTAAGAATGGTGACAGTGATACTGACACCCTCACGTAATTCATGAGCGTGACCCACGTGGCAGTGAAAATATACTAACGTAAAATATCCAGTCTGTATGAGCTTAAAGTTGACTAGGGCTGCATAGGCCCATTGTGCCACATTGAAAGCATGACACCAATTGTGATACGGTACATCTCTGTAGCCCTTTTTACAATAAAGCACGAAACGGGCTAGTGTCATCCGACGGATTTGGAACCTTAAGAAATTTAAGGTAATCATTAAAATATTTCTAACATAGAATACACATATCTACTCCGATGGATTAGTAACTTAATGCTGATGATTAATCAAAGACACTAAAATGCCAAAGATACAATGAAAGTTTGAGTAACAACAATTGAATAACATGGTTGCATAAAAAGAATTGACCGATGTGAAAAGATACCTTTCCAAAATTTGGGATTTTATCAGATTAGCCACTGAAACGAAAGCTGTCACCTGATGGTAAGTTATGATATGGTCTAAGTTGTAACACGATCAACTAGAAGACGGTACAAGATCCGATCTGTCTTCCCTAGTGGCTGTAACGGTCTACTTAACGGAAAACGTTCTGCCTTCCACTAGACGCTACAATTTAGGCAACAGGACAAGCAGCAGCCAAAGTCCCCATCAAGAAATCCACATTTCCACTAGCTAATTGACAGTTAACGCTCACGTCTTATCGAAGCCAAGGTCCGAGAACATCTTGATGACGTAGCAAGGTAGTTCCCTCAAGGGTATCGCTCGAGGGTTGAAGTGTAGACTCGCAATATGCGGGTGGTTGTGGAAACCAGTGCATTCCAACAGCTTTGACACTTCTGCATCGGTTACCTAAGGAACCGTTTGGTTAGACGGTTCTGAATCTTTCTACTAAGCTAACCCAGGAAGATTTTTATCAGCTTACTGGTCTGTCATATTTGCATTTGTTGACTAGCTTCAAGCTGTTAGGCCGCGGCCGCATAAACAGGCGGCTTACTTCGCGCCTAATGGCTTGCGTTCTGACTGTATACACAGCTAGGCGCCAACCGCTCAGTGCGGCCGGTTGGGAACTTTCTAGAGCGTTTGTTTTAGTTAGATGACTCGCTAACCTCCAGGCTCTAAACCTTAGGATACTTCGGGAAAAAAGTAGTATATGTACATCCAGTTCTCCGGCTATCTGACTGAATACCAAGTTTCTTTGCAAATGGTTTAGTATTGCTTTTGCGTAAAGGAGTAACGAATTTATAATATCAAGAGGATGGATAGGATCGTTTTGAAGGATAGCTTAGGATATAAAATAGGATATTATTATGAACATTCTGATACATTAGGAAGGATAGGATAGGAGATCTGAATACCAAATTTCTTCGCATATAGTTCAGTAGTTTTTGGGTGAAGGAGTAACAGAGTCACATAAATACTTCGAAACTTTCCCGTTTATAAAATCGATAAGATGAATAGGATCCTATAACAGGATAGGGTTTAAAATTGGTACCTCCTTATGATTAGGAAGGATAGGAAAGTATTAAAGGATAGGTAGTCAGTTCCACAGGAACAAAAGAGATCTTCGGACTATTGTGCGAAAGACTCGATTGATGAGTATTAGTGTGTTTAGTATGGCTCCCACAATATACAACAGAATCCCACTGTCATTAAGGAAGATTGATTCTCCTGGGGAGTTTAAGCATCGACATCGACAACCCTTATTATTCGACTGAGGAATTTTTAAATGATAAAAATGTAATTAAATGATAGTGTTCCATTATATTGACATTAATGAATTTAAAATACCTAGTTCAATTTCTATCTTGACATTTTCTTAATTTTAATTTCACTTGACATTATTTACTTTATTTTTATTTTTTATTATTTTAAATTGTATCATTTTTCGCTTTTCTTATTATTGACATTGTAATCATTGAACTCAAATAATTCTATACAGTTTTATTTTATTATGTTGACATTAAGATTTATAAATTAAATTCATTTTATTATTAATATTTGCATGCCAAGTTAAGTGCTGGTGAAATATGTTGAACTTTATTCTCTTATAACAACTGTTGTGACCATATTTCGTGCAAATAAATGACATTCATTCATTCATTCATTCCACCTACCTTCATGTGATACATAACCAGCTCATTAGCCAACGCGTTCCTAATATGCGCCTCTTCAATCTTGTGGTATACGACGGAATGCATGATGCAAACGCCGCAGTAGATCGAGAACGCTAACGCCATTTCCTCGTCCATCGCGTCGAAATATGGGTCCTGGCGTAATGTTCAATATTAGGCAGCCATTATTGATTGAGAAACCTTCTCATAAGCTTTTTAATAAGCAACGAATGTAGCACATCACGGCACATTTGTCAGGTGTGTGTGCGCATAAGAGAAGAGATAAGACAAGAAGAAACGAAGAATGAAATGTTATTGTGACTAAATGTAGTAGGTAGGTAGGTAGTAATTAATGATTTAAAAAAAAATCTTATAAGCAATGAATGTAGCAGCACATTACGGCTTATTTGTAAGGTGTAGGTAAGCATATAGAAAACATGAGAAGAAAAAAATAAGAAGGAAATTTTATTGTATCTAAGAAGGTATACCTAGTAGCAAGTAAGCAAAAAGGCTAATTTACAATAATATAAACAGTGGCATAAGAACACAAGCAAATAATTATAATCTAAGTAGTTTAAGCAAGTCATAATTATTGGCACAGGTATAATTTGAGGAATGGTACAAATACCTAATTAAACTAAATGACCGCCTTTCGGCATCGGATGCAACGCATCAAACTCATCGTAATATCAGTGTAGAAGTCCGATCCAATAGAATGTTAGGATCCGTTTGATGCGATACGTCCGGTCCATTAAGAGAATGTAGTAGATATTTACGTGAATTTTGTTGATGAGTTGACCCACACCGATGATGCCAGTTTGTTCACGTATCGGGAAGCATAAGAGATTCCTAAACATACAGTGAAAATGGTTACAGTAGCTAATGATTTTAATACATTGAATATTAATAAAGCTCTTGTCATATCTAAGATAAGAAATATTTTCAAGAAAAAATACATCAAAAATTTACTAGACGCAGAACCGCGAGTTCAAGTTCGTTATTGGTTGCCTGAAAGAGATCGCCCTTAAGCTATAAGGCCATCCATTGTACCACACTAGTGTAAAGTTTTTGTCTTTGTATTGTTTAATTTAAGTTTTTGGTGCAATAAATTATTTTTTATTCATCCATTCATTCAATCGAGCCTCGCTGCGTGTAAATTTTAGAAGATGTTTATTTGTCTTTATGCCTAAAAAACTCATTAAAAAATTTCAAGGAGTTTTTTTAAATTTCTTGAGCAATAAACAAAACAAATACTTATTATGATTAGGTTTGTTAGGCTTCTAGTGTAATAATTAATGTACCTGCATTCAATATTGGGATAGCCGTCAATTTTGGCGTCGAATCCAGGATAATCCTTACAGCTTTTAACATTAACGATCTGTCCAGTTTTGATCACTTGTCCTGTTACACCAATGTTTAATGGAAAACGGCGTTCATTTGTCTGGAAAGTCAGTTCAAATTGTATCCAATGGCATCTGTCTCTTGATTTAAAAGTTTTCAGTAAAAGTTTTTAAAAGTTTTCAGTTATCTCCGTATTAGAATAGTCCAAAATTTCATTTTACCATCATTGCAATTGCAAACAATACACTCAAAATGAAACTAGGTATATTATGCAATTGGACTACAATCGAAACTTTATTAAAAAATGGAATTATGACAAAATGGTAAGAAATTCTCCTATGAAAGTTTTATCGAAAAGTGTCAAATGTTATTTGAAAAACGTTAAATTTTAAATTTGAGATTGACTGCATTGTAATTTAAATTAAATTATGGACTATTCTAAAATACGGGAATAACCCAATAGGTCGCTGTAAGGCTCATAACTTGACCTAATCGCTGCTATAAGAGATTACAACCGGGCAAAAACAAGGGTGTTCCTCAGGGGTCGTTATAGGTCCAGTTCTTTTTATTATAGATGGCAAAGATAACTAAATAATTTTAGACAATGATATAAACTTACAGTTGTGACCTTAGAAGCAGATTTATCGACGAGCTCCATCTTTTCAATGTCAACCAACATCACGACACAATGTTCTGCTTTAGTTAGTAGCTTTGCTTGGTCCATTGTCATTTGAAATAAGTTTTCCAAGGAATCTACCTAAAATATCATAGTTATTGGAGTCATTTTTTACATGATGTTCTTTGAAGATTGTTGCGGCAGAGATCATAATCGCCATAACTATGGTGATTATGCTATAGCCCATATTGTTTTTACCCGTAGATTTCTCAAAAGTTCTATCAGATCCGGTGGTTATCCTTGACTGCATTTTATAGTGCAGACAGGGATAATCGCCGGGTTAGTGTCCACTTCATAGTTTGCGAGAAAAATTGTTATTGAAAATCTACGGGCCTCTACGTGTTGATTTCGGCTCCACGCCCACCATTGATGACGCAAACCTTCCAAAGGACGTTATCACAGAAGTAACTATGGTCATTAAGAATATGGCATCCTCTGCTGGTCATAAAAGGCAACCAAAAGGGGTGTTGCCTTGAAGAATTCGGTCGTCGTCTGTGTTCTTATACGTAGACTGGTACAGCAACTAAGGCATTTGGGTAGGATCTTGTTCCACTGCCATATTCCTTCGTCTAGACGAGCGTGCTACATCTTAGACTATTTTATTACTTACTATTAGGTGAGAAAGTAGTCAAACACACTTCTATACTATAAATACGTACTAATATTAGGGGTTAAAGTATGAAATTGCCGATTTGTACTGAAAATCTTAATTGTTTATTTTTTAAATTTTTAACAAATTTATTTAATCAAAATAGTTGCCATTATTATCTATACATTGCTGCCATCTAATGGGAAGGTTATTAATGCCTTTGCGATAGAACTCCGACGATCTAGACTGCACAAACTGTGTGAAAGCATTTTGTACTGCCTCCTGGGAAGAAAACTTCTTGTCACGTAGATAATTGTCCAAATCACGAAAAAAATGGTAGTCCGTTGGAGCAAGGTCTGGTGAATACGGAGGATGACGAATGGTTTCTAAGTGCAGTTCCTGAAGGGTCAAAATGGTTTCTCGTGCTGTGTGAGGTCTCGCGTTGTCGTGGAGCAATAATGGTGAAGATCGATTCATGAGTCGGGGCTGTTTTACTGCTAGTTTTGTCAACATGGTTCGGAGTTCGGCACAATAGACATCTGCCGTAATTGCTTGACCAGATCGAAGAAAACTATAGTGAATAACACCATGCTGAGACCACCAAACAGTTACCATTACCTTTTTATTGGTAAGTTTTGCTTTAGGACACTGTTGTGGCATTTGACCTGGGGTCAGCCATTGCATTTTTCTTTTCCGGTTATCATAAAGAATCCACTTTTCATCACATGTTACAATTCGATCCAATATTCCTTCATTTCTGTACCGGTTCAACAAGGCAACACAAGTTTCAACACGCGTTTCTTTCTGCAGATCAGTCAAATCATGAGGCACCCATTTTTCGTATTTTTTTATTTTATTGATTTAAAATAAAATAAATAAATAAATAAATAAATAAATAAATAAATAAATCCTGTGACGAACACACAGCGCCATCTAGCCCCGTGGATTTGACGCAAGTGAGTCAATAAAGTGGGTAAGGTAACGTTAAACCATGCCGCTAATTCCTGGGTAGTTTGACTAGGATCGGCTTCCACTATCTCTCTTAATTCATCGTTATTCACCTGTGTGGGCGGTCTTCCTCGTGGCTCGTTCTTTAAGTCGAAATTTCCATCACGAAAGCGTTTAAACCAAAATCGCACGGTGCGTTCATTAGTAGACCCCTCTCCAAACGCAGCATTGATATTACGGGCTGTTTCTGCCGCGTTAGTTCCGCGTCGGAACTCGTATTCAAAAATCACTCGAATTTTCGCAGTATTCATCTTTCTTGTCTAAATTGAATAACAAAAACAATTGAAAGTCGATATTCAAATGTTTCACATTTTTTAAAAAAAGAACATCACAGAAACCATTTGAAAAAAGTTTCATTCGAAAACCTCAAACCATGAAGATTCTATGTCAATTCAAAGAACCTATTGCAATAAAACGGCAATTTCATACTTTAACCCCTATTATTATAAATTTGTTTGTTTGTAATGAAGAGGCTCCGAAACTACTGAACCGATTTCAAAAATCCTTTCACCAATAGATAGCTACATTATCGAGGAGTAACATTAGGCTACTTTTGATCCCGATATTCCCATGAGATTAGGACTTCCGCGATTGACATTGTTTGATTGATTGGAAACAGCTAGTCGTTTATAAAAAGGATAGGTTACGGTAGGTTAGGTTTACTTGAGCGAAAAGTCTCCTTGCGACGCGTAGTAGCTGCTGACATTTCTCTTTTAAACTTTCTTCGTGTTCGTACAATATTGCTTTCTTTAAAGTGGGCCATGCGAACCTGGAATATAAGTTTATATCATGATTTTTTATTAATTACTTGCACCACGCGGTTTCACTCTCGTAAGTCCCAATTTCGCGGGAATATAGGGATCAAACATAAATTATGTCTCATCTATATCTAGACCAAAATTCATCATAATCGGTTGAGTGATTTAGGCGTGAAAACGTGACCGAGTTAATTTCGTATAATTGTTCTATTCTTCGGGCACCTATTTCTGAAAATAAATTGTTAATTGTCTCAATTACGCCTCAGAACTTTCAATTGGTTGTCTGGAAGAGACCGCCTGCGAATAAGGCCGCTTATTGCGCCAGACTAGATTTAAGGTTTCTTTGTAATAATTCATTGCAATTAACTTTTGGTAAACTAATAAAGAATTTATGTTCTATCAATTTATTATGTAAGTACGTAAATAAATACTAACAAGAAACATTCGTGTACAAAAATAGCGACATGCTCCTCCAATATCTTTGGTGCTACGACGCAGACTACCACCGAGAATGGTTGGCCGACCACCGGGTACAGTACGATCCTTTTCTTAGGAGCATTCTCCGTTATATGCTAAAATCGACATAAGGGAAATAAGCTTTGAAGCAAACAATTGAGACAGGTCTCTTTTAAGACGTGGTATTGCTGACGTGAATAGGTACCTAACAAACATATTATGTAATATTGTCATTTTTATGATTAATTTTCCTGTTTTATTTTTACGTTATAAGTTGACTGTATAGTATAACTAGCTTTTATTACTTATGCTGAGCCTAGAGGACATCATACTTATATTTATAACACCTATTGTAATTTACCTAGTGCAAGCAGTTATGAATAAATGAATTTAATTGATTTGATCTTCCTTTTGAAAATTGCAGCAAAAAGTATTGAATGTCATGATTTGTTGGATGAAATTAATTTGAAAACACCCGCAAATACTTGCGCTACCTAATAATACTAATATTTCTTTGTTTTTAATGCTCCATATTAGAAATATTTTAGTGCGAGTAGGTACTCTAACCACTGAGCTATACAGGACAGGAATCCTGTGTAGCTCAGTGGTTAGAGCACTCGCCTGGTTAGCGAGGGTGAACAGGTTCGAATCCTGTCATCGGGATTTTTTTTAATATATTTCCTTTCCTTTTAATAATTTCGGCGATTTAGTGGAACTGCTGGATCTATTTTGTACGCCAGTTCGCCGGTTAAGCAACTTGTTTTTTATTGTTGCTGTAGTTAAAATTTAACTTAATTGAGTTTATGTTTAACAAAAAAGGTTATTTTTAAATTGTTGATTTTTATAGTCTATTGTTCGCTTGAGTTTTTGCGTAAGTATAATTTTACTTTTGTTAGTATTTGTTAAGTTCACATAAAAACTATTGTTCTAAATACTTTATTTTAGTCGTGAAATCCTTTATTTTTGTTACCCTCGTTTTGCCTATTCTAAAGGTATAGCTGTTGGATTTCCAAATCCAAATAAACAAATAAGAGATAGAAGGTTAATTGTCTCTTGACAGTGAAGTATTTCAAACTCGACTCTGACGAACGAGCTTAATCAGTTCCAAAGTCAAATTGTTCGTTCTGTTTTTACCCTTTGGGTACGCTAGAGGTATTGTTGTTATTGAATTTTCAACTATCTAACCTCTGTGGCGCGTCGGACGAAAGCCCTGCTGCAAAGCAGAAGGCTACGGGTTCGGTTCCCGTCGGATGCAAATATTTAAGTATGCTTAAAAATAAATATTTATATCTGGTCTGGGTGTCTTCATAATATGTACCTATGTATTTACAAAAAAAGTATAATGTAATTTATCCATTGTATATTTTCCATAGTACAAGCCTTCGTGCTTAGTTTGGGGCTAGATTGCGTTGTGTGTAATGTCGTGCAATATTAATTATTTATTTAATATTTATTATTTAATTTAATTTATTTAATTATTATTTATTTATATTACAAGTCATGAGATACAGCCTGGTGACAGACAGCAGGCAGTGGAGTCTCAGTAATAGGGTTCCGTTTGGGCATGGAACACTAAAATCTAAAAAGAATTTGTGGCATATAAGTACTTACAGAAGATAAGATAGCTTGAAAATCGCTAGGAAAGTTTGAGAAAAGCTCGCTTGTTTCCACTGAGTTTTTCAACGTGTCATTGAACTTTTGAAACATCTGGAAATAAGTTTTGCGTTTAGGAACATCTACTTAATACACAAAACTTATATAAACGCATTGGCTGTGGCAGTCTTTAGGTATATTCAGAGGCCTTAGGGTGACCTCAAAACTCTAACATTATGTGAGACATAACATACCACGAAGTATACGTTTGATATCTCTAATTTCAGTTGTTAAGTAAAGTAAAGTAAAAGTCTTATCCGCCAGCGTGCGGGAAGAACTTAAGGTTTGCTTTTCTCCCCTAGATGCTTTAGTCGTATTTAAAGACACCCACAAGATGGGGTATTCGATACCGGGAATATACACGGTAAACAATACATAGTGCCTATGAAACTATATAAGTAAACAACTAACATTAATCTTCATAGTTCTCGGTAAACAGGTGTTTCCGATGGCTGCTATAGAAGCCTCCATGCGTTCAAGGTTGACCACCACTAGGAGAACTAATTCCGCTTCACATTCCCCTGTTAACTGACCCCTTAGTATGAGTTTTGATAGTTTATCGTCTCGATGAAACTGGCAGTTTACTTCCATACGATATTTTAGTTCATAATAGTTACCGCTAGGGGCGCTGATGGAAAATGTATGAAGTAAACTGCCAGTTTCATCGAGACGATAAACTATCAAAAGTCATACTAAGGGCTCTGAACAAGATTAATATTTTACTAGCGGCGTAACGCAGTTTTGATCGGAGTCCCGATTCCGCGGGAATATCAAGTTCAAAAGTACCAATATTCCCGTGGGCCTAACTATAAAACACATACGGACAAAATACCATGTTGACGGTGTTATCGCTTATTATAAGTAGGTACCTGTACTTATACAATTAATTGTGGGAACATTTTATAGCTAGGTACCACCTCTATTTAACTGAAAAACAAATCCACGATTTATATTTAGATAACGATTTAATGGATAATATACGAGCGAAACTGAAAATCCCTTTCGAAATCATCGCAAATTGTTGATTGTTTTCTGACGCAATGTTTTAGAATATTTTCGTTTAAAGCGTTTGTAAATTAATGACATTGTTTCCGACCTTCAATGTAGATTTTAAATAATAATGTCGAAAGGTGTTGAAGCCTTAGCACAGTTCACGCAGAAAAGTTATTTTATGATTAAAATACACTAAGGCTTCGAAACAATAAGAAGTTTTTGTCTTGAAACTACACTAAAATGTAGGAAACAATGTCATATAATATTGGTATACCTAAGTATAATAGGTGGAATAAATATAACTAAAGAAGAGTTACTTGACCTTGGCTGTTACAAGTTGGCCATATCGGTCTCAGACCGAAAGAGAAAAAAAAAAAAAGTATAATAGGAAACATATCCAGGGACCACAAAAAAAAACAAAATTAAAAATATTTTTATTCTTTTATATGTACATTATTAGGTACCTACATATTTTTTTTAGAAACCACCATGTCTTCGGAACGCGACCTCCAAGAAGACACAAGAAACTTATGGGTTTATTTTTTTTGTGGCAATGATAATGTGATTCACATTGTCCCATATTTAAGGCTAGGTGTAGTGGAACTGGAACAATCTTCTACCATAATCTTTACTAACACAAAGAGTTTAAAAGTTATTCTGTCTAGATCGATTAAAATAAAATCGTAAAAGAAGAAAGAAAAAAATACACATCCGCATCCACAAACACACAACCCGCCAAACAACATCCGACCCACCCCGGGACCCGCCTCCGGAGCTCTCAGCTCCAAAAAGCCATCTTTCGTCTGCTTTCCTACACTCTATAATTTTTATATAAAATTTGTAGGTAGGACCATATTATTATGTACATATAATTTACTCCTTCAGTACTTACCTATCCAAAACAACAGTTTTGATTATTAACTTAGTAAAAATAATTCCATTGTAGACATTCCGTCATTTATTTTAAGAAGTCCTAAAGTTAATCATTAATATTACCAATTACTTGAATAAATTACAAACCTCTAAAAATATTAAACAAAAGGTAAAGATTGAAATAAAAAATAGTCAGTGTTCTAACATCAGCAAGTTATCTCACACAAGTTAATCTGTCTATTGTTTTCAGAACTACTAAATTTTATATAAGTTTAAAATGTTACTAAAATTGTTTCATCTGACAGTGGTAGTTGTGTATTTGTACACGTTATGGTACGATCAAAAGTACGTCGATGTACCGTTGCCCGCCAAAGAGTTTAATGTGATGCCGTTTAAAGCTCGACTTGCTTTTCTTACAATTTGGTGTTTGGTAAGCTTTTTATGATCGATAGTTAGACAGATAGATGAACCTACCTATATCATAAGAATTATTATCGAAAACGGTGCAGCAATGTAGGTACTAATACTTCAAAAGTTGTAACAAGACTTTGCAAATCCACCAATGTCTTTATCCTTGCGGAAAAGTTATGTGCGTTAATAACATCGCTCAACGGTGACGGAAAACATCGTGAGGAAACCCACGGCTTAGTTAGCTCCAGACGTATTGACCAGTTCTTTCCTCTGGGCATGGTTGACTAGGCTGGGAGGGTGGTACACCTTACAACATCCCGGGCACTACAGCGCCATAAAATAGCATGGATTAAAAGTTGCTTGCGCCCTATAAATCATCGAAAATTAAATGAAAAGGCCAATTAAATAAATCCAAAAGCTTTCGAGAAAGATCTATCGACGCTGGGGCATTGTTTAAAACTGAGAAAAACTCTACCAATGTCCAGCATAATATTCGTGTCCGTTAGTTTAAAGACATCGACATTTACCTACTGAATTCATCTCTTTTACAGCTACTCCTAACCATCTACTTCGCATTATCATTACTTAATGACTTCATCAGCACCAACGACACCCCAGCTCAAACGGTGGCTCTCATCAGAAAAATCAAGGATATTATCTTCAGTACAGCAGTACCGGTGACTCTTTACGTCACTGTCATGTTCTGGACCTTTTTTACAATTGACAAAAACCTAATACTACCCAAGAGGATGACGTCGTTTCCGATATGGGTGAACCATATCATGCATACTTCGAATGCCGTATTTATTTTTATAGAATTATTTGTAGGTAAGATCAATTATCCTCCAAGGAAACTAGGCATCAGTATAATGTTAACTTTTATGGCGATATACAATATTTGGCAACATGTTTTGTATTTAAAATTGGGAGCTTGGATGTACCCTTTTTTGAATGTCAACTGGATGATTAGAGCGTTGTTTTTTGTATTCAGCGCAGTGTATACGTTGAGCATGTATTTGTTAGGTGAAAAGTTAAATAATTGGATGTCGCGTAAGCCTGCTGCTAGTACGATTGGTAAAAACAACGTTAGTAAAAAGATTCATTAAAATTATTTCTGATTTGTGTTTGGATTTTAATTTTTCCTTGTGAATATTAGGTATATACAATTTGTAACAGGTATGCCCTTTTAATCCGAAAGGGGCTCTACACGTCTAGGCGAACACCTTTTGTTCTACGACTTTTGAAAATTAAAACTTTTTATTTGAAAATTTTGAGATTATGTTTTACTGAAAAAACAGCAGCAGCAGCAATAAAGGTAATTGAAGGTCTGATTGTAGTAGACCAAACTAAACAACATAAGGTCAATGACCTCGAACTCTAGGAAACAGCTGATCTTCGAGTAAACTTTACACCTGAATTTCTCGAAAAGTACTTCGAATTTCCAAAAGTCGTAGAACAAAAGTTGTTCGCTTGGACGTCTAGAACAACAAACCTTGTATTAGGGGTTAAAGTATGAAATTGCCGATTTGTACTGAAAATCTTAATTGTTTATTTTTTAAAAATTTAACAAATTTATTTAATCAAAATAGTTGCCATTATTATCTATACATTGCTGCCATCTAATGGGAAGGTTATTAATGCCTTTGCGATAGAACTCCGACGATCTAGACTGCACAAACTGTGTGAAAGCATTTTGTACTGCCTCCTGGGAAGAAAACTTCTTGTCACATAGATAATTGTCCAAATCACGAAAAAATGGTAGTCCGTTGGAGCAAGGTCTGGTGAATACGGAGGATGACGAATGGTTTCTAAGTGCAGTTCCTGAAGGGTCAAAATGGTTTCTCGTGCTGTGTGAGGTCTCGCGTTGTCGTGGAGCAATAATGGTGAAGATCGATTCATGAGTCGGGGCTGTTTTACTGCTAGTTTTGTCAACATGGTTCGGAGTTCGGCACAATAGACATCTGCCGTAATTGCTTGACCAGATCGAAGAAAACTATAGTAAATAACACCATGCTGAGACCACCAAACAGTTACCATTACCTTTTTATTGGTAAGTTTTGCTTTAGGACACTGTTGTGGCATTTGACCTGGGGTCAGCCATTGCATTTTTCTTTTCCGGTTATCATAAAGAATCCACTTTTCATCACATGTTACAATTCGATCCAATATTCCTTCATTTCTGTACCGGTTCAACAAGGCAACACAAGTTTCAACACGCGTTTCTTTCTGCAGATCAGTCAAATCATGAGGCTGAGACGAGACGAAAAATCATGATTTTTCGTATTTTTTTATTTTATTGATTTGACGCAAGTGAGTCAATAAAGTGGGTAAGGTAACGTTAAACCATGCCGCTAATTCATGGGTAGTTTGACTAGGATCGGCTTCCACTATCTCTCTTAATTCATCGTTATTCAACTGTGTGGGCGGTCTTCCTCGTGGCTCGTTCTTTAAGTCGAAATTTCCATCACGAAAGCGTTTAAACCAAAATCGCACGGTGCGTTCATTAGTAGACCCCTCTCCAAACGCAGCATTGATATTGCGGGCTGTTTCTGCCGCGTTAGTTCCGCGTCGGAACTCGTATTCAAAAATCACTCGAATTTTCGCAGTATCCATCTTTCTTGTCTAAATTGAATAACAAAAACAATTGAAAGTCGATATTCAAATGTTTCACATTTTTTAAAAAAAGAACATCACAGAAACCATTTGAAAAAAGTTTCATTCGAAAACCTCAAACCATGAAGATTCTATGTCAATTCAAAGAACCTATTGCAATAAAACGGCAATTTCAAACTTTAACCCCTATTATATATACATATACCTAAGTGTATATAATTATGATGTAGGTATGTATGTAGCACTCTATCTCACAGCTATATAGAATGTTTCCACAAGAAAACAGAAAAATGAGACAGTAGTACCTACCTATTACTTCTGTGCCTATGTCCTAAGAATAACATAATTGAGTTTGAAGAAAATTGATAGCGCCTGAAGAAATCTACAAAGCAGCGGTGTCGGTGCTGCAACTTTCCGTTTTAAGAACAGAAACTTGATCAAAAATGTACACAAAAACAAGTAAAAGCTATTTGTTTACTTTTTCCTTTGATAATTTACAGTTCTGTTTACATTTTTGAGTTCCGTTTACATTTTTGATTCAAAGGCGGTAGTGGCTTGACTCCCTTTTTATTGTGCTTTCGCCAGGTCAAACTAAAAGCTGTAATTTAGCATGAACACTTCAACCATATCGTTGAATCGGATAAGCTGACCGGCACAAACTTACGTAGGTATTTAATTTAACTTGCAATTCGGCACAGCTGTCGTCGTTGAGGCTCATCACCATATCTAATATTTTTCCAGGATCGCTGTTTACAATACTTCTCCTCTTAGCTTTCTTTAAAGTGGCCATTATTGTTAAATATATCTCAGCAATAAATGAAATGTTATATAATTAAATCGCTTTGTTTAAATAACTGTTTTATGTTGATTGCCGCTTTCATTGAAAAGAAAGAAGAAAGAATTACATTATTTTTTTAAATTATGGCGTCGTACTGCTTTTGTATAAAGCCAACGTTTGTTTTTGCCCATGTTTTGCCACCAAATAAAAAAGCTTCGCAAGCACATATGACCTACTAATTAAAGCGCAAGGGCCTGCACCCATAGACTAGTAAGAAGATACTAAAGTATCCTGCACCCGCAGCATCCTACTGCTGCCGCCCCATAGTAAATAGATACCGATGACTGGAACATTTAAAGACAGCTTAAATTATTTTGTTATTTCTGCATAATAATAACTTGTTCCCGCCAAAACTAAACACATCAGCTAGACTGTATGGTTTAAAAAAGATTTTGCATGACCTTTGATCGAGAAGGTAATAAACAAAAAAACTTCATGTCAAACTAGAATATTGCGGTGTAATTAATTTTGCGACTTTTTGTGTTTTGTACAAAGAGTAATATAATAGTACGGAAAGTTTTGTAATGATAATTAAACATTCCTAGCGTATAAATATGGCTGAAATACAAACCTTGATCGAAATGGGATTCTCTAAAGAACGAGCGTAAGTCTACAGTTCTTATATTTTCTGTGCAGTTTTTAGGTTAGATGCTGATGAATGATATTATGCCGATTTCTGTTTACAGCGAGAAAGCCCTGGCTGTCACCAACTTTAAAGGTGTTGAGCCCGCTATGGAGTGGTTGTTGGCTCATTCTGAAGACTTTGGTTCGTCGTCGGGACAAGTAGTCGGTGGAAGTTCGAGTAGCGGGAGTTCAATGCCTGCCTCTGATCCTACGCCTGCGCCTTCGACGGCTTCTAGCCCACCGGAGTCCCAGGCTGAAGCCGCCGAAGCAAAGTCTCTCAAATGTGATGAATGTGGAAAACTTTGTAAAAACCAGGTGACCTATTGACGAAATATACATACATACTTACTTACTAGTGGTGTACCGAGTATGGCTTGATTCGAGTCAGACTCAGGATCGAATACTGTATTAGTGTATTGTAGTACAACTTGAGTCGACTCAATCCAGAATAAACATTTTAAAAACCACCAAAAAAAAAACAATTGATAAAAAAGTCCAAAATAACCTCTACATACAGCGCCACCGACTAATTAATCTGTTTTATCATCTGACGTCGGGCAGCCAAACGAAGTACAATATGGAACCATACAGCCAGTAAAACTGCCCGACTTCAGATGATAAAACAGATTAATTAGTTGGTGGCGCTGTATGTAGAGGTTATTTTGGACTTTTTTATCAATTGTTTTTTTTTTTTGTGGTTTTTAAAATGTTTAAAATATTTTTTGTTCTTTTTTTAAGTCGGTTTTTTAATTTTTAAATTATTTTTTTATTTCACCCTTTTTAGTACCTACCTACCTACTTTCGACTGCCAAATAAATTAACAATACCTATTGTTACCGTAATTGTAATTATTAAGGAGTTTGCTGATGAGAAGGTGGTTTCAGGTGGCCCATCAATCTGTAGTTAGTTCTTTAGGGGTCTATTCTTTTTGGTAGAAGTCCAAAAACGAGTAATTTATTACATTCTAGGAAGCTATCCTGTCCATCATTCCGAAGATACTCATCAGATCCTGATCAAATTTTTATAGGACCACCACGGGGCTTCCACCTTTCCATTAAAAAAAGAACCATCTCAATCGGTCAAGCCACCTTCGAGTAATCGGTGAACAAGTGAATTGAATACAGGTTTTTGAGGAGCATTCCCGGTCCTTACTTCGAAGATCCTCATCAGATCCTGACCAAATTTTTATGAGACCACCACGGGGCTTCCACCTTTCCATTAAAAAAAGAACCATCTCAATCGGTCAAGCCACCTTCGAGTAATCGGTGAACAAGTGAATTGAATACAGGTTTTTGAGGAGCATTCCCGGTCCTTACTTCGAAGATCTTCATCAGATCCTCACCAAATTTTTATGGGACCACCTCGGGGCTTCCACCTTTCCATTAAAAAAAGAACCATCTTAATCGGTCAAGCCACCTTCGAGTAATCGGTGAACAAACATAAAAAAAAAAAAAAAAAAAAAAAAAAAAAAAAAATATACGCGACGAATTGAGAACCTCCTCCTTTTTTGAAGTCGGTTAAAAAACAGTGACTAGGCACATTACTACCGAATACTTATGTGAGTGTTCACTGTTCAGGCTACCACAATCCTTCTATGTTTGTATTGTTTCATAGGATCTTACAGTTTACTAAAATTCCTCATCAACATCATCAATCTACAATTGACAAAAAACTCCATATCTTTTATGAGTCTACAAAATGTTATTCATGCTCATATACTACTGCTAGAACAATTGATTATTAGTATCTGTGATTTCTATATTTATCTAGAAAATAACTCTAAATCTACTCTTTTAGTTTCAGAATGTCTGATATGACATCCCACAAATCTGTAGTGATTTCAAAAATCTGGATGTGGTCATCAACTTTTGATGCCGACTACCTACTACTGACACAAACCTCAAAATGGCTTTGCTCTCCCTTTGTTTTATTTCAAGAATAAGAATATTTATTTTTTTGCATACCTACTTATAAATAATAAAAT